>NQVE01000076.1:5397500-6022500 GCA_003260385.1 Cuscuta australis | reverse complement strand
TCGACTCGAGTGACGTTTGGAAATATTGGTTCCACCACATCAAGATGGTGCATAGAAACCAATGGTGCCACAGGATGTGCTGATAGGAGCCCAAACAAGTCCCCATATACATCAAACTGATTATATATGCCACGACCGTAAAGGAATTGAAGAACGTTAGTTAGATCCCAAATTAAAATAACAATATTTCTATCGAGGAATTTACCTAAATAGCACTAAAACATAACGACTTTCCTTAAATAGCACTACATATGTTTTTCTTTCCAATATAGCACTTTTAGTCATTATGCATTAGTCATTATTCAAACAAAATTTCACCATCACTGGACATTATGGACATTATAAGTGCTATTTAGAGAATAAAACAATTTAAGTGCTATTTAGGGAAATGACTTAAGTTTTAGTGCTATTTAGTGCAAATATTTCTATCATTAATGCCATACCCAAATGCAGGTTAATCCACAAAGCTAAGAAACTGAGCCTCTATAACTAACTACTTCAAGCTATCTAACAATACACTACTCAGGATCAAATTGATAGAGGACTTAATAGGGCATTTCAAATTAATGCAATTCAAGTTGCACTTTTTTCCAAATAGTACAACCCAGATAATAAAACAACTGACCCCAAATCACCAAATTAGAGAAAGAAACCACAGCCTGCAAGCATATATACTTTAAGAAACGAATGTTTGGAATTAATTGAGAGAAAGAGTGCATGAAAGAGACCACCTGGTGGAAACCAAGTTCACGGGTGAGGGGAATGCCGAGCTCTGCCATACAAGCCTGCATTCGATCATCAGAGCCATAAAGGCCAGGGTATCTCTGAATGCATCTATCTTGCATTTTCTCAAGAGCCTCAGCTAAAGGGTAACTTATAGCAAAACCGCCACCTCCGAAAGCCATGCTGTATGAAAAGTAAATATTCTGCAAATGGCTCTCACTCAAACTCCCGATGTAGTAGAAATGGTTGTGATCATATTTGTTGAGAACTCTCACCAAATTTTCTGTAACAAAAATGGTATCGTCATCACCCATCACGAACCACCGCACTTTCTCCATCCCGAGCCGGAACGTCTCAGAAACAATTCTTGAAATTCGGATGGCAGACCGGTGGCCCTGCGGGTTGCTGTAAGGGAAATGGGATGTATTGCCGGAAATTCTCAATTCCGGGAGGGACCTGTTTTCTCTTGCCGACATATTCACTGCCTTGTCCAGCCAGACCACTCCTCTCATTTTCCCGTCCGGCTTCCACCACAACTTTATGTAGTTTTTCCTCGACTCCCACAGCTTTGCCGACGCCGCAATGCCGAAGACCACATGCTCTACACCAGTTTTCTCCACTTCTTCTGGAATCCGGCCGGTTTCTCCCAATGCTAATGCCACCGCCGCGGTAGTAGTAGAGTTGATTTCAGATTCGGTAGGAAGGCCTCTGCTGCGTCCGATGATGAAAACGTCGTCATCCTTGCAGATCCCAGAGGGAGAAAGAAGCTTTAAGGAATAGACCACGTAGGTGACGGAGATAAAGAGGAGGAACCAGACAATGAATCTGGTCAAGGGTCGACTTTGCCAACTGGAAACTCGGAGATGAGTGCCTGCAGAATTTCGCATCTCTTCCCACAATGAATTCTCCGAATCTTTATCTCTCTGGGTCACTTTCATGGTCATTCCTCAACTAAAAGCAGTGGGGCTGCCAATCACTCAAAACAATCTACTCCCTTTTTCTGAAGAAAGTTCAGTACTTTCTTTGAAATATAATCTTAGTCCTTTCGCCCTCTTAACTTGTGATATTTTTGGAGTATTTCAAATGAGATTTTAGATCTGGAGAGAATATTTCTGGGTTTCTGATATTGTTGAGGCAGATTCAAAAACCTCTACAGATAAAAGAAGAGATTTTAAGAATTCTTAATCACAAAAAAGGAGCTGAGAGCAAATGGTAGGAACAGCATGCATTGTGCATTTGGGTTGTTAGCTTCAATGTTGTGGAGAAGGAGCAACGAAGCATGCTTTCCTGAAACGAGCTGCAGCATACACACAGAGAAAGCAGGTTGCGGGGACGCCCTGACTGGACGTAATAGAAATTTTTATACACGTACAAGTACACATGTCAAAACAGAACCGGAACCGATTACCCAAACTGAAATATCCGAAACCAAAACCGAAATGACCCGAAAAATGAAGATTCGATCTATAACCTGAAACCCGAAATGACCCGAATCGAACCGAAACCGAACTAAACAATTCATATCCGATTTAAATCTGAAACTGATTAGATCCGAAACCAATAATATCCGAACCGATTAAACTCGAAATCGATTAAATCCGAAACCGATAAAACCCGAAACGGATTAGATTCGAAATCGATTATATCCAAAACCGATTAGAACCTACATCGATAAATTTGTAACTATGTTTTCCTTTCAATAAGCATATTATTTTTTAAAATTTTTAGTTTTATTTTACCATTTGAACTATTTACATTACTTGTTTATTCTCCCATAAAATAGATTATCTTCTTGAAAAAAAGTACAAAATTTCATGTCTTAAATTTATTATATGTAGAAATTAAAGATAAGTTATACATATAAGTGATAGCGCACAAACAAATAAAGTTTTCGTAATTTTTAAATAGTGAAGTGTGATTTTATTTTTGAGACGAAAGGATTATATGATGAATTGTATGCAATAACTAGATTTTATCCTGATTTCATTCCATTACAATAAATTTTATTGATTTGAGAGTTAATTTGATTAGTTTCAAACCAATTCACTCATTATTAGTTAATAAAATTAGATGCTAGTGTTAGCATTTTGAAAAGACTCTCTAGCGATAGCATTTAGTATTATCATTTTCAAATTTGATCTACACCATTACATTTAGGTGTAAAATTAATTGTATTTGACTATATTAAATTTAATTTAATCTATTTTCAACAAAATACACTAAATAATTTATAAATTTTGCACTCAATTGAATAAAATTTACTTAATTTCACCCAATTTAACTCAATTTTTTTCCAAGTTATATTCTAATGGAACATAACACTATTTGAATTTATCTCTTATCTTTTCATTTATAAACATAAGTATATTAGTAGATGTGAGAAAAAGTTTGATATTTCAAAACTAAATTTTAAAATAAATTTAATTATATTAAATTTATATCATAATTAAATATATATGTTTTCACAATTTATAGTCCAAATTTGTAAAATATGACTAAAAAGTCAAAAAGGAAAGATTATTTAGGGTATTGATAATATAATTAGAAAAAAATATAAAATAATATGAAGCATTGAATTGATGATAGATTGATAAATGTGATAAAACATAAAAAGAAATATGGATAGTTAAATTTTAATTAGAAAATAATATATATCCAAAATATATTTGATCCGAAACCAAAATATATCTGAACCGAACTAAACCCGAAACCGAAATATATCCGAGTCAAATTGCATCTTAACCGAATCTATCCGAACCAATTCATAACCGAACCGTATCTGAATCGACTCGAAACCGAATCGAACCGAAAAATGTATCGAACCAAATCAAATCCGAACCAAAATTTAACCGATCCGAACCAAACTGATTATAACATACAACCGAAAGATATCCGAACCAAAAAAATTTAACCCGAAACTGATCTGGTTGACTTGATTGCCACCTCTACGTACAAGGTACACACAATCTAACATTAGCTGTAAAATTTTAAATTCTCACTTTTTTTCACCGTATCCTATCTACTTTTGCGTCATCATTCTTCTCTATTACCACTAGTTTTCCATATTTAGTCTTTAATTATAAGATATTCGATAAATAGTTTTAAATTTTTAAAAACTATTCCATAAATAGTCCTTTTCACTAAATATGATAAAATATTTTGAGTAAAATTCTTAAAATGACCCTTTCTAATAAAATCTTTTTTCAAAGTAATCCTTAATAAGCAAAAATAACAAACGTGCTCTTTTATAATTGAGATGTGTTTTTAAATAATCTTTTATAAAATTTTTTTTATTAAATGACAGTTAAATAGAGAGTACTTTGATGCTCTTTAATTATTATCTAAGCTATTAATAAGTCCTCAAAATTATTTTTATAAATTAATTGGAAGCTACAAATAAATAATAATTACCAACATGGTTCTTTATAATTTAAATTTATTTCCTAAATGATCCTTTGCCTAAAATGTCTATTAAATGTCAGTCAGTTAGAAGGTATTGGGAGAAAGACCAAAGTAGGACTAAAACATTGAAAATATACCAAAATAAGACTTTCATTTTTTTATTTTCGAAATAGGACTTACATTACCATACATGGTCATATACATTACCAAAAAAGTATAGTAATTTGCACATGTACACTGCCACATTACAACAGGGCAAAGTCACATTACCACAGTACAAAGTCCTATTTCGAGAAAAAAACATAAAAGTCCTATTTTGGTAGTGTTCTCTATGTTTTAGTCCTATTTAGGGTGATTCTTAGAAGGTATTCTGATATTTTCTATCATCTAGGATTAAAGTATGTTTTCGAAATGCTCCTTTATAATTAAATATTTTTCCAAATTGATAATATTTAAGTAAACATTTTTTTCAAAATAGAGTCCATGAGCCAACTTTTTTTGCCCTACTTTTTAATTATATTTTAAAATTATAGTTATTTTATTTAATTTTTGTGCTTATCAATTTATTAGCAGTGTGACAATCAAATCAAAATTAGCCCCCTTAGTTCATGTAGTTAGCTACAATGGTTTAATAATAAAGAACTTTGTGTTGGTTTAAACCTAAGAAATTTTTTGTGTGTTGGGCTTGAGGGGGTTTCTCTTTGTCTAATTTTGTTTGTGAATTGTGATCTTAATTCGCTTTACTTTATCATTTTATCCTTTAATTCATGCATTGGACTATTTTTTTGATATAATATTTTTTGATGATATATGAGTTTTAATTTGTAAAAATCAAATAAGGACCGACCTAGACTAATTAGTATAACTAAGATATTGATAAAAAACAAATATGGACCTACGCTTGTTTAAAAACGTTCTAAATTAGTATAATTTGAGTTATTGTTGTATGTATGCAGGGATGCCAAACGCACCCAAAAAGACTAGAGGATCGGCGTAGAGTAAGGTGTTGTACCGGTGGAAGATGGATGACCACCCACTAATACACCTTGAGTGGCGAGGAGGCAAACCGGTATTTGGGGAACACATCAAGCTTTTTTTTTCCCTCGTCGGTTATGATGTTAGGTCTAGTGTGTAACACCCCAACTCATGTAACCTAACAATACGGATCAAGAAACCGAATTGTTATCAAATCGGTATCTAAACAGATACTAATTTCAAACAATTTAAAATATTTAATCCAAAACATTATTGAGAAATCCATTATTGGAGTTACCAAAACATTTACGAAATTTTAAGTCATTATTACAAAATCAAAACTTGGGAATCAAGCCCGAAAATTTAATAAGTTATTTAACAGTTCAAGATCATCAAGAAGGCCTTCACACGTCTCTTCATCTTCATTTCACTACGGAATTTGGTCTCAATTCATCTTAAACCTGATTACTTGCGTGTAGCAAATAAATACACTACACACTTAGCAATGATGTTGAGTGGGAAATATCTAACATTTGAATACACATATAAGTGAAGCCACTAGATCACAACTTTCATATGATATAATGCAAATAAGCATAACTTTAACAGCATCGTACTGTAGTACACAAAAACATTCTAAAAATACACCTCAAGAATTCGTAAGTTTTCTTTATTATAACCACACAATTATTACTTAACTCAAAGCTCATAACATATTCTAAGCTAATGCCAATTCACATTTTCTCTTACTTAAGAATCATGACCTTCCCCTTTGGAACAAAGGTAAAGCTCAACAAACTAAGGAGTTTCTAATTGGGTGGGTGAAGTCCATGTCCCCTTCGAAATGACAGTTCATGGAACCTCGTGCATACATTTCAGCAAGATTGCCATTGGCCATGAAGGCATTAAATGGCACTACATTTTTACATCGTACCTTGCTACTAATCTATTCAGGTTAGTCCTAAAGTGTTTCTAGGTAGACTAGTTCAATAGTTCATTTGTCATTCATCATCAAAGACAACATTCATAAGTGTAAATCAATCATGCCTACCATAATCAATCATGCTACTGTTAGTCGGTGTGCCCACGCCTTAGAGGGGGGAGTAAGGCATTTAAAAACTTTTCGGAGTTTAGTAAAATGGGTGTTGGCAAATGCAGTAGTAATAGATAAAATGCAGAATTAAAATCGTAAAGTAAGAACACACCAATTAAGACTGGTTCGGGAATTCTCTATTCTAGTACCTTAAGGCTCCTCCTTAAAATTTCTGAATCCACTAAGTCTCGGTCTCTTGAACTCTGTCAAAGCATTACACTAGTTTGGCAAACAATCCTTGCCAATAGGATTCAGTACGAGATTTCAGCATGGCTATCTCGAACCGCTTACAATGAAGATTTCACGGCTATCTTCAACCCTTACCCCTAAGGATTTGAAAGGATATCCTTGAACCTTTACCCAAGGATTTATACGGCTATCCTCGACCGTTACAACTTCAAAATTTAATGTCTATTCTCGACCGTATGAAAATAAGGAGAATAAGGCTCTTGAAATAGCCAAAATATAAAGAATTAAGAATAAAAAGATTAACAATTAAAATATAAAAGTAGGATGTTTGGAGTGTTGAAACACACTTTACAACTATTTTGTACTAAAGTGGTGTTTGTTTTTGACAGGTTTTGATAAATGTCAAACCGCCAAGGATATGAAAAGGACATTGAACAAACTCAAGGCGAAGAACAAATTTTGTAACACCTTAATTCGTCTAGGTCTGCAGCTCCTTTCAGACTAAAGTATAAACTTGGCACTCCTAAAAATTCAAAACATTTCAAACATTTTCAAACTTTATTTCAAATGAATTATTCAGAATAGTAACAGAGTATTTAAAGTCGTGGAATCTTTAACAAATCACAATTACAAACAAAATTAATTTATGTCTTCGGAAATAATAATTCAAAACCAACAAATCCCTACCGACAATCTCGCCCCATTTGCCGCCAGGATCATGTCACATCATTCTTTCTATTTTCCAACGTGTAGCAAATAAAACATACTACACGCTCATCAGTGAAGCTGAGTAAGGATATCTAATACATCGAACATCCACATAAATTGAATCTCAATTATAATCAAATCATTTGATATCATGCACATAATATTCAGTTCAAATATTCAATATTCAATATTCATATCATTAAAATTGATCTTAAATTGTTCTTAATCTAAGTCCAAATCATAACAACACTTTTAAACTCTTCCTAGTCTAAGGTCTAAATCTATATTCTTGTAACCAGGCTCTTAAACTATGGCTAGTTTAAGGCTATTTCATTTTTATTGACTGGACTCTTAAACTATGTTTAGTTTCAGGCAAATATTAATTAGACTCTTAAAATGTAATTAGTTTAAGGCAAAAAGATAACTGGACTCTTAAACCATAATTAGTTTAAAGTAAAAAACCAAACAGTGGACTACTCACTGTCTGTAACACCCTAATATGTATAACCCGGAATTACACGTATTAAGGTGAAGCCGGAGTTAAATAAAAATTTCGCTTGACATTTGAAAATGACAATTTATTATAAATGTTAAATTTACAGACTCTGGATCGCGACCCATTTAAAAATATTTTCAGAGTAATGCGGAAGTACAATAATAATCAAATCATGACACATTTAAAATCTTGATGACCAAACATGTTGTACCCGAGACCTGGGGTCTTAACGAGTAGCTATTTTGGAGAAGGATTTGCAGAGGAAATGGACGATGGAATTGAAGGGAAAAATATGGAGTATGGGAAAGACTTCTTTTTGGTATTTTGATTTCTGAAGATAGAATTGAATGGGGGTTTAGGAGGAGAAAATGGAGAGGAAGGAAATGGGCAGAAATAAGGTGAAGGGATAAACCAAGTTGGTGTTAAGAGATATAACAACTATTGTCTTCACTTGGGGTTTGAATCTAGAATTCAATCAAGATATGACACACTTAATTAAATATCTAATTGTCTTGTCCTTATGTGGAGTGAATTCAAAGGGTTGTGATGGGTTTTGGAGGGGTGGGTTTCGGCCACATGTGGGTATACTAGATTATGGGAATAAAGGGTGATATTAATGAGATATGTGTGTGATTTTTAGGGTGATATTTTCGGCTAGTAAAGGGGGCAAATAGGGGTGGAAAATATGGTGTAATGTGATGTTAAAGATTGGTGGTTAGAGGGGAGATTCATTCGGTCCATTCAAGGGAAAAAGGAGAGTGAGTGATGTAGGTGTTTTTGGCTTGGTTTGGTTTGGGAAGATGTGGTGGTTATAGGGTCAAAAGTGTAGGAAATTCCCTTGTTGTTTTGTGCCTTGGAATTCGGATCCTATAGAGGACAAGGGGGTCCACAAGTTGGTTGGATGATGGGTGAAGGAATGGGGTGTTTTGGCTTGGTGTGTTTCGGCCAAGCTTGGGAAAAAGGAAGGGGGGGAATGGCTTATGGTTTTAGAAGGTTTTTGGCACAAAGGTGTAATATTGATGGGGTGAATTAAGTAGGGCCATATGGTGGGGTGGTTCTCGGCCAAAGGAGAGAAAAAAAGGCTAAGGTTTTATGGGTTTGTTTTTGGGTTTTGGTTAGGGGTGATAAGGGAGGTGGGGCTGACCCTAGGTAGGGTAGGGACCCACGTGGGCTAGGGTCATTCTTGGTGTCTTGAAACTGAAAACTCTCCAAAAAAAACGACTAAACGCTTAGCTCTTGATCTCTTTCTTGGTAGACTTACTCGGGGAATGCCTTTGCGTTTAATGATGGTGACTGTAGATACATCATCCTCCCCTTGTTCAAAAGAGTTTGCCCTCAAACTCGGCTTTTCTTCACGCTCATCTTCAGGGTTTGGATATGGCAATCTTGATCCTTTGTCTACGATCATGCATCGTCTTGGTTCTTGGCGGTTAGGACTTGGGAGTGGCAGCCTATCTTTATCCCTAGAACACCTTGAGGACGTGTTCTCTCTCACACTTGTGCCTTTATGAATGACCTGCAAATTAAACAAAAAAATGTTGACATTAAAAGCCGTTAGTGTTGGTTTGTCCCCGGGGTTTTCCTTTTCAAAGAAGGGGTCGGGTAGGGGGTCTTCAAAGAGGCCCAACGGCTGGTTTTGCTCAAGAAAAGGATCATATGGTAACTCTTTAGGTTCACGGTTGGTAAACATGGCAAGTACGGATGGGGGCGGTGTTTCGGGCAGCTTGTTGGATGGTATTATTGAGGAAAGAGTGATTCTCTTAGTATTCAAAAAGAATGAATACGAGTTGGTAAAGCCATCATAGGAAACTCTCCGATCATATAAACATGGTCTCCCGAGTAGGATATGACAAGCTTTCATGGGAATCACATCGCACCAAACCGTATCGTGGTAAGACTGTCCTACACAAAATGAAATCAAACTTCGTGTCTTCACATGTACTCCTTCATCTAGATTCAACCAATGAATCTCATATGGCTCGGGATGCGGAAACGTTTCTAGATTGAGCCTTTCCACCGTTATTTTTGAGACAATGTTGGCACTACTACCGCTATCAATGATCAGCGAACTAATCTTTTCATTTATGGTGCAAGGATTACGAAAAATACTCTCCCTAGATGAGTGATCATCTCGGGGAGCCTTGTGGTTCTTGGTCTTTTGAACGACCAATAGCTCTCCTTCGTCCGGACCAATTATCTCTTCTTCTTCTCTTTCTTCATTAACCCAAGATGGGTTAAGCTCTTCATCATCCATCTCAATGATAGCAATGAGCTTTTTATTGGGACACTCACTAGCGTAGTGACCAATCCCTTGGCAATGAAAACATTTTTGAATTCGGCTATTTGACGAACTTGGTTTTGAAGGGGTGGACAGATTTGGAGGGGAAGCGGGGTGCACGGACTTGGTGTTTTGGGATGAAGTGGGCGTGGGCTTTTGGGCAGCTTGTGGGGTGGCATGTGGACTGTATGGAGAGGAGTTGTTTGGGTGTTGATACGGGGTAGATGTTCGGTTCAAATGGGCCTTGCCTTTCTTGAGTTGGGCTTCCACTTTCAATGCTAACTTAGTTAGCTCTTCAAGACTTTCGAACGTTTGCTGCTCCACGGTGTTTGCTATTTGGGTGTTTAGGCCAAATAGGTACCTCACGAACGTTTGTGAATCGTTCTCTTGAAGGTCACACTTCATCAAGAGTTCCTTGAACTCTCGGTTGTACTCCTCTACGGATCGGTTGCCTTGCCTCAAGTGTTGAAGCCTAGCAAAGTTCTCCCTCACATAGTGAGTGGGGATAAACTTCTTCTTCAAAAGGGCCTTCATCTTTGTCCACGTTCTCACGACGGCTTTTCCTTCTCTTCTCCGTTTGGTGGTAGTGTTAGCCCACCATGTGGAAGCATAGCCTCTAAACTTCAAGGCTATCAACTTGACCTTCTTGCTTTCCGGAACTTCGTCCTTGCCATCAAAGGTTGGGATTTCAACCTTGAAACCAGCGGAGGACTTCTCTTGGTTGTCCTTTCGTATGGAAGAGGAAGGAGTTTCTGCATGAGCCTCTTCTTCTTGCTCGTCTTCACTTTCCTCAGGTGTCTCCGTCATCTTCAACTTCATTTTAGTGAGTTGAGCCACTTGTTTGGCCAAGTACTCATTTTGAGCTCTTAGGGCAACAAGGGTGGTTTGGAGCTCCTCATTTGACATCTTGGGATTGGTTGGACATGGTGACTAGGTGGGAAGGAGAGGTAGAAATGGTATTGGTGATAGTAGTAAATGAGAAAGAAAAGTGGAAGAGGGAGTGGGAGGTGTGATGGCCAAAATTGGGGAGGAAAAAGGAGAAGGGAATGGAGTTGGGTTTTAGTGTTGGTGTTGTTGTTTTGGTAAGGTTGAGGCCGAAAATAAAGGAAGGGAGAGGAAAAGGTTGTGGTTGGTCTTTGTGGTTTAACTCTTAGGCTAAAACAACCCAAAGAAGGGGGAAAGAAAATGCTTGGTTGTTTGGTTTTTTGGTAGGGTTTAGGGGCTGGTTTTTAGGGGTGTGAAGGCAGGAGAAAAGTGTTGGAGTTGTGCCCTGGTGGCCAACTGTTTATCGTTATTCTATCATGAATAGGAAGATATAATATGTTTACACATCTCATGCTAATGTAAACAAATATTATATTCCTAGATTTATATTTAAAGATGTTTATCAGATAGTATTTTTCTGCTGATGAGACTAACATCTTGAAATAAATATTTATTTGAATGTCCATAGTCGAGTATTAACGAGAGTGGGATATCGTAATGTGAGACTAGTGTGTGTTGGATGTTTGACTTAGTCTCATAGTCAATGACGGTGTGTTCGCATCCGCACATGGGCAGATATTATCTAGAGACTAGTGTGTGTTGGATGTTTGACTTAGTCTCATAGTCATGTACGTACACTAAGCCCGGACAGTGATGTCGGACTGCTAAGTTCCGCACAATCACGCTATAAGAGACGCACGAGGCATGATCTCTTACGCATGCATATGATGTGATATGCTTCTATATGAATGATGAAATGAATGATATGATATGAACAATTTGTAAACAATATGAATATATAATCATGCATTAGTTTATTTGGATGAAGCATGATTAAAATATCATTTAATTAAGCTACGGGGCTCGGAATGGTTAACCGTTTGGCACGGCGGTCGACCGTGCTTTAATTCAAATTGTCGGATTTCGTTTTACCGTGACGGTCGACCGTGGTTGACCGGCGGTTGACCGTTGTTGACTGGCTACGGATGGCAGACTTCAGCTGGACTGGCGGCGGTCGACCGTTCTTCGGCGGCGGTCGACCATTTTGCTGACAGTCGTGGTCCGTTTCGAAGTTTAGTATGACGGTCAACCGTTTGCATCGACCGTTTGGGCCTGCGAATCTTTCTCTTGATATTTTGAGTGTCCAAAATACTTTTTTAAGTCTCTTAAACATCTTTGATTAACATATACATGCTATTGGGTTGATTTCAAATGTTTATATATACTCATGTATATATATATATATTAACTTTATGGATTTGGTGTATTTTGATCTTAACACATAGATGACATATATATGTCACATATACATTTGGAGATAGTTTCAGCATATGGATTAACATATATGTTCATGTACGTATGTGATGAATGATTCGACAAGTCTAACGCAAGGGTACAGACCTGGAAATCATTGGCCGAAACCTTACGAATGAGCAGGAGTGGAAACAACATCGAAATTCATCAACTTTGTCATTCTCGTCACAATTGGATAGCCTGCTGTATTTTTGGCATATCTCCATCGTTTCTTCACGGAATTGCAAACCGTTTGATTATGTGGATTTCTAAGATGTAAGGCTATAACTTTCGTATAGAAAGTATTTCGAGTTAAAAGATATAAGATAGCGTAAATCGGACCTAAAGTCAAGGGAAAGTTTCTGTCCAGAATTTTTGAATACTCCGGTGAACAACGGTTCCGACGATTAACTCATTAACTTCAATATTCCAACACTGAACCTTCTCTGCGATACCTTCCACATGTTCCTAATAATTGTTAGAGAGTTTATGGTGAGTGTTTTGAATGAAACAATATGAATTTGGTGAAGAAAATGGTCCAACCTGAGGAGCTCGCCACCACTGGCGCAGTCCCGGTATTTTGGCCATATCTCCTTCGTTACTTAACGAAATTGCGAACCGTTTGTTGGGCTGGATTCGTATTGTTCGGGGCTACAACTTTGGAATGGAAAGTTTTTCGAGATAATGAATGGAAAATTTCAGTTTTTTACCTTGAAGTTGCTGCTGCGTTTTTGGACTCAAGGCTTGGAAACTTTGGATGATTTTCTTGCTCCTTCTTCTTCTTCCTTAACACACAACCATTAGGATAAGTGGGGTTGGGTTCTTCTCCTTCCTTGGTTGCCGACAGAGAGAGAATGGGATGGATGATGGTGGTGTTTGATGATGATGATGGTGATAATAATATAGAGTAGGAGTAATAATAATGGGAATGAGATTTTGGAGTTTTATGTTAGTGGAGAGTTAGTGGATTTCTTAGGATTGATACGGTGGCTAGTGGAGTGACTTACGTGATTGGGGAGGGATTTTTTTTTTGTTTTGTTTTTTTTTAAGCAGTTTTATTTGCATAAAATAAAGGATAGGGGTGGAGGGAACAAATCTCCAACTCACCCAATAAGCAAAGTAAATGAAATAAAAGAGAAGGGGGAGGGAACATACTCCCACTCACCCACTAAGTAAAGAAGGAAAAATGCTAAAACTAAAAGTCCAAAAAAGGATAAAAGATGAAGGCCCGAAGGCTAAACAAATAAGTCCCCAAGGGATAAGAAATGTCCAAAGTCATCATCTAAGGTGGTCCATGGAAGTCTTGAGATAAGCCCATCTCATGGCTTCTTTCAGCGCTGGGTGACGTGCATAATCCACCTTCTTGAAATCAGCGTTCCGATCTTTACAAAGAAGATCCAAAGCACGCTTCTTCAAAACCTTCATGGAATGATAATCCTCATCATTTTTAGTGACCGGGATAATAAAACCTTGCTCATCAACTGGGTAGAAATGAATCTCTCCATAAAGCTCAATAGCACGATTGGCCGGGGAGGAGTCCGATGCAGCTTGCGCCGTGGCCTCGGGGGTGTCCTCAACATGTGTCGTGTCACCCTTAGCAGCCTGAAGAGAGCGTAGCTTCCTCATTTCCTCAGCAGCCCAATCCACGGCAAATTTCAAATAAGGATGACGGGCATAGGCACCCGGCACAAATGTTTGATTGTTTACCAAGACCTCCCATGCACGTATTTGCAAAGCAACCAAGTCCAAATAATCAGCATCATCCTTCGTCGCAGGAATGATACAACCATTTGCATCCACCGGGAAGCCATGTGCACCATAAGTTGGCGTGAGAGATGGGGGATCCGGGCTTTGGGCTTTGGGAGTTGGATTGGTGGGGTTTGAAAGTTGGGTTGAGGGAATTGGACTCGGGTTTGTGGGGGTTGGGCTTGGGAGAATTGGGTTTGGGGTTGGGGAAGAAGAATTTGGGTGGGTGTTGGGGTTAGGAGTTTTGGGTTTCGGGTTTGGAAGGGCCGAAGAAGGAGTAGGGGTTTTGGGCTTTGGGGCGGGTGGGTTTTGGGCCGGAGAAGGGGTAG
This sequence comes from Cuscuta australis, assembly GCA_003260385.1. Classification (NCBI taxonomy): domain Eukaryota; kingdom Viridiplantae; phylum Streptophyta; class Magnoliopsida; order Solanales; family Convolvulaceae; genus Cuscuta; species Cuscuta australis. The sequence continues at coordinate 6,008,284 of NQVE01000076.1, read as the reverse complement.
GGGTTTCGGGCTTTGGGGCAGGTGGATCTTGGGCCAGGGGGTTGATGGTTTGGGCTGGAGTGTTGGTATTTGGGGCTGGTGGGTTTTGGGCTGGGGTTTTGGGTTTTGGGGCAGGCGGGTTCTAGGCCGGGGGGTTGGGGGCGGGTGTGTTCTGGATCGGGGGGTTGGGGGCGGGTGGGTCTTGGGCCGGAGGGGTTGGGGATTGGGGATGGGCTTGGGTTATGGGTTGTTGGGCTTTAGGAACAAAAATTTGGGCCTTGGGAGTGGGTAAGGAATCTTTAGGCTTAGGAAGGGTGGACTTAGGTAAATGGGTTTTGGGATTTGGATTATTGGGCTTGAGGGATTGAAGTGGGTTTGGGTAAAACTTCGGGTTGGGCTTCGGGTTTTGGGGTTCGGAATCCTTGAGCTTGCATCTGTCCCGAGAATGGCCTTGCCGCCAGCAGTAATCACAATAATATGGAACTTTCTCGTACACTACCGGCTGAACAAAACCACAATCCTCTTCACCCACAACTTCCGAAGTGCCCACAAAAATTTCCTTAAGCCGAGGCATAAACAAATCCATTTCTACACAGACCCGAGCCACATGTGGCTTTGCCTTGGCCAAGGTGACGCTATCCACACCCAACAACTTTCCAATGGGTTTACAGATCAAGGACAATGCATGAAAATTGAACATATGCAGAGGGAGACCATAAAAGGATATCCATACAGGTGACAGTGAGGTCTCAAACTCCGGATCAAAATCAGGTGTCCATCAGAATAAACGCATAGGATGTAACCCATTGAAAATAAGAGTGCCTTCAAGTAACATATTTGTGCAATCGTTGGAGTTGGAGAACATAATAAAAACATGCTTCGAATCTCTCCATCCAACAGAAACAGATCCACGAAAGACATAATGAGTAGAGAAATAATGCTTAATTACCTCCAGTTTGGGTTGCCCGTGAGAGAATTTGCCAACCAAAATATATTTGTCAATGAGAGCTAGTTGGCTGACCTCAGATTGCATAAAACGGACAGCGGGCATGCCCCGGTGGACGGTGACCTCACGATCAGGAAGAGGCTCCGTAATAGAATTAGGGACTTTGACGCGATTGGAAGACGAAACCACTTGCGCGAGGCTGGGAGTATGTTTTTTGGACTCAGGAGGAAGAACTGGAGATTCTGGAAATTGGAAGGTGGCCGCCGCCGCCGCCTCCGCCGCCGGCGGAGCTCCGGCGACCGTCGCCGGAAATTTTAACTGGGGCAGAATCGGGCGGGACCAACGCCAAACGAACCGGTTTTGAATGAGGATCACGAATATCCAGTTCTTTTTTCCCAATTTTGCCTTGAACATCACGAATTGAAGATTTTAGGCTCGGAAAAACCCTAGAATCCAAATTTGGGGGTTACTTCAAATCGCCATCAAAAGCTGCAATTGAGGACTCCTTAAGGTGCGTTGAGATTCCAGAAAGGATTAGGGGGTGTTCTTCGACATCATTTTGATCGGTGGTGACCGGATTTTGCTCCAACCCGCCGGAAACCGCCATGCCCGATCTCGACGGCGATCTGCTGATTCCAGCAACCAAAATTCGTGATTCCGGTGGCGTTGGCTTCGTATGGACGTCAGGAATCTCTTGGAAGGAGTTTGGAGCTTCATCGCTGACTGTAGTGGCCGGAACAAAGTGCGCCATGGAGGGGGGGCCGCCATCTTCGACCCGCCGGATTCCAGCTGTCCGTTTTATGCAACTGTTCCGAATTGAAAATGGATTGTGTTTTTGGAATGAGACTGTTATACCCCTGGATGTCTCCACCAAAATCCCAACCCCTCCCAACATATCCAAAAGTCTTTTATCTTTTCTTTTATCCCAAAATAAAGCCTTTGCCATCTATTTTATTCCCTGGTCAATAATAAGAAACCAAAACCTTTTGTTTGTTGTTATTTTCCTTCTTTTAAGCCTTTTATTAAACAAATAAAACCCTCCCTTTATTCCATTCATCCCCTGGCCAAAATACAGTTCACAATCCTAACATAAACACCCACAAAGAGCCAAAACCCTGACCCACCACTAGCCACTCATTCCTGCCCATGTTCCCTCATAAATAACCCAAACCTATAGGTCTAAAATCACCCATTATATCCCCCATCCCTGCCCCCTTTTATTAGCCAAAAACAACACCCCATTTTACCCAAATAATAGCCATAATAACCCAGAAACAACCACTACAAACCAAAGCTCAAAACCCCCACAACCCCAGCCCCATCCCTGATCGTATTCCACTAAGGAGACATGATTGAATGAAGATTACCCCATGCTTTGGAAGTGGATGTTGCTAGGAAGCTTCCTCATGTCTACATTCAATGTATTATGTATTTCCCCCTTCCCCTCTCCCTATATAATCAGGCCCTATGGCCATTGTAAACATAACCTTTGAATATTAAACTTTGTTACTCTTTGAGTATCTTAAAATAGTGTGATGCTATTTTAGCCAAATTCCTAATTCTATATCTTAAGAGTGGTTATCTTAAGTGTGAGTTTTAGGTTCTAGATATTTGATTAAATGTATCATATCTTAATTAAATTATAGATTCAAACCCCAAGTTAGGATAATAGTGTGTAATATCTCTTAAACACCAACTTAGTTTATCCATCATTATTTTCTATCCATTTTTTTTCCCACCATTTCTATCCTTAATCCCCTTTCTTTCCTCATATTAAAATACCAAAAGAACTCTTTCATCATCCCCATATATCTCCAGCCATCCCCCACATAAACATCCTTCTTCCTGCTCAGATTTCTGCCAGTCGAATATCATTTCACAATAATCGACTATCGCTGCCCCTAGAAGTCCCGCAGTCACCAACAGTCGATTGGCACCTTTCTGTCAGTCGATTACCTCACCCTTCAGGACTTTTTCGGCGTCTGCTGCAAAGCCCAATAATCGAGTATCAACTATTGATAGTCGACTATCTGATCCCTCTGAATTCTCTTCGCCTAAACCAAACAACCAATAATCGATTATCACAATTGTGACAATCGACTATCTGGCATTCCTGAAGTTTAAAGGCTGTTCTAGTTTGCTACCAATTCCTCCATAATCCCACCCTCAAATTATCTAAATGATAATACCCCCGATTTGGGTATAACATTTGGTATCAAAGCTTAGCTTCGACGACTTTCTTAAGTCTCGACGACTACCCGGAGGACCGGCGACGCAAACGCTGCACTAACAAAGTTTCTGAAAATTTTCCAGAAACTTTCAGCTCCACAGATTTGATCACGGAGGAAGGTACACAATTTATTTTAATGTAAAACTTTCTAGTTTGGAAGTTTGTGCTTTTATCTACGTTTGGCCGCTGATTTCACTCAATTCCGACTTACGTTTTGGGAGATACGTCCATTCGAAGTTAAAGACGCGATTTTGCCAACATTCTGGCTACCTTACTCAATTGACCTCCAACGAAACATCAAATGATTTTCAATGCTTTTAAATTTTTGATATGTCTTTAAGGAGTTCAATATCTAACTCTGAGAGTTGGAATTACATCATTCCGATCTCTGGTTGTTAAGATATGGATGTCCAAAGATACCTCAAAAATCTGGAGATCATCTACGCCAATGAGGCTATCCTGAAAGGGCCAACTCGACGGTGCTACAAGTGTTGGGCTATGGTCATATCTACTGGATATGCACAAATGAACATGTTGTACCATATGAAGATTGGGCCAAGATTAATGAAGAAGCTTCACGTGAAGAAGTTCTAATTGAAGAACCAACTCGTGAAGAGGAAAAGAAAAGCTTCATTGACCAGCTTGTCATTGTAGAAGACGTCTGTGATTTTCAAGTCAAAGATGAAAATGACGTCTTCGTTAAAGAACCAGCTTCCAAGTTTGTGGTAGAGGAAACTACACAGGATGTTATATGTTCTAAGGAATTAAATTCCACGGAGTATTATCATCCAATCGGTGAAGAAGAATCTTATTTCATCTTTGAAGGATATGTGAAGCGGGTTCTAACCAAGGTTGCCATCATAGTCCGGAAATTACACTACGGGGCGCCAACTAAGTCCGAAGTGAATTTCAATATGGGTGGTTCAATAAGTTTCCCATTTGATCCGGGAATAATTTTATGAAACCATCAATCTCCCACGGTGGTGCGAAAGTTTGAGGACAAACTTTTTTTAAAGAAGGGGAGTATGTTATACCCCTGGATGTCTCCACCAAAATCCCAACCCCTCCCAACATATCCAAAAGTCTTTTATCTCTTCTTTTATCCCAAAATAAAGCCTTTGCCATCTATTTTATTCCCTGGTCAATAATAAGAAACCAAAACCTTTTGTTTATTGTTATTTTCCTTCTTTTAAGCCTTTTATTAAACAAATAAAACCCTCCCTTTATTCCATTCACCCCCTGGCCAAAATACACTTCACAATCCCAACATAAATACCCACAAAGAGCCAAAACTCTGACCCACCACTAGCCACTCATTCCTGCCCATGTTCCCTCACAAATAACCCAAACCTATAGGTCTGTTGTACCCGAGACCCGGGGTAGTCTAGGATATCAACTTAAGAAGAGAAAGAAGAAGAGAAGGATGTAGAAATATAGGGGAGGCTGAATTCAGGAGAGAACAAAGGAGAGGGAAAGAAGCATTTATCAAGTGAATAATAAGAGAAATCACACACACTTATCTTCACTCAGGTTAAACTCTAGTATTTAAATAAGAAATCACTCAACTTATTTAATATATCTAGAACCTAAATCTCCCACTTAAGAGAACCACTCTTAAGATATAGAATTAGGATTTAATATATAGAATCTAGAGAGAGACTGAGCAAGAAACTTATATTATCACAATATATTTTTACAAGCTGATCAATACAATGAACCAGGGCTGAAACATATAGGCCATGGAATGGAGAAACAATACAACAAACATGATTACATGATAAAATACAACAAAGGAAACTTCCCACTTCTTTCCTACAAAATAAAACAAATGTCGTGCATGTATTAATATCCCAAATGAGTTGAATTCAAGGCTAATGATCAGGGATTTGGCATGTATTTTGGGTGGTCTTTATGTATGATTTTCGTCCTTAAGGTGGGAGAATAAAGGAAACAACATGGCTTGACTTTTAGTGAGTAATAGGACAAGATATTACTATTCAATCAAAGACTTTTGGGCAGGCACATGGATGAAGGATTAAACTTTGGTTTGTATTGTAAAAGTCTTTGATTTTGTTGAATAATAACATGAGAATTTCGTCCATGGTGTATGGCCAAGTTTGTTCCTAAATGACAAAACATTTCACGTTCAATCAATGCCATTTTACTGATTTCTGAGTTCAGGGTTGTGTGAGAATCGATTATCGCCTACTGATAATCGATTAATAAGATACGTTTTCTAAACCCAGAATTTTCAAAGGCGTCAAATAGTCGATTAACTCTTCAGGAATAATCGATTGATAAGGACTGGTTCATCAAACCGGATATTTTCAGAGATGAGTGTTAGTCGATTATCAATTGGGACATAATCGATTATGAAGCATTGCTGGACTATGTTAGGAGAATTCAGAGGGAAGCAATAGTCGATTATCTATGTTGGATAATCGATTATCATGACTTTAACAGAAAAACAAACAAAGATTTTATTTTGTCTTTTGTTGTTCACCTTCGGCCTAGGCTTAGTAATGAATAACAAAGACTTTATTTTGGACAGATAAAATGATTTTGGATGTTTGTGGGAGAAGGTTTGTGGGTTATGGTTCAGCTTAGGGGGGGGGGGGTTTGGGCAGCAAGGGTTATGGTTTGGGCTTTTTGATGGAAAGAAGGAATGAATTCAACCCAATAAGGATTATAACAATTAAGCATTAACTCATGATTTTGCTTACCCTTTGGTGATGCATGGTGGGGTACAACATCCTCCCCATCTTCAAAAGAGTTTGACCTCAAACTCGGAGTATAAATTGGCTTGGATTGATCATTGAGGTCTCTCGTGTTTACATTCACATTCCCACAAACATGCTGGTTGACTTGAGTCGTTATCGTTTCACGACGAGTTTCATCTATGTATTCAAATTTACCAGCTCGTATCAATGTTGATAGATGAACGGGAGATTTTTCTTCAGGATGAAGAGAAGTAAGGGTCATTCTCTTATTGTCTTTGAGGAATGAATACGTGTTAGCGTATCCATCGTAAAGAACCTTGCGATCGAACAACCAAGGCCGTCCGAGCAGCACATGACAAGCATCCATCGGTATCACATCACACCATATTTCATCCTTGTAGGTTTATCCAAGACTTAGTGACACCAAGCATTGAGTGTCAACACGTAACCCTTTACCATGATTCAGCCATTGAATCGTGTACGGTGTCGGGTGTGGTGAAGTTTTCAGCTGGAGTTTATCCACCATAGTTTTAGAGGCAACATTCGTACAACTCCCACTATCAATGATGAGAGAGAACACCTTTTCTTTGATTGTACAACGAGTATGGAAGATATTCTCTCGTTGTATTTCTTCTTTTGGACAGGCCATCGCACATAAAGTTCTACGAATGACCAAAAGTTCTCCATCATCAGGTCCGACATACTCTTCTTCTTCTTTATCCCATGAAGGGTCAAAAGTATCATCATTGCACTCCACAAGAGTCATGACCTTCTTATTGGGACAATCTTGAGCTATGTGACCATTCCCTTGGCAACGATAACATTTCAAAGTTCGATTGATATTTTGATTGTGCCGGGGTTGATTTTGGATATTTGAGGGAGGGGTTGGAAGTATGGGCTTATGGTGAGAGGAAGGAGCTGGGGAAGGTGAAGGAGATGAAGGGGTGGGGAGCAAAGGTGGATTTGAAGAGGAGATTCTCATTTGGGCAGCCTTGCCTTTCTTGATTTGGCTTTCAACTTTGAGAGTCAGCTTTGTAAGATCGTCAAGAGTGTGGTAGTCTTGAAGTTCCACAGTGTTAGCTATTTGGACATTCAATCCAAATAGATACCTCACAAAAGTTTGTGAATCATCTTCTTGAAGATCACACCTTAATAAGAGTTCCTCGAACTCTCGGTTGTATTCCTCTACAGAACGAGAGCCTTGCCTCAAGTGTTGAAGCTTAGAAAATTTTTCCTTTATGTAGTTCTCGGGAAGAAATTTCTTCTTCAAGAGTGTTCGCATCTTGGTCCACGAGGTCACCGGGGACTTGTTTTCTCTCCTACGCCTAATGGTGACGTTGGTCCACCATGTTGACGCATACTTTCTGAACTTTAAGGCCACGAGTTTGACCTTCTTTTCTTCGGAGACATCCTTGAAGTCAAAGACACGTTCAACGGTCTCTAACCATTCAAGAAAGTCATCAGGGTCGTTCTTTCCTTTGAAAGTGGGCATGTCAACCTTGAAATCAGAGGCTGACTTTTCTGGATTTCTAGCTCTTATGGTAGCAACAGAACTAGCATCATCTTCATCTTCACTTTCTTCGGGAGTTTGAACCATACTCAACTTGAATTTAGTGAGCTTTGCAACTTCTTTTGCCAAGTATTCAACTTGAGCCTTCAATTCTGCATTTGAACCAATAAGCTCTTCTTGGGACATGTTTTGAGTTGTGTGAGACATGGTTTGAGAAAGGTGAGAAACAAGGGAAAGGCTAGCAGGAGGGAACAACTTTAAATTCTAAAGTTCAGAGATGTGTAATAGTTGATTATCTTTTTCTGATAATCAATTAACAAGATCTTTTCTCCAAACAAGAAAATTTCAAAAGGGATAGATAGTCGATTATCTGTGTATGATAATCGATTATCAATGCTATCAGGATCAAGATTGGAAGAGAAAGAGGGAATGAGGGGGAAGTGTCTGTGGTCCTCAAAGAGATGTTCAACAACAAGCTCTGATACCAAATGTTGTACCCGAGACCCAGGGTAGTCTAGGATATCAACTTAAGAAGAGAAAGAAGAAGAGAAGGATGTAGAAATATAGGGGAGGCTGAATTCAGGAGAGAACAAAGGAGAGGGAAAGAAGCATTTATCAAGTGAATAATAAGAGAAATCACACACACTTATCTTCACTCAGGTTAAACTCTAGTATTTAAATAAGGAATCACTCAACTTATTTAATATATCTAGAACCTAAATCTCCCACTTAAGAGAACCACGCTTAAGATATAGAATTAGGATTTAATATATAGAATCTAGAGAGAGACTGAGCAAGAAACTTATATTATCACAATATTTTTTTACAAGCTGATCAATACAATGAACCAAGGCTGAAACATATAGGCCATGGAATGGAGAAACAATACAACAAACATGATTACATGATAAAATACAACAGAGAATAGACTGTGAAAAGGAAAATAAAATAAGGGTTTTTAAAAAATAAAATTTTAAGAAAGTCTAAAGAAAGAATGGTGACTAGAGAAGAAAAGGTTTTGAAAAAGAGTAGAAGGGGAAAGAAAACTAGAAAGTTGGAAACAAGAAGAAAATTTGAAAAAGAGTTTGAAAAGAGGTAGGGAAAGGGGAAGAGGGAGGAGAACTGGAGACCTAAAATCAATTTGAAAGAAAATAAAAGAAATAGAAAGAGAGAAGGGAAGAGTGAGAGATGAAAGTAGGCCAAGAAAAAAAGATTTTAAAAAGAAAATTTGAAGAGCAAAAAATAGAAAAGGAAAAAGAAAGAAAAGAAAAATGGAGAGAGTGTTGTTCCAGAGAAGGTGTATGGCAAAATGCAAAAATGTGAGATTTTTACCATAGACCTTCTCTACTGCCGAGATTTCCACCATAGACCTTGAATGTCTTTTCTTCTCATCAGGCTTTCTCCATTGTCGTCTATGAGGGTGAGAAAGAAAATTTCTCCATAGAGGATATTTTTCTTGGTGTTTTTCTCAAAGAGTGAGTTTGAAGACTTTTCATGTTGAAAGAGTTGTTTGTGATAGGAATGGATTGGAATGGCTTGGTTTAAATAGGAGGAGAATTTGAGAAGGGGAGGTTCACGGGTTCCATTTAGTGGGTAGTTGGAACGGTGAGAGTAAAAGAGTTTCAACTCCCAAGAAGTTGAATTTTGAAAAGTTGAGGGAATCTTTTACCGGTTACCAACGTGTTGAAACTGTTTCAAATGAAATCAGTATCATTTGGTTTGAAAAACGTAACTGTTTTGGTTTGCCTAAGTCCAAAAGAATGGCCCCAAAAAAATCTGTGTACTAAAGGGAAATTATTCCTATTGGGTTCTCAAGGCCCAAAATAAAACTATCATTTTTCATTCCCTATAGTTCTAATTTCTAATTAGGATGAGGTAGTACAAAAAATATATATAAATTTCATTTTTTTAAAAATAAAAGTGGTACTAATTTTCCAAAGTCCTGTACATTATAAAAATCCTAAGGACCGATACTTTAGAGCGAGAGTGGAAATGAACTAAGGATTAAAACTAAGTTTAGGAGGGCAAATATTGTAGAATACCTGAATCAGAGATCTTCAACTCTAGTACAAAAATTGAGGTATCTGTCTTCCATTGCTTAGAGTTCATCAGTAGTTCATTGCCAAAAGATAATTATTAGCCAAAAAAAAGTTAGGTTCCCCCTGAATTACACTCCCCCTAAATGTATGCACTGAATAATAAATTTTAGAAATCATACTTAAAAGAAATATTTTCAAACATAATTAAGAGATGTATCAAGTAAACAAGAAAGTGTTTTCATCAAAACATAAATAATGTATCAAGACTTCCCCCTGTTTAGATGAAAAGAGCCTTCACTTCTTCTTGCGCTTGGATGATCCGGCAGACTCACCAATGCCTTGCATAACTCCAAACTCTTCCTTGATGTGCTGGAGGTTGTTATATCTCTCTTGTGTCTGAGCATCATTTGTGAAGTGGGAGGCAATGGTTCCTACAGCTTTTGTTCCATCAAACTCATTGTTTGACAGATGTTGAATTGAGTTCTCCGGATTGCTATGCTGGGCTTGCAGTATCAGCTCTGTCATGTTCAGATGAGATGGAATGTATGAGAGCTCTCCTTGTTTAACTTCAATCGGAAGCCTTGGAATTGGAGGTAGACTTTTAGGTTGGACAGTCACTTCCAGTTTGTGTCTGGCAGTGAAGGTTCCAAAATGCCTGAAGAGCTTGAATGCTTCCATCTGATTTTCAGCAAGAACCTTTAGGTAATCTTGAGTTACTACCTGGTTTGCTGATGACACTACCAAAGCTGATCTTATATCCATATGGAGAAGAGACATCTGTTTCTGAAGATTGATTGTGACTGTGGCAATCTGTTGCTTGATTTCTGTAGCTTCTTTGAGTTGAAGATGGTAATCAGATGCATAAGCGATCATTGTATTGCTTACAGACTTACTCAATAGAGAAATGATCTCTAGAGTTTTATCCACAGATGGGCTTATCTCCTTTTAGGTTTGAGCAGTATTTTTCTTCAGACTTCTCCAGAGTTTGCTTGTGTCTTTCTTCTATTTTATCCAATTCTTGCCTAAAAGAGCCTTTCTGAGACTCCAGGGCTGTCTCAATCAACCCTTGGATCTTCCTTGTCCAGGATTCCGGTATCTCATCCGGAAAGGTGGATGTGGAAGAGCTGTGAAAGTGAAAACTAGTTACCTGATTTGAAGAAGGTACCCTATGATAGAGTTGCAGAGGGAGGGATTCAGCATCTTCTCCCTGCTCAGCTTCTTCTTCATCAATTTTGAGGGTCTTTACCGACTCTTCCTCTATTTCTTCATTTCCATAGTTTGAGATATACCTAGAAAGGGAATCTCTGACTTCTTCTTCAGCTTCCTGCTCAAAAATAGCAACTGGAGTTTTAGTGGCCTCCAGTCTAGCTCTTTGAGCTCCTTCTTCAGCTTATTCAAAGCTTCTCAGTGCTTCTACTACTGGTTCTTCATTGGCTTCATCTGCTGTTGTTTCTGGAGGAGTGGACTTCTCCAGTTTTTCTGTTGATCTTTCCAAATTTTCAGGTTCAGGTTGATTGGAGATCTCACAAGGGGTTGTGAGGATCTCTTGAACCTGAATTTGGAAGGATTGCAGAAACTTTTCTTCAAATGCTGTTGGATTCTGTTCTTGCTGGGAGTGGCTGCATTCTCCTGGACAGCTTCAGGCAGAACAGTACCAAAGGCAGGTGAGGTTTCCGGAAAAACTTGGAAATCCTCTGCTTCAGCTTCCATGTCAGCCTATGCTTCTGTGGTGAGGACAGTCTGATCTTCAGTTGGTTTTGAGAGGATTGGTTTGTAGACTGCAGTGTCCTCATCATCAACTTCAAACTCTTAGGGTGGAGAGTTGGTCAAGTGTTCCAATAACAGGTCTTCATTTGTTCTCTGCCAGACCCATTCATCATCGAGAATTTGCTCACAACAGTAGTTGATTGGAAGTCCCAAACATCTCTTGATGATCTTCTCATTCTTCAGTTCTTGATCCCATTCAAGCAACTGATTTGTAGAGTTTCCAACCTTCCAAGCTCTCCAATCATAGTAGAGCTGCTTGAATTTGCTCACTTCATCATCAGTTTGAGCTTGTGATGGAGGAGATGGAAGACTCTTGTCTTGAGGGGTTTCTTCATCAAACTGTTGAGGACTTTGGTCTTGTGCAGAGATTTCCTCATTTGGTTCATTCTGTACCAAGTCATCGGGAATGGCATTTTTAGATGTAGAGAGAGGAGATTCTTCTTTTCTTCTTCTTCTGAAGTTCTCTATGAGCAGAAACTTCTTCTTCAGCATCCAGATTAACTATGGCCAGGGTGTGTGGTTCCTCAGCACTAGGGGAGGGAGAAACCACTCGCTTCCTTTTTGAGGACTTCTTCAGACTGACAATCAAGACATTGTCTGAAGAACCTTCATCTTCTGCAGTTGAATTAGCTCTATTTTCTCCTTTGGAAGACAGATAATAGAGCCAATATCTGGCATCATACTTCTTGCCTTCAGAGACAACACCCAAGGACTCCAGAATATACTCAAGGTACAATCCTTGACAGAGATACTTCTGCTTTGGCTTTCCTAAATGCTTGGAAACAGAATTGAAGAAGTGTTTAGCCCAATTTACCTTGGTTCTGGTAATGAAGGCGTTGATGATGAATGCCCTTTCTTGAGTTATGTCATCTGCGTGTCCTCCGCTGCCACATTCCAGGCATGCAATGATCGGTTCCAAGACCAATTTATAGTCGTTCTTCAAATCTGCCTTCTTTGTTGGGCCAGAGGGGACTTATCCAGAAATCCCAATAGTCTTCCAGTCCAGATTTTTGGAAGAGAGCTTCCCAATTTCAATTCCAGAGTTGGGAAAATGGAGCTTCTTCTTCAATTTCTTCTGTGAAATCTTCACTTTAGCGCCTCCAATAGTGGACTTGATTACTTGAATCGTCCTCTATGGATTCTTCTTGGATTGAACCGCTGAGACTTTTCCGTTCTTGTAAAATTCAAGAACTTATTCTTCATATTTGAAGCCAATTTCCAGATGAAGGAATTCGGAGAGTTCCTGTGTAGCAGCCATCTCCAAATAAGTCTAATAAAATGCCGGTGAAGAACATTTGGCTTCTAATTTCTGGAAATGAACATTCACTCCAACAACCTTCATTTTCTCTGAATTTTGGGTGAAAGAATCTGAAGAAATTAGGGTTCTTGAGAATTCTTGTGAGGAAGATGACGAAGATTTGAGTGGGCTGAGTGGGCAATTGAGATCTGAATATAGTGGCGATTGGGTTTAATTTTGGGCGATTTATGCGGCTGGTGGCAATTGGGTTTTCAACTGTTCCCAAGGCCACGTGCCTTCCCATTTCTTTAACAAACGTGGTAAGTGGACTACCACGTGTACCGCACTCAGTCTAATTGAATTAGACCAATTTTGTGAAGCAAATCGGAAAACCTGGCTTCACTTAGTGGTTTTGTGAAGATATCCGCCAATTGTTCTTCAGTTGAGATATACTCAATTTTGATATCCTTCTTTTCGACATGATCTCTAATGAAGTGGTGCTTGACATCAATGTGCTTAGTGCGAGAGTGATGCACTGGATTTTGTGAGATGGCTATAGCACTTTGATTGTCACAAAATATTGTCATTTCCTTTGTTTTGACTCCATAATCCACTAGTTGTTGCTTTAACCATAAGATTTGAGCACAACAACTACCAGCAGCAATGTACTCTGCTCCTGCTGTTGATGTAGAGATGGAGTTTTGTTTCTTGCTCAACCAAGAAACAAGATTTCCGCCAATGAATTGACAAGTGCCAGATGTACTCTTCCGGTCAACTTTGCATCCGGAAAAGTCGGAATCTGAGTATCCCACTAACTCAAATGAGCTGCTCTTAGCATACCATAAACCCATATTCTGAGTTCCTTTGAGGTATCTAAGAATCCTTTTGGCTGCAATTAAGTGGCTTTCCTTTGGCTTTGATTGAAATCTAGCACAAACACCTACTGCATATGAGATATCCGGACGGCTTGCAGTAATGTATAGTAGAGATCCAATTATTCCTCTGTAGAGAGTTTGATCAACATCCTTTCCATCTACATCCATGTCAAGTTTGGTGGATGTACTCATGGGAAAAGAAACGGATGATTTCTGATCAACTTTGAACTTCTTGATAAGATCACTTGTGTACTTGGCTTGGTTGATGAGAGTCCCTTCACTTCTCTGTTTGATTTGAAGACCAAGGAAGTAGTTGAGTTCCCCCATCATGCTCATCTCAAATTTTCCATGCATGAGGGTGGAGAACTTGGTGCAAAGAGCTTCCTTAGTTGAGCCAAAAGGAGATCTTCTCCATCTTGAAGTTTGAATAGGGTCTTGTCAATGACTCCTTTGATGAATCCATTGTGTTGGACATGAGTTCAAACCCCTTTTTATTTCTTCTGGAATATTTTTTGTTTTGATGAATGACAAACAGGATGATTCATTTCAAGCTGATCGAAAATTTATTTTCGAATCGAGAAAAGCAAAGAAGGGTATCAAGAAGTTTACGGCGATATAAATCGACGACCACCCCTACGCAAATTTTTTTTTGAAGTGAAGTGAAGACTTTGAAATTTTTTTTATTAAGTCTAGGAATATTTGTAAGGATGACAATATCTTCTGCACAAACAAATTAATTTCTGAGGGATAAAAAAATTATAATTTTTGAGTCAGTTGAAAAATTACTTTTCCTCTGTCTAAAATATTTTACTAAGTCAGTTTCAAAATAAGTGTGTCAAAACTTATAAACTTTTTTTTGATTACACAATTTTTTTTGGTAAAAAAAATATACTTTAAATATTTTTCTTGTACATCGTTTGACACACAAAATAATTTTTTGGACTCTTTTTTCTCTCCTACTCAAATTCATTGAATCAAATTTGAGGAGCGTCCGTTGATATTCCCGTTGTCCAAAACAACGAGTTAGAAGCCAAAGGCTTCAATCGCAAACAGGCTTGGGCCCTTCATGTTTGCGCATTATTTTTTACTTTAATCGATTATTTTTTCTAAAATAATCGATTAGATCCAATTTCTCAGCGCTGGATTCCTCAGGCCAATAGACTTAATCGATTAAATTTGTCCATTTAATCGATTAGTTTAAACAGAGCAGAATAATCGATTATTCCCTATTTTTTAATCAATTAATTCCACTTTTGGTTTCAAGCCTTTTCGCTTCTGTACACTTTAATCGATTAAAATTCCTAATTTAATCGATTAATTCTGTCTGGTGCATATCATCAGCTTTCTATACACACCTCTTGCACTCCAATATATTCTTTGAGCTATATTCATCCTTTGCTTCATCTTCCTCATCAAAATATTATTTTTGAGAGTTAGAAATATTTTCTTTGAGTGCTAAAGAAGTTGTCATCCATAGAGCTTAAATTCTTCAATACTACTTTGCTCAATTGTGTGAGCTTTCATTCTTGTGTTGTAAACTCAATCTCTTTTGAGTGTTGTTCTTAAGACTTGTGTGACTCAAGTCTTGTTGTTGTAAGAAAGTGAGGCTTGTGTGATTCAAGTTCTCAAATTGTACCGGTTTTTCAAGCACCCGTTGAAGCTTGAAGATTAGTAGGACTTTCGAGAGAGTCTCTCGGAGGACTAGATTAGCCACGGGGTGGTGAACCAGTATAAATCTCAGTGTTCTTTTTTCCCTTGCTCTCTTTATTTATTCCTGTGATTTTATTATTTCACACACGCAAAAAACGCACATTCTTGAAAACAACTCTATTCACCCCCCCCTCTAGAGTTGCACATTTGTCTAACAATTGGTATCGGAGCAGGAAGTTCTTCGAATACGTTATTTTTCAGGAACCAAAAGATCAAATGGCATCAAGAATGTTCAACGCAGGAGTGAACGAGGGACAATCAACCACGAGGCCACCGTTGTTCGATGGAACCAACTACTCGTATTGGAAGGAGAGGATGGGAATCTTTATCCAATCCAACGACTACAAGCTGTGGTTGATTGTGAAGAACGGCTGCGGAGTCCTGATGAAGAAAGTCGGTGAAGTCAATGTTCCCAAAACCGAAGAAGAGTTCACCGACGAAGATTGCAAAAAGATGGAGCTCAACGCCAAGGCAATAAACATGATTTATTGCGGTGTTAACGCGGATGACTACCGCAAAACAAATGTGGGAGAAATTGGAGGTCACCTACGAAGGAACCGCGCAGGTTCGGGAGGCCAAAATTGACCATCTCACTCACGAGTATGAACTCTTTTCAATGAAGGAAAATGAGAAGATTGAGGAAATGTTTGAGAGATTCTCTAACATCATCAATCCCCTCAATCTTCTCGGGAAGACATACACCGACCGAGAGTTAGTGAGAAAGGTGCTGCGAAGCCTATCCCCCAAATGGCCTTCAAAGGTGGACGCAATCGAAGAAGGTCGTGACTTCCAAACAACGACCTATGATGCTCTTCGAGGTAATCTTATTACCTACGAAACCACCCAACTCTCAAAGGTGAATGAAGAGAGGAACAAGAGGTCTATTGCTCTACTCGCAACAACATCAACCCACAACAACGTTGATGATGAAGATGATGACAGCGACGACACCGACCTCGGACTCTTTGTCCGAAAATTCAAGAAGATGATGCTCAAGAAGGGAGCCAAGAAGAACACTCCACCCAAATGCTATGGGTGTGGTGAAATTGGACACATCAAACCAATGTGCCCAAAGCTCAAGAACGAGAAGGACAAGAAGGCACCGAAGAAGCAGCGTGCCTACATTTCTTGGGAGAACGACGGCTCTGGGAGTGAAGACTCGGAAACGGAAGAAGTGGCCAACTTGTGTCTCATGGCCATTGAAGATGGTGATACATCAAAAGAGGTAAGTGATCAAGAACCTTCTCCCAATGATCCTTTAACTCTTAATGATGTTGTTTGCATTGTAGAAGATTTGGAAAGAATGTTAAAAAAGGCTTCCAAAGAAAACAATGAAGTAAAGCAAAAAATCCTGATTTTTGAAAATGAAATCAAAGAACTCAAAAATATAAATGATAAACTTAAACAAGAAATTATCTCTTTTGGAAAAAGGCCACAAGAACCTTCAACTACTTCTTCTTCTACATGCTCTAGTTGTACATCATTAAAAGCTAAGGTTGCTAGTTTAGAGAGCAAATTGGGAAAGTTCAATAATGCTTCAGACACCTTAGATAAAATACTTAAGCAAAAAATTAGTAATGGTGAAGGACTTGGATATAAGAAAAACCAACCTAGAAAAACAACATTTGTTAAAGCTAGGGGGAATAAAAATGCTAGGATTAATAATCAAACTAGAAAAGCACATCCTAGCAAACCTAGAACTCATTACACTCAACCATATAGGATGAATAATCCAAATGTTATTTGTCACTATTGCAATAAGATAGGTCACATTGCACCCGTGTGCTTCACCAAAATTAGGCATTTTCAACAAACGCACACACATCACACATATGCTAACCAAAAAGGACCCAACAATACATGGGTACCTAAACCGTCTCCTTGATATCTTTTTGTAGGTGTGCTTGAAGGCTTCGAGTACCTCTTGGTATCTCGATAGCGGATGCTCCAAGCACATGACCGGAGACGCATCCAAATTTAGGAGTTTAGAGTATTTCAAAGGTGGCAATGTCGTTTTTGGTGACAACAACAAAGGAAGAATCATTGGAAGTGACACCGTCGGAAAGGACAATGCTACAACCGTTGAGAACGTTCTTCTTGTTGAGGGCCTCAAACACAATCTTCTTAGCATTAGCCAATTGTGCGATAGAGGTAACCGTGTCATCTTTGATTCTAGAAAATGCATTGTAGAACGCTTGTGTGACAATAAGACTATTCTTTGTGGTAGTAGAGTAGATAACATTTACATGTTTGATCTTGAAAAAACCCCGTCTACTTTAGCAAAGTGTCTCATTACCAAAGAGGAAGAAACGTGGCTATGGCATCGTCGGATAGCTCACGTTAATATGGACCATCTTAATAAGTTGGTTTCAAAAGACTTAGTAATTGGTGTTCCTAAACTTAAGTTTGAGAAGAATCTAATTTGTGATGCATGTCAAAAGGGGAAGCAAGTAAGGGCCTCGTTTAAGTCAAAGAACGTTGTTTCTACGACTAGGCCATTACAACTTTTGCACATGAACCTTTTTGGACCTTCAAGAAATATGAGTTTAGGAGGCAATTACTTTGGCTTTGTTAACGTTGATGACTATTCGAGGTTTACATGGACACTCTTTCTTGCTCATAAGTATGATGCACTTAATGCTTTCAAGAAATTCATTAAATTGGTTCAAAATGAAAAAGACTCTCATATTGCATCCATTAGAAGTGATCATGGGGGAGAATTTGATCAAGACGGCTTTGATGTCGTTTGTGACGAATTAGGCATTGAGCATAATTTTTCAGCCCCCCAACAAAATGGGGTGGTTGAACGGAAAAATAGGTCTCTTGAAGAGATGGCTAGAACTATGCTCAATGAGGCAAACCTTCCCAAATACTTTTGGGCGGATGCTGTGAGTACCGCGTGCTACGTGTTAAATCAAGCCGTCATTAGACCGATACTCAAGAAAACGCCCTATGAACTTTACAAAGGAAGAAAGCCTAACCTCTCTTATTTTCATGTCTTTGGATGTAAAGTTTTCATTCATAATAATGGAAAAGATAACTTGGGAAAATTTGATGCTAAGTCGGATGAAGGAATTTTCTTAGGTTATTCTCTTCGTAGTAAGGCATATAGAGTGTTCAACAAGCGTACTAAGACTGTAGAGGAGTCTATTCATGTTGTCTTTGATGAATTTGATGCTCGCTTGGCGAGAAAAGGTATTGTTGATAATGTTGCAGGTTCTTATGATGATGAAGAAGAAATCGTTAAGGAAAAGGAACCGGAAGAAGAGAAAACGCAGGAACGAACGGAGCTTCCTAAGGAATGGAGAACATTGAAGAACCACCCGATTGACAATGTCATTGGTGATATAACGCAGGGAGTTTCTATTCGTAATTCTCTTAGGAACACAATTAATCACATGGCCTTTGTTTCACAAATTGAACCAACAACCGTTTTGGATGCTATTAATGATGAACATTGGTCAATGGCAATGCAAGAGGAGCTTAACCAATTTAAACACAATGATGTTTGGGAATTGGTGCCTAGACCTAATGATCATTCCGTTATTGGCACAAAATGGGTGTTTCGTAACAAACTCGATGAAAATGGTATAATCACTAGAAAAAAAGCTAGGCTTGTAGCTAAAGGCTACAATCAAGAAGAAGGCATTGATTATGAAGAAACTTATGCACCGGTTGCACGTTTAGAAGCTATTCGTTTATTGCTTGCATTTGCATCTACAATGGATTTTAAACTTTATCAAATGGATGTTAAAAGTGCCTTCCTTAATGGTATCATTCAAGAGGAAGTGTATGTCGAACAACCCTAGGGTTTCTGATGTACCCCAGGATGCTCCTACAAGCACGGAGGTTACACCACAAACCATAAAACAAATCAAAGGGTTAATATCTAAGTGTTATGATCCTTTTTGGGCTGAACTCATTAACCTTTCGTACCCTAAAACCCAAACCATAACCCTGCTCCTCCAAAGCTCTTCTTGATATCAAGCCTTTACATATCCTTTCCAAATATCCAAAGTCTTTTATTTCCATTTAATAAACAAAATAAAGTCATTTCTCTTCTTTTTAACCCTGAACGAGAATGAGGTCAGAAAGACAAGCCTTGTGTATTATTTCTACTTCTGCTGTTCCTTTTAATTAAAATAAAACCTCCCTTTCACTTCCCCACTTCAAACCCACGAATTTCCCAACTCTTTTACCCAAAAATCAGGACACATTATGTTCCACAAAACAAAAACAAAATCAGGAAAAAGTTTTCCTTGATTGAATAGTGCTGATTTTGTCCTGTTGTTCAAAACCCAATCCCATTCATATCCTTCAGCATATGGCCGAATTTCCCACTCCAAGTATCCATAAACACAACTCCATTTACCAAGGATAAAGATAAAAACATCAAGGAACCAAAATCAGTGATTGAATAGTGCAAACTTTGTCACATTATCCTTAATTGTCAAAGTTACAATTTTCCTTGATTTCCTTCTCACATGGCAGGAATTAATGAACCATACTAAGCCAAAATCCCAGCCTTTTAATCTCCTTTTCCTGGTCAATGAGTGCTGCCCACTAAGAATAATAACACATGGATATTAATCACATGATTTGTAAGAAAGTGAAGTGTAATTTCCCTTATTTTTGCATTATATATTTCGGCCATGAGGCCTTGTAAACATCATCTCATTTTCATTATCAATATTACTCTTGAAGTAATCCCTGAATTGGTGTGAAGCTAGTTCAATCCATTTCCTAATGAAATATCTCTAAAGTTGGCTACTTTTGAGTGTGTGTTAGGAGTCTATTTAATACTTTAATAGTGATTATTATAGTATAAAATAGATAATAGCCCCAAATATATATAAAGAGTGTGTTTATCTCTTACATATTATTTGGTTTATCCTTTATACAAAAACCACAAAACATTTCCCTTCTTTTCTTCTATTTCTGATCCTGAACCCATGGGTGATAATTGATTATCAAGCAATGATAATCGATTATTTATGGCCATAAATAATCGATTATCATTGCTTGATAATCGACTATTGAAGCCTTCTGATTCCTCTTCAAAAATCTGCAACATCACACAATCGATTATCTTGTAGTGTCAATCGACTAACTGGTTCCTCTGAACGTTTCCAGTTGAGCTACTCCCTAATAATCGATTATCATTGTTTGATAATCGACTATTGAAGCCTTCTGATTCTTCTTCAAAATCTGCAACATCACACAATCGATTGTCTTGTAGTGTCAATCGATTATCTGGTTCCTCTGAACAATTCCAGTTGAGCTAATCCCTATTAATCAATTTATCAATTGTGTTAATCGATTATTCCTTAGCTCTGAACCTTGAAGTGAATCTGTTCCTGTTTATCTATCCTAAGTTTGGGTACAACATTTGGTATCAGAGCTTGTTGTTAACATCTCTAAAGGACCAAACACACGTTCCTCACCTTTTCCTAATCCTTTCTTGATCCCAAATACATCAGACAAAGTCCACAAATCAGCCCAATCAAACACCATGTCAAATACCACTCAAAACATGACCCATGAAGAACTTGTAGCTTCAAATGTAGCCCTGCAAGCTCAAGTTGATTATCTAGCCAAGCAAATAGCCCAGCTCACTAAACAAAAGCTAGCTATGTTGCAATCCAGTGATGATGAAGAAGACGCTAGCTCCAGTTCCACCATAAGAACTAAAGCTCAAGATAAGTCCGGTTCTGATTTCAAAGTGGATATTCCCATTTTTGAAGGAAAGAATGACCCGGATGAGTTCCCAGAATGGCTGGAAACAGTAGAAAGAGTATTTGATTTCAAAGAAGTATCCGACGAGAAAAAGGTCAAGCTTGTAGCCTTGAAGTTTCGGAAATATGCATCTACCTGGTGGTCCAACATCAAAACCAAGAGGAGTCGAGATGAGAAACCCCCGGTTGATACCTGGCAAAAGATGAAGACTCTCTTGAAGAAGAAGTTCCTACCTACTGAGTACGTATGTGAGAATTTTGCTAGGCTTCAAACGCTTAGACAAGGTTCAAAATCTGTTGAGGATTACACCAGAGAATTTGAAGAACTCTTGCTAAGGTGCAATCTGCAGGAGAATGAAGAACAAACCTTCGTAAGGTATCTTTTTGGCTTAAATACTCAAATAGCCAACACGGTTGAATTACAAGGTTTCAACACTTTTGAAGAGCTCACTAAATTAGCTCTTAAAGTGGAATCTCAAATCAGGAAATCCAAAGCCATTTTCTCCCGAACCACTTCCTCTTACTCAAAACCAACTTACATTCCACCAAAATCCACCTCTACTACCCAGGGTCTGCCCAAAATTCCAAAACCACACCTCCTTCCAAATCATCTTCCACCCCCTTTACACCTAAAACATCCCCCTCAACCAACAAAAGAGCTCCCATTTGTTACCATTGTCAGGGTACCGGTCACTATGCCAATGAGTGCCCGAACAAAAAGGTGATGGCCATTGTTGAATATGATGATGAAGACTTTGACCACTGTTTGGTTGAAGAGGAGAAATCCGAAGAAGAAGAAGAAGAATGTGTTGGCCCAGATGACGGCGAACTTTTGGTCATCCGAAGGACCTTAAGTGCCATTCCCTGCCCCGAAGAACAACTACAACGAGAGAACATATTTCACACTCGTTGTACAATCCAAAAGAAGGTATGCTCCCTAATCATTGATAGTGGGAGTTGTTCTAATGTTGCTGCCAAGACCATGGTGGAAAAGCTTAACTTAAGCTTGTTTCCTCATCCTAAACCTTACACGATTTAATGGTTGAATCAAGGTAAAGGTTTACGAGTTGATACACGCTGTTTAATATCCTTGAGCATTGGCAAAACCTACAAGGATGATATTTGGTGTGATATCATACCCATGGATGCATGCCATGTCCTTTTGGGACGTCCTTGGTTGTTTGATAACAAAGTGCAGCACGATGGTTATCTAAACACTTATTCATTTCTAATGAATAAGAAGAAGATCACCCTCACACCCTTACTTCCCTCCTCTTCCACTGTCCAAAACAGCCAAGAAAATCATCCTACTCTCATTTCCACCATACTCTAATCTGAACACCATGAGTTCAATGAATTTAAAAACCTCATCCTCCTTGATCTTGAAGAAACTGAACCCAATATTGTTCCAAAACAGCCCCACCCTCTAGCCCAGCCAATCCTTGAAAAATATGCCCATGTATTTCCTGAAGACGTACCACACGGTCTTCCTCCCAAAAGAGACATCCAACACAAGATAGACCTTATTCCCGGAGCTGCTTTACCCAACAAACCGGCATATAGAATGAATCCTGAAGAGACAAAAGAAATCCAGCGTCAAGTGGATGAGTTGCTAGAAAAGGGATTCATTAGGGAGAGAGCCTAAGTCCTTGTGCTGTCCCGGCCTTGTTAGTACCAAAGAAGAATGGTACATGGAGGATGTGTTGTGATAGCCGTGCCATCAACAAAATTACCATAAAGTATAGGTATCCCATACCTAGACTTGAAGATATGCTGGACGAGCTACACGGTTCTAAGGTCTTCTCAAAAATTGATCTTAGAAGTGGTTATCATCAAATCAGGATTTTTGAAGGAGATGAATGGAAAACTGCTTTCAAGACTAAGTTTGGTCTTTACGAGTGGTTGGTTATGCCTTTTGGTTTAACTAACGCCCCGAGCACGTTCATGAGATTGATGAACCAGGTCCTGAAGCCATTTATAGGTCATTTTGTCGTTGTCTATTTTGATGACATCTTGATTTATAGCAAGAATGAAGAAGAACATATCAATCACCTCACTTTGGTGATTAAGAAGCTTGATGAAGAACAATTGTATGGCAACCTGGAGAAAAGCCAATTCTTCTCTCAAGAAACTGAATTTTTGGGATATTTTATCTCAAATGAAGGGATCAAAGTTGATGAGAGAAAAACGCAGGCCATACGAGATTGGCCCATACCAACCACTATGCAACAGGTCAGGAGTTTTCATGGCCTTGCTTCTTTCTATAGGAGATTTGTCAAGGATTTCAGTACTATCACAGCTCCTCTCACGGATTTAACCAAACATCAAAAGTTTGAGTGGAATCCAACTGCACAACAAACCTTCGAAACTATCAAACTTAAACTAACACATGCACCGGTGTTAGCTTTGCCTAGTTTTGATAAATTGTTCGAAGTTGAATGCGACGCTTCCAGCGTTGGCATAGGAGCAGTATTATCCCAAGAAGGCCACCTTGTGTCTTATTTTAGTGAGAAGTTGAATGACACCCGAAGGAGATATTCAACTTATGACAAAGAGTTTTACGCTCTTGTACGATCTCTTGAGCATTGGAGGCATTATTTGATTAGCAAGGAGTTTATACTCCATTCTGATCATGAAGCGCTGAAGTACATCCAAGGGCAACATAAACTCCGACCTCGTCATGCCAAATGGGTCGAATTCATCCAAACCTTCACCTTCTCCATAAAACACAAGAGCAGAACCCTGAACAAAGGCGCTGACGCCTTATCCCGGCGACATTTATTACTAACGGTACTTAGTACCAAACTTGTTGGCTTTGAAATGTTGCAGGGATTGTACAAAGATGATGAAGATTTCAAGGAGGCATACCATAACTGTCTCACACGGCCCTCTGGTAACTTCCTCATTAAAAACGGTTTTCTGTTTCGTGGCAACCAACTATGTATCCCTAAATGTAGTTTGCGCGAAACAATAATCGAAGAAATTCATGGCGGTTCTTTAGCTGGTCATTTCGGGATGGATAAAACTTATATGATGCTTCAAGAGCATTATTACTGGCCAAAGATGGAAAGAGACACCGAACATTTCATTCGGCGTTGTACTACTTGTCAACTCGCCAAAAGCCACTCCAAAGCCGCACAAGGAATGCATATGCCGCTGCCCATCCCACAAGCTCCCTGGGAAGACGTGAGTCTAGATTTCATCACTGGTTTACCACGAACGCAGCGAGGAAAGGATTCAATCATGGTGGTGGTTGATCGATTTTCAAAGATGGCACACTTTGTTCCATGCCTAACAACTCATGATGCTTCACAAATTGCAGATTTATACTTTAGGGATATTGTCAAACTTCATGGCATTCCCCGAAGCATGGTTTCCGATCGAGACAGCAAATTCTTAAGTCATTTTTGGATGACTTTGTGGAGAAAAATGGGTACTAAACTCAAGTTTAGTACATCAAGCCACCCGCAAACCGATGGCCACACGGAAGTAACAAACCGAACACTTGGTACCATCCTTCGTGCCATCATCAAGAAGAACATCAAACAATGGGAAGAATTGCTTCCTCATGCCGAATTTGCTTACAACCGCAGTCCAAGCAAAACAACAGGCATTTCACCATTTGTTACTGTTTATGGTGTTAATCCCCTTACCCCACTTGATCTTAATCCAATTTTAACAGATACAAAGTACAGTTGGGAAGCGGAGAAACGAGCACAGGAGATACAAGATATTCACAACAAGGTCCGTGCAAAAATTGAGAAAATGAATGAGCGTGTCAGTGAAAAGATCAACAAGCGACGCAAGAAGATGGATTTCCAACCTGGAGATCTTGTGTGGATCCACCTTAGAAAAGAGCGTTTTCCCTCAAAATGCAAGTCCAAGTTACTGCCCCGAGGAGATGGTCCGTTCGAAGTTTTAGCTAAGGTCAACGACAACGCATACAAGATAGACCTACCTGGAGACTATGGAGTTTCAGCCACATTCAATGTCACGGATCTCAGCCCGTACTTTGAACCCGAAGATATTCCGAGTTTGAGGTCAAACTCTTCTGAAGAAGGGGAGGATGATGTACCCCGGGATGCTCCTACAAGCACGGAGGTTACACCACAAACCATAAAACAAATCAAAGGGTTAATATCTAAGTGTTATGATCCTTTTTGGGCTGAACTCATTAACGTTTCGTACCCTAAAACCCAAACTATAACCCTGCTCCTCCAAAGCTCTTCTTGATATCAAGCCTTTCCATATCCTTTCCAAATATCCAAAGTCTTTTATTTCCATTTAATAAACAAAATAAAGTCCTTTCTCTCCTTTTTAACTCTGAACGAGAATGAGGTCAGAAGGACAAGCCTTGTGTATTATTTCTACTTCTGCTGTTCCTTTTAATTAAAATAAAACCTCCCTTTCACTTCCCCACTTCAAACCCACGAATTTCCCAACTCTTTTACCCAAAAATCAGGCCACATTATGTTCCACAAAACAAAAACAAAATCAGGAAAAAGTTTTCCTTGATTGAATAGTGCTGATTTTGTCCTGTTGTTCAAAACCCAATCCCATTCATATCCTTCAGCATATGGCCGAATTTCCCACTCCAAATATCCATAAACACAACTCCATTTACCAAGGATAATGATAAAAACATCAAGGAACCAAAATCAGTGATTGAATAGTGCAAACTTTGTCACATTATCCTTAATTGTCAAAGTTACAATTTTCCTTGATTTCCTTCTCACATGGCAGGAATTAATGAACCATACTAAGCCAAAATCCCAGCCTTTTAATCTCCTTTTCCTGGTCAGTGAGTGCTGCCCACTAAGAATAATAACACATGGATATTAATCACATGATTTGTAAGAAAGTGAAGTGTAATTTCCCTTATTTTTGCATTATATATTTCGGCCATGAGGCCTTGTAAACATCATCTCATTTTCATTATCAATATTACTCTTGAAGTAATCCCTGAATTGGTGTGAAGCTAGTTCAATCCATTTCCTAATGAAATATCTCTAAAGTTGGCTACTTTTGAGTGTGTGTTAGGAGTCTATTTAATACTTTAATAGTGATTATTATAGTATAAAATAGATAATAGCCTCAAATATATATAAAGAGTGTGTTTATCTCTTACATATTATTTGGTTTATCCTTTATACAAAAACCACAAAACATTTCCCTTCTTTTCTTCTATTTCTGATCCTGAACCCATAAATAATCGATTATCATTGCTTGATAATCGACTATTGAAGCCTTCTGATTCCTCTTCAAAAATCTGCAACATCACACAATCGATTATCTTGTAGTGTCAATCGACTAACTGGTTCCTCTGAACGTTTCCAGTTGAGCTACACCCTAATAATCGATTATCATTGTTTGATAATCGACTATTGAAGCCTTCTGATTCTTCTTCAAAATCTGCAACATCACACAATCGATTGTCTTGTAGTGTCAATCGATTATCTGGTTCCTCTGAACAATTCCAGTTGAGCTAATCCCTATTAATCGATTTATCAATTGTGTTAATCGATTATTCCTTAGCTCTGAACCTTGAAGTGAATCTGTTCCTGTTTATCTATCCTAAGTTTGGGTACAACAGTTTCGAAGACTATGAGTTTCCCGAACATGTCTTCAAACTCAAAAATGCGCTTTACGGTCTCAAACAAGCACCTCGTGCTTGGTATGAACGGTTAAGAAAATTGCTTTTGGACCATGAGTTCAAACGGAGTCAAGTCGACACTACTCTTTTTATCAAGAAAGATAACCAAGACATCCTTTTGGTTCAAGTTTACGTAGATGATATCATATTCGGTGCTACTAACGAGGCTTTGTGCAGGGATTTTTCCGATATGATGCAAAGTGAATTTGAAATGTCAATGATGGGAGAATTAAAGTTCTTCCTTGGGCTGCAAATTAGACAATGCAAAGAAGGAACATTCGTGTGTCAAACAAAATATTGTAGGGAATTGCTTAAAGGGTTCGATGTTACCGAATCCAAATCCATTGACACACCAATGAGCACCTCTTGCTATCTCGACAAGGACGAAAAAGGTAAAGATGTTGACATCAAGCGCTACCGAGGTATGATCGGCTCTTTACTTTATCTTAGCGCGAGTAGACCGGATATCATGTACTCCGTTTGTATATGCGCTAGGTATCAATCATGTCCTAAAGAGTCGCACTTGGTTGCGATCAAAAGGATAATGCGATATCTCGCGGGCACGTTGAATGTAGGTCTTTGGTATCCCAAAGGTTCAACATGTCATCTTGTTGGCTATTCCGACTCCGATTTTGCAGGTTGCAAACTCGATAGGAAAAGTACCAGCGGTACTTGCCACTTATTCGGTCATTCGCTAATCTCGTGGTTTAGTAAGAAGCAGGTTAGTGTTGCACTTTTCACCACCGAAGCGGAATATGTCGCTGCGGGAAGTTGTTGTGCCCAAATTCTTTGGCTAAAACAACAGCTAGTGGATTTCGGCCTTATACTTGATCACATCCCTATTAGGTGTGACAATATGAGCACTATTAGTCTAACGAAGAACCCCGTTCTTCACTCGAGGACTAAGCACATAGAAATTAGGCATCACTTCATACGAGATCACGTCCAAAAGGGAGATGTCACAATTGAGTTTGTTGAAACGAAACATCAATTGGCAGACATTTTCACGAAACCCCTTAGTAGGGAGAGTTTCTTCCACATTCGGAACGAACTTGGAATTTTGGATATCTCTATGAACTAATCCATTCTTTTTATTGACTATACTAATTTGAGCGTCGGAGGCGCGATAAATTTTTTTTGCAGGTATCTCTTCCCTTGGTATTTAACCGAATTGGACTTGATGATTTTTTTTTGTCAAACAAGATTTAATCGATTACTCCTCGAAGAGAAATCGATTAGTCGCCTTTGTCCCTCTTAATCGATTACTCGATTCCTTTTAATCGATTAAATTCCGAAAACGTCTTTAGCGCTGATTCACTTTTAAATCGATTAATTTTGTTCAATTAATCGATTAGACTCATCTGTCCATCTTAATCGATTAACCATCTCTGTTTAATCGATTAATAGCTTGAAAAGAGACGTTTTGGTTCTGCTTACTTCTAATCGATTAATAAGCTTAACTTAATCGATTAGCCTCAGCTGTGTTCCCTAATCGATTAAATACATGTATTTAATCGATTAATAGTCGATTTTTTGCCTTATATCACACCCCATCTTCGTCTTCTTTGCCATTCCCTTTTTCGAATCAAAGAAACCCTAGCTTCTTCCCTTCTCAAATTTTCTCAATCTTCATCATAAACTTCTCAAATTTCTTCCATTTTTTTAAATTTCATCAATTTCAAAAAGGAAAAATGCCAAGGTGCAAGAACGCTTCCTCGGGTCAAGAAACCGCAGCAGAGGAGAATGAGAGGCCATGACGTCGTGAAGGGAGCAAGTACATTCACATACAAAGGGGTTTCGCCTTCAACACTGGGGCTTCAGTCGAGAGGTTCCACAACACCTTCCTGACGAAGGAGATTGTCTCTCCTAAGATCGTGAACAAGGACCTCTTCAAATCGGCGACCTATGCCCCGAGTAAGTCTCTGTTTCTTCAGCAAGGTTTGCTTCGTTTCATTCATTTGACGTATGAATTCTTTTGTCCAAATCTTATACGTCAATTTTATGCAAATCTTCGTACCACTAAGGGAGGTTCGCCATCTCTCATTTCCTATGTTGACGGCAAAACCGTTTTCATTGACGGTGCCGGTTTGACTTCTTTGTTTGGCCTTCGTCGCGGTGAAATTACCGAAAACTTGGATGAAACATTCCAAGATGAAGCAATTTGGCGACAACTCGGGTTAGATCATCGTGACCTCAAGTTTAGAAATTCTAGCAACCCGAGTGTCATTAATCTCACTTTAATTCAACGCGTCCAACAATACATCTTCTCATATGTTTTGTTGCCCCATGATTCGAACCATGGCGTTGTCAACAAGGACGATATTCGTTTGTTTCACGTCCTGTTGAACGATGTCAAATTTGATTGGGTTCACTTCTTTATCGTTGCACTTAGCGATGGCACTCGTTTTTCCCATCTCCGTTTTGCCATCCCCATTATGCATATTCCTGCTCATTGCAAAATAGACTTTACTCGGGACACTCAGGTGCCGGTCAAGAAGACGTGTTTCATCACTGAAGCCAAGTTTTCCCGGATCGTGTATCGAGAGGAGGGCAATGCTGCACCAAATCTGGACTTGATAGTCGCCGAAGAAGAAGAGAGCCAAAACGAAACTCAAGCTGAGTCATCTCAAGCCGGAGGAAGTCGAGCCACGGAGCACGACACTCGTCAACGGAGGACTCGTCCAAGAGAAGAAGCACTGGAACCTTCTTGGGTGAAGAAGATCTTCGATACTCTCACATGCATCCGAGATGACGTTCGCCAGCTCAACGAGAGGATGACTTGTCTTGAGCAATCTCGCTCCTACCGTGGCCCGCGTCACAGTTTTGGCGGAGGAGCTCGTCCGGCGAACTCTCTTTGATTGTTATTTTTCTTTTCCTCTTGACTGATTATGATACATTGTTATTTGTTATGACTCTTTTGGTGGATGATGATGTTTCCTTTCGATGATGCTAGTTGATATTAACTGCTTGTGTATTAATATCATTGTTGGTTTGGCAATATTGTTCTTATTTAGAACATATTGTCCCTTTGTGGCATTTTTTTAAGAGTTCTCTTTTAAAGAAAACTCTTGCCATTTTCTTTCCTTCAATATCCCGGCATTGTTTAAGGGGGAAGGTTATCGGTTGATAATGCCAAAAGGGGGAAGGAAGGATAGTTGAGAAATTTTTTTTCCGCTTATTACTCCGATGATTATTTTTTACTGCACTTCTCTAACCTTGCAGGGGGAATTATTCTTAAAAGGAAGTAATTTCTGAACTCTTACTTTGCTCTTTCTCAACTATGTTTGTCATTATCAAAAAGGGGGAAATTGTTGGACATGAGTTCAAACCCCTTTTTATTTCTTCTGGAATATTTTTTGTTTTGATGAATGACAAACAGGATGATTCATTTCAAGCTGATCGAAAATTTATTTTCGAATCGAGAAAAGCAAAGAATGGTATCAAGAAATTTACGGCGATATAAATCGACGACCACCCCTACGCAGATTTTTTTTTGAAGTGAAGTGAAGACTCCGAAGATTTTTTTATCAAGTCTAGGAATATTAGTAAGGATGACAATATCTTCTGCAAAAACAAATTAATTTCTGAGGGATAAAAAAATTATAATTTTTGAGTAAGTTGAAAAATTACTTTTCCTCTGTCTAAAATATTTTACTAAGTCAGTTTCAAAATAAGTGTGTCAAAACTTCTTATAAACATTTTTTTGATTACACAATTTTTTTTTGGTAAGAAAAATATACTTTAAATATTTTTCTTGTACATCGTTTGACACACAAAATAATTTTTTGGACTCTTTTTTCTCTCCTACTCAAATTCATTGAATCAAATTTGAGGAGCGTCCGTTTATATTTCCGTTGTCCAAAACAACGAGTTAGAAGCCAAAGGCTTCAATCGCAAACAGGCTTGGGCCCTTCATGTTTGCGCATTATTTTTTACTTTAATCGATTATTTTTTCTAAAATAATCGATTAGATCCAATTTCTCTGCGCTGGATTCCTCAGGCCAATAGACTTAATCGATTAAATTTGTCCATTTAATCGATTAGTTTAAACAGAGCAGAATAATCGATTATTCCCTATTTTTTAATCGATTAATTCCACTTTTGGTTTCAAGCCTTTTCGCTTCTGTACACTTTAATCGATTAAAATTCCTAATTTAATCGATTAATTCTGTCTGGTGCATATCATCAGCTTTCTTTAACGGCTTTATTTTGCTCAGCCTATTTAATCCCTCATTCTCCTTCATTTCTATACACACCTCTTGCACTCCAATATATTCTTTGAGCTATATTCATCCTTTGCTTCATCTTCCTCATCAAAATATTATTTTTGAGAGTTAGAAATATTTTCTTTGAGTGCTAAAGAAGTTGTCATCCATAGAGCTTAAATTCTTCAATACTACTTTGCTCAATTGTGTGAGCTTTCATTCTTGTGTTGTAAACTCAATCTCTTTTGAGTGTTGTTCTTAAGACTTGTGTGACTCAAGTCTTGTTGTTGTAAGAAAGTGAGGCTTGTGTGATTCAAGTTCTCAAATTGTACCGGTTTTTCAAGCACCCGTTGAAGCTTGAAGATTAGTAGGACTTTCGAGAGAGTCTTTCGGAGGACTGGATTAGCCACGAGGTGGTGAACCAGTATAAATCTTGGTGTTCTTTTTTCCCTTGTTCTCTTTATTTATTCCTGCGATTCTATTATTTCACACACGCGAAAAACGCACATTCTTGAAAACAACTCTATTCACCCCCCCTCTAGAGTTGCACATTTGTCTAACACATTGTCTATTAGGAATTGAGACAATGTATCATACCAAGCTCTTGGTGCTTGTTTAAGTCCATATAGCGCCTTTTTGAGTCTATACACTTGATCACCTTTAGTGTGTAACTCAAATCCTGGAGGTTGTTCCACATAAACTTCTTCCTCTAAATTTCCATTGAGAAAAGCGCTTTTGATATCCATTTGATAGACTTTGAAGTCCTTATGAGCAGCAAAGGCTAGAAATAACCTTATAGCTTCAAGTCTAGCAATTGGAGCAAAAGGTTTCATCAAAATCTATACCTTCTTCTTGACAATAACCCTTGGCAACTAACCAGGCCTTGTTTCTGACAACAATGCCGTTTTCATCCATCTTGTTCCGGAAGACCCACTTTGTCCCAATGACATGTTGATGAGTGGGTCTGGGAACAAGTTTCCAGACATCATTTCTGGTGAATTGGTTGAGTTCTTGTTGCATTGCATTGATCCAATCAGAATCAGCTAGAGCTTCTTCAATGCTCTTTGGTTCTACTTGTGAAATGAAACATGCAAGCATGGCTTCTAGATTCTGTTGAGCACTCCTTGTGCGAACACCTGATTGAATATCTCTAATAACTTGTTGAGGAGGATGATCCCTTAACCAACGAAGATTGTGTTGATTAGGGTTGACTGGCTAATATAGTTCAGCTTCTGGTTGAAGAACAGAGTTTGTTGGTGTTTCTGGATGGATTGGCACCTGATCGCCATTTCCGGAATTGTCGCCATGTGAGTGATCCTGGATATTGGAAGCCTGGCCATGATTTCCGGTAGGCTCAGCACTGTCTGAATCTGGATTTCTCTGTGAAGTCTTCATCGGTAGACTTCCGAATGGAATGAACTCCGTAGGCTTCATCCTATCTCCTTTATTTATTTCTTCATCTTTGTCTGAGAGATCCAGAACCTCATGATCATGCTTTGATGGCATGTCAACCACATGTTTTTCATCAAAAATAACATGTATTGACTCTTCAGTGATCATGGTTCTTTTGACTCTGAACGCCTTGCTCACCATAGAATATCCAAGGAAGATGGCTTTATCTGATTTCTCATCAAAAGTGTTCAGATGATTCTTCCCGTTGTTTAACACAAAGCACTTGCTCCCAAAAATATGGAAATATGATATATTAGGCTTTCTCCCATTCCACGGTTCATAGGGAGTTTTGTTGTGCCTTTTATAGATCATACTCCTATTTTGAGTATAGCAAGCTGTGTTTACAGCTTCAGCCCAGAACCTTTTAGGCAGGAAAGCTTCTGCTAGCATGGTTCTCACTGCTTCCTTCAAGGTTCTGTTTCTTCTTTCAGCTACACCATTCTGCTGTGGTGTTCTTGCTGCGGATGTCTGATGAAGAATTCCGTTTTCTTCACAGTAATGAATGATGATTTCATTCAAGAATTTTGTGCCTTTGTCAGATCTGATCTTCTGGATGGTCTGACTTGCTTGATTTTGAATCAGCTTCATGCAGTTTGTGAGCTTCCCTTGAGTTTCTTTCTTGAGTAGTCATCAACTACTACTAAGACATATTTCTTTCCACTTAGACTTATTGGAGTAATAGGTCCAAATAAGTCCATGTGAATAAGACTTAGTATCCTTGTAGTTGAGTGTGCCGGTTTTGCCTTGAAAGTGGACTTGACTTGCTTTCCTTTCTGACAAGCATCACATATGCTTTTCTTCTTGTACACAGCTTTGGGAAGACCTTCTATTAACCCTTCTTTGGATAGCTTGTTGAGGGCTTTGAAGTTGAGATGACTCAACCTCTTATGCCAAAGCCATAGAAGGTTAGTGTCACCTTTGCTGATAAGGCATGCTTCCTTGACATCATCCCACATCACTTCGTAGATGTTTCTGATTCTCTTCCCAGTGAGAATGACTTCATTTGTGGAAATGTTCTTGAGGTATGCCATGTCTTTGCAGAATTCCGGGGAATAACTTTTATCACAAAATTGACTTATGCTAAGAAGATTATAGTTGAGACCTTCCACATAGGATACAGCCTGGATGGTTAGTCCCTTGTACACCAGATTTCCTAGCCCTTTTGTAAGGCCAAAATCATTGCTTCCTCCAAAAGTAACTTCTAGACCATCATAGGGAATTAGATTGCTCAAAAGGCTCGCATCACCCGTCATGTGTCTTGAACAGCCACTGTCTAAGTACCAGACACCTGGGTACTTAGCGGCTTCCTGCATTAGGAGGAGGAAGATTTTGGTACCCAATTCAGTTTGGGTCCGGAATAGTTAATGGTGTGTGTCCCCACATCAAGTTTGAAGTTGCAGGAAATTTTCCTTGCAGCCCTAAACTTGTTGGGATTATAGTTATAGTTGTAGGCATAAAACTTCCTACGTCCAGGTGGTGCAATTTCATGTTTCCTCCTAGCAAACCTAGGTTGGTAAGACCTATAGTTTGTCTAGGTTGTGCATAGTGTGACCTGTGATGGTTGTAAGCATACTTTGGTGGAATAAATAGTTTCTGTAGTGGAGGATGACTGGCATAGTTATCTGATAAGTTCATTTTGTTCTTATTTTATTCTACATATTTTAAGCGTTATTGTACGAAAATAGTGATAAGCAGTGCATAATTTTATGTTAAACTGAACAATATCTTTGATTTGTTCTTTAAGGAATAATAATTGGTTTAAAATCTGTCTCGTCTTGATTGTTGATTTTTCTACTTATATTTGAAAGAAAGAAAATTTTTTAACTGAGATTTTTATCATGAAAACTTTGGAGGAAACTGAAACAGACTGCGAAGCAAAGTGAAAATTGAAAATTGGGCCCAAATAGGATCAAGCCGCGGAAAAAGCCCACAAGAGAAGGCCCGAAGCGTCCAACCTTGGACGCTTTGCAGGTTGGACGCTTCCCCTTGGACGCTTGGCGATGATTGGGCGTCAAGAATGACACATGGCAAGCAGCGAATGGACGGGCCGCGTAAGGCGTCCAACTTTGGACGCTTTAGATCCGGACGGCTGGGGGTTGGACGCTTCGCATCTGATCCTATAAATACAACACTCCCCCTCTCTGATTTAACACGCTACACAGCGCCCCTCTTCTCCCAAAAACCCGAATTTCTCCATTTTTAGTCTAGATTTACAAAGCCACTTTCATATTTTAGATTAGTATTATTCCTTGGAGTTTTCTCGGAGCAAATTGTAGCCCGGATCTCAGTTCTTCAGATTTGTTGAAGTAAGTTTGTTAACTTTTTACTATCAACTGAAAAATGTCTTCTTATGATGCATGTGTGTTGGAAGTTTTTATTATGAGTAGCTAAATTAATTGGTGATGTGATTATTGGAATGGTGATGGTAATTTTCTGAGAGAATCTTCGACGTCGTACCGTTAGAATTCCTCGTCAACTGGAGTTCAACGACGAAGAGCGAAGAGAAGAGGAAGAAGAAGAGGTAAATCGCGAGGAAGAGAATCAACACTCAGAGGAGGAAGAGGAACAAGAAATGGCGGCTAATCCTAGACGAACGATCCTTCAAGCCATGAGCCCGGCGTACGTAGAGGAAGATCACATAGGTCTCCCCGCTAGTCAAGCCCATTCATTTGAAATCAAACCAGCAATGATCCAAATGGTCTCGAATAACCAATTTGGAGGCTCAAAGGCTGAAGATCGAAGAGCGCACATGCTGTGGTTTTCTAGGACCTGCCAAACGTTCCAGTCCAATGGCTTATCCATGGATCGTGTTAAACTGTCGCTCTTTCCCTTTTCCCTTCGGTATCGGGCAGCTAGATGGTTAAATACATTCCCTAATGGCCACTTCAAGACCTGGGAGGCGTTGCACCAGGCATTCATGCACGAATATTTTCCACCATCTGCTATGGTGAAAATAAAGAACTCCATCCAAAACTTCCGTCAAGCACCTATGGAATCGATGTGCGAAGCATGGGAAAGATTCAAGGAATTGAAGGTTAAATGCCCACCTGCTCTAATTGATTCCGATAGTTTGATGTTCTACTTTTACCAAGGCTTAACGGTACCATCTAAGAAGGAATTGGGCCACTCTTCTAAACTTGGTTCTTTTCTGGAGATGACACCTGAGGAGAATGAGGAGTTAGTAGATAGACTTACGTCGAATGCTAAATATTGGTATGAAGACCGAGCTCCTCCTCCTAAAGCTGGCATGTATGAAGTAGACCAATTCACAGCCCTCAAGGCTAGTATGGAGAGCATCGTGAAACAAACTATCAAGGAACACCTAGGAGCTTCCCATCCACGTCCTAACTTGTATACTGAACCGGTGAATCAAGCTGAAATCTATGGTTCTGGTAGTCACCACCAGTCCGATCTAGTCTTGTCTTGTGAGCACTGCTCTCAAAATCATCTTTCCTCTGCTTGTCCCTTGATTGAACCATCCCCTCCGAGTAAGGCTAAAGACGTTAATCTAGCACAATATGCGAATAAAGGGGAAGGACCTTGGGCCCAGAACAATCAAGAGCAATGGCGGGAGAGAAACAACTTTTCTAGAAACAATCGTCTTAGGGATGACTATAAACAAGGTAATTGGAACAACAACAAAACCAATTACCAAAATAACAATACACCCTACGTTCCACATCATAATCGCCAACCTCCCCAAGAAGATTCCTTGGCAAGAATGGAGAAGATGATGGTGGAGTACATGCAGAAGATGAACAATCTCGCAGATGATTTTAAGGAACGCGACAAGACGCATGATAACCAACTCCAACAAGTGTTCAAACAACTCGGAGTTAGAGAACAGGGGAACCTCCCAGCTACCACCGAACCTGTTATGCCCGAACTCCGGGAATAAGCTTTAAGTTTGGGACAAAGCTTCTTAAACTGCAGGAGCAAGGAATAATCGATTATCAATTTATGATAATCGACTAACAAGAGGTTCAGTTTCTTGGGAAGGAATTTTGGGAGTTCAGGGAAGGGAAATAATCGATTGTCACTTTAGCAACAATCGATTGTGGGATTGTGTAGTTTTAAGTCAAGAAGGTTGAGAAGGGTGGGATAGTCGATTATCAATAGTTGATAATCGATTATTTGGGGTTTCAGATTCTGCCAAGGAAGATCAGGGGTGTTGGATAGTCGATTATCAGTGAAAGATAATCGATTATCAGGGTTACCCGAGGTTTCAATATGGAAGGAAAATGGCTGGACTATGTAGGGAAGTTATGGGAAGGAATGATAGGGTGTTTTATATGTTAAGGGAAGAAAAGAGGGGGATTTCAGAATGAGAAATGGAGGGATATGGGGTGGAGGAAATCAGGGATAGATATTACCAAGTTGGGGTTAAGAGATATTACACACTCTTATCTTAACTTGGGGTTGAGTCTAGCATTTAAATAAGATATGACACACTTATCTAAATAACTAGAACCTAAAACTCACACTCAAGAGAACCACTCTTAAGATATAGATTTAGGAATTTAAGCACACACAAACAAGTGTATTACTAAGTTGGAAATTGGGAATACAATGTGTGTTTACAATGCTCAGGGATGAGCTTATATAGGTATAAAAAAAAAGGAGACTACCAAGTCTCTTATTCACACAAATTAAAGAAATTAATGGCCACTTGTTGATGTTCCTTTAGTGGGAAAAACACAGGGATTATTGTACTTGTAGGGCAGGATTTTGGCTATTAGTGGTGGGAGGGAATATGTGAATATAATTCACAATTGATTGGCTTAGGTGGGGTTGTTTTGGGCAGGAGAAAAATGGTGGGGTAGCAGGTTTTTTGGGGGGTATTTCCTGGGCTGGATATGGGGTAAAAACATGGGGAATTGAAGGGTGTGGGTGTGGGTCAAGGTGACTTGGATTTTATGGCTGTTTGTTTAGCCAAGTTGAGGTTTAAAAGAGTGGTATTGGCAGGGTTGTGTCATGAGGTTTTTTGCCAGGGATGAAGGAAAAATAAATGTAGTTTTGGGTTTATTATTTTGGATATTTTGGGGTTTGGATTGGATGAGAATGGCTGGGCCTTTTAAGTTGGAGTTGGGCTCAGGGAAATTATGGCTATGTGGCGGGTTTTAGGATTGATAAGTTCGGTCCAAAAGGAATCATAACACTTAGCCATTATTCCGTTAATTTGTTTAACGACTTTAGAGTCGTTGGTAGTCGCCCGGGGTATATCATCCTCCCCTTCTTCAAAAGAGTTTGTCCTCAAACTCGGAATTTCTTCAGGCTCAAAGTACGGGCTGATGTCCTTGATATTGAAAGTAGCCGATACTCCATAATCTCCTGGAAGGTTAATCTTGTAGGCATTGTCATTGATTTTCTCTATGATTTCAAACGGGCCATCGGCTCTTGGCAGCAACTTTGACTTGCGTTTCGTGGGGAAACGCTCTTTCCGAAGGTGAATCCAAACTAGGTCTCCTGGTTGGAAGTGGACGTTCTTCCTTCCTCTGTTGATGCGTGCACTTACCTTCTTGTTTATAGCTTCAATCTTCTCTCGAACCCTGGCGTGAAGGTCTTGGATTTCCTTTGACCGCTTGTCCGCTTTCCAACTGTATTTGGTTTCCGTGATGATCGGATCAAGTTCAAGTGGGGTCAAGGGGTTCGAACCATAGACCACCGTGAATGGGGATAGTCCGGTAGTCTTGTTCGGGGTTCGGTTGTAGGCAAACTCGGCGTGTGGAAGAAGCTCCTCCCATTGCTTGATGTTCTTCGTGATGAGGGCTCGTAAGAGTGTTCCCAGGGTGTGGTTGGTGACCTCGGTTTGGCCATCGGTTTGTGGGTGGCTTGACGTACTAAACTTCAGTTTAGTACCCAATTTTCTCCAAAGAGTCATCCAAAAATGACTAAGGAATTTGGTGTCTCTGTCCGATACCATGCTTCGAGGAACGCCATGGAGTTTGACTATCTCTCGAAAGTAGATATCCGCAACTTGTGAAGCATCATAAGTGGTAACACATGGCACGAAATGGGCCATCTTTGAGAAATGGTCCACGACAACCATGATCGAATCTTTGCCCCGCTGCGTCCTCGGTAGCCCGGTGATGAAATCCAAGCTAATATCTTCCCATGGTGCACAAGGAACGGGTAGCGGCATGTGCTTTCCTTGGGGCAGTGAGTGACTCTTTGCTAGGTGGCATGTGTTGCAACGCTTGATAAAATGCTCGACGTCTCGTTCCATCTTTGGCCAGTGGTAATGCTCCTTCATCATCATGTGAGTCTTGTCGACTCCATAATGACCAGTTAGGCCTCCTCCGTGGACTTCTTCAGTGAGGGTTTCGCGCATACTTCTTTTCGGGACGCACAGTTGGTTACCAGGGAAGAGATGACCGTCTTTGACAAGAAAATCTCCATATGGCCGAATGAGGCACTTAGAATAAGTGTCCTTGAAGTCTTCATCTTCCTTGTATAGCTCCTGCAAAAACTCAAAACCAACAAGTTTGGTACTAAGTACCGTTAGTAATAAATGCCTCCGGGACAAGGCATCGGCGCCCTTGTTCATGGTTCCGTTTTTGTGTTTGATGGTGAAGGTGAAGGTTTGGATATACTCAACCCATTCAGCATGCCGGGGTCGGAGTTTATGTTGCCCTTGGATGTACTTTAGAGCCTCATGGTCGGAATGTAAGATGAATTCCTTGCTCACGAGATAATGGCGCCAATGCTCAAGTGACCGCACCAATGCGTAGAACTCCTTGTCGTATGTGGAATACCTCCTTCTTGTGTCGTTTAGCTTCTCGGTCCAAAAGGAATCATAACACTTAGCCATTATTCCGTTAATTTGTTTAACGACTTTAGAGTCGTTGGTAGTCGCCCGGGGTATATCAGAACCAAACCCAAGGGAGCAACTTCGGGCCATAACTTTGAGAAGTGGTAAAGAGCTTCAAGGCCTGGAAGTCGAAGCTGATATAGAAGAAGTCCCTGTGGATACTTCTATAGGAACAACCTCTCAAAAGAAGTCTGAATCCACACCCCAAGAGACGAGGAGGGAAGAAACCCCCTCCAGCCAACCCCAACTAGCTAGACAAACTCAGCTAAACACTATTCCCTTCCCTACTAGGGTTAAAAAGAGCAAGGACGAGAAAGCTTTCCAAAAGTTTCTCGACGTCATTGGCCAAGTTGAGGTCAAAATGCCCTTGGTAGATGTGTTAACTGAAATGCCCAAATACGGTAAATTCTTAAAGGACCTCGTAACTAGGAAGAGGGATTGGGAGGAATTCCCAGTTGTCAGCTTAAATGCTGAATGCTCTACTATGTTACTTGAAGAAATTCCTAGAAAACGAAAGGATCCTGGATGTTTCATCATCCCTTGCTCCATTAACGATAGAACCTTTGGAGACGCTCTAGCTGACCTAGGAGCTAGTATCAATTTAATGTCGTCCTCTATCATGAAAGCGTTGGGATTGACTGGACTCAACCCTACTCAGATGTGTCTTCAATTAGCAGATAGCTCTATTTGTTACCCTAGGGGGGGTGATTGAAGACGTACTTGTGAAGGTAAATAAGTTCATTTTTCCTGCTGATTTTGTGGTATTGGATATGGAAGAAGAGAAGGAAAAGACGCTATTACTAGGGCGACCATTCCTTGCGACCGCAAAGGCATTGATTAATGTGCACGACGGAGAATTAACTCTAAGAGTAGGCAATGAAGATGTCACTTTTAAGATGATGAGCGTCATGAATCGAACCCCAGACCCAGCTGAGTTCTGCAACTCAGTTAAAGTCATAAAAGATAAAGGGTCTGTAGAAGATCTTCTAAGCCTAGAAATTGCTTTTCAAGAACCTAAGTGTGAGGAGGTGTGTGTTATCAAGACGCAATCTGAACCCACAAACGAAGCAAAATCTTTAGAACTTAAACCCTTACCATCACACCTTGAGTACGCTTTCCTCGATAGTGAGGGCCAGTGCCCTGTTGTCATAGCCTCCGATCTAACACCTGATCAGAAGAAAAAATTACTAGCTGTCCTCCGTATGCACAAGCAAGCAATTGCTTGGAAACTAGAGGATATTCAAGGAATAAGCCCCGCTTATTGCACACATAAAATAGCCATTGAGGACGGATTTGAACCAGTTGTGCAGGCTCAACGCAGGTTAAATCCAAAATTAATGGAGGTAGTGCAGAAAGAAGTGCTTAGACTCCTGGATGCTGGAATAATTTATCCCATTTCCGATAGCCAATGGGTGTCACCAATCCATGTTGTTCCAAAAAAGGGTGGAATGACAGTAACCAAAAATGAAAAGGGAGAATTAGTTCCAGGAAGAACGGTGACTGGATGGCGAATGGTCATCGTTTATAGAAAGTTAAATGATGCCACACGCAAGGATCATTTCCCCCTTCCTTTCATTGACCAACTCATTGAGAAATTAGCTGGCCATGCGTACTATTGCTTCCTGGATGGGATGAGTGGTTATTTCCAAATCCATGTAAATCTCGAAGATCAGGAGAAGACCACTTTCACTTGCCCCTTCGGAACCTTTGCATTTCGTCAGATGTCATTCGGACTCTGTAATGCCCCTGCCACCTTTATGAGGTGTATGATAGCTATTTTTGAAAAGTTTATAGGGGATTTTATGGAAGTCTTTATGGATGATTTCTCTATCACAGGGAAGTCATTTGACGAATGCCTAGGTAATCTAGAAAAAGTTCTCATAAGATGCGAGGAAACTCACCTAGCTCTTAGTTGGGAGAAATGCCAGTTCTTAGTAAAAGAAGGAATAGTCTTAGGTCACAAGGTATCGAGATTAAAATCGAGACTATCGAGAAGCTTCCACCGCCAAATTCCGTAAAAGCCATCCGAAGTTTTTTAGGGCACGCAGGATTTTATAGAAGGTTTATCAAGGACTTTGCTAAAATAGCAAAACCCCTAACTGCCCTACTAGAGAAGGGTATAGAGTTTGTTTTTACGGATGAATGTTTACAAGCATTCAATACCTTGAAAGAAAAACTAATCTCAGCCCTAGTTCTTATCGCCCCAG
This sequence comes from Cuscuta australis, assembly GCA_003260385.1. NCBI lineage: Eukaryota > Viridiplantae > Streptophyta > Magnoliopsida > Solanales > Convolvulaceae > Cuscuta > Cuscuta australis. Next base: position 5,967,208 of record NQVE01000076.1, on the reverse strand, counting down.
ATTGGGCCCTACCCTTTGAACTAATGTGCGACGCTAGCGATTTAGTAGTAGGAGCAATCAACTCAACTACAAACCCTTTCGGGAGCGCAACTCAACTACACAACTACTGAGAAGGAATTCCTAGCAATTGTATACGCTTTGGAAAAATTCAGGCCTTACATCATTCTTTCTCCAGTTGTCGTTTACACCGACCATGCGGCGTTGCGGTACCTGTTACAAAAGAATGATGCAAAGCCTCGGTTATTACGATGGGTTTTATTGTTGCAGGAATTTGATTTACAAGTCAAGGATAGAAAAGGTTCGGCCAATCAAGCCGCAGATCATCTATCTCGTCTAGATGTGTAAGTAGCCGAGCAATTTGGCAATTGTATAGTGAACAAGTTCTTTCCCTTTGAGAGGATCCACGCTATACAAGAAAAGGAACCTTGGTATGCGGATATTGCCAATTATTTGGCAGGGAAGATCGAGCCTACCTTGCTGACACCGCACCTAAGCAAGAAGCTTAAGCGAGAAGCTCACTTCTACTTTTGGGACCACCCCTACCTTTTCAGGATTTGTGCGGACCAAGTACTTCGGCGATGCGTGACTGAAGCAGAAGAAAAGGAAATTTTGGCAGCCTGCCATAGTGGCCCAGTTGGCGGACACTTCTCAGGAGCAAGGACAGCAAGGAAAGTGTTGGACTCAGGATTCTTCTGGCCAACGCTTTTTAGGGATGCTAATCAATTTGCTGCTTCCTGTGACCGCTGTCAAAGAACGGGCAATATATCTAAGAGAGATGAGATGCCACAGCATTACATGCTGCCTTGTGAAGTATTTGATGTGTGGGGAATCGACTTTGTAGGGCCATTCCCGAGTTCTTATGGTAATAAATACATCCTCGTTGCCATCGATTACGTCTCCAAATGGGTTGAAGCCCAAGCTTGCAAAAGAGACGATGGTCGTACTGTGGTTCGCTTCTTAAAGAAACTGTTTTCGAGATTTGGAGTTCCAAGACTAATAATAAGTGACAAGGGTACCCATTTCCGAAATGATCCGCTATCTAAGGCGTTAGAACGTTATGGAGTTCAGCATAGAGGAGGAGTGGCGTACCACCCTCAGACGCAAGGGCAAGTGGAAAACGCAAATAGGGATTTAAAGAGAATCTTGGAAAAGACTGTTGCCCGAACGAGGAAGGATTGGAGCGAGAAACTTGATGATGCCCTATGGGCATTTTGCACGACTTATAAAGCGCCAATTGGTACAACTCCCTTTCACTTGGTGTACGGAAAGTCTTGTCACCTTCCAGTACAAATTGAGCATAAGGCGTTATGGGCACTGCGTAGTGTTTGCCTTGATTCTTCTGAAGCTGGGCGAGAAAGATTTTATCAGCTAGATGAGCTAGACGAATGGCGAGCATTAGCATTTCATAATGCTAAGCTATACAAGGAAAGGATGAAGCTTTATCATGATGCTCATATCAAGCAGAATAGGGTCTTCCACAAAGGTGAAAGAGTGTTGCTTTATAATTCCCGTTTAAGATTCTTCCCAGGCAAACTTCACTCCCGATGGACAGGGCCCTACACAATCACCAGAATCTTCCCTTATGGGACTGTAGAGTTGAGAGGTGAATCTAGTACGTTCAAGGTCAATGGGCAACAGATTAAGAGGTACTTTGGTGAGCAGATTCAAAAAGGGAAGGTGGAGATTAAACTCCACAAATGATGAAGTAATTGCGTCAACCTAATGACGTTAAAGAAGCGCTGAACGGGAGGCACCTTGTTATTTTCCTCTATTTTATTCAATTATTATTTTCTATTACTCTTTATTTGTATTTCATGTGCAGATGCCTCACAGGCCAGCATTCCCGACTGCTACGCGTGTCGATGTTCACTTGGTGGGTTCAGGGCCCATCAAGCGATTTGAGATGTGGGGCCGCCATCGCTCATTGACGGAGTCTGTGTGCCTGTCCTCGGCAGTTCTCACTGATTACGGATACGCTGAGGAAATGGAGCAGCTGCTACGAGGGACGAGGTGGCATCGCCTCTTCACGATGCGAGCTGAGTCCAGCCTGCCACTGACGATCGAGTTTCTGTGCTCTCTTGAGCTGGAGCCGTCTACGGGGTCACGGCCGATGAACTTCCAGTCCATCGACTCTCATACCACCCTCACCTTCACTCTCTTGGGGCGGGGATTTCAGCTGACGATCGCCGAGCTGGCCACTCACTTGGGTCTCTACTCTCGGGAGGAGACGTAGGCGCCAGAGTTTGATGCCGCACCATACCTTCTCCTTGCGGACGTTGATCCTGCTGACTTTTGGGCGGAACATTCTTCCGACCCAAACCGCTTTGAGGGCATGGGTCGGGCCAGGTTTTGGATTCAGCCGACTTGGCGAATCCTATCTTTTGTGCTTTCGACGTCCTTCTTTGGGAGGCCGTTGAACACGGATCGGGTATACCCCGATGACATGATGGTCTTCTGGAGCTTGCACACACGCCAAGAGGCGAATGTGGCTGTCTTTGTGGCCCGATTCCTCTACAGCCAGTCTATGGGGAATCGGACGCACATTGTCTGTGGTTTCGTGGTCACCATACTCTTCCGATCACTCGAGGGGGCGGCGCCCATTCCGCAGGCACAGATGTTGATGCGAGATTTGGACGCGGGCATGCTGAGGAATGCTCACATCCGTAGGAGGTTGGGAGCTAGCTCTACCGAGAGCAACAGTGCTTCTTCATCTGCGCCCTCGACCTCAGGAGCATCTTCGCAGGTCTCGTCTAGGAGAGCCACTCGTCGCCGTCCCACTTCTCAGGCCGCTCCAGCCACGACCCAGGCGGATCCGACCCCTGAATGGGCTAGGAGGATCCTAGAGCAGCAGGATACCATCATGCAGAGGATGTCCGAAATCGGACAGCAGCAGGCATCCCAGGCTGAGAGCTTTGCCCTGCTTCGGAGGACCTTTACTGGCTTTTACTCAGATGTGCACATTGGGCTCACCCCTCGCTCTCCTGAGGGCGACGATCCATCCGCTTCTGTTCCTCCCCCTTAGTGATCTTCATATTATTTTCCTTTGAAAACTATTTCTCTTCGTTTATGAGCAGGAATTGATGATCAACTGGATTGTTGGAACTTCTTATTTTCCACCGGTAACATTTACTTATGCACTTGCTCTATTTCTATTTCAATCAACTCCTTTTGATTTATTGATGTGTGAGTTCTTTTGTTATTAGTCAATCATCCCAACCCGGTATTACACTCCTAAACATTTTTTTTTCCAACTGCGAGGACGCAGTTGTGTTCGAGTGTGAGGAGGAAAGTTACCTGGTTGAAATGATCGAATGAGACGTGTTTTACTTGTCTTATAGACCACTTTGGTTTTAGCATAATCATCAGTCTAATATTGAATAGTTAATCGATAGGGTGTCAAGCATATAAATTGAAAATTTTCAAAGGTTTTGGCAAACTCCTATTTTTACGTGATTTTTTTTATCGAATAGACTACTACCATTGCTGAAATTAACTAGTATTTTCTTAAAAGTTTTTTTTAAGTCAGATACTTTAATTACCCTTAAAAACTATTGATTTCACTGGAGTTCTTAACAATGTGTAAAGGTCTGCACTAAATATTTGCTTCTTGTACCTTTAATCATGAATTTTTGCTAAGATTGCGCTTAAGTGACGAATTGGAAATTCTATCTCCTGTAAAGGAGCTCTGCTTCTCCCGCTAATCGCATAAGGCGAGGGAGCAAGTATGCATCTGACATAGAATAAATCCACAATCTTGGTAAGATAATTACGTTTCTGTGAAATGAGAAGCCTTCTCATCAAGAAACAACACATATTGAAGTTATTAAGGCCTTTACATTATTGGCAATTATTCGTGAACAATGGGCTTTAGAAGAGATAGTTGAGTCTATTTGATCTTAACAATTTTTTTAAGAAATACATTCATTTCAGTAAATGGTTTGCTTCTATTTGATTTAATCAAGTAAAATACGTGTTTGGTGAAAACTTGGCAAATTTTCAGAAGAAATGAGAGACAACTCTAAAAGTATAGTTATTTAACGAAGTCTGATGATTATGTTAGTTGAATTGGCCTCATGATGATGCAATTAAAGCTTTTTTCAGCAATAATAATAGAATGTCATACCCTCAGTGGTCTAAAGTTGTTGATTGAGGGCAAGCAACGTTTAAGTGTGAGGACTTTGATAAGTTCGTTTTGTTCTTATTTTATTGTACATATTTTAAGCGTTATTGCATGAAAATAGTGATAAGCAGTGCATAATTTTATGTTAAACTGAACAATATCTTTGATTTGTTCTTTAAGGAATAATAATTGGTTTAAAATCTGTCTCGTCTTGATTGTTGATTTTTCTACTTATATTTGAAAGAAAGAAAATTTTTTAACTGAGATTTTTAGCATGAGAATTTTGGAGGAAACTGAAACAGACTGCAAAGCAAAGTGAAAATTGAAAATTGGGCCCGAATAGGATCAAGCCGCGGAAAAAGCCCACAGGAGAAGGCCCGAAGCGTCCAACCTTGGACGCTTTGTAGGTTGGACGCTTGGCGATGATTGGGCGTCAAGAATGACACGTGGCAAGCAGCGAATGGATGGGCCGCGTAAGGCGTCCAACTTTGGACGCTTTGGATCCGGACGGCTGGGGGTTGGACGCTTCGCGTCTGATCCTATAAATACAGCACTCCCCCTCTCCAATTTAACACGCTACACAGCGCCCCTCTTCTCCCAAAAACCCGAATTTCTCCATTTTTAGTCTAGATTTACAAAGCCACTTTCATATTTTAGATTAGTATTATTCCTTGGAGTTTTCTCGGAGCAAATTGTAGCCCGGATCTCAGTTCTTCAGATTTGTTGAAGTAAGTTTGTTAACTTTTTACTATCAACTGAAAAATGTCTTCTTATGATGCATGTGTGTTGGAAGTTTTTATTATGAGTAGCTAAATTAATTGGTGATGTGATTATTGGAATGATGATGGTAATTTTCTAAGAGAATCATTGAGTTGAATTATAAAAGGGAATTTACTAGTTTTTATTACTGAGAGTTTATACTTGAGATTTGTAAATCGAGAGAAAGCAAATCTATTTTTTTTGAAAATTATATTTCTTGAGAAATCTGGAATTTAATTAAGTCAAGTCCAATAGTTTGATAATTGATCTTTAGACATTGGATTGATTGTTAAGTAAATAATTGAAAAGATGTTTACTTACTAGTAAAAAGATTTAAGGTAAAAGTAACTGATGATTTTACTCTAAAAAGAACCATCACCTAACCAATAATTACATCCCTACCTTTTATTTCCGAAAGATAAAATTCAATCTCCATTCCTTATTCGACCTTTTGAAAACTTTTTGATTCATTGAGTAAATCTTGTCTAACTAGTCTTGCTTAACTTTCCCTTGGGCCGATCCTTGAGACGACACGGGATAAACTGATCTTTTAGAAGATCTAGTTTGTTCCCTTTACTGCTACGGGAGTTTTGCGTTAAAGTAAAATTCCTCATCATTCTCCACTCAGAATTTCTTGGAAAACTCTTATCTTCCCCATAATGAGTATAGCCTCGTGTATAGTGGGGGTTAGAAGGTTTTCTTCTGAAATTGTTTTCTCTTTGAGGTGTATCCACCTTCTTATAGTTTTTAGGAGGGACTACCTTTTTGGGAACTTCTATAGGTTTCTCCTTCTCCTTACCTTTCTGCTTATTGGATTTGGCAATAGGTTTGGGAGGAATAAAAGTTGTTCTCCCTTTCCTTTTGGAACTGGAGGGTTCAAACACAAGTCCTTCACGACCCTTATATTTGGTCGTTTCAAGAATCTTATCCACAGCTTCTTTGGACTTAAGTATCTCTAGCTTCTTGTTGAGGGATTTCACCTTTTCAGAAAGAGATTCATTCTCAGCCTTGAGTTGAGTGATCTCACTTAGTTGACTTTTCCGACCTTCAGTCAACTTGAGATTCTCTTCACTCAATAGCTTGTTCTCCACTGTTAAGGATGAGTGTTTAAGGTTTATTTCCTCAAAATCTTCCATCATCTTTTTGAACTTGTCAAAAAGATTTTCAGAAGTTGGTATGCTTTCATAAGAAGATGAGCAGGAGGTTTGTGATGTTACCTCTTGTTTGGCATCATCTTTGGCCATTAGGTAGAGAGTGTCATCTTCTGACATAGTCCACCGATCCTCTTGGTTGGACTTCTCAGCTCTGCGCTCCATGCAGACGAGAGCTTATTCATCCGAGCTTGAACTGGATGACTCGTCACTCTCAGCTGCTACCATTGCCTTCTTCTTTTTCTCGTTCCTTTCTCTTTCTCCGTACTTCTCCACTTTAGGGTACGGACAAGCTGACTTCCAGTGGCCAGGCTTCCTGCAATTATAACACAAATAAGATTCAGGAGGGGAGTCGCTTACCTGTAGCTTTCCCTTAGATGGCCTTCTGACTGAGTCAGTTTTCTTGAAGAACTTCTTGAACTTCCGGAACTGCTTGATCATCATTGCAAGCTCCTCTTCGTAGTTCTCCGTTTTTGAGCTTGGTGGCTGGCTAGAGGAAGGAGTGTCACAGTTCCTTGGACATGTCCCTTCGCTTGCTGAGACTCAAGGAATTGTCATCAGTGTCGTGGGAAAAGGAGTGACTTGAACAAAAGAAGTAGAAAATAACACACAAGGTTTGCCTTTTTGGTCCTCATTTTCATCCAAGGCTAAAAAAAGGAGGGAAAAGACTTTATTTTGATTATCAAATGAAGATTAAAGGCTTTTTGGATATTTTGGGAGATGTTGGGTTTTAGTGGAGCCATCCAGGGGTACAACAATCTCAGATGGAACAAACAACTTCATAGGCCCTTGCATGCCGCAGGCTATTATCTTAACCCTCGCATGCACTATAGCCCCGGTTTTAAATTTGATTATGAAGTTAAACAAGGCGTATATGATTGTTTACGACACATGGTGGCTGATATCGAAGAACAGGCAAGGATTGATGTTCAACTATAGGACTTTAAGAAGCGTCAAAAGTTATTTGGTTCTCCATTGGCTCAAAAGACATTTGATAAGCTAAGTCAAGCAGATTGGTGGGACTCATATGGAGATGAACATCCAGACCTTCAAAAATTTGCGATTCGAGTATTGAGCTTGACATGCAGTTCGTCAGGATGCGAGCATAATTGGAGTGCATTTGAGATGGTAAGATTTCTAAAGTTTTATTACATTCTACAATGTGCAAATAAATATGACTTGATAATTTTCATTAGGTCCATACAAAGAGAAAAAATCGTTTGAAGCAGAAAACAATGAACGATGTTGTTTTTGTCATGACTAATTCAAAATTGGCAAAAAAGAAGAAAGCCAGGAGATCAAATCCGCTCAAACTAGAAGATCTTTCGTCAGATGATGAGTGGATTATGGAAAATGTTGGTGAAGACCCAGGAGGTGATGAAGTTGTTGCTGGCAATAACTCCACGGATGTTCCAACACAAAATGGAGAAGAAGAGGCTCCTGGCAATAACTCCAAGGACGTTCCAACACAAAATGGACAAGAAGAGGCTGCTGCAAATGTTCAACCTGAACATGAAGAGGTGTTGGATGTCACCAATTTGGATGTGGGAGATGAAGATCAAGAACTTGAGGATTATGATTTTAGCATTGATAATTATGTTTTAGATGTTTAAAAATAAAGTTTTAAGTCATTTGTGATCCAACTTGAACTTGTGTTATGTTTTAATAAAATTTAATTAAAACATTAAACGCGCGTGTGTGTGTGTGTGTCTATATATATATATATATATATATATATATATATATATATATATATATATATAATATATATATATATATATATATATATATATATATATATATATATATATATATATATATATATATATATATATATATATATATATATATATATATATATATATATATATATATATATATATATATATATTATATATATATATATATATATATATATATATATATATATATATATATATATATAGACACACACACACATATATATATATAGACACACATATATAGTAGGATCTTACGATCCGAGTCACGATCTTCATTATGCTTATCGATCTTACGTAGAATCTAGAGTTTGACTACCATGCTTCTGGTGTTGGGCGAAAAACTCCGTGTTTTCCTCTATGTAATTTGGATCTTCCCGATGTCCCTCATGCAAGAACGTCGGTTGATGCATGGAAATCGGCGCTTACGTTACATCCTGGAAAACAACAAGTTATCCGGGACCAACTTTCTTGACTGGGAGATGAACCTACGAATCGTTCTTGACAGTGAGAGGAAACTCTACATCCTTGAAATGGATCCTCCCAAGACGCCTGAGGCCAATGCTCGTGCGTCTGAACTCACTTCCTTCAAGAAGTATGAGGACAACGCGTGAGATGTGAAGTGTATCATTATGGCCAGTATGAACGCGGAGCTCCAAAGGCTCAACGCAGGAATGGAAGCGCGTCCTATGATACAACGCTTGAGAGACCTATACAAGCTCAGCCCCAAAACTTAGGTATTTACGTTATCGAAGTCAACATGTCTGATTTCACCTTTTGGGTGATGGATACCGGATGTGGTTCTCACATCTGTACTTCTATGCAGAATCTACATGAACCTAGACATTTGGCTGAGGGAGAAGTCCAGCTTAAGGTCGGAAATGGAGCACTTGTCGATGCGCTGGCTGTAGGAACTTATGTTCTATCTCTCCCTAGTGGCTTGTTGTTGCATTTAAACAATTGTTTGTTTGTACTTGCTATTAGCAGGAATATTATTTCTGTGTCTTGTCTTTGACAAAACAGGATTTTCTATTAATGTCAAAGACAAGTGCCTTTTGGTTTTCAGAAATGATATTTACTATGCAACTGCTAAGATGACCAATGGTATTTATATATTATACTTAGATGCCACTGTTTATAACATAAATGTTAAGAGAAGGAAACTAAATAGTTTGAATCTCACATACCTTTGGCATTGTCGTTTGGGCCACGTTAATGAGAAACGCATATCTAAGTTACGCCAATCTGGCGTACTTGAATCGTCTTTCAGTATTATGATGTATGTGAGTCTTGTTTATTGGGCAAAAGGACAAAGGCTCCATTTACCGGCCACGGTGAAAGGGTGAGTAACTTATTGGGCCTTATACACTTAGATGTATGTGGCCGAATCAGCACTGTAGCTAGAGGTGGCTTCTCATACTTTGTAACATTTACTGACGACTGCAGTCGGTATGGATATGCGTATCTCATGAAACACAAATCGGAATACTTTGACAAGTTCAAAGAATTCAGAAACGAAGTAGAGAGAAACAGTTCGGCAAAAGTATCATGACCCTCCGCTCGGATCGAGGAGGTGAGTACTTAAGCTGGAGTTTGACGACTATCTAAAAGAGCACGGGATCCTATCCTAGCTGACTCCTCTAGGTACACCCCAATTAAATAGAGTGTCTGCCATCGTTCAGGATGATGTCCAGGTCGTCTTGGCACCTGTTAATAGGTGCCATCACAGTCATTTTGTTGCCCCACCGTTGGCATTAGCGGATGACCTTATGACTCTTCTTGAAGCAACCATTTTCAATGAGAGCACCAATGATGGGTTTTAGAACCCGAGACCTAAGAGACTAGGTAAGAGAGTATCGAATAAAGGCTGAGTGCCTTTTGGTCGCAAGAGTGGAGTAAGTATTTTTGCTTAGTAGTGAATGTGAACGTGCCTTCCTCCTTTCAGAGGAGGCGTATTTATACAATACATTTTGCCCCATGCTTGTGTTTCCTAGCCATTTTTCTAGGACATGACCTAGTAGGTTCGGCCCACCGAGATCATGCCTTTTGATTGAGAATACAAGATATATGATTGCAAATAGGGCAGCTACAAATAGGGTGCCTGTTGGAACACGGGTTTACGTCTACGTCATACTAAACCGTGTTCGTTTTATGACAGGTTTTGATAATGCCAAACCGCCGTGACATAACAAGGTTAAAGTGAGCAAAACCAAGGCGAAGGAACATGGCATGATCATTTGAGAACCAAGAACCAAGAACGAAGACTTAGAATTGTATTGAGTCGGTCTTAATGTGATCAAGACCGGCACACACTTTCAAACCTTGGCTCTCTAGGCTCTTTTCATCAAAATGTTTTTTGCATATTCAAAAATGTGTTTCTTAAGTTTTAAACATGCCTAAAAACACTTGGAGTTTGCCTAAACCAAAAACCAAGTCATCCGGCATTCGGTTTTCAGAAACCGGCGTTCGGCTTTCGGTTTTCGGCATTGGTTTTTGGCATCCGAACCAACCAAGTGGTTTTCAACTTTTTATGATTGGTTTTTTCTTCTGGGCATATTTAAACAGTTCTCCAACAAAAACGCTTCAAAAACCACCTTCCGTTTTTGATCGTTTAGTGAAAACCATGCGAAACGACACAAACTGGAGTAGCCTTGGTTTTCAACTAAACGACGTGGTTTTTGAGTTGTTTTACTTGATTTCTTAGCAAAATTCAATAAACAAATGTTTTCAATACTTGGTTTTTATTTTGGAGAACTTACGTTTTTGACATCAGCTAACGGCATGACTAAACCAACCATGGGTCTGGCTAAACCAGCCCAATAGCGCTGTCTGGCTTGGGTAGCTGAAAACCATGGTTTGGCGTTAAGTCTTCCAACAGCGATGTTGCATATTAGACATCGCTGTTGAGCCAAGGTTGGGTTTCTAGAAACATCTAGAACATCGATGTAGCCTTCCCTACAGCGCTGTCCAACCTAAGCCAAAAATATAGTGCATTGGCAGAAAGTTTTTCGACAGCGATGTTGACCAGCAACAGCGCTGTCAGGCCAAAACTCCACCTTCAAAGTCAGACCTAAACAGCGATGTTCAAGTATTGAACATCGATGTAGAGACCTGACCGTTGGAAGGAATTTAAGGCTAAAACTTTCCTTGTTTGGAAGTCAACAGCCAAAACAGCGATGTAGGAGTATTGGACATCGCTGTTGGCATGACCGTTGCTTCCCATTTTCAAAACCCAAGCCTAGAACAGCGATGTCCAAGCCTAGGACAGCGCTGTCTGGCTGATTTTCAGCAGATCCAATTTCAATCAAATCCCACAAATCAAGCCAATCACCCCTTAAATGTTTTGACCCGTTGGAGCCTATTTTGGCACTATAAAATGGGGTGTTTGGGTCTGTTTTATACATCACATTACTTCACTACTCCTATTCGTTCATTGCATATTATTCATACATTATTTATAGCTTTTCGAGATCCATTTTTGTGAAGTTCGTGTTGTGATCTTGAGCGTATTACTTTACTCATATTCACTCTTTTGAGAGAGCCTTGTTCTTGAGTGTTCTTAGTTTTTATAGACATTAAGGGAAGTTTGTTTCCCTTGGTTGTACGAAGGAAAGGTACTTTCCTTCGGGTTGAAGTCTTGGAGTGCGGTATCTCCAAGCAAGTGTTGTTGAGGCTCGTGGGACTCGAGTTCTCAGGTCGTAATGGTTTGTTAAGCACCCATAAGCTTAACGGAAGTAGTGTAGCTCGAGAGAGTCTCTCGGGAGGCTGGATTAGCCACAAGTTGTGGTGAACCAGGGTAAAATCGGTGTACCTCTTACTCTTCCCTTTTCTTCTCGTTTATTCATTTTTTATTCCTGCGATTTCTTGATCAAGCGCTATTCACCCCCCCTCTAGCGTTGGTCTATTATTCTAACAATTCGTATCGGAGCCTAACTCGCGTCCAAACTTAACCGTTTGAGAGTAAAGCGATTATGGGTTCTTCTTCTAGAAATCTTTATGCAGGAATTAGAGAAGGTCAATCAACTTCTAGGCCACCACTCTTTGATGGCACCAACTATTCCTATTGGAAGGAACGGATGAGAATCTATATCCGTTCCACCAACTTCCAATTATGGTTGGTCATCAAAAACGGAGAGGAAATCCCAATGAAGAAAGTAGGAGAAACCACGGTCCCAAAGACCGAGGACGAATTTGATGCCGAGGACATCAAGAAGATTGAGAATTATGCAAAGGCCATCAATATGTTATATTGTGCGGTCAACCTCGATGACTACCGAAAGATCTCCTGTTGCACAACCGCCAATGAGATGTGGGAAAGGCTTGAAGTGACGTACGAAGGTACCGATCAAGTTCGTGAAGCCAAGATCGACTTTCTCACCCAAGAGTATGAAATGTTTCGAATGAAGGAAGGTGAGAAAATCGACGACATGTTTGATCGTTTCTCAAAAATCATAAACGATCTTCATGCTCTTAAAAAGACATATACCAACAAGGATCTCGTAAGGAAAATCCTGCGAAGCCTCACCCCCAAATGGAGGTCAAAAGCCGATGCAATCTATGAATCCATTGGAGTCTCCAACGTCACCATCGACGGGCTAAGAGGTAATCTTAAAACCTATGAATCTACTATTCTAACCCCGTCTTTGGATGAACAAAAGAAAAAGGGGATAGCTCTCAAAGCAACCAAGGAACCGGGGGAAGAGGTTTCAAGCGATGACGACCACGAATTTGGACTTGTCATCAAGAAGTTCCACAAGTTCATGAAGAAGGAATTTGAGCGGAAGGAAAGGAAGCACGACGGTCCTTCCAAGTGCTACGGCTGTGGCGAGATTGGCCACATCAAGCCAAGGTGTCCAAAAGCCAAACACGGCAAGGACAAGCCCGGCTTCAAGAAGCAAAGGGCTTACATCTCTTGGGGTGGCGATTCCGGAGACGAATCAACCGACCAAGAGGAGGACGAAGCTGCAAATATTTGCCTCATGGCGCACGAAGATCAAAACGACGACGTCCAAGAGGTATGTACCATTTCTTCCGACTCTTATACTTTTGAAGAAATGCAAGAAGCACTTCACGGGCTTTATGAAGAATTTGTTAGCGCATCTAAAACAAATAAATCTTTGAAGAAACGTCTTTCTACACTTGAAAACGATTTTGTAAAATTGGAAAAAGAAAATGAAAAACTTAAACAAGAAAACAAATTTTTTGGAAAAAGAAGCGCTAAGAAACCGGAAAGTTCATCAAGTGAATGTGAGTCTTGCAAAGCTTTAAAAGAGCAAGTCGCTAAACTTGAGAGCACAGTCAAGAAATTTAATACTCCTCACAAAGACTTAAATTTACTTCTTGACACTATGCACTTTTCTAAGGAAGGAATAGGTTTCAATAAAAATGAAGCCAAAGAAAATGTTGAGCCACCACCTAGACAATCATCTAAGGTTCAACATAAGAAACCTAAAAATCAAGATAATAGAAAACCTAGTCAACCTAAGGACACTAGACAACCTAGACTAAAACCTAGGAATGAAAATGGTCATGGTAGACAACATAAGAAAAATGATCTTGTGCATAAAAACGAATTTTCTCAAATTAGAAGAAATAATGCTAGAGCACCTAGAAAAGACCAATTTCAAAATTTTCAAAAACCATTGTTTTCACAAAATAGGAACAAAATGGTTAACCCCTCTAACTGTTATGAACCTAGGCACATGTACAACCCCAACGTAGTTAGCCATTATTGTAATAGGATAGGCCATATTGCTCCCGTTTGTTACACCAGGCATAGGCACCTATCACAAAATCAAGAACACTACCATCACACACCTAACACCCGAGGACCCAACGTAAATTGGGTACCTAAAACTCATTGATGTGTTTCATAGGTGTGCTTGAAGGCATCAAGTGTACTTTGGTACCTTGATAGCGGATGCTCCAAGCACATGACCGGGGATGCATCCAAGTTTCTCCAAATCAAACCCGCTAAAGGAGGAAACGTAGTTTTTGGAGATAATAGCAAGGGAAAGATTATCGGCATTGGTTCGGTAGGTAAATCTGAAAACTCCTCTATAGATAATGTCTTGCTTGTTAAAGGTCTTAAACACAATCTCTTGAGCATAAGTCAATTATGTGACAAGGGAAACCGTGTGACCTTCGATTCAAAATCATGCACGGTAGAACGCCTTAGTGACAATAAGGTCATTCTACGTGGTGATAGAATCGATAACATATATATGGTTAACTTAGACAAATCTCCTTCCGGCTTTGCTAAATGCCTCATGAGTAAAGAGGAAGACACTTGGTTATGGCACCGAAGGGTAGCTCATATGAACATGAACGTTTTGAACAATTTGGTTTCACAAGACTTAGTAATTGGCATTCCAAAACTTAAGTTTGAAAAAGACGCCATATGTGTTGCATGTCAAAAAGGGAAGCAAGTTCGGGCTTCGTTTAAGTCTAAGAACGTTGTTTCAACGTCTAGACCGCTTCAACTTTTGCACATGGATCTTTTTGGTCCTTCTAGAACGAGAAGTTTTGGTGGCAATTACTTTGCGTTTGTGATTGTCGATGACTACTCTAGGTTTACATGGACCTTGTTTCTAACTCATAAAAGTGAGGCATTTCAAGTTCTCAAAAATTTTCTAAAGAAAGTTCAAAATGAAAAACACAAAACCATAGTAGCCATAAGAAGCGACCATGGGGGAGAGTTCGAATGAAATCTGTTTTCAGATTTGTGTGATGAACTTGGCATTGATCATAACTTCTCAGCCCCACGTACACCACAACAAAATGGAGTGGTGGAACGTAAAAATAGATGTCTCGAAGAGATGGCCAGAACTATGATCAATGAGGCAAAAATTCCTCAGTATTTTTGGGCGGATGCCGTGAGTACCGCGAGCTACGTGTTAAACCAAGCCGTCATTCGACCGATACTCATGAAAACGCCCTATGAATTATACAAAGGAAGAAAGCCAAACCTTTCCCATCTTCGAGTCTTTGGTTGCAAATGTTTTATTCATAATAACGGCAAAGATAACTTGGGAAAATTTGATGCCAAGTCGGACGAAGGGATTTTTCTTGGTTATTCTCTACGTAGCAAGGCCTATAGAGTTTTTAATAAACGCACTTTGACTATTGAGGAATCCCCTCATGTTGTATTTTCCGAAGGCGAGAAAGGCTATTTGTGATGATCTTGCAGATTCACTCGAAAGATTACACGTTGAAGACGATGAAGAAGACATGCCATTTTACACCAACCCGCAACCACAAGTGATGGTCGAAAATGAGGACCAAGCGGACGAAGAAGAACAAGAGGAAGCCCAGGAACAAGAGGAAACCGAGCTTCCCATCGCTTGGAGAACGCACAAGAACCATCCACTTGACCAGGTAATCGGCAGCATCAACCGCGGGGTAAGTACTCGTAACTCTCTTAGGGACACCGTAGGACACATGGCTTTTGTTTCTCAAATTGAACCTACAACCATTTCCGAAGCAATAAACGATGAACATTGGACCTTGGCTATGCAAGAGGAGCTAAACCAATTCAAACGGAATGACGTTTGGGAATTGGTGCCAAGGCCCGATGATCGTACGATTATTGGTACGAAATGGGTGTTCCGTAACAAACTCGATGAAAATGGAATAATCACTAGAAACAAAGCTAGGCTCGTAGCTAAAGGCTACAATCAAGAAGAAGGCATTGATTTTGAAGAAGCTTATGCACCCGTAGCACGTTTAGAAGCTATTCGTTTACTTCTTGCTTTTGCCTCGTCTATGGATTTGAAACTTTATCAAATGGATGTTAAGAGTGCCTTCCTCAATGGTTTTATTCCAGAGGAAGTGTATGTTGACCAGCCCCCAGGGTTTGAAGACTTTGAGTTTCCCGACCATGTCTTCAAACTCAAGAAAGCGCTCTACGGTCTTAAACAAGCACCCCGTGCTTGGTACAAACGTTTGAGCAAATTTCTTTCGGATAGTGGTTTCCAAAGGGGAAAGGTTGACACCACACTTTTTATCAAGAGTAAAAACAATAACATCCTTTTGGTTCAAGTTTATGTAGACGATATTATATTCGGTGCTACTAACGAATCTTTGTGCAAGGAATTCTCAACTTTAATGACAAGTGAATTCGAAATGTCAATTATGGGCGAGCTCACATTCTTTTTGGGACTCCAAGTCAAGCAAATGAAAAATGGCACGTTCATTTGCCAAGCCAAATATTGCAAGGAGCTCCTAAAACGGTTTGAAATGGACAGCGCCAAAGCCATGGCGACTCCGATGAGCACGTCTGACCATCTTGACAAAGACGAGAAAGGTAAGGAAGTAGAAGTCAAAAAGTATCGAGGTATGATCGGATCCCTTCTCTACCTTACCGCCAGTAGGCCGGATATCATGTTTAGCGTCTACCTTTGCGCAAGGTACCAATCGTGTCCGAAGGAATTGCACTTAACGGCGGTAAAACGGATTATGAAATACCTTGCCGGCACGGTTAACGTTGGACTGTGGTATCCAAAAGGCTCTTCTTGTCATCTCGTTGGCTATTCCGACTCGGACTTTTCCGGTTGCAAATTGGACCGTAAAAGTACGAGTGGGACTTGCTACTTACTTGGTAGCTCTCTAGTCTCATGGTTTAGTAAGAAACAAGTCAGTGTTGCGTTATCCACAACCGAAGCGGAATATGTAGCCGCCGGTAGTTGTTGTGCTTCATCCAAAGGATTTGAGCACAACAACTCGTGGACTATGGCCTTAGTATCAATCACGTCCCACTTCGTTGTGATAATACTAGCGCCATAAGCTTGACGAAGAACCCCGTTCTTCACTCAAGGACGAAACACATTGACATTAGGCATCATTTCATTAGAGATCATGTTCTCAAAGGTGATGTCGAAATTGAGTTTGTCGAAACACATAACCAATTAGCCAACATTTTCACAAAACCTTTAGAGAAAGAGTCGTTCTTCCGCATTCAAAGTGAACTCGGAATCCTTGACTCCACGATGATCTAAGTTGTGCATCTAAACTCGTTAAACGTTTACTAACTTGAGCGTCGGAGAACTTTTTCTTTTTTGCAGGTACCCCATCCATGAAATCAGGGGGAACCATGCAAACAGTGCTGTCCAGGAGATCTAACAGCGCTGTTGAGAGAAATACCGTCAACCAACTTGTGCCAACAGCGCTGTACAACAAGCCAACAACGCTGTCCTAGGGAGTCCCTTAATCCTCACTTTCAGAAACTTTTTGAACAATGATGCTTTTTTTTAAAACATCGCTGTCTACCCAAAACACCTTGTTTTTCAACTAAAACCAGAAACTTTTCAAACAGCGATGTCCCACTTTCAACATCGATGTCCATTTTTACAAATTTTTTCTCCAATCGTAAAACAGCGATGTAGAGAAACCCAACAGCGCTATTCTAATGGGTTCAAACCCTTACACAGTTCCAGAAACTTTTGGAACATCGTTGTAGGGTACCCAACATCGCTGTCCAATTGACTCCTGTTTTTTTTTTCTAAACTTGACGCAGAACAGCGCTGTACAAGGGCACAACAGCGCGGTCCTAGAACTTCTATCTCTTTTCCTTTAATTATCATGTCTTTTATTGCTTCCGTTGTACTCCGCTATTTCCCAATTTTAATAAATAAAATTATCTTTTATCTTTTTGTTAATGTCAAAAGGGGGAAGAAAAGGGCTATGCATACACTAAGGGGGAACGCCTCTAACGAGACCGTTTGATTTTAAACCCTACTACTTGTTTTATAAGCACAAATTAAGGGGGAACTTTTTCACAACTTTTTGAAAATCAAATATCCCCTAGTATGCATATCCCCGTCTTGTTTGCCATTATCAAAAAGGGGGAAATTGTTGGTACACGGGTTTACGTCTACGTCATACTAAACCGTGTTCGTTTTATGACAGGTTTTGATAATGCCAAACTGCCGTGACATAACAAGGTTAAAGTGAGCGAAACCAAGGCGAAGGAACATGGCATGATGATTTGAGAACCAAGAACCAAGAACGAAGACTTAGAATTGTATTGAGTCGGTCTTAATGTGATCAAGACCGGCACAAACTTTCAAACCTTGGCTCTCTAGGCTCTTTTCATCAAAATGTTTTTTCCATATTAAAAAATGTGTTTCATAAGTTTTAAACATGCCTAAAAACACTTGGAGTTCGCCAAAACCAAAAACCAAGTCATCCGGCGTTCGGCTTTCAGAAACCGGCGTTTGGCTTTCGGTTTTCAGCATTGGTTTTTGGCATCCGAACCAACCAAGTGGTTTTCAACTTTTTATGATTGGTTTTTACTTATGGGCATATTTAAACAGTTCTCCAACAAAAACGCTTCAAAAACCACCTTCTGTTTTTGGTCGTTTAGTGAAAACCATGTGAAACGACACAAACTTGGTTAGCCGTGGTTTTCAACTAAATGACGTGGTTTTTGAGTTGTTTTACTTGATTTCTTAGCAAAATGAAATAAAAAAATGTTTTCAATACTTGGTTTTTATTTTGGAGAACTTACGTTTTTGACATCGGCTAACAGCATGACTAAAGCAACCATGGGTCTGGCTAAACCAGCCCAACAGTGATGTTGGTGCAACCAACAGCGCTGTCTGGCTTGGGTAGCTGAAAACCATGGTTTGGCGTTAAGTCTTCCAACAACGATGTTGCATATTAGACATCGCTGTTGAGCCCAGGTTGGGTTTCCAGAAACATCTCGAACAGCGATGTAGCCTTCCCTACAGCGCTGTCAGGCCAAAACTCCACCTTCAAAGTCAGACCTAAACAGAAATGTTCAAGTATTGAACATCGATGTAGAAACCTGACCGTTGGAAGAAATTTAAGGCTAAAACTTTCCTTGTTTGGAAGTCAACAGCCAAAACAGCGATGTAGGAGTATTGGACATCGCTGTTGGCATGATCGTTGCTTCCCATTTTCAAAACCCAATCCTAGAACAGCGATGTCCAAGCCTAGGACAGCGCTGTCTGGCTGATTTTCAGCAGATCCAATTTCAATCAAATCCCACAAATCAAGCCAATCACCCCTTAAATGTTTTGACCCGTTGGAGCCTATTTTGGCACTATAAAATCGGGTGTTTGGGTCTGTTTTATACATCACATTACTTCACAACTCCTATTCGTTCATTGCATATTATTCATACATTATTCATAGATTTTCGAGAGCCATTTTTATGAAGTTCGTGTTGTGATCTTGAGCGTATTACTTTACTCATATTCACTCTTTTGAGAGAGCCTTGTTCTTAAGTGTTCTTAGTTTTTATAGACATTAAGGGAAATTTGTTTCCCTTGGTTGTACGAAGGAAAGGTACTTTCCTTCGGGTTGAAGTCTTGGAGTGCGGTATCTCCGAGCAAGTGTTGTTGAGGCTCGTGGGACTCGAGTTCTCAGGTTGTAACGGTTTGTTAAGCACCTGTAAGCTTAACGGAAGTAGTGTAGCTCGAGAGAGTCTCTCGGGAGGCTGGATTAGCCACAATTTGTGGTGAACCAGGGTAAAATCGGTGTGCCTCTTACTCTTCCCTTTACTTCTCGTTTATTCATTTTTTATTCCTGCGATTTCTTGATCAAACGCTATTCACCCCCCCTCTAGCGTTGGTCTATTATTCTAACAGTGCCTACAACTAACGTACACACAATACTATCAGAGATGTCTCTACGTGGGCCCATTTGATTAGACAGGGTATACAGGCTCCAATGCTCGTGGTAGGCCCACAGTGCTTTGCTAGCAGCAGAGGCCGAGTGTGCATGCTCTGCCGTTGGAAGATAGCCGAGTGAGGATCTGACCGGGTCCGCCCCATGGTCCGAGTAGATGTACCCAGGCTGAGTAGGGACGTGTGTCCGAGTGCAGCTGTCACCTTGGGGCTTTGGTTTTCTTCAAGTCCCTCTCTGTCGAGCGGGGCATCTTTGGCCGAGCATGTTCGAATCCTGTGATTAGATGGGCCTTGTTTGGCCGCTTATTTTGTTGGGAAGGATACACCTACTCCAAGGTATTCATCACCATGCTTTTAAGAATAGGAAGATTTTACTTAATCACGGGCATTGAACTGCCCATTGTACTCGAAGCTTTCCTTTTTTTAATTTCGGAATAGTCAACATTAGTACCGCCACACCCAAACAAATGGTTCCGCCACATCCAAGCTTTCATTATTATCTTATTTCTGTCTGACCAAAAAAACATGTATGTATTGTTAAAATGGCATCTTAAGTTTCCTTTTTTAAAAATCACTTCCATTTTTGATATTCAACGATTTTTAATCTATTTTTTATTTAAAAGTATACGACATATTATTATTATTATTATTATTATTATTTATTATTAGATCTTAAAATCAATGGCTTTCCATAAGTAGTTCTTTTCCTTTTTGTAATATTTTTATTAACGAAATACATTAAATTTTAAAACTCATCGTTACTTTATTTGGATCAATTTTTACCTTAAATGTGCATCTCATATATTAAGGCTCCATTCCGTTCAACTTATTTTTTCTGATCTGATCCGATTTTGATTAGTTCTGATCTGATCTGATTGGACCTGATCTGATCTGATTTGGTCTGATATGGTCTGATTAATTATGATTTGATTTAAAATTCAAATCAATAATTTGATTTGACTTTATAATAACGTTTGAAAATTGTAATGATAATTCATATTATAATATACTCAATATTTTTTATTTTATGATTATTTTTTAATAAAATAAAATTATTTAATTCATATATTAGAGTAATCATTCATATTATAACGTAATAATTTTTTTTATTTTATGATTATTTTTTTTGTGAAATTAGAATATTAATTTAATATTTTAATAATTACTTCATATATACATTAGAATAAATATTTAATTTATATATACATTAAAAAGTAATTAAATTTAGATAATCAATATATAGAAGAGATAGTATTTTTATTAAAATATCTCATCCTTATAAAAGATCAAAACTTTAGAAACTCAAATTACAAGTAGCAACAAAAATGTATTTTAAAAGTAGAATTAGATTGATATTGTCAATGTATTTTAAAAATAATTTTTTCGGCGTCTAATAATTAAAGATTACTTTCTCAGTTTTCTATTTAACTTGTTTATAAAGTTTATTCTTTTCCATTTTTAAGAATAATAATAATAATAATAATAATAATAATAATAATAATAATGATTGGGTCTGATCTGATCTGATTGGATCTGATCTGATTAGATCTGATCTGATCTGATCTGATCTGGTTTTAATAAGAATAAGAAAAAATAAGTTGAACGAAACAGGGCCTAAATGCTACTTTGCTTTTTCATATATCTATTTTACGAAATTACAGACAGTTTTCTATTTAACTTGTTTATAAAGTTTATTCTTTTTCATTTTTAATAATAATAATAATAATAATAATAATTGGATCTGATCTGATCTGATTGGATCTGATCTGATTTTAATAAGAATAAGAAAAAATAAGTTGAACGGAACGAGGCCTAAATGCTACTTTCCTTTTTCAGATATCTATTTTACGCAATTACAGAGATATATTTTTTTTTTCCTTTTTTTTAAGTTGCTTATGTTACTTAATCTCGGGTATTGGTTTGCCAATTATACTGGAAACTTTCTTTCTTTTTTTTTTCCAGAACGGTCGACACTGGAATGCATAACTGTAGATTTAGTAATATGTAATATATTACGTAAAATCTACGAGTGATAGACATTTGCATTTGGGCGGGAATACTTATGTGCAGAATTCCCTGGCTTTCAAGAAATGCACAACCCAAAGAGGCGTATTTTACAGGGAGGAAGTATGAAAGCAATAATTAAACTAAAAATGTACTGTTGCAATGAAAGAAATGTTGGTTTCACAAATCTTTTTGTTATTTAACCACCACTCCATGAAATATACTTTCTTCATTCTTAAATATTTGTCTACGTTTGACTTTTTTCAACCAAAATAAGTACATTTAACCCCAAATTAAATAAAATTGATATTAAACATTTATAGAAAAATAATTTTAATAGATTTATTATATAGATATATTTTTAAAATATTATTTTATCTAATTAATATACAATATATATTTTATTTAATTTTAAGTCAAAGATTAAAAATGATTGAGTGAAAAATTAAAAACTGAACAAATATTTAGATAGAGGTAGTAATTATTTTTAGTCTTGTCAACTAAATCCGAATGGGAAAGCAGAGCTCGACTTTTACTCACTTCTTTTTTAAAGATATGAAGTATGCAAGTTTTATTAAAGAAACTTCGAACACATATCTCCTTTGTAGTGGCAAAAGAAAAGGGGGAGCCAAGCGGAGATGCGTGGCCTTTTTATTCAAAACAAAAAGAACAGGTATACATATTTAGTTGTCTTCAAGTTCTAACAGAGGGTATTGTTGAGAAGGTTTACAAGGCTCAATTGAGCACAAAGCTAGCATACCAGAAACATGGCACAAGCTCCATTATTGGGCAAAAGGAGTGCTTTCAGTTTCACGTCAGTGTTCAACTTCGCACGAAAAAAGTCAGTGTTCAACTACACACTAGTGTGTGACTGTGTGTTTGGGTGTGGTTTTTTCAGATTACAAAATTGGTCCAATACAATTTTCAAACAGCAAGAGCAAATAAATTGGCAGACAGAAGGATTTTGTTTTTTTCCCAACTCAGTTGACCTTGTGCAACCCAATAGGCTAAATTGAGCTTGATGCTAGAGCACCAGAAGCAATGTGCTCAACTGTTGAGCAAAAAATGGACTGCTTTCGGTTACAAGTCAGTGTTCAACTACGCACTAGGGTGTGTGTGTGTGTGTGTGTGGTTTATCAGATCATAGAATTCTTCAAATACGTACAGTTGGCAAAACAGCAAGGAGCAAAAGAAATGAGCAGACAAAAGGATTTTGTTCTTTCCCAACTCAGTTGACCTTGTGCAATCCAATGTTCAAATCAGATGAGATGGATATCAGGAAAGGGAGAGTGTGGTGCCAAACAGCTTTGAAGACTCGCTTCTGATGGGCCCTTATGGACTGTGAAGGTTTGTGAGAGTTGTACCTTATATCGAATATGTGAATGACAGGATCAACTGAACCAGATGTGATGTACAAACCATCGGGTGACCAAGCCTGATTTATGAGAGCTGATTGTGAATCACTGCTTTCTTGCTTCCACCCAAAAGCATGTACCTCCCGTTGCCTTGCTCTGATATCAAACAACCTTAGCTGCTTCTCCAAAGTCCTGCATGGAATAATAAATGCATTAAAGGATTCCATACCTGTGGAAATTGTACCAAAACAAATACCTGAAACCAGATCTTAAAACCAAAGTATAAGCAGGGAAACAATGTGATCCTTTTGTAGCATTACATATTTTATTATTTTAGTCTTCTTTTTTTCTGCTTTTGTTTTACCGTACAAGAGCCTGGTCTTCTGGAACAGCCTCCCTTCTCTTTTGGGTGGGTGTAAAGTCTGTGTAGTTAAGTTCATTGCTAACAGAGCTAAAAGAGTAATTTTTCACAAGGTTTTAGTTACAGGTTAATACGAGACGAGATGAAATAACACAATAAACTTCATTTTCTTTATACTCTCTCTTTCCCAAAACCCGGCACGGAGATTACAGTGAAAGGAAAATTATTTATATTTTCCCTACCTACGTTTTGGGTTTAGTAAAAGTAGAGTAAAAGAAAAAAAACATTACCAAATGAAACCGAATTCACTTCTGGCCACCTATTTATTTCCTCACAGTCCCTTGGTTTGAAGAAATAAGTATGCAAATGAAACATGCTATGGGGAAGTAATTTACCCTGTCTGAACCATAAAGAGATTGAAGTCATGTGGATTAGGCAAAACACTCATGCATTTGCTATCAAGTTGATGGTTGTAGTCAGCTCTTCCAGCTTGAAGATCAAACTCAATAATCTTCTTGTCAGCTCCTGCAGACATCACACTTTTCTTATGCTGCATACCAGCAACTCCCATTACAGCTGACGAATGCATACTTCTATGCAAAGCTTTAGGAATCCACAAATTCTCCTCCTCTTTCTCCGTCCAGCACACTACAGCATGATCACTACCACCAGTAACAAAGCAAATATCTTCCCATGGCATGAAAACTATGTTGTTGATGATGCCTCTAACATGTGGCTTCCCTTCCAAGAAACTCACGCGCAATTTCTATCAATGCATCGGCTTATAAGACTAAGACTAATACTACTATTCTTGATAGGCAGTAAAAGATTATGAGTATGTATGCTAATGCAGATTTTTTCACGTATGAAGGTCATCCAGTATCAATTACATTTCAAGCATACCACACAAACGATGGGACACAATTTACATACGCAAGCAAAACATTTATTTCTTGAGTTAGCTAGATGATATGCTTGATCTTTAATATCAGTAGACTGTGATAACCAACACTTGATCTCCAATATCAACAGAGTGATGCTGTTGTTTTTCATGTCTAACATAACGTGTAGTGGACTGAACATACGAAACTATGAATACAACAAGTCAACAATAAAGCAAGTATAATCCCACCAAATGGGATTTGGCGAGGGTGAGTGTACACAGACCTTTCCCCTACTTGAAAAGTAGAGAGGCTGTTTCCAAGAGACCCCAACTCGAAACAAAAGGAATTGAACATATGAAAACATTCAACTATTTCTGTAACAAAAAAAAATAATGTTTGTATGTTTTGTTCAACATTGTCTATACGCATCATTTCACAAAGTATATGTATTAATGAACAAGGTTAATGTCCATTACAAATATTTCTTGTTTCGGCATTTAAAAGACTGCATGTAAGCATATTTGTACTGGTAGGTTGTACAACTGTAAAAAGCTCATGTCATGATATTATGCAATCAATACCTCTTTTGTTTTGCTCAGATTAAGAATTGAAACCTGGGATTCACCTTTATCACCACTATAAACCAAAAATATACTATCCCCCTCAGGATGCCAGGCCATATCTTCTGGCCATTTCCTATGTTTTGCTGATGAACAATCAGTAGAACTGAGAAGGTTGGCGGTGGATCTGGATATGGACAATGCATGTAAAGAACTAAAGATATGATGAGAACAAATAATCAATAACAATCAGAAATGGGATTCACTTGTTAGAAGATAGGATGCAATGAAAAAGAAGAAAGTATGATCTAAGATAAATGAAATGATTTGCCTATTGTGAGAGATAATGTCTGTGCCACTGGTAAATATGTAGAAACTCTTAGATTAGCGGATGAGATTTCTAGATCTATTTATATAAGCTTATAATACTAGTCTCACAGTGTTCTAATCACATCAATAATCAACATACTCTCTAGATTTTTAGTATATACTTTCATAGTAATTTTATTCTTTAACATCTACAAACGTTAGCCATTAATGAACTTAACACACCCTCTGCTCTGAATCTGCCATAGGTTGACAACTCCATCCAGCGCACTGCAATTTAAAATGAAATTTTGTATTGGTTATATCAATTACGATGGGCCTAAGAGCACCAATTTGTTTTATATATCACAAAACATCTAATTTTTGAGCAGGGAAATATCCAACAGAATAACCCAATGCTTTTGTTCTAGAAAAAGATGATATGAAAGTACAATGTAACTATGAAAACTATCACTGCAAAACGTTGCAACTAATAATATGTACAAGCACCAAAATGCCTCAGACAAAGATCATAAATGAAAAGAAAGTATGCCATCACTTAAAAATATTTTTTCTTAAAATTAACCCAATTGGCTTCTTTTAAGCACTAAATTGAAGAACATCGAGCTTTAGAAATTGAAAAACAAAAAAAAAAAGAGATTTCTGTTTAGACTCTGAAGAAAGCTACCTTGTGACAAAAAGTTGCTCACTCGTGGGGCACAAAACAAGACTTCTAGGCTTCCTCTTATGCTGACTTGATATAGCAGAGGTATAACAGCGGATAGTGCAGGTCGAAGAGCAGGTGTGGATTATAGAGATTAGATCTTTGTGTTCTTTCTGCTCTGTTATAAGAAAATGAGTGTGATAATAACACATCAGTTAATTAAAATTCACATATTTCATAGACTTCCAAATTTTATGTAGGCCGAATAATATTCACCAAGCAGATTAAAAGTGTAAAACCAAAAATGAAACTTTACCAAATTTTCTCTTTGTTCCTTTACTTTGAACACCAACAATTTCCTTCCCAGAAAGTTTTTTCGCATTTGTTTCTGCCATTAGCTTCGTCATACTCATACTGTGAGGAAAAGCAAGTTCACCAGTCAAAGAACCAGCTCTACTGGTCACTTTGGGTTCAGATTCTATCATCTTAGTTGGTTGATAAACTTTTGGCTTCACCGTAGGAACTAAAAGCTGTGGTTTACCCTGAGGTTGGTATCTAGAAGATAGTTCTTTGCTGGCAGAAGCACATGCAGATCTATGCTCTAATGGTCTGAGTGGCATAGACCTCCCTTGTGGTTGAGTCCCAGAAAATCCTTTAGTGTCTTCACTACATGAGGCTGGACTCAAGGAACCATTATTAGATTTTACCTTCTTCCGATCATTCTCCTGAGAACTCTTGGATGTTAGAATACTGCCCACACCACGAAGGCGAACCAGCTTTACCTGTGTCTCATTTAAACTCCGCTCTGCTTCAGTAAGCTGTGTGATAGTCAGAAAAAGAAAAACAAATAAAACAGTTTTGATCCCAATAAAGCACAAAACCATTTAAAACGAGCTTTTTGTGCCATTTACCCCTGAATTATTGATAAAGTGCATATTTTCCCCCCGAACTTTCAAAAATGCACCATTAGTTCCTATACTTTTAATAAAGTGTGTGCTTTATCCCCGAATTCTTTAAAAAGTGCATGTTTTCATCCCAAACCTTCCAAAGAGCACCATTAGTCCATATACTTTTCATAAAGTGTGTTCTTTCCCCCGAACATTCAAAAGTGTACCATTAGTTCTATATTTTTAAGAATAGTGTATGGTGGAAACCTTAAGAATTTCTCTTGATTTAATAACGTCTTTAACTAAACTTGAATAAAAATAACAGGACTAATGATGCACTTTTCAAAAATCGGGAGAAAGCATGTAATTTATGAAAAGTATAAGGACTAATGGGGCACTTTTGAAACTTCAGGCGGAAATTATGCACTTTCAAAAAGTTCAGGGATAAAGTGCGGACATGATAAAAAGTAGGGACTACTGATGCACTTTTTAAAGTTCGGGGGAAACTTGCACTTTATGGAGTTCAAGGGCAACTGATGCAAAAAATCCATTTAAAACTACTTGAGCAATCCCGATACATGCTAATAAAAAAAGCAGTGTAACCCTAACAGTGGCTAACATTTAATGGAAGTTACCATCTCTGATTGATTCAACTATACCCGGAACAATGTAGTATATGGTAACATATTGTTGCTAGCCAAATTAAGTCCATACAAGAAAGCGGATATTATTCATTAACAAACATTCAATTATAAATGGATGTAGATGTAGATGTGGTGATTGTACATTCGATCTGTTTAATATCCATTTTGGTTATACATCTGTTTAAAATATGCGCTATATGTATTCGACAATTATACATGCATACATATTTACATTAAAAATAAAAAATAAAACATACACACACACACATATATATACACACATACATACATAGTCTAATGGATGTCAAAACCCAATCAAGAATAAGAAAATAAATCTCACAATATACTGTGTATTGAATAATTTCGGATCCCTCCACCTTAACAAAGAAGGTCTATTTATACATATTATGGGGAGACAAATTGGGTATCCAAATCCTAGAAGGAATCGGATAACAATCCCAAATTTTTCACCCCACTTCTCATATTTCCTATTTCAACACAATCTTATATCTAGAAGATTCTCACATGCCTAAGCCCTTCTAATGTCCGGCCCGCTCTCGCCTCCCTTCCATGTCTCGCTGTGCCTTGCAGCCTTTCGGGATTGGGCCAATCAGGTCCACTTATTTAATTAGAGTGGTGGACCCGATCTCCATCGATCATAAGCTCCCAAGTCCCCTATGTGACGTGTCACCGGGGGACTACTCAATTGAAAACGCTCATGACTTAATTCTTGGGAAACGCTGTGATAGAACCGTCACTTCAATATTGCCGTTTCCAATCATCATCATGCCTCGGGACCCAACGCGATTTCTCTGTTTATTAAGTCTTGTCATCAAGCACTTCTATCTTCTTTATTTACCTTCCAGTTCAAGTTTCTGACTTCCATTGCATTGAAGCTTCAATTGCTTAGTTCTTCAACCTCCAATCTTAGTCCCTTCCCCAAATCCATCAATATTTCATTCAATCAAAGGGTGAAGCCCCTGTTGAGCACTCCTCGCACACCAGAGATATTATCACCCATGCAGGTTTCTTCTTCTTCGATGAGACCAGGAGAAAGAATCTCCGTGACTCTGCCCCCACTACCTCCGGAGCCCCGACTGACCAAGGGACTTGGGCAGATGCTGCCATGGGAACCCTGCTGTCCAAGAGGTTCCCTTCAATGAAACTTGTGCTGAAGAGTCCAGAACCCCCGCTGTCCAAGGGGTTCCTGAGGGTGATGCCCGTACAACCTCCAGGACCCTCGCTACCGAAGGGGCCCCCAATACTGCTGCCAAAGAAGACCCCGGGACCCAAGCAAATTGTCCTGGGAATGCTGAAGATGATAGGGTCTCTGCAGATCATGCAAGAGGTTCACCACAAACCTGAACCCCGGATGTTCCTTTGACTGATGCCGGAACTCCAGGTACTTCTGTTAATCAAGAAGATTTTCCTCTTTCAATGTGATCCGCGGTGCCCCTCGCTGTGGACTGGGAAAATGCTGAGGAGAAGCGTCTCCCGCACCCCGGGAGACCGGGAGTTCAGTGACTTCATGATGCCACCGACTCACAAGGTGGTCGTCAGTCACCCCAAAAACATTGTCAGGCTGTCCCTGACGATGAAGATCAGAGAACGAGGGAGAACGCCTCAGAGGTGATACCTATCAAGGAAGTGAGTATCCCGGAAGCGGTTCCTCCTCAAACTCCTGCAACTCGCGCAACACCTTCCTACAAACCACCTCCAGAAGGTTCTATCGGAAACCCGTCTTCTAATTTCAAACCCCCACTCCAACTCTAGTGGCCCCGGAGATTCTATCGAAGAAATCCGGAGAGAAGCCCCCCTGAGAGTACGAAAGGCCATCTTCATCCGGGGCTTCTGCTTTCCTTCAAGCCAAACATCAGTATGACTTGGAATCTTTCCAAAGGTTCATGGACCTTTGGCCTGCACTTCAAGATGCCTTCTCTTTCGCCTAGCGATGCAATAAGCAAGAGAAGAAAAGCCTCTTCGCAGCGAGGCAAGCCCTTCAGTCTGGTCCCCAGGACCCAGCCCTCGCCGTCCTGACTACGTAGGCCTTGCTGCGCTGGCTCCACATGCCCAAGTAACTCTCCTCTTTTACAACCTAAGTTCATTTGAAAATTTCTTGTGTTTATCTTGTCTATGTCTTTTCTCCAGCTTGGTAACACAATCCATGCCCTAAACGCCGACTATCAGGGGGGCCAGCTCCGACGCCATCCTGGCCAAGACTGCCCTGGGGGCCCTGGCTCAAAGGGACTTGGTCATAAGAGAAAAGGTACAGTTCATCCGGGACCAAGAGGAGAGTATCCAAACCATAAACGAGTTTCTTCAACTTGCGGAACAATCATCCCGGATGGAGCAAAGAAAAACTGAGAAGTTGGCAGTAGGCAGTAGCACAAGAGAAAAGGCTAGGAAACTTCTCCAAAGAGCTGAAGAAGGAAGAGGTGAAGTCCCGGAAACTCTCAGCCAAAGTCAACAGACTCCGGGTCTTTGAAGAGGAATCTTCCCATCTCTACACCTCTTTTGAACAGGTTCAATCACTGCGGGATGAGATTCATCGCCTATACGCCTACACCTCTTTATAGCATTGTTGACTTGTGACATAAATTTTCCACTCATGATTGCTCTATGAACTCTGGACTTGCTCATGCTGAGAGCCTTTGCAAGTCTCCTTATATTTGTTCATTGTTGGAGTGGGATTTGACTGACCTTGTTTTTGTCCACTTCCTATCTTCGCCGTCTTTTACATTGACTTTTCTGTTCAGCTGCCTCCTCGCAATTGTCCAAATTCTATTGATGGTTTTTGTTTAGAACCCATATGCATATGATGTTTGCTTGATGCCTTGATGATGCCAGGCTGCAATACTCCACCCAGCTGATGCCAATTTTTTCTAAGCAGCTCTACATTAGCCTCTCACTAAGAATTTTTTCTCTAAGAATCTGTAATCTTTTCCTGCACATTCTATCACTACAACTTCTGTATTTACGGTATCCATTTTTGTTGGTGCCAGATTTAGTGGGAAATTTTAAGATTTGTGTACTATTTTTTAGTGGAGAGATTTCTATACTGTTCATTTTTACAGCTTTTACACCACTTTCTCCTTAATCAATTCATTTTAACCCATTGTTTGAGACTTTTGGTATGTGTGCCACTCTCCAACATGACAAACATAGAGCCATAGAGGGATGAAGGCAGTAGTTGGAATACTCAGGAAACTGATATCCGGGTGGTGATCTGGCACATCCGGATAGCCTGTTGTACCATTACATGGAGATAACACAGTACACTTTCCTTCTATTAAACAACAAGTCTCCCAGAGCCCCAGTACACAACGAATTAGTCAATAGCCCACTCCGCACAAAAAACTTATTTCCTCAAGACAGACTCTCTACAAAGCTGGACGAATTCCTAGCAACAATGGCTCCGCCAATCTAAAAGTCAAACTAGATTTCTGGGGAAAACAGGCCATCAACAACCTCAACCTCAATTTTGATGCTGCCTTTAACAACCTATTCACGATAGGTGGAGCAGACTGCTTTAGCGGCATCCTCACTAATGGAAGCAGGAGCAATGGTCCTCCTAAGAGCACTTCAATGGTGCACAGATCAAGGCTATACAAATCTGGATGTGGAAACTGATTGTAAGGAATTGCTACAACACATTCAAGGAATAATCATTTACAGGTCCCTAGTCTGTTAAGCATACAATCAGGAAAATCTCCTTTCTCCTTCACGTTACCTCAGCAAACTTCAACCACATATATAGAGAGGGGAATCAAGCCGCTCATCACCTAGCAGAACTAGGAATATGTTTAAAAGATTTTGTTATCATTTGATCCTTTAATCTTCTTCCTAAACTCTTAACTAATATTGTATTAACGGATTGTAGTGGTATTCCATATCTCCGTTATCAATAAAAGTTAAATTTTGGATTTTGTGTATGTGTGTGCATGCAAACACATATGTAAATAAATTTATCAACACATAAGCTATAACTCTATTGTTGTAACTTGTAAGGCAAGGTACCTATTGGTACTACATCCAACAATAATAAATGATATATTTGAGAAGTAATAGTTTAATACAAACAGCGGTCAAGGACTCTTCCTCTCTGTTAGCCACAGGCAAGATAAGAAATAACTCAAATGAACAAACTACACCTCCACCCATACACTGACGCACACCACAACCACTAGTGGACATGTGGGCCAATTTTAATTCCAATCTGTTTAACCTCCACGACAAGGGTTGTTTAAACTTTAAAGTGAAAGGAACATTATGAAGGTTTGCTCAACTGACCAAAAAGAATGAAGAGTGCAGCAAGATTTCAAAATTTTATGGTTGAGCTCTAAACTTCTAATCATTTTGGGCCCACGTGTTATCAATATTGTTCTCTTCATTTCCTTTTTGTTGGGGAATTGATTCACACAACCAAACTCTTGTAATAGAATAATACGCTCACGCACACTCAATAATAGAATAATACAAAGAAGGCGCGATAAAACAATGTACAAGAAAGATTACAATTTATTACACAAGTAGCTCATTTCACTTTTTGTGTGGGGATCACTTCACTCACAAGCACTCTCAAGAAGCTTTCTTGGTTCTTGATTCACAAATGAGTCCTCCACGCCACTATTTAAACTTATCACCAAGGTTAGGCTTCTCTAGAATACACTACGCATCTCTATATCTCTAGAATCCTCTAGAAAGTCTCCACAAGCTTCCATAATGTGTTCTAGAAAAATCTTGAGGACTTCACATTGTTACATAGTTCTATAATATTCTAGAGGATTCTATATTCTTCCACACACTTCTAGAGACTTACACACTTCTCTAGAAAATTCTACAACATTCTAGAGAATGCTAAACATCTCCACCAGGCACCAACTTCTAGAATTCTCTAGAATCTTCCCTCTCACAACTCTTTGGAAATATTGATTTAATATCCTAAAACATTTCAATTATGAGTTTCTTGCTTTGAGCTCTTTTGTTGAGCTAGACAACACATAGCTGGGAGCCAGGTATCTAACTTCATCGCGTTCCCTTTCATCTTCTCCTTATAGGAATTATTTGGGAATAGCCTATGTAATTAGAGTTGGTGTTTGCAATATATTATTAGTGGTAAAAATTCACACTAAAAAAGCTAGAGTAAAATCGTTGGGTTACCTTTCCAAATGGGCACAAAGTTTCTTCAAGTCAAGCATCTTTCAATTTTGCAATTTACAATTCAACTTCCATATTTCCAAATATCCGTTCTCCACAGTTTCTTCAACAAATATTTTTTTTAAGTCCACTCAATTTCTTAAATATAATGTTATCGAACATCAATTCCAAAGAATTGGATATAGTAAGCAACTAAATCATCCATCAGATGTAATGATACAAATGAAACTAAACCTGGGATTTATAGTAACAGATGCGTTGTTGGAGATGATGAACCTCCTTGGTGCGATGTTCAATGAGAGCGACAAGGGCTTCTTCTCGCTCGCTCCTAGGCTGAATCTCTGTATCTGAGTGTGTGTGAACATCATCACCGTCTTTGTTGCCTTCCCTACCGATGTTCTGCGCATCTGACTCCACTTTGGGGATTTCCAGAAACTGGTTGGCGCTCATATTTTAACACTCTTGCATGACAACCTTATTGCTTCATTTTTCCGGAGTAAAACATCTACCCTCCTTTATTCAATGTACTGAGTATGAAAAAGTGAGCCTATGTTTGGTTCCGTGGGAGAGGCAAAAAGGGAAATAAATGAGCACGTAGTAAGAAGAAATTGGGATATGCTAGTACACCAAATGTTGTACCCCAAATGCACACCACCCTTCTCTTTGCCACTCATTTTATTTTGTTTTTATTTTTTATTTTCTTTTTAATTTTCCTTTACCTTTTTTCTGGTGATGGAGAAGGTGGGGATGTTTGGGTAGCATTTTCCGAAGAAATTTTATTTCTCCTTATTGAAAAGGATAGACTATAGAGTAACATACTTGCAAAGTCTGTGCTAGTTTGCTAAAATAACATAAAGAGCATCTAAAATACCAAGAGAAAAAGACTAAAATAAAAATAAATATTAAAAATATATCAAAATAGAATTTCTATGTTTTTAATTCCGAAATAAGATTTAAAATGCATTTACATCACCGGTCACATACATTACCGAAAAATATAGTAATGTGCACGTGTACAGTGTCACATTACCTTCACATTACCACAGTGCGAACTTCTATTTCAAAAATAAAAACATAGAATTACTATTTTGGTACTTTTTCTATGTTTTAGTCTTATTTAGAGTGATTTCTAAAATACCAATAACGTCGGGGCATTTTTCCCGATTTTAACGCCCCCGTCATTAAAGTACATTTGTGTGTCAAACGAAGTATTGTAGGGAATTGTTAAACCGATTCAACGTTACCAAATCCAAATCCATTGACACACCAATGAGCACCTCTTGCTATCTCGACAAGGATAATAAAGGTAAAGAGGTAGACATTAAACGCTATCGAGGTATGATCGGATCTCTACTTTACCTTACCGCGAATAGACCAGATATCATGTACTCCGTTTGTATGTGTGCTAGATATTAATCTTGTCCTAAAGAATCACACTTGGTTGCGATTGAGAGGATAACGTGATATCTCGTTGGTATGTTGAACGTAGGTCTTTGAATTGGTATCTCAAAGGCTCGACGTATCATCTTGTTGGCCATTGTGACTCGAACTTTGTTGGATGCAAACTCGATAGGAAGAGTACCAGCGGTACTTGCCATTTGTTTGGTCACTCATTAGTCTCTTGGTTTCGCAAGAAACAAGTTAGTGTTGCACTATCCACCACCGAAGCGGAATATGTCGCTGCGGGAAGTTGTTGTGCCCAGATTCTTTGGTTAAATGAACAACTAGTGGACTTCGGCCTTGTACTTGATCACATCCCAATTAGGTGTGACAATATGAGTGCTATTAGTCTAACGAAGAACCCTGTTCTTCAATCTCGAACTAAACACATTGAAATTAGGCATCATTTCATACGAGATCACATTTAAAAGAGAGATGTCATAATTGAGTTTGTTGAAACAAAACATCAATTGGTGAACATTTTAACAAAACCCATTAGTAAGGAGAGTTTCTTCCACATTCGGAACAAACTTGGTATTTTGGACATCTCTATGAACTAATTCATTCTTTTATTTTACTTTACTAACTTGACCGTCGGAGGCACAATAAATCTTTTTTGCAAGATCTGTTTTTTATGTTTTGGGTTTCGAGCTTCATCAAGAGCAACAAAATCAAATTTTAAAGATATTTTTCAAAGCTGGAACAGAGGGGATCGATCCCTACCATTGGATCGATCACTTGGAGGTTGAAAATAAATTTGGGCTCCACGAATTTCTTCGGTGGATCGATCATCTTTACTGGATCGATCACCTGGAGGCTGAAATTAAAACCGGACTCAAAGTATTTCTTTGGCGGATCAATCACTCATCATGGATCGATCATCTAGGCTTTTAAATTTAATCACATGTTAAGTGCTTTTTTGGTGGATCGATAAGCACTTTTGAATCCATCACCTGGAGTTCTCGCATAACCAGAGTTTAGTACGGCGGATCGATCCCCTGCACTAAAACGAGACAGGTATATTTCTTTGTGGGATCTGTTGGACATGAGTTCAAACCTCTTTACTATTTCTTCTGGAATATTTTTTTGTTTTGATGAATGACAAACAGGATGATTAATTTCAAGCTGATCGAAAATTTATTTTCGTATCGAGAAAAGCAAAGAAGGGTATCAAGAAGTTTACGGCGATAAAAATCGATGATCACCCCTACGCAGATTTTTTTGAAGTGAAGTGAAGACTCCGAAGACTTTTTTATTTTTTATTAAGTCTAGGAATCTTTGTAAGGATGACAATATTTTCTGCACAAACGAATTAATTTCTGAGGGATAAAAATAATTATTTTTGAGTCAGTTGAAAAATTACCTTTTCCTCTGTCTAAAATATTTTAGTGAGTCAGTTTCAAAATAAGTGTGTCAAAATTTCTTTAAAACATTTTTTTAAGATTACACAATTTGTTTTGGTAAGAAAAATAAAATTTAAATATTTTTCGTGTACATCGTTTGACACACAAAATAATTTTTGGACTCTTTTTCTCTCCCCTACTCAAATTCATTGAATAGGAGGAGCGTCCGTTGATATTCCCGTTGTCCCAAACAACGAGTTAGAAGCCAAAGGCTTCCAATCGCACTTGGCTTGGGCCCTTCGTGTTTGCGCATTATTTTTTCACTTTAATCGATTAATTTATCTAAAATAATCGATTAGATCCAATTTCTCAGCGCTGGATTTCCCAGGCCAATAGACTTAATCGATTAAATTTGTCCATTTAATCGATTAGTTTAAACAGAGCAAGGTAATCGATTTTTCTCTCTTTTTTAATCGATTAATTCCACCTTTGCATTCAAGCCTTTTCGCTTCTGTACACTTTAATCGATTAAAGTCCCTAATTTAATCGATTAATTCTGTCTGGTGCCTATTCTTAGTTCTTTTAATCCCTCATTCTCCTTCATTTCCACACACATCTCTTGCACTCTAAAATATTCTTTGAGCTATATTCATCCTTTGCTTCATCTTCCTCATCAAAATATTATTTTTGAGAGTTAGAAATATTTTCTTTGAGTGCTTAAGAAGTTGTCATCCATAGAGCTTTAATTCTTCAACACTACTTTGCTCAATTGTGTGAGCTTTCATTCTTGTGTTGTAAACTCAATCAAATTTGAGTGTTGTTCTTAAGACTTGTGTGACTCAAGTCTTGTTGTTGTAAGAAAGTGAGGCTTGTGTGATTCAAGTTCTCAAGTTGTACCGGTTTTTCAAGCACCCGTTGAAGCTTGAAGATTAGTAGGACTTTCGAGAGAGTCTCTGGGGCTTCGGTCGAGAGGTTCCACAACATATTCCTCACGAAAGAGATAGTCTCTCCTAAGATCGTGAACAAGGACCTCTTCAAATCGGCGACCTATGCCCCGAGTAAGTCTCTTCTCCTTCAGCAAGGTTTGCTTCGTTTCATCCATTTGACGTATGAATTCTTTTGTCCAAATCTTATATGTCAATTTTTTGCAAATCTTCGTACCACTAAGGGAGACTCGGCATCTCTCATTTCATATGTTGACGGCAAAACCGTTTTCATTGACGGTGCCGGTTTGACTTCTTTGTTTGGCCTTCGTCGTGGTGAAATTACCCAAAGCTTGGATGAAACATTCCAAGATGAGGCAATTTGGCGACAACTCGGGTTAGATCATCGTGACCTCAAGTTTAGAAATTCTAGCAACCCGAGTGTCATTAATCTCACTTTAATTCAATGCGTCCAACAATACATCTTCTCCTATGTTTGTTGCCCCGTGATTTGAACCATGGTGTTGTCAACAAGGACGATATTTGTTTGTTTCACGTCCTGTTGAACGATGTCAAATTTGATTGGGTTCACTTCTTTATCGTTGCACTTAGCGATGTCACTCGTTTTTCCCATCTCCGTTTTGCCATCCCCATTATGCATATTCTTTCTCATTGCAAAATAGACTTTACTCGGGACACTCAGGTGCCGGTCAAGAAGACGTGTTTCATCACTGAAGCCAAGTTTTCCCGGATCGTGTATCGAGAGGAGGGCGATGCTGCACCAAATCTGGACCTGATAGTCGTAGAAGAAGAAGAAGAAGAGAGCCAAAACGAGACTCAAGCAGAGTCATCTCGAGCCGGAGGAAGTCGAGCCACGGAGCGCGTCACTCGTCAATGGAGGACTCGTCCAAGAGAAGAAGCACCAGAACCTTCTTGGGTGAAGAGGATCTTCGATACTCTCACGTGCATCCAAGATGACGTTCGCCAGCTCAACGAGAGGATGACTCGTCTTGAGCAATCTCGCTCCTACCGTGGCCCGCGTCACAGCTTTGGCGGAGGAGCTCGTCCGGCGAACTCTCTTTGATTATTTTCTTTCCATCTTGACTCACTATGATACATTGTTATTTGCTAATGTTATTATGACTCTTTTGGTGGATGATGATGTTCCTTTCAATGATGCTAGTTGATATTAATTTTGATTGTGTATTGATATCATTGTTGGTTTGGCAATAGTGTTCTTATTTAGTGTTAGAATAAGTTACCAACGCTAGAGGGGGGGGGGTGAATAGCATTTGATCGTAGAAATCGCAGGAATTAAAAAATTAAAAGAGAAGTAAAGAGAAGAGTAAGAGGCACACCGAATTTTACCCTGGTTCACCACAACTTGTGGCTAATCCAGCCTCCCGAGAGACTCTCTCGAGCTACACTACTATCTCGTTAAGCTTGCAGGTGCTTAACAAACCGTTACAACTTGAGAGTTCGAGTTACACGAACCTCAACGAGTCCTTCAAAGGAAACAGCCCTTCCTTTGAATCTACCGAGAGAAATACTTTCTCTCAAAGTGTCTATGGTGGTCCCAAAGTGGTGAAATACAAAGTCTAGAGGGGGGGGTGAATAGACTTTGTTACAGATTTAAAATCTTTTTCGTTTCTTTTGAAAACGTGAAAATGAGTGTTAATCTAGAGTCCTTGTGAACTTTAGATTGTGTGCGGAATTTGGTGGGTGGAGTGAGCAGTAATCAATATGGATAGGTTAGTTTTCACAGTTAATATAATTGCAAGTAAGAATAAAGATAAGAGAGAGAGACACGCAAACTTTAACGAGGTTCGAAGGTGGGGTAATCCTTCTACGTCCTCAAAATCCACTATGTAGTTGGTTGTTGAATAATGAACCAATAATTACACTTGTGTGAATTTCTACACGGTATATCTTCACAAGACCAATGTTGCTACTGCACTCGTGCTGGCTTTGTTGTTCCTTCGAAGGTCAAGCTTCTTCAACAACTGCAAGATCCGAACAATAGGACTTGCAAGATCAACTTGTAAGAGAGTTGACCTACCCCCTTTTAATCAATAAGTTTGATCAAAAGTAATATCCTTCAACGTGGTGTGGTGCTTGAGGCAAGGAAACCTTCAAGTGTTTACACTATAGCTTTTTGGAAGGAGGAGAAGTTTGCTTCTGGATAAGGAGTTTAGAAATCTCTCTTTATCAAGATTTTTGGGCTAACTGTGAATGAGAGAGCTTTAGTGATTGCTTCGTTGTGTTGTTGTATCAACGTATCTCCTCGTGTTCTCTTCTGTCTTCCAAGGATGCTATTTATAGCTGGATTGGATAATTTATCCGTTGAATCATAATAGATTATCCGTTGCTTTTGCTGGCTTCAATTTTTGAATGAAGATTGTGATTTGAAGATTCTTCGTTGAAGTGGGTGTTTGGACGTACCCAATTGTTGAGAAAGGATTCCTTCTTCCACAGAATCCGTCTTCTAGCCGTTGTTCAAGAATTCAAGACTGTAGCACTTTACTCTGTTTGTCTTCTAGTGCTTGTTTAGAAATTCTGGACAGGTTCTTCAATTTTTAGAGATTCAGACTTTGTCTTCGAGTCATTTGTTCTTGAATCAGCATAATTATCTTCAATCTAGCCGTTGAAAATCAAGAGATTGATTTTTCCTTACCAACGGGTAGAATTTCTTCATTCAAGACTTAGATAATTTTCTAAGTCTTTTCTCACTTGTCCGTTTTTTGAGAATTCCGGTCTTCCTTGAGGCATCCGGTTCTTAGCTGACAAATCCGGAGAAGTCATTCTCAGACTTCCGGGTGAGAGAGAGATCCGCGCTAGTCTTCCGATTTGGGTGACTTAGCCTTCAGCGGGTTGTAGCGAGACATCCGGTTCTTATGTAGTCTTCCGGAACAGAGGATTTTCTGCTTGAGAAATCCTTACTTGTCTCTAGCTTTTCCGATTAAGATATCCAATTTCCATATCACTGAATTTGATTAAGTCTTCAGGCATCAAAACGCTTAAAGAAATATCACAACCTTATTGGAAAACTCAAGAACTTGGTTTTAACAATATTTCTAAAAAGAAAAATTACATTGAATATTGGGGGAGACCTAAAGTCCCTATTACATTCTAAATACATCATCATCAAAATCTATGATATTTTTCCCAACAGTCTAGAAACACAAATACACTCAAGAACAAGGCTCTCTTATAGAGTAGATTATGACTAAACTAAGTACGCTCAAGAACACAACACAAGCTTCACAAAAATGGCTCTCAAAAATCTATGAATAAAGAATGAGTGATTTGCAATGAAAGAGTAGGAGTTGTGAAGTCAATGTGTTTTTAAAAACAGACCCAAACACCCTATTTTATAGTTGAAAAATAGGCTCCAACGGACCAAAACATTTAAGGGGTGATTTGCACAATTTGTGGGATTTGATTAAATTTGGATCTGCTAAAATTCACCCAGACAGCGCTGTCCTAGGCTTGGACATCGCTGTTCTAGGCTTGCGTTTTGAAAATTGTGAAGCAACGGTCATGCCAACAGCGATGTCCAATACTCCTACATTGCTTTTTTGGCTGTTGACTTCCAAACAAGGAAAGTTTTAGCCTTAAATTCTTTCCAACGGTGAGGTCCTTACATCGCTGTTCAATACTTGAACATCGCTGTTTAGGTCTGACTTTGAAGGTGGAGTTTTGGCCTGACTGCGCTGTTGCTGGGTCAACATCGCTGTCCTGAAACTTTCTGCCAATGCACTATATTTTTGGCTTAGGTTGGACAACGCTGTAGGGAGGCCTACATCACTGTTCCAGAAGTTTCTGGAAATCCAACCTTGGCTCAACAGCGATGTCTAACATCCAACATCGCTGTTGGAAGACTTAACGCCAAACTGTGGTTTTCAACTACCCAATCCAGACAGCGCTGTTGGTTACACCAACATCGCTGTTAGGCTGGTTTAGCCAGACCCATGGTTGGTTTAGTCAGCCGTTAGCCGATGTCAAAAATGTGAGTTCTCCAAAATAAAAACCAAGTATTGAAAATGTTTGTTTGATGCATTTTGCTAAGAAATCAAGTAAAACATTTTGAAAACCACGTCATTTAGTTGAAAACCACGGCTAGCCAAGTTTACGCCATTTCGCATGGTTTTCACTAAGCGACCAAAACGAAAGGTGGTTTTTTTGAAGAGTTTTTGTTGGAGAACTATTTAAATATGCCCAGAAGTAAAAACTAATCATTAAAAGTTGAAAACCACTTGGTTGGTTCGAACGCCAAAAACCAACGCCGATAACCGAAAGCCGAACGCCGGTTTCCGAAGACCGAACGCCGGATGGCTTGGTTTTTGGTTTGGGCGAACTCCAAGTGTTTTCATGCAGGTTTAAGACTTAAGAAAATCATTTTGAATATGAAAAAAATATTTTGTTGAAATGAGCCTAGAGAGCCATGTTTTGAAGGTTTGTGTCGGTCTTGATCACATTAAAACCGACTCAATATAATTCTAAGTCTTCGTTCTTGATTCTTGGTTCTTGGTTCTCAGTTCATCATGCCATGTTCCTTCGCCTTGGTTTTGCTCAGTTTAACCTTGTTATTGTCACGACGGTTTGGCATTATCAAAACCTGTCATAAAACAAACACGGCTTAGTACGACATAGGCGTAAACCCGTGTTCCAACAATTTCCCCCTTTTTGATAATGGCAAACAAGACAGGAATATGCATACTAAGGTATATTTGACTTTGAAAAGAGTGAAAAAGTTCCCCCTTAATTCGTGCTTAAAAAAAGAAATTGTCATATTAAAATCAAACGATCCCGTTTTTAGGGACGTTCCCCCTTAGTGTATGCATAACCCTTTTCTTCCCCCTTTTGACATTAACAAAAAGATAGAGGATAACTTTTATTTATTGAAAAAGGGAAATAGTGGAGTACAACGGAAGCATTAAAAAAAACAGGATAATTAAAATAAAAGAGATAGAAATTCTAGGGGCATCCTAGTCTTCTTCTTCGGTTTCCTCCTCGTCGTCGTCGACGTCCATCTCATCACCGTCAACGGCGTCGTCGAACTCGTCCTCGTCCGGGGAGCTTGACGGGTCGTAGGAGGCATCGTCTTCGTCTTCGTCCTCGTCACCGTACACCTGCCCAAAGAACGTGCCATGGTACGGTGGGGGGACGTAGTTAACGTGTTGGAAGTACGCGTTCATGGCGTACCCTTGGCGTTGGACCGCCTCGTCAAGTCTTTCAAGGTAGCCATGCTGCTAACTAAAGATCGTGAGTAGGATAGTTACATTCGTGAGGTTTCAACTGTCTTGATGCGTATGCCACGACTTTTCCGTCTTGCATGAGTACACATCCCAAGCCATTATGAGATGCGTCACTAAAGATTGTGTAGTCTACACCTGGTATTGGTTGGGTCAGCACAGGTGCTTCTGTTAGACATTTCTTTAGTTTCTCAAAGCTTTGCTGACATGCATCGGTCCATACAAATTTCACATCTTCTCTCAGAAGTTTGTTAAATGGAGTTGCGATCGAGGAAAAGCCTTCAACGAATCGTCGATAGTATCCAGCTAATCCAAGAAAACTTCTCACTTCACGAACATTCCTTGGAACCTTCCACTCAGTGATGGCAGATATTTTACTGGGGTCTACCTTAACACCTTCTTGAGAAATCACATTTCCCAAAAACGTAACTTCATTAAGCGAAAATTCACACTTTGACAGTTTGGCATATAGTTTATGTTCCCGTAGTATGCTGAGTACTATCTCCAAATGTTTCGCATGGTCTTCTCGATTCTTCGAATAGACAAGAATATCATCGATGAATACAACCAGGAATTGATCAAGATAAGGTCGGAATACACTATTCATGAGATCCATGAATACTGCTGGAGCATTGGTCAAACCAAAGGGCATTACCGTAAACTCATAATGACCATAACGAGTACGGAACACAGTCTTTGGGATGTCCTCTTTCTTTACAGGGATTTGATGGTATCCTGACCGTAAGTCAATCTTAGAGAATACAGTAGATCCTCTAAGCTGATCAAATAAGTCATCGATACGAGGTAAAGGATATCGATTTTTGATTGTGACTTTGTTCAATTGACGGTAATCGATGCAGAGTCTCATCGAGCCGTCTTTCTTTTTGACAAACAGGACGGGTGCTCCCCAAGGGGAAACACTCGGACGTATGAATCCTTTATCGAGTAGTTCTTGTAGTTGAGCCTTCAACTCTTTCATTTCAGCAGGAGCCATGCGATAGGGAGTTGCAAATATCGGTCCTGTTCCAGGAACAAGATCGATGGAAAATTCTACTTCTCTGGAAGATGGTATACCAGGAAGTTCATCAGGAAATACGTCAGGAAAACCACATACTGTCGGTATGTCTTTCAACTCAGGATTTTCTTTTCGTGTGTCACGTACGTTACACAGATAAGCTTCACATTTCTTTCGAATGAGACGCCTAGCGTGTATCGAGATGAATTCAGTGGATCTAGGTCTTAGATTCTCTTTCACCTCTATAGACTTTCCCTCTCTAGACTTTAGTTGAATCGTTCGTCGTCGGCAATCGATAATTGCTTGGTGTTCGGTGAGCCAATCCATTCCGAGGATGATGTCAAATTCTTTGTACGGTAATTCGACAAGATTGGCAGAGAACTGATGTCCTTCAACAATCAATGGACAGTCTTGATACACATGATCTAACCTCATACTATGTCCTAACGGGTTAGACACTAGTATAGGTTGTTCTAAGTTTTCTTTCATTACGTCAGCCTTGTCAGGCATAGGCACGCAGATATAAGATAACGTTGATCCAGGGTCTATCAACACATGCATGACAGAATCAAATAAGGAAAACATACCCTGAATGACGTCAGGGTTTTCCTCAGCTCGTGCCTTCATTGCATAAGTACGAGCAGGAGCTCATCCCTGTTGCTGACTCTGGTTCTTGGCCGGATTAGATCCCGCCATTGACCGTTGACTTGGCGCATGTCGTGCTGATGCTGATTGGCTGACAACTGGGGCTGTCGGAAATGGTTTGCCAGGATTAGTGGGGCAATCCCTTCGAAAATGTCTAGGGTCCAGGTTTGCCGCAACCTAGACATAATCCTTGGGCAAGCCAACACTCGCCTGGATGATGTCTCCCACATGTATCGCACAATGGGTGTTTCCACCCTCTTGATTTGTTTTCCGACGCCGCAGAGTGCGTCTGCACCGATTTCCCCTTCTTTGAGAAGTGTGAATTGCTAGATTCCTGGAAGGGCCTTTTTCCTTTTGAGATAGAGCTGATGGGACGGTGAGTGGTTGAACTGACATTATTTGTCTTCAGATACTCAATGCAAGCACTCAAGTCGCTGTCTGCCCTGGCTATGAGATCATAGGCCTCCGCGAAATCCACGGTGGTTAGGACGGACACACGCGACCTAAGGTCAGGTCGAAGTTTCTTCCTGAATTCCTCGATGCGATCGGTTGGGGTACTCACCAAGGTTGGTGCAAACTTAGCAAGACTGGTAAACTTCTGACGATACTCGGGGAGTGTCATGTCTCCATGTTGCAATTCGACAAATTCCTTACGTTTTTCTTCACTAAAACGTTTTAGAATATATTCTTGTTTGAATGCCCATTCGAAATGTGTCCATGTCCATGGCTTAGGGGTTCCTGCACTCTCATCAGTCCTCTTCCACCACTCGTAGGCTTCCTTGCGAAGCAGCTGAGACGCCAGTCGGGGATAGTTGCCAATGGGTACGTTAAGATCCTCCAACACTCGAGCAGTCTGCTCGATCCAGTCCCATGCAATTTGGGGTTCACCGATGCGATCCCCAAGGAATAATTCTGCACCGTTATCCCTTAATGTTTTGTAGGTTATCACTCGCGGTGGCGGTGGTGGAGGTGGTTGAAACATTGGTGCGTTGGCTATCTGTTGTAATACATTTGCCAGGAATGTGGGAATCACAAGGTTGGGTTGACCATCAGGGTTCGGGTTATTCCCAACATTTTGTTGATTGACGGGTTCATTTTGGACGGGAGGGGTAAAGCTAGATGCT
Organism: Cuscuta australis; assembly: GCA_003260385.1. Taxonomy (NCBI): domain Eukaryota; kingdom Viridiplantae; phylum Streptophyta; class Magnoliopsida; order Solanales; family Convolvulaceae; genus Cuscuta; species Cuscuta australis. The sequence goes on along the minus strand of NQVE01000076.1, from coordinate 5,923,221 downwards.
TCAGTATGAACACTGACGTGTTCATTATTATTGCCTTGTCCGTGGGCAGATTCTTGACTCATTCTACAATAACAGAAATTCCTTTATTAGGATTCTTTTATTCAGTAGTTGAGTTTAAGACAGGAATTGCAAAGGGTTAAAACAGTTGATACAATCAATGGATTTGAAACCAACGATAAGATAATTTTCTAAGCGTTTGCGTTCGATTGGTTGGATCGTGCCGAATCTACAGACGGGTCTTCCTTGCCCGACCCACATACACTACTGGTAGAGTCTACGCTGAACGTCTCTTCTGGGTCATCTCGTTCCCATGCAACCTTGCGGCGCAGATAAAATCTTCGTTTCATTATTCTTGCGAATCGACGTGCACGTTGGTAACGTATCAACGAGTCATAGACATTTCGTTTGTTCTTTCGTCTTTTACCAAGTACGAAAGTGCGACTTGAATCAACACTTGATATCATTTCCGAATTAACAGTTGACATCTATAAAATTTGATACAGTCAATTTCAATATTCATTTTTTTTATTACCTTCCTGGAGCAGAGGGATGCGAGAGTCGTGGATGTGATTGACAATATTTTTTTTACCCAAAATATATAATATATATTTTTAAATCAAACATTGATCCGAAGATCGTTTTTAAAACCATTTGCTCCGATACCAAATTGTAACACCCTAATCCGTCCAGGTCTGCAGCCCCATTCGGACTAAAGTATTTAACTTGGTAATCGTAAAATTTAAAACTTTTCAAACACACTTTATTAATCCCAATAATATTTTTCATAACATATACAGTACGGAGTATTTAACAATATTGCGGAAGCGAATTTAATATATTGACATATCATAAATTATTTCAAAACTTGTCACATCCATCCTGAGAATCTCGCCCCATCTGCCGCCAGGATCACATTAATCTTTCTGTTTACCTGCGTGTAGTAAATAAAACACACAACACGCTCAGCGGTGAAGCTGAGTAAGCATATCTAAAACGTCGAACATCCACATAAATTGAATCTCAATTCATAATCAACCATTTGATATCATGCACACAATATATGGTTCAAACATTCAAAATATTTTCAATACTTTATTCCAAGTCATTTGATATTCAATATATATCAATAATGCTCTTAAATTATTCTTAATCTAAGGCCACAGCATTTTATATTCAGCTCTTAGCTATTTCTAGTCTAAGGCAGTAATTCTAACCAGGCCCTTAAACTATAAATAGTTTAATGCAGAACACAAGAATCGATAATCCACCCTATGAGTCATGTGGATTACGTACCAACCGAACAATGATTTGTCGGGTGGGTGATATCCGGTCTGGATCCCGTACGTACGTTTTAACCCGAAATATGAATTGGTCAAGTAGGTATATCTTAGAGTTCTTCTAGATATCCTTAATAATCATCATCAAGATACAAGTGGGTATATCTTAGAGTTACTCTAGATATCCTTAACAATACGATTCATTAATTCATTATTTTCACTTTAACAATTCATGATCATCATTCAAAACGTTCATCATCATTAATTCATTATAATCAATAATCAAACAATCGTCATAATGCATAATAACAAATAGCGGCCTAGTCTCGAGTGTTAACACCCGAACTTACCGTCATGCATCACATAATGTTTATATGTCACAAACATCATTTTTATTGTACAAAATCATATTTATAATGTGCATAATTAATTGGTATCAAAAATAGGATTTTAGAGTATATTTTTAGGAACATTTTCATCTGGAATTGAGGAAAATAATTTAAAATAATCAATTAATTTATAAAAATTGATTTATATAATTTTATATAATCCATTAATTCATAATAATCGATTTTTACAATTTAAATAATCAATTAATTCATTATAATCGATTTTTACAATTTAAATAATCAATAAATTCATTATAATCGATTTTTCCACTATAAATAATCGTTTAATTCATAAAAAATCAATTTTTACAATTTAAATAATCCATTAATTCATAATAATCAATTTTTACAATTTAAATAATCCATTAATTCATAATAATCGATTTTTACAATTTAAATAATCAATTAATTCATAATAATCGATTTTTACGATTTAAATAATCAATTAATTCATAATAATTGATTTTTACAATTTAAATAATCATTTAATTCATAATAATCGATTTTTTACAATATAAATAATCGATTAAATGGTACTGACTTCGAAGCACTGATCTGAATAAAATTCTAATCGATTTTTAGTAAGTAAATAATCGATTTTCGGCCACTGTTCATCGTCTTCTACCTTCGGTCCATTTTCGGACATATCAATTTTAGTTACCAAACTTCAATTAAACTATATATAAATGTTCTCCAAGGTTCATAGATCATTTTAGAATCATTAAAACATATTTTTAACATCGAATTCAAGGTTTATGATTCTTGGTTCTTCAAACATATCAAACACAAAACTCAACCAAATGACCATTTATGAACGTAAAAACAACCTATATGAACATTCTAATCTTTAGATATATCTACGGGCTTACCTTGAAGCGTAAGGGAGGTTTTGAAGATTTTCCGGGCGAACCTTCCGGCGACTCTATCTCACTGCTCCGGCGACCTCACACAAAGATGACAGCACCACTGCACTCTACTCTCAGCAACGAACAATATAGAAGGAAGAATGAGTTGTTTTGGTGATGAAATGAGGGAGTTGGAATGTCCTTAAATAGCCAAGTGAGGAAGGAAGAAGACATGGGTTGCAGCTTCAGTGATTGAGCGACGATTTGGAATCGGCGTAATTGAACAGGGCACCGTTTGGTGTGTAGTCTCTGATTGGGACTAATTTTGGTCCCAGTTGGGGTACACTTTTTGTTCCAACTTTCTCCAAATTGAAATCCGATTGAACCGTTGGGGTCAGACAGTCAAACTCTACATAATGATATGATTTTCATTATTTATTGACAAACTTTAGAATTTACTTATTTTTGGGTCCTTCTCAGTAATTAATTAATTATAAATTAATTAACTCTGATAGGCCTATTTTTGGGCGTTACATTTCTCTCCCCCTTAAAATAATTTCGTCCTCGAAATTACCTGAGTCATTGGTTGAAGAGATTCGGATATTGCATCCTCATTGACTCTTCGGTTTCCCATGTTGCCTCTTCAGTCGAGTGATTCCTCCATAGCACTTTGACTAAGGGTACAGATTTGTTTCTCAATTGTTTGACCTCTCGTGCTAAAATTTGTACAGGTTCCTCTTCATAAGTCAATTGTTCGTCAAGAGTTACAATTCCCTCAGTCAAGATATGCGATGGATCGGAACGGTATCTTTTCAACATCGATACATGGAATACGTCATGGATCTTGTTCAATTCTAGTGGAAGTTCTAACCGATATGCTACTGGACCCACACGTTCAGTGATTCGATAGGGTCCAATATATCTCAGACTTAGTTTTCCCTTCCTACCGAAACGTAGCACTTTCTTCCACGGTGAGACTTTCAGAAACACCTTGTCATCAACATCATATTCGATCTCCCGACGTTTTAAGTCGGCATAAGATTTCTGTCGATCGGAAGCCACCTGCAGTCTTTCTCTGATTAGACGAACCTTCTCTTCAGTTTCGCGAACGAGATCAGGTTCTTCAAGCTTTTGCTCGCTTAATTCTGTCCAGCATACTGGGGTTCTACAGCGTCTCCCATATAAGGCTTCGTACGGGGCCATTTGGATACTCGCTTGATAACTGTTGTTATACGCGAACTTCATTAGCGGTAAGTATTGTTCCCAGTTGCTTCCAAAATTAATTACACATGCTCTCATCATATCTTCAACAATTTGAATTGTCCTTTCTGATTGTCCGTCAGTTTGAGGATGAAATTCCGTACTAAAGTTAAGTTTAGTACCTAAGGCTTTCTGCAAACTCTTCCAGAATTGCGACGTGAATCGCGGGTCACGATCAGAAATGATAGACAAAGGTACACCATGTAATCTTACAATCTCACGGATGTACAACTCAGCCCCTATATAATATATATATATATATATATATATATATATATATATATATATATATATATATATATATATATATATATATATATATATATATATATATATATATATATATATATATATATATATATATATATATATATATATATATATATATATATATATATATATATATATATATATATATATATATATCTGTGTGTGTGTGTGTGTATGTATGTATATATATGTATGTGTTAGAATAAAAGACCAACGCTAGAGGGGGGGTGAATAGCGTTTGATCGTAGAAATCGCATGAATAAAAAATTTAAAGGAGACGTAAAGAGAAGAGTAAGAGGCACACCGAATTTACCCTGGTTCACCACAACTTGTGGCTAATCCAGCCTCCCGAGAGACTCTCTCGAGCTACACTACTATCTCGTTAAGCTTAACGGTGCTTAACAAATCCTTAAAACTTGAGAATTCGAGTCACACGAACCTCAAAGAAACCTTCGAAGCCCTTCCTTCGAATCAAACAAGAGAAATATTTTCTCTCAACGTGTCTTAGAACACAAATACACTCAAGAACGAGACTCTCTTTAAGAGTAGATATTGAGTAAACTAAGTACGCTCAAGAACAACTCAAACTTCACACGGATTAGCTCTAGAAAGCTATGGAAAATGATATATTGTTTGAATGCAATGATAGTATGGCAAATGTGAAGTGAATTGGTGTGTAAAGCAGACTCAAACACCCCTTTTTATAGTGCCAAAATAGGCTCCAACGGACCAAGACATTAAAGGGGTGATTGTCTTGATTTATGGGATTGATTAGAAAGTGGATCTGTAGGATATTGGCTTCCGAGTGATGTATGGACTTACCCATCGCCGGCAAGCCAATTTTCCTTTAGTTTTGAAGCCAACGAACACCTACCCATCGATGGGTACAAGCTTCCCACCGCTGGGTGGGAGGTTGACTTCCAAACAAGGAAAGAATCAACCTTTAATGACTTCCAACGGTCATGCCTACCCAGCGATGGTTATGCCTTCCCATTGCTGGGTTCCCATCGATGGGGTAAAGTTCCCATCGCTGGGTAAGGTTGTTCTGCCTTGTGTTAATGTTGGACCAAGGCTTTAACAGCGATGGGTAGAACTCCCCATCGCTGTTTGGCATGGTACTAGAACTCGGTTGGGCTAAAGGTCCGCTTACCCATCGATGGGTAATTCTTCCCATCGCTGGGTGGATGGTTAGTCAAAAATCCATGGTTTTTGCCTGAACCATGGCCTAGCCAACCGATGCAAAAACCGACCGAAAAAACCAAAGTTCTCCAAAATAAAAACCAAGTGTTTAAAACACTTATTTGATGTGTTTGGCTAAGAAATCAAGTGAGACACTTTAAAAACCACATCATTTGAGTAAAAACCATGGTTAGCCAAGATTATGTCGTTTGGCATGGTTTTTGCCAAACGACCAAAAACGAAAGGTGGTTTTCAAAATGTTTTTTGTTGGAGAACTGTTTAAACATGCTAAAAAGTAAAAATCAATCATAAAATTTTGAAAATCACTTGGTTGGATCGGATACTAAAAACCAACACCGATAACCAAATGTCGAACACCGGTTTCTAAAAGCCGAATGCCGGTGTCAGAAAGCCGAACGCCGGATTGCTTGGTTTTTGGTTTGGGCGATCACCAAGTGTTTTTAATGTATTAAACATGTTTGAAAAACATTTTTATACTGTGATAAAAGATTTTAGCCTAAAGAGCCAAAGTGTAAAGATTGGGTCGGTCTTAATCACAATTGTGACCGACTCAACGACACTAAAACTATGGTCTTCGTTCTTGGTCTTCTTTTAGTTCTTGTTCTTATCTTCATTCTTCGCCTTGTATGTTCAATGTTTTGTCTTGATCACGGCGGTTTGGCATTATCAAAACCTGTCATAAAAACGAACACGGCTTTAGTACGAAAACGTGATAAGCCCATGTTTCAACAGTATGTATGTATGTGTGTGTGTGTGGGGGTGTGTGTGTGTGTCTATATATATACACACACACACACACACATATATATATACACACACACACACACACACATATATATACACACACACACACATATATACACACACACACACACACACACACACATATATATAATGGCTGGCGTTTCTAGAGAGAGGAGAGATTCCTCGGTTCCGCCGATTACACCTTTTCCGGCGAACTTCAGGACGTGTTCATCGGCTCCACCTCAGGCAAAGAGTGCGTCTCATTACACAGGCTTCCAAACGTATGCTTCCGCAGTTATAGGTAAACATGACTCCATCGATCTACTCAAATATCACACCAGCAAACCGAGCAACGATGAAGAAGGTTGTCCTAAACATCACGGTATTCAACCCTCAACCCTTTCGTCTTCCAAAGCTAGAAATATCATCCCAGTGGTCTTTGACATTCTTGAGAAAAAATTTTTGCTTACTACTTCAATCTTCAACAAAAAGATTTGTATTTCTGAAATATCCAAGAAGAAGACACATAATCCTTGGTTGGGATTAGATGCGTGTTCTTGGCTGCTGCAAGTCCTTAAACAGTTCATCACTGATGGTTCAATTACCTCGCCTATTAAAAGGGAAGCTAACAGATCACTACATATTTGCTTCAAGGCTAATTTTGCAGGCCCTTACTTGCAACTCTCTGAACGAAGAAGTCAGGGAATCTCACATATCTTTATTCCAGAGGGCCATCAAGGTACGGGGATAATCCTTTTTGCTTCCAAATTTGAGATAGTTCTAAATTTTCTTAAATCAGTTATTCCACCTCCTCTGCCATTTCTAGACAATGCTACGGTTTGTGCCCCCCATGAGTATATCCCAGATTGTTCTATGTACTTCTCATCCTTAATCTTCAGCCAGGAAGTCTGTCACTGGAATTTTGATTCCCCAATTCAAGCTTATGACCCCCCTTCCAGCCTTGATCCCCTGCCCTTAGCCCTTCCCTCAGTCCTTTCACCAAATGCTTTGGAATTTGTACCTTCCAACCCAACCACTACTAATCTTACAGCTCTCAAGGAGTCCAACATCTCATTTAGGGGCTTCTCTCTGTTCGACACAGAAAGGGATAACAACTGGAGCACCTCCAAAGCGTAAAACTCGGATTTTGAACATATGGGCTATGCAAACAAACAGGTACACTTAGAGGAAGAAAGTGAATGGGAAACTGATAATGGGGAAGAGAATGAAGGTAGGGAGGATTGGCATGTTAGGAAAACATCTCTGAATAAGAAGAACCTTGCAGAATTTGAGCATCTGAGCAAACAATTTCAAGGAGGAACCCACATAGATATATATATATATATATATATATATACACACACACACACACACACACACACACACATACATACATATATATATATATATATATATATATATACATACATACATACATACATACATACCTATATATATATATATATATATATATATATATATATATATATACACACACACACAGAGTTGTGGTTTCTAACATTTTAGGTATCATGTAGAGTATTAATATATTACTTCTTATTATTTTTTTAATTTCCTTATTTTAGGGTTTAAATAATAAATTAGTTTTTTAATTTCTTGTTTTTTATTTGAATTTTTACCAACGGGAAAAAGCAATACATTAATACTTCGTATGTGCCTAAAACGTTAGAACTCACCACTCTGTACATTTAAGTTTTATTACTTATCTCCTTGAAGTTAGTTTTTATTGATTATCTTTTTTTCAATAATATTGTATGATTTTAGTTGTTTTTCTTATGTTCATTATTTCTCTCTTTTTTATTTTTCTCCGATGAAAGACTAATCTTTAAAAACAGATAAGGAAATAATGGAGGTAGAAACTCATTTTAAAAAAAATAAAGACAATATCAAACATAAAAATAAAAACAAATATTCACAAAAAATAATACCGATTTTTATTTTGTTACGCAAGACAAGTCTCTACTAACTAGCCGTTACCAGTTTAACGACGACTCAAAAGCCACAAATTGTAATAAAGTTTTACTAGTAACGGCTAGTTAGTAGAGACTTTTCTTGCGTAACAAAATAAAAATCGGTATTAATTTTTTGAATATTTGTTTTTATTTTTTATTTTTGATATTGTCTTAATTTTTTTTAAAATGAGTTTCTACCTCCATTATTTCATTTTCTTTTTTTAAAGATTAGTCTTTCATCGGAGAAAAATAAAAAAGAGAGAAATAATGAACATAAGAAAAACAACTAAAATCATACAATATTATTAAAAAAAAGATAATCAATAAAAACTAACTTCTTCAAGGTGATAAGTAATAAAACTTAAATGTACAGAGCGGTGAGTTCTAACGTTTTAGGCACATACAAAGTATTAATGTATTGCTTTTTCACGTTGGTAAAAATTAAAATAAAAAATAAGAAATTAAAAAACTAATTCATTATTTAAACCCTAAAATAAGGAAATTAAAAACATAATAAGAAGTAATATATTTAGGGTTTTTCTTTGGTACCTTTGAAATTGAGAGGGCATTCATACCCCTCTACTCACTAAATGACATGTGTACTTTTATTTCTACATTATACTACTACTACATAAGATTAATTAATAAATTCCCTTTTGATTCGTAAAAATTACAAATTATCCACAAATTTAACCCAATCATTCGTTGCCCTAGTTTACTTTCATAATTCTGTTTGACCATTTTACTATTCTTATATTATTTTTTTAATTATTCTCATTATTTTACTTTTTATTTATAATTAAGCTCTATTCTATTGGTTTTTAATTCTCGAGTTTTAATTTTTTTTAATTTCATAGTTTCTTTCAACTCCTCATTCCAAATCTTTCAAATTTCTATTCAACAATTACTTAAAAATCATTATCTATGCATATTTTTTCATATGATTAATAAAATTACTTTGAATATTTTATCATCATCATCATCATCATCATCATCACTCAGTATATATTTGAGTAAAATAAGTATAAAGTCAAAGTAATTTCATAATTTACAAAACAAATATTTTCTATTCCTGAAATTAATTTCTATTAATTACCCCCAAAATATTAGGTACTTCCTTCGACAATAAATTTTCTTCTTATTTGATTTTCCATGATCTCCAATGTAATATTTTGACCATTTTACATTAATATCTTTAATTATATATAGATCTATTGATATAAAATTTAAAAGATGTTTTTAATATAGTTTTTCTATAATTTATGGTCAATATTTTAGAAATTTGACAAAAAAGTCACAATGGGAAGAAATTTTTGAACAGATGGAGTACTAAATATGGGTAGAATAAAAAAGTATGACACAGAAAAAAGAGGTAATGCTTTGATATAAATAAAATTTTAGTTATTTTATTGAGAGCATAAAATTTCAAAAATTTAATATTTTTCACCACTTTTATTTTTAAAAATAATTTCCTAACTCTTCCCTATTTTTCAACCCCCTCCAATATTTTCTAAATCCATTTCTTCCAATAATTTTAGTGAAAAATGATTCAGTAAAACAGTAATTAACAAAACAATGATAAAAAAATGTAATTACTAATTCTCTATAAAAAGTAAAATAACTTGAAGTAATTAAAAAATAATTATTAAAATAATACTTATCCATGATAAAGTAAAATAATAAGTAATTAAATGAAACACTGTAATAATTAATAAAAGAATGATAAAAGAATTAGAAGAAGTAGGTTACCGTATGTAAGTTTGGATTGATGAGCTTGAGACTATTTTGCAATTTTGAAAAAAATAAACGGAACATATTACTTAAATTTATGTATTATTAAGTGGCATTAGAGGTACAAATGTCACTCAATGAGTGGAAGGATATGGATGCCCTCTCAATTGTAAAGGCACCAAAGAAAAATCCATATATTAATACTCTACATGATGCCTTAAATGTTAGAAACCACAACACCGTATATTCCTATTTTTACCAATTTTAGCTTAGTTTTTATTGATTACCTTATTTATTTCATTCATTTTGTAGTCTTAATTGTTTTTCTCTTTTTTATTACTTTTATTTCTATTTTTTATTTTTTTCTAAGGTAAAACTACTATTTCAAAAATAAATGGAGTTAAAGTCATTTTTAAAATTTAAAGGAAACTTTTTTTAAAAATTAAAAAATAAATATTCATAAAAAATATTCCCAATTTTCATTCTGTTGCGCAAAAAGGTCATTTATGTAAACTCGCCATTAGTGACTTAACGATGATCCAAAACTTGCAAATTTTTTTAAAATTAAGATTATTATGCATCACAGTGAAAGATAAAATTATTTTTGAAAGACCAGGTAAAATATAGATAGTTCTAGACTTTTTTTTTACATTTTTATATTCTTTGTAGTAAAAACAAGGTGAAATCTATTTTGGAACTACATACACTTTCGAGCTTTAAACCAGTGAAATCTATCCGCAACTTTCGATAATCATTTTGGTGAAACGAAAAACGTGATATATACTCCCAAACCCATTCCCGACATTGTTTGTACTACACATGTAAGTATTATAAAGTTTTACATGAAATTAAGAATCAAATATGAACCCAAACACAACTAAGAAATCAAAGAGGAATAGATTAAAATCCAAGAAGCCATGGCGTCCTCCAGGCTGCAATGACCGTGTAGCATTCACTCTGTGGAGATCATCCGAGAGGGATTTCAGGAACAATGCAGTTTCAATCAGGTCACTTCGGGGGACCGATTTCAACTGTTTCAATTTCTTGTTTTGGTGCCTTTTCCTTTAACATGATTTGTGAACTGTCCTCTGCTGCAGAATATTCATTGTTGCGACCAACAGCCCGAGGAATGGTGAACATTTCATCATTCTCTATAGCAGAAAACTTGTCCGGTTGGCCTTTGAGGAGATCAACCACCTCAAGCATAGTTGGTCTCTTCTCTGGTCTATTATCTGCACAAACGAGTGCTATATAAACAATTCTTTTCAGTTCTTCCACCACAAAGTTTCCATTTAGTCTTGGGTCTGCAAGTTCATTGAACTTCCCTTCACAGGCCAAAGGCAGTGCCCAATCAGTAATTGGGGACTTGAGAGTTTCACTGACTCTCTCTATTGGTTTTCTGCCAGTAACAAGCTCCAGCAAAAGAATGCCAAAGCTGTAAACGTCACAGCTTTCAGATGCCTTTCCTCCTAGCATTGTGTATTCCGGGGAAAGGTAACCAAGTGTGCCCTTTACTTGGGTTTGGGTGGTTACATGGGTCGTCCCCTCAGGGATGAGCTTTGCAAATCCAAAATCAGCAATTTGAGCAGAGAAATCAGAATTCAGCAACACATTGCTAGCTTTAATATCTCTATGAACGATTGGTGGTGTTGCATGATGATGAAGATACCTGGGAGTACATTTGAGTTTGTTTGATGAGAAGGGCGAGACATAAAAGATAGGAGTAAGATGATGATGTTTGGTTTATTAGTGTCAGGCATAAAACTTACGCAATTCCCTCGGCACAACCAATTGCGATACTCATTCTCTGTTTCCAATCAAGAAGGCTTTCAGTTGAATGCTGCCCATGAATATGCGAAAGTAAGCTTAGATTGGGCATATAATCACATACAATCAGACGCTCTTGCCCTTCTGCACAATAGCCACGTAGGTTCAGCAGATTTTTGTGCCGTACACGGGCTAGTTTTTCAACCTCAGCAGAAAACTCCATCACTTCGTCACTCCAAACCTTTAACCTTTTGACTGCAATCTGCATTAATTGTGCACATGAAAAATGTGGTTCCTCCTCCCACATAGAGTTGTCATTATGTAACAAGTGTACACCAGTAAAAAATTATTCTAGTAATCCTTCATAAACCTATATAGTTAAATCCAAGATATCATGCAAGAATATTTTCAAAAAAGATAGAGAAACAAAAGTTATACAGTTTAGAGCATCCTCTAAAGAAACTAGACAATCATCATTGTTTCTTGGTACCTTTGCAATCTCTTTTGCAATCCATTAAGAAATGCAAAATTATAAATTATCAGAAGTTTCATTCTGCAAATATACTACAAAGATGGATAAAATACAAAGGTAGGGTATTAGGTATTCTACCAAATTTTATTGTTCAACGTCATTAACACCTTAATTCCAAAAAGCCTGGTTTGGTGGCATAAAATTTTATAGCACTAATATTTAGCTAACACTAAAAATTTATGCAGAAGAAATAAATAAATAATCAAACATACTAGAGGTAACATGCAGCAAATTTGAACTTCATACAAAAACAATAATAAAATTATATGGAGTATAAAATAAAAAAAAAGGAATTAGCATGGATGGACCTTCACAACACAACCATAAAATTTTAATTCTTAAATTTCCCATCCAGACATCCACTAATTTCAGCAAATCCGTCATTCTTGTTTCGTCCTTTCAATTTTCATCTTTTTTCATTCCTATGCACAACAATTTGTGATACATCTTTTTTGTCTACTATATTAAGTTATGTGTACTTAGGTAACCAATTCAAGCAAATGCAAAAGTCATGTTCCTCTTCTTCTTACTATTGCTATAATGCTATCAATACTTTTTGGCTACATTATGTAATAAATTATTACGTCTACCATAGTTTTTAGATCTAGATCAAGCAAACTTACAGCCTAGGAAAACTTACTTACACAGTGAGTTAGTGACTTTATTTTCTTTTTAACACAAAACTTCCTCCCCAGTTGTATCTGTTGAACACGGAGTATGACATAGTTACTACCTAGTCCCTACTTCCCACGTTCAATTCTAAGGCAAGTTCAATTACATGAGAAATAAACAATATAGAAACTAGTTCACTTTCATGACAAAACTAAACAAAGAAATCAACACGAAAACAATTAAGCTTGCTTTTAGTAACAAAAATATGTTTAAAAGAAATTTGGAAGATATGAATACAATGGCACCTGCATATTTATGTGTGTAGCATTATAACATTATGAGAATAAGAAATCTAAATGAGAATATGAATGTACAAGCATATACACATAATTATACATATGTGTGTGTGTGTGTGTCTATATATATACAGAGAGAGAGAGAGAGTACTGCTACAAATCACTGATGTTCAATTAAAGCTTAAATTTTGTAGTCCTAGCAGTAGCAAAATGAAGTCGACAATTCGCTTCTATTAGTAGTGCACTAGTGACGTGACATTTTTTTAACCCCAACTAGGCTACTTTTGAATGTTTGAGAAACAGCCTATTTGATGTTAGAAAAAATAAAAGTTACTCCTTCGAAGATCGACCACGCCATCCAATAGGCATTATTAGAGAAAAAACTTCATCATTCTTAATTTCTGTTTCTGTACAGATTCTGTTGAAAACTGAATCTCTGATTTCTTATTTACAACTCTGTAATTTGTTTGGGTAGTTGATATTAAACATTTGCACCAATTTGAGGTTGGGGACATGTGAATAGGTAGATCAAGAAACCCTTGCTCTTCATTTCTTCAGCACGAAGTAATGGAGACTATTTGATCTTTCCATGCCCGTGGCTGGAGGGAAGGAAGAGCAGTCCGTGGCTAGCTTACTTAACTGTTCACTTCAACCATACTTTTATTAATAAAAGTGTTGAATATAAAAAAATTACAAAAGGGTCTAAAAGTTTTGGCAAAACTTTATGAAAGACCAACCATAATCATTACAAAAAACAAGTAAAAGAACTTCTTTGAAATATTAACTACAACAGAATAGGACTTTTAATATGAAATTATGACTAGTCCCTAATAGTTATAATATGAAACTAAAACTTATGCGACTGCCGCCACACAAGCAATAATGAAAAGAACAGCAACAACAAAAACAACAACAACAATAATAATAATACAAAATTTATGCAGCTTCGCCCTCATTCGTAGAGAAAGAATCTCTGTGTCTTACTGTTCAGTCCATTATACAATGTCAATTGGCGTCCCCGTGGCGGACCCACCACCTTGGGGAAGTCAGCCCCCTCCAGCTACCTCTTCACCAGTCACTACTCCACCGGTCCGTGGTCCTAAGGCATGTTACGCTTAGGTGGTCGCCAATTCGTCTGCTCCAATTTCAAGTGTGCCATCGCCGGAGTCCTTCCCCGGTCTAAACCTCATCTCCCGATGCCATAACTGTATGCTTTCTACCACTAACCCTAGAAGGAGGATGCATCCGCTTGCTGCGCCTCTCTCTCATGCCCTAGTTGGCCGGTTCAAACATGGGCGTCCGGCAGTTGCTCTGGTCCGATGGTTTTTTTGCATCTCTCAATTTTCATTCAGTTTCAATCAGCCTCCTCAATGCCTCTGCTTTTTGTTATTAAATGTAAAAAAGGAAAGAGAAAAGAATAGGGTGTTTCTGTGAAGGGACGGAAAAAAAGAATAGGGTGTTTTTGGATTTTAGGGAAATCGGATATTAGGGTGTGCTTCCTAAGAACGAGGTTGATAAAGTATAAGGCTAGTATTTGTTATATAGAGGATTTATGGTATCATGATCTAATAACTGATATATAATAAATCGTGACGAGATGCAATTGCCTCAGAAACATTTGTATGTGAGGCTATGAAGTCAATAAAAATTCCCAAGGCTGTTGAGATCACGAGTCGAATCGTAACATCATACAATGGTCATAGTTGTCATGGCGTAGGTGTACCACCATACTGCCATGACGCCTAGACTACTAGGCGACAATTAGGCGACCTAGGCGGCAACACATAAAAAATCAGGATTAGTAACACTACGTAACACTAATATAAATATACACATAAGTGTTCTCAAAACCTAATAAAAAATTTAAATACACATACTAACAAAAAATATATATGCACCATGATATGAGAAAAAGAATATGAAATACGATATTCGATTAAAAACGACATGCAACTTCTTAGTGCAAGGTAAATATTGGGTACGAAACAAGCCAATGACTAAAAGGCAATAAAAGACTTTCAAAAGGCGATGTCGAGTCGATGCCTAGGTATGCAAAATATGGCGAGGCGATACACCATGGTGAGAGGAGAACACCCGGATGCCTAGGTGACACTGTGACAACTATGACGATGGTACGATCGGTGTTGCTGCTATAAACCCACACCGTTCTTCGAATAGGAACCTCCTAAGACAGGTTGGGATCGTCAATGATGGCAATTCGATTCAAAAAGAGGAAAGAGCCGACCACAAAAAAACGAAAGAGTCACACCTGAATCAATGGTCTCCAGCGGCTTTCGATCTCTTTGTGTGCCGTTCTAGTTTTCAAACGGCAAGTGCATAAATTTTCGCAATTCTTCACTCTAGAACTTCAATCTCTTCATTTGTTATACTCGAGACTTGTCCCACTGTTACTTCCCTGTCATTCCAGGAGAGTAAGGACATTCGGCCTTAATGTCAAGGTGTTATGATCCTTTTTGGATAGATTTTCTAACTCCAAAGACATTTGACATTCCAATTCTCACTCTTTTATCCTAATATTCTACATATGGCCAAAATCTTTTCCTTCCGTTTTACCCTTAGCGTGTTTTAGAGTGTAATGTTTTCTTCCTCAAAATCCTACAACCCCTTTCCTTTCTGGCCGAACCAATGATTGGTGACACTTCAATTGACCACATTTGATTCCTTCATACCTAAAAAATATATGCCTAGTCCTTATCAACGTTAAAAATTTCGACATGAGGAGAATTCATTTTTGGAAGCTAGCATATGGAGGATAGATGTATTATGCATCATACGGCTCATACAAATGAAGGCATTTATCATTCTAGGTATTACAGAATAGTATGGCCTAATGACGTAAAAGTGGGACACATAAGACTTCATATGGAACTTTCATTCTTCCATTTTAGCTTTTGTTCAATATCCACACATAATTACATAAGAGAAAGTGTGTCAAATCTTTTATTTTCAACTTATTTTGTCTCCTCTTTTCCTTTTCCTCAATTTTGAAATTCTAAAACAAAATACCACAAAGAAAAATCTTCCTTTTATTATTTACTAAGGCTCCCTTCCTCCCACCATCTCTACTCTGCGACATTTGTTTCCCTTTTCCTGGTCTGCATATTGTATATAGTAACTACAAGGCAGTTGTCATTTTCCCTTTCCCAAATCCCATGTCCCCCCACCGATAGTAACTTCTATTTGAGGTATACTTATTCTCTATGCAGTATTACCAGCATACGCTTTTTTCCTTTGGCATGAGAAAGGTTTTATTTTCCTTTAGCTAAGTTTCGACTTCAAAGACATTAGTACATTACAACAACAACCCAGTTGGATCCCACAAGAGTAGGGTGTGTGTACGCAAACCTTGCCCCTACATGAAAGTAGAGAGGCGGCATAGATAATAAATACATAAAGCACAGAAAACATGGATACAGTATAAAGAACACAAAGGCAAAGAACAAACAAATGATAACAAAGGAAAACTACTACAAATAAAGAGCACCTAGGAGGTGGCAAAATAAAGGCGCAAGATGCACCATTCCGATTCGGGTGCGGCGGGTGCGCGTGGGTGCGCGATGGGTGCAGTGGGGTGGTGTTAGGAGGAAAATCAAGGGTCTTATGAAGTTGGTGTTTTAGGCTTTAAAATGGGTAGAAAATGGTGGTGTATATGTCGGGAATGGCTGGACGAAAATATGGAGATGATGAAGAAGTTCTTTTGGTATTTTTAATGGAAGAAAAGAATAAGATTAAGAAGAAGAAATGGAAAAGATATGAAATGGAAGAAATTAGGGATGGATAAAACCAAATTGTTGTTAAGAGATATTACACACTCTTATCTTAACTTGGGGTTTGAATCTAGAATTCAATTAAGATATTACACACTTAATCAAATATCTAGAACCTAAAACTCACACTTAAGATAACCACTCTTAACATATAGAATTAGGAATTTGGCTAAAATAGAATCACACTATTTTAAGAATACTCAAAGAGTAATCAAAGTTTAATATTCAAATCTGATCTTACAAGGGCCATATGGCCGAAATATATGAGGGAAAAGGGGAAAACACACAATACAATGAATGCAAATACAAGGAAACTTCCTACATCCCTTCATCATTCACTAGCTTCCAATCTTGAGTTGATATGGGCTGATCTTGTTTGGCTTTGTCTTGGATTTGGGGCTAGCTTAGTTCGTCCTATTGTGGAGGCAAAATCGCAAGGAATGAATGAAGTCATTTGGTGATTGTGGTGGATATTTCGGCCAAATAGGGGGACAAACAAAGATGGGTGATGGTTGGTGTATTGGCCTTATATTCTTGTGATATGAGGTGACTGATTTGGTAGGTGGTGTATCAACAACATCTCAAATGTCCCTTGGCTTTTTTTGGTTGTTTATTGGCCCTAGAAGGGAACATAAAGGGGACAATGGTTGGTCAATGTTGGAGACTAAAAGATGGGTTGTTTTTGGCCTCTAGTTTTTGGCCCACACATGATAGAAATGAAGGGGTTGATTTGTCTTGTGGTTTGACATGAATTTCGCCCCTTTGTGTATTATTTCAATGAAGAGACAATGTGGGGCGTTTAGGAAGGTGGTATTTTCGGCCCTAAGCAAAATAGACAAAGGCACATGGTATGTTTTAAGAAAAGAAAGGTATTTTGGCTTGTGGGTTTTGGCCTGTAGCTAATTAAATCAAGGAGGGAAGTTTGTGGGGTTAAATGAAGGAAATTCCTTTGATTTGATGGGGAATTTCGTCCAAATGAAGGAAGGAAGAAAGGAAAGAGCATTTGCCTATTCAAAGGCTTAAAAAATGGAAATAACAACAAAAAAAGGTTTTGGGTTTGTCTTCTTCTTATTTTCGGCTATGGGCTGAAAAAATAAGTGTAGAAGACTTTATTTTGAAAAGGGATAAAAGTAAAGGTGTTTTGGATGTTTAGGGAGGCCTTGGGGTGGTTTGGTTCAGCCCAAGAGGGGTTTAGGACAACAATAGTGTTGGTTTGGGTTTTAAGATTGGAAAAAGGAATGAGTTCAACCCAATTAAAGTCACCATACTTTGGCTTCATTCTCCTGATTTGTTTTTCCTTTTGTGGACTAAGGAAAGTATTTGTTGACGCTCCCGTATATCTAACATGTGGTTTTATAGTTTTTTTTTCTTTTTCACGGATTGCACACGAGGCGAACTGGAGCCACCATGGATAGGAAGTACTCGGCGGTGGCCTATTGCAGAGTCGCGGCATAGAAATGAGAAGAAGAAGGGCCGTGCCGGGTCAGATCTGCACTTCGACCCGCTCCTCAAAATTGTTTGATTTAGTTTTTTAAGCATATTAGGTCATACTCCGTCTTTACGGTTTGCTTTTGTTTTGTTATTTTTTTCATTTTTTATCCTTTTGTCATTTTTAATTTACTTTGTATCTTTAACTAATTTGGGTTTGCTTTTGGAACTTGGTCAGGTCCCGTTTGGTACATGGAATTCAAACTATGGAATTGGAATTGGGGACTTCAATTCCAATTCTGGTGTTTGGTAGCACAAAAATTATGTGGATTTGGAATTGATAGTGCAAAAAATGAATTAGAATTGACAGAATTCAATTCTATGGAATTGAACCTCATGGAATTTCAATTCCAATTCAATTCCAATTCCACCAATTCCTTATATCAAACGGACCCTCAATTCTTTTGTCCTTTTAATTAGGTTGAAATTTCTTAAATTTATCCCTACATATAAATTGCTCAATTATTGGGTGTTTTTGTATGCTGTATTAATTATTGTGTGACTTACATTATGTTTCTTATCTATTTTGTACATTGTCATGTGCTTTATTATTTTAAAATTTAGATAATTGTTATCTTCTGAGTATGTTTTGAACATAAATACATCTATTTTTCAAAGAAATGTTAATATAAAGAAATTTGTCGCACCCATTGCCGCACCTTGTTTTTTTGAAAATTTTCACACCTGCGCACCAGTCGCGCACCGGCACCCGCACTGGTCGACGCACCTGCACTTGTGGTTCATAGGAGAGCACCAAGCATACAAAAGCACACAAGTAAAGAAACTACCACCTAGCCCAAAGCGCCTACCCAACTACTTTGCCCTAGCTCTCCAAACACTCCTATCTAAGGCCATATCCTCAATAAAGGAAGAAGTTCTAAGTCCTGTATAATTCAATCCTTCCAGTTCTTCTTAGGTCTACACCTCCCCCTACTCCCACCCACTAACATAAGCATCTCGCATCTCCGACGTCTAAGACAGTGATGAGGCTAAAAAGCTTTAATATTTGAGTCTTTACTTCAATTAAAAAATTGTGGATCAAGTGGAAGGATTAACAAGAACTTGGGATGAAAACCGATATTGAAGAACCCCAGAACACAAAACCAGCTCTATTCAAGAAAATCAAGTTTTACAACAAACAAAATAGAGAAAAATTTGCTATCAAAGCATATTGTTCTGTTAGTAGTTTTAGCAAGCTTAAAATGAAATCAATTCTCTGAAACTTGAAATGGTTTGTGGGTACAAAAAGGCAAGTACTTGTCCCAAAAAATTCTTCGTAGAATTCTTGTTTAAATCAAAGCAAAAAATAGGATGCAGCAACCCATTACCGAAGTACCAGCGTGTAACCCATATATACCCCTGTCATCTTCAAATAAACAAACCGGATGTATAATCCACACTACACAATTAGAAACTGGATGCATCAACCCATAAAACTAAATTTAATGAATCAACAAAGCATGTGACATTATTTACATGGATCATCATGTTCAATTTTTGGTTGATACAAAACATTTGTATATGTCAAAAGAATTGTTCTTTAACAAATACCCAATAAAGTCATATTCAGCCTACACCAAGTTCCTTAAAAAATCTTTTCATTTTCCCTTATGTCGATACATTCAATTCCAAATAACTTTATAAATGACCAAGACTTGGTTAACATCTTTATTTGGATTTCTCTCTTGTCTACCAATTACCTCAAGGGACACTATAATGCTAGATGAGCAAACTCAACTGATAAGGCACAATGTAGTGAAAAGACAATCACAATCTCATTACTCACTTGTGATCCATCCCAGAGCTGGCCCCAATAAACACTACCGAATCCGCCTTCTCCAAGCTTGTTGTCATAGTTAAAATTGTTTGTAGCTGACTGCAACTCCTTCAGAGAAAAAACCCTCCACCTCGACTTTTTCATAGACGGGTCCTTCCTGTATAATTCAGCATACAAGTAATACACAGACACACACACACTCTACACAAGAACTACATGGTTAATTGGTCACTTATCAACAAAATCCAAGCAGCCATTCTGAAAATCCAAGCAGCCATTCGAAGTATTATTAGTAATCGTAGTGGATCACCAGGGATAAAATGATGTGAAATTAAGACAAAAACAAGCAGGGAATTGGAGAAATTCAGGATAAGAAAGCCATACCCCGAACCCTTAACGCAGCAAAACAATGGAGAAAAGCCCATGTTGTGAATCCAATCGAAACTTCCCGTCTTTAAAAAACTATGAGTTGTTTTTTCGATTTTACCAAAGAAGAGAGCGTTGATTACAAATCATCTTCAACAATTGCACAACGAACATCTGGAACCAACCCATGATCTTCCTCTTATTAGAGGCTTTAACTTTCTCTCTCTATAACCACTACGGAGTGCGGAGTGTCAAATTAGACTGGTTAGAGAAATTGAAATCATACTCAGATGAGTCCGATCTTCTCATTTTTCTTTGGTTAATAAAGTTAATCACAAATCAAAAAGTTTATTTAAGAGCAATATTTGGGGTACGCCAAATGTACCCCAAATGTACATCACTCCCGTGTTCAATACTCATTTTTATTTGATTTTTATTTATTTCTTTATTTTGAGTTTCTTGCCAATTTATGTGGACAAGGAGGGGATGGGGACATATGGGGTAGACCAAAGGTTTGTTGTACCCCTAACATATTTTTCTTTATTTAATTCTAAATAGAACTACTAATGATGGGATTAACCCGATCAGATGGCGGACCAAGAACGGAATAAGAGTAAGAAAAATATAATCTCGTAATAATATTCCCAATTGGGTGTGTAATCAATTCTCTCCCCCCTACAATGGCAGGTTCTTCCCCCTTTTATAGTACTTCTAGTTTCTAAGTTAGGGTTACACATTATGGGAAGTTTATGGAGATCATGGGGTCGTGATTCCCTTCCTTCCTGGCCTTGATTTCTTTCCATTTCCCCGCGATTTGGGGCGTGGGTCATGTGTCCTGTTCCTTTCTCGGACTGGATCGTCTCAGTCCCGCCCACGATTGGGATGTCCGCTTCGTTGCCCATTCGCGCCTTGTAGGGCCTAATCCGTTACGCGCACCTGGATTCGTTTACCTTGCGCGATTGTGGGCCTTTATCGGGCCTAGAGTCGGGTTCTTCAGACCCGATATCCATCACAAGCCCCATAGTTTCCTGGCGACGTGTAGCTAGGAAACTAATGATGAGCCACCTTCGGTTTTTGTGTCGGATTAGAAACGTCGCACTCGAGTGCCTCGAGTCTCTCCTCACAACGGATATAACCCCTTCTGGACTCATCCTCTTCTTTCTACGTTGCCGAATCTTGACCCGACCCGAATTCCAACTGCAATTGCCCCCAAATTCTCGTTTCTTTCTCCGAAATGGCCCCCTCCATTGACCCCGCAACTTGGGTCCATGAACCCTCTATCATCAAAGAGGATGAACTTCAAGAAATGGCGGAATCCCTGGGTAAAGGCTTCCGGATTCACCATCCTGATGTTGTCGGGGGATCAGTCTTACTCATAATCCAGATCCCCAGAAATACATGGTCATACATTACCACTCGGTGGGGAATGGGTTCAGGTTGCCCCTCCATGGTTTAGTTCGCGACATCTGCCAGACCTTCGAGTTCCCCGCTGGTCAATTGACCGCGAATGCACACTAATATGACGCATCCTACATCTTGCGGTGCTGTGCCCGGGATAGGACCCCAAGTCTGGACGAATTTCTCGCCCTTTTCAGCATCGGTGGAGTTTTTCCTTTCTACAGTGTGTTTCCTCATCCCAAGTTCCCATTTTTTGAGAAGGTTGAGGCCAAAATTGACAGATGGGCCCGCCGCTACTTCATCAATTGAGTTCCTGGTCCATAGCCCTATAGATCTGCCAGGACTGTTACGCCGTGGTTCCCTCTCGCGGACTCCGTTCCCGGCCGCACCCCGGGTGGAGGGAGTGTACAACGCCCTGAGAGAGGAGAGGGGGCCGATTTTACATCACTCCCTTCAGGACTCCGGATTGTACAAGAAGGCGGATTTCTACTATCCTCTGGGCCCCGACCCTATCCCGTTTGAGGGGGTATCCTCCCCTGGGAGGTCAAAGGCTTCTCCCACTGTGGGATCTCCTCCTGTTGAAGATCCCTCAGGGGACCAGGCTCAAGGTGGTTCTACTACTTTGGTAGTTTCCACACCATCTGTAGCCCGGGATGCCGTCCCCATCTCTACCATTCCACAAACTTATCCTTTCTTCAGAGAGGGTTGGGCAGATTTTTCTCGTGGTCTGAACTCCCTGAAGGCCTCCCACTCTACCATCCAGGTCAATCTAGAGAAGATGAGGGGATCAGTGCAGGATCCCATAACTCCACAAGCACGCCCTGACCTGCTTGCCCTTGATGTCCTACACTCCATAGAGCAGGTACCCTTCTCTTTCGAAAGTCTCCTTAATTCTCTTAAAATATCCCTTTCTTGACTTTCCTACCACCTTTCCAGACCCAACAATCACTCCTCACTCTGACTGAGGAATACCTGGGTGGTGCATGGGGAATTATCGAGGTATGGAGGTCCTAAAGGATAAGCAGTTGGCCGCTAGAGCTCTGCAACAGAAAGTTGGTTCCCTCAAGCAGCAGATCCAAGCCCTACAAGAGGAGAATGCCAGGCTCAAAGCATATGCCTCAGCGGAACTGCTGACTAAGAGGTCCAGGGTCAAGTTTGCAAGAGCAGATTGCCACCTACCAAGGTAGTACCCAGGACCTGGAGGCACAGTTCGACAAATTCCAGGGGGGCAAATCTCCTGTCTGGAGTCAAAAGTCTCTACCCTGGAAGGCAAAGAGGGGAGTCTGAAAGCTGAACTGGTTGAAAGGGAATCCCGGATCTCCGAGTTGGATAAATTACTCCATGAAGCGAAACAAGAGGGTGCCGACTTTAGTGAGGTCATGTTGAAACACATGGGGTTGAAGCGGGAGGCCCTCCAAAAGCTAGAGCAGGAGAGAAAGATTGCCAATGAGCTCCAGTTGAAGGTGGGAGAACTGGAGAAGACTGTGGCTTCCCATCAAGGCGAGGTGGCCGCCTTGACCACCCGTGCAGAGGCTCTCTATGAAGAGGGGAAATTTGATATGCAGTTCTGCATTTACGAGGCAATCCGGAGTGGTCTTCCGGCTCGCCGGATCTTGGATGATTTCATCACATACTACGGCTTGCCTCTTCCTCTTCCTCCCCCAGATTCTCGTGCCAATCCGGGACTTTGATTTTCTTCCCAACAGTTGTTGTATTTTGCCTTATAATATTTTAGTTGTATCAACATGGTGATGCTTGCAGCATTTTATCCTTTATCAATGTCTCGTTTGCACTTACATCCCAGTAGATTTCTTTCTTTGGGCTAACTGTTTTCCTCTTGGAACTTTCATCCTTATTTGGGACTTAGCAACATCCTTACCTGCTTTGAGACTCGGGCTTAACCCACATCTGTATTTCTTCAAACACACTCGCTCCTGTCGCGCTAAGTGACTGGCCCACCTTAAATACGTCGGGCCGAATTCACCCAAGCCCATGATGAGTGGCGCAACCCTAGTTTTCCTCGGGAATCCGAAACTGTTTCCCAATCGGATAAGCGCTTTGACTCCGCGTCCTTCGCAGTCCCTCTTAGCGTCACTCGCCTATTTAAGGAACCAGGCAGAACACTTTCATTATCACGGCCAACTTCTCAACATGGCCAATAATGCCAACAGAGTTGTCTTTATTGATCTGACTATCTCTGATTCTTCTTCTGATTCCTCCTCATTAGTATTTCCCTCGCTTGGAGCCCCAACACCTGAATTCTCATTTGGGCCTTCCTCCTCTTCCGAACAATCGGTGACTTCTCCCCCGCCCAGGGGGGAGAACCAATATCAGGGGGGATTTTCCCAGATTCTGACGTGCTCCCTGACGGTACCAGGATGGAAGCCTCCTCTGGCCGTCCTGGCACATCCCATTCCCAGAAGAGGCGCAACCCTTACTCAGAAGCTACCCGGTTGGTCTCCGGGGCAAGGCCTTCCTCCCAAGGTTCTCCCTCTCCTCAGCAGTCATATGGACAGAACCCTGAGGAGTGGGGGGGTTATGACATGGGGGGAAATAGGCATCCGTCTACGCGGAGGGAAAAGGACGGAACCTTCCAGGATCCGCCTCCCCCTTTGGCGTAGGCGGAATGAAGCCGTAAATCCTCCCCTCATGCTTCATTGTTCTCATTGCCTTCTTTCCTGGGAATGACTGAAGGGTGTCTACGGGGCATGGCTTTCAATCCCACTTCGGCACCTCCCCGCTTCGGCATCCTTTTATGGTCCGGGCGGGGCAGCAAGGGCCAGCGGATTCGTTCCCGCTTCGGAAGTGTCATTTCGCCCAGCCTTCAGATCTTTTCAGTAGTAAGATAAAAGTAGATCAGGGACAAAGTTCATTGTTGTAACCCAAAAGAATGTAATTTTCTATTTGAGTTATCTTATAAAAACCTTTATCTCCCGTCTTTTAGCGTTTTATTGTTAGATCAGGGACAAGGTTCATTGTTGTAACCCAAAAGAATGTAATTTTCTATTTGAGTTATCTTATGAAAACCTTTATCTCCCGTCATTTATTATAATCATACTCTTGTGTGCCATCGTCTGCATGAAGTAGAAGTCCATATCTGTCTAACTCTTACCATTTAGGGACGACGTTCTTTCCTAGAGTACAGATGGGCCCACCTGAACCGACCCATGCACTTAAGTAGTGAAACCTTAGTCAAACCTCGGGAACCGATACAACCGCGTCATCCTCCAATCGCCAAGTCTTTCACGTCTTTTAATTATACTCGCTGCTTCCCAACAATCCCTTCCCCTTTACAATAAATAGGAAAAGATGGTTTTTTGCCGGCTCATCCTTTTCTGATCTCGTCAACATGAATGACAAAGCCCAGGGTAAGGTTTTCATTGACCTAACCCTTTCTGGTACCTCTTCATCTTCAGATGACGATCTTCCTGCCTCTCTCGCTCAATCCAATGACATGTCTCGGCTGAGTCCCGGCGAATTCTCAAGACTCTATCCACCACCCCGTCTTCCTGCGCCTTCACCTCCTAGTCCACCCAGGCTCCCGTCTAGGAGGATAGACTGGGACTCCATGACCCTCCAAGACTTCGCCTTGTACCAGAGGATGCACAGGGCTAGACTTGGACGTTGTTTCCAGGCCGCAGAGGCAGAATTTTCGTGTGAAAGTCAGACAACTTCTCCAAACCTGCCAAGGCCTCCTAGTGACGGTTCACCACCTGCACCACCTGCATCCCGACCTGGGACGTGGGAAGACTATGACATGGGCAAGGCTGATGATTCCACCGCGTATACTTCGTCAAAGAGAAGGAGCCCATGGAGAGGGGCCCCTCCTCCTTCCAGCTGACTGCATGGATGCAATTGGCCCTCCTTCAACGCATAGCCCCCTGTAGATCAGTTTTTTTTCTTGTCTATCTCAAGGGACATTCACTTGTTTGGTTCGGGAGTTACCCCCGCGTCCTATGCCAAGGAATGTCCTTTAATTTCAGATTAGGAATAATCGTTGTAATCCAAAGATATAACCTTCGAATTAGCAATCAATGAACTTCCTTATTCCCTTGTTTCTTTCATCTCATTGGGAACCATTATTGTGAACCAACGATGTAGCCTTTGACGCATCAATATAGCTCCTTGTATTTATCTCTTTGCACATCATCAAATGCAAGTACAAATGATTTTACCTTGTATAAAATCTCATCTCCTAGGGTTTGGATGTGTCGTGGGAGCTTACCTCATCTGCCCCTGACCTCCGTTCCTCCGCGTTAAGGCATAATCTTATCTACCTTGGATCAATTGAGCGCCAACCCTCGAAGTTTGTTTGCTCCGTTGATCCGTGCTGGTGGAATACTAAGCTTCAGCCCTCAAAGTCTGCTTGCGGTTCTTCCTGAATTCCAGGTTGTAAAGGCCCTCGAAGTCCGATCCCAACCCTTCTTTCATATTTCACGGAGGCATAAACTTATCTACCTCCAGGGGGCATAAACTTATCTACCTACCCTATCTTTAGTAGGTGGCATAAACTTTTCTACCTCCCTGTAATCTGGGCCTATCTTGCCCGGGGTGTTCTCCCTTTTTTTAAAAAAAAATCTACAGAACAATGGAATTGCAAAGACACTTGGCTTTAGAAGAAATTCTTTATTGTTGGAACAAACGAGAATGCCTTAAACGAAAAAATAGAGTGCGTCAATTACAAAACAATTTTACTGATAAAATTTTACCAAGTGCTCTACATTCCATGTCCTATCTATTTCTTTTCCCTTTGGAGTCACCAACTTGTAGGTACCTGGGCGAACAACGGCCTTGATGATATAAGGCCCTTCGTACTTTTTGGCCAACTTTACGCCCTTAGTTGGTTGACTCTTTTCTCGCTTTCTTAGGACGTAATCCCCCACCTGGAACGCCCTCGGTTTCACCTTACTATCAAAGTAAGATTTCACCTGGCGACGGTAATTCTCTGCCCGGATTCGTGCTTCATCCCTTCGTTCCTCTAAGAAGTTCATCTCGATGGCCTGATTTTGTTCGTTCACTTCCGGGTCATATGTCATTTCCCTCATGGTTGGGATCACCGTTTCAGCTAGTGCCCGGGCTTCAAACCCATAGGACAGGCCAAAAGGAGTGTCACCCGTGGTCCTTCTTGGAGTGGTCCTGTACGTCCATAGGACTCTAGGTAGTTCATCCACCCATTTGCTTCCTTCCGACAACAACTTCTTTTTTATCCCGCTTATAATTGTCCTGTTGACGTTCTCCACCTGACCATTAGCCTGGGGATAGGCTACCGATACCTTCGTATGCTGAATTCCCCAGATTTTGAGGAAGTCTTGGAACTTCGCTTCTTCAAACTGAGTCCCGTTGTCGGATATGATCTGCTTCGGGACCCCAAACCTACAAAGTATATTGGTTCCCACGAAGTCAATCATTTGCTTCCTTGTGATCCCAGCAAGTGGCTCAGCCTCTACCCATTTGGTAAAATA
Source organism: Cuscuta australis (assembly GCA_003260385.1). Classification (NCBI taxonomy): domain Eukaryota; kingdom Viridiplantae; phylum Streptophyta; class Magnoliopsida; order Solanales; family Convolvulaceae; genus Cuscuta; species Cuscuta australis. Next base: position 5,896,046 of record NQVE01000076.1, on the reverse strand, counting down.
GTCTATGGCCACCACTATCCACCTTGCCTTTCCAATTCCTTTCGGCAGGGCACCCACGATATCGATCCCCCACCTGTAGAAAGGGATTACCGAACTAATGGGCGTGTAATTTGTGGCTGGCCTCCCGGGTATATTCTGAAACTGTTGACAAGTCGGACACTTGCGCACATACTCCTCACAATCCTTCCTCATTATTGGCCAGAAATATCCTTGGATTATCGCCCTTCTGGAGATAGAGTATGGGCCTTGATGTGCCGCACATACTCCTTCATGTATCTCTTCCATAAGCGCTTTTGCTTCTTCCGCTCTAAGACAGCGGAGTAAAACACCGTTGTAGAACCGCTTATAAAGGACTCCCTCCTGCACTTTGTAGGTGGGTGCTCTCATTCGTAGCAACCGGGCTTTTTGGGGATCTTCTGGGGCTACCCCGTCCTCAATGTACCTAGCCAACCTGTCTAACCACTCCAGGGGGGTCGGCTGATACCCAGAGCACTTCATCCCTGTTGAGACTGGGGGTTGCCAACTCCTCCACAATTGCTAACTTGCTTATATACTCTGGCGATTCAGCGCTAAGCTTAGACAAGACATCAGTTTCCGCGTTAAACACTCTGGGTATGTGCTCTAGCTTGTACTCGAATTTTCCCAACATTTCCAAGGACATGTCTCGGTATTTCTTCATCCTCTCCTCCTTTGCTTCGAACTCCCCACTGATTTGTCCCACAACCAAGCAGGAGTTGTTGTATACCTGGACCCTAGACACCTCCATCTTGCCGAGAATCTTTAGTCCATTAATTAGGGCCTCATATTTGGCTTCATTGTTTGACATGCGGAACTGAAATCTAATAGCGTAATATATCCAGAAACTTTCCGAAGTGATCAAGACAATACCTGCTCCACAGGATCGGGACCCAGAAGATCCGTCAATGCTCATCACCCACCAGTCATCTTCTACCCGGGTTTCAGCCCGGGCTCTTGTCATCTCCCTGGCCGTTGGTGAAGAATTTTGGTTTAACGCAAAATTCCCGTAGTAGTAAAGGGAACAAACTAAATCTTCTAAAAGATCAGTTTATCCCGTGTCGTCTCAAGGATCGGCCCAAAGGAAAGTTAAGCAAGACTAGTTAGACAAGATTTACTCACTGAATCAAAAAGTTTTCCAAAGGTCGAATAAGGAATGGAGATTGAATTTTTATCTTTCAGAAATAAAAGGTAGGGATGTAATTATTGGTTAGGTGATGGTTCTTTTTAGAGTAAAATCACCAGTTACTTTTACCTTAAATCTTTTTACTAGTAAGTAAACATCTTTTCAAATATTTACTTAACAATCAATCCAATGGCTAAAGAACAATTATCAAACTACTAGACTTGACTTAATTAAATTCCAGATTTCTCAAGAAATATAATTTTCAAAAATAGATTTACTTTCTCTCGATTTACAAATCTCAAGTATAAACTCTCAGTAATAAAAACTAGTAAATTTCCTTTTATAATTCAACTCAATGATTTTCTCAGAAAATTACCATCACCATTCCAATAATCACATCACCAATTAATTTAGCTACTCATAATAAAAACTTCCAACACACATGTATCATAAGAAGACATTTTTCAGTTGATAGTAAAAAGTTAACAAACTTACTTCAACAAATCTGAAGAACTAAGATCCGGGCTACAATTTGCTCCGTGAAAACTCCAAAGAATAATACTAATCTAAAATATGAAAGTGGCTTTGTAAATCTAGACTAAAAATGGAGAAATTCGGGTTTTTGGGAGAAGAGGGGCGCTGTGTAGCGTGTTAAATCAGAGAGGGGGAGTGCTGTATTTATAGGATTAGACGCGAAGCGTCCAACCCCCAGCCGTCCGGATCCAAAGCGTCCAAAGTTGGACGCCTTACGCGGCCCGTCCATTCGCTGCTTGCCACGTGTCATTCTTGACGCCCAATCATTGCCAAGCGTCCAAGGGGAAGCGTCCAAGGTTGGACGCTTCGGGCCTTCTCCTGTGGGCTTTTTCCGCAGCTTGATCCAATTCGGGCCCAATTTTCAATTTTCACTTTGCTTCGTAGTCTGTTTCAGTTTCCTCCAAAATTCTCATGATAAAAATCTTAGTTAAAAATTTTTCTTTCTTTCAAATTCAAGTAGAAAAATCAACAATCAAGACTAGACAGATTTTAAACCAATTATTATTCCTTAAAGAACAAATCAAAGATATTGTTCAGTTTAACATAAAATTATGCACTGCTTATCACTATTTTCGTGCAATAACGCTTAAAATATGTAGAATAAAATAAGAACAAAACGAACTTATCAGCCGTACACTCAACCTGAAAGTCGATGAGTGCCTGCCCTTTGATCGATGGACGCGGCCTGAACTCCACATTGTACTGACTGATGAAGACCGCCCACTTGGTCATTCGGGCGGAGGCCGCTGGGCTTCGAGTAAGTGACGCCAAGTGCTCATTGGTGAGTACCACGATCCGGTGAGCTTGAAAGTACGGGGTTAATCTCTTCGCCGTCCAAAAGACCGCTAACATGGCTTTTTCTGGGTGGGAATACCTCAGCTCCGCATCTCTCAAGGTCTTACTGACATAGTAGACCGGATGCTGGGCCCCGTTCTCTTCTCTTACCATCACAGTACTGATGGCGCAGTCTGCAATTGCTAAGTATAACGTCAGGACATCCCGGGTTCCGGCTTGGATAAAACCGGAGGACTTTCCAGATACTTCTTCAATTCTTCGAATGCCACTTGACATTCTTGCGTCCATTCAAAGGTCGTCCTCTTCTTGATTACAGTAAAGAACGGATGCGCCTTCTCCGCTAACTTTGAAAGGAAACGATTCAAGGCCGCCAATCTCCCCGTCAGCCGCTGGACCTCTTTCGCTGTCTTTGGGGGTTCCATCTCCATGATGGCCCTTACCTTTTCTAGGTTAGCCTCAATCCCTCTTTGGCTAACCATGTGCCCCAGGAATTTCCCCCCTGGACAGCAAAAGTACACTTCTTCGGGTTCAATCTTAAGTTTACCTTCATCATGATTTCAAAGACCTCCTCAAGGTCCCGGACGTGGTCTCGGGCCTCTCTAGACTTGACAATCCTGTCATCAACATAAGCTTCCATGGTTCGCCCCAAGAAGACTTTGAACACCTGAGAAACCATCCGGGTGTATGTTGCCTCGGAATTTCTAAGTCCAAACGCCATCACCAAGTAACAGTACAAGCCCTCAGGAGTCATAAAACTTGTCTTCTCAACATCAGCCGGGTGCATTCGAATCTGATGGTAGCCACTGAAGGCATCCATGAAACTCATCAATTCTGATCCGGCAGTCTCATCCACCATCTGATCAATATTGGGGAGAGGAAACGGATCCATCGGACATGCTTTGTTCAAATCCGTGTAGTCGACGCACATTCTCCACGAAGGAGGCTTAGGCGCCAAGACTACATTTTCCAACCAATCCGGGTAATGCACCTCCCGGATGTGTCCAATACTGTGCAAGGTTGTCACCTCCTTCTTCATGAAGTCTCTCATTTCTTGCGACAGATGCCTCCGCTTCTGCTTCACCGGTTTAGCATCCTGCAAAACATTGAGACGATGAACTGCAATCTTGTGATCCAACCCTGGCATATCAGCTAGACTCCATGCAAAGACCTTCCTGAATCTCCTAAGAACAGAGATTACTCGTGACCTGAGTTCAGCCCCTAGGCCCTTTCCAATTCTAACTAATCTTCCCGGTATGCCTGGCTGTAGTTCCACTTCCTCTATGTCGCCCGCAACTTCAACTCTAGGATGCCTTTCTTCGGCTCTTAAGAGCCGTGTGGTTACCTCCCCCACCTGGGTGTCGTATTTGATAGGTTGTTTAGTTGCCTTCAAATACCACGCCCGGGACACCCTCTAGGATCCCCTGGCAACTCCAATCCCACGGGGGGTTGGGAACTTTATGCATAGGTGACGAGGTGAGATAACACACTCCAAATCTTCTAATCCATGTCTTCCCAGAATGACTATTCCCACTACAACGAACTCCATGCCCAATCTCTAGGTGGCCTTAGTATCTCCTACCTCGACCGGAAGGGTTATCACCCCCTCCAGTTCAATAGAGTCGCTCGTGAACCCGGTTAGGGGAGTCTTAATGGGCAATAACTCATCTCTCGTCAAACCAAGAGCCTTATAAGTATCCATATACATAATGTTAACGGAACTTCCCGTATCCACCAAAGTCTTGTGGATCAGCAAGTCCATTATATCGATTGTAATTACCAGAGCGTCCCTATGGGGGACCCCTGTCTCTGGCAAATCAGCATTAGAAAATACAATCGGCTCAGTTTTCAGCTTCTTACCTTCCGGTTGGGCAGTGGCTGCCACCTTATTAACCATTGCCGCACTAGCCCACTTTTTCTAACTTGTGGCCGAATCCCCACCAATGTTCCCTCCGATGATGTAATTACACCCATGGTGCCTCTTCTGTCGGTGTGGTGCGGGTTCTGAATCTTCCTCTTCATCCTCAAGTCTGATGTGGCGTTTCTCCCGGGCCTCGGCCTGGACCACCTGCCCTTCTCTACGCTTCCCATTCTGAGCGTTCCCGAGATTTCCCCCATCTGCATCTTGTACAAACTTCTTCAGATGGCCCCGGTGGATTAGCCTTGCCATCTCATTCTTCAAGGTATAACAGTCCTCCGTGTTGTGATCATTCTTGCGGTGGTAAGCGCACCATTTCCCAGTGTCCTCCACATTGCAGACCTTCTGGGAATAGGTTGGGTATGTCATTAGTCTCTGATGTGCAGCATGGGCCATGACCTCGGCCACTGGTAATGTAAACACTGGATTAGCAGATTTCTGCTTCTCTGAGGTCCCAGGGTTCGTGCCCTTCGGGCCATCCGGGAAGCCCTGCTTCTTATTATTGAAAGGCTTCTTGTTTCCCGCTTTTTCTTCTTCCTTGGGAGTCTTCTCTTTCTTCTCCTCCTTCCTCTCCTCCAGGGTCAAATACCTTCCAGCCCGAACCATTGCTTCCTCAATGGTATCCGGGGGATGAGTTGTGAGATCGGTATGAAGGAGACCATCTTGTAGTGCCGCTGTGAACATGGCTAACCTGGATTTATCGTCGGTTCCTTCAACCTCCCTGGATTCTTTTCTCCACCCGACGAGGAAGTTCTTCAGGGACTCCCCGTGCTTCTGTCGTACTGAGGCCAAGTGGGTAAAATGCTTTTTGGGACGACAGTTCCCTGCAAAACGCTCTAGGAACCGCAATCCCAACTCGTCCCAAGTCCGGATCGATCCGGGCGGAATGTGATTCACCCAATCCGCAACCTTGCTATCAACCGTCTGCAAGAAACATCAGCACATCAACGCGTCGCTGGCATCAACGGTGATCATCACCTGGACATAGCTATTTATGTGTTCTTGGGGATCCAATTCCCCATCATAACGCTTGACAAACGACACTTTGAATCCATGAGGATATGGCTTTGCAAAGATCTCCGGGGCGAGCGGAGTATTCGTCTGGGTAGTGAACACTCGTCCCCTGTTTATTTTCCTCTGCATCTCCTGGATCTGTTGTCTCAAATCCTGGAACTCGCCAGCTTCCGGCACTTGTGGCCCCATACGTTGCGCCGCTGGGACCCTGGCTTGACTCTGAACTTCCTCTTCATCCAAGATCACCAATGGCCGTGTTGGCGCCTGGCTACCACCCCGGCCAGTCTGCTGCCGGGGTTCACGGTTAGAAGATGCCACTTGGCTGGTCTGGGGTCGTACCCAGCCCTGGGGTGCCTTGTCCGGATTCTTCCCCAGCCTCTCACTAACGTGAGCCCTCTGGTGAGATATCGTTTCAAAAACTGTTCCCCATGGGTTTCCGTTTCCGTTGCCTACAACTTGACTCACGGCCCTGGTTCGATCCCCATTCGCCCTATTATTCCTGGCCAACTCCTCCGCCTGGCGCCTAGCGAAAGCCTGTCTCACCCTCTCAACCTCCTCTGGATCGTGAAGCTCCTGGAGGATGGGAGTACTGGCAGTACGCAGGACCTGGCGGGGCTGCCCGGCAGGGACATTCTGGGTACCAAATGGGCCAGGTAGAGCTCGATCTAAGCGCTCCATAATGTTGGCCATTATGTTAGCCAAATTATTCAACGCCGTTTCCAGCCCATTGACTGGAACAACCATACCTTGTTCAGGCTGGTCGCTCCTCACCGTTGACTGGGCGGAAGCGGTGGTGTTACGTCTCGTCCTTCGTCCGGCCATAATCTCACAATTTCGTCTCACAGTTATAGCTCTCAATGAAAGCAACAATGATGGGATTAACCTGATCAGATGGTGGACCAAGAACAAAATAAGAGTAAGGAAAATATAATCTCGTAATAATATTTCCAATTGGGTGTGTAATCAATTCTCTCCCCCCTACAATGGCGGGTTCTTCCCCCTTTTATAGTACTTCTACTTTCTAAGTTAGGGTTACACATTATGGGATGTTTATGGAGATCATGGGGTCGTGATTCCCTTCTTTCCTGGCCTTGATTTCTTTCCATTTCCCCATGATTTGGGGCGTGGGCCATGTGTCCTGTTCCTTTCTTGGACCGGATCGTCTCAGTCCAGCCCATGATTGGGCCGTCCGCCTCGTTGCCCATTCGCGCCTTGTTGGGCCTGATCCGTTACGCGCACCTGGATTCGTTTACCTTGCGCGATTGTGGGCCTTTATCGGGCCTAGAGTCGGGTTCTTCAGACTCGATATCCATCAACTAACATAAAGATGTGTATTAAAAGTATACTATATTCAATACCTACTATTATAATGATGTAAAGTAAACAACGTATAGTAAACATCAATCATACATTTTCAAAAACCTCATAATAAACTACATGAATTGTAGTATTACATGGAGTATTATCAGAGTTACATATCATTATTTTTAATCCCTCGCAAGATTGTACCCTATACATGGCCACATACAGCTGTCCGTGACTAAAAACAGGTTTTTTCAAGAATAAACCAACATGAGAGAGAGACTATCCCTGACTTTTGTTTATGGTCATCGCATACGATACCATAACCGGAAATTGTCTTCTTTGAAACTTAAATGACAATCTGGTATCTGATGGAGTCAATGAAACTCGCGGTATTAAAACCATTTGTCGTACATTTTTTCCATGAATCATCTTGGCTTCCAATAGACGGTAACCTAGTCTTGTAACAATTAAACGCGTTCCGTTGTACAAACCATTAGCATGATCAATGTTGCGCAAAAGCATGATCAGAGTGCCAACTTTCAGTGTTAGTTCGTGGTTCAAAATTCCTGAAGATCTGATCGAGTTCAAATACTATGTGGTGTGTAAATCCCCAACTAAAGAAGCATTCATGTCAGACTGGCAAGCACTATTGGCACTCAAGTAGACCTTCTCATCTCCTTCATTCATTGAAATCATGTATTGATTTATTGATTCAACTACAAGTGTCGGAGCTAAAATTGCTCTTTCTTATAGTAAACTATCTTCACCGAAATTTGTTACAAATGCAGGGTAAATAGTTCCCACCATTTTTATTATAGGATTATTCCCTGGCTCAACCAGTAAATTTGATGGAATTTCAATATCTGCACATCAATCATTTGGACCACCAACCTTTCCATCTCCAATATCTTCTATACAATTGGTAAAATATTCGATTTTCTGCGCTTTCACTGTCCTTTCCATTTGAAACTCTCATGTTTCCTTGTAAGTTTTAGGACCTTGCAATCAGGCCACAAGTATGAAGAACTAATAGTGGCTAAAACAATATCTTGCCTAGTACCTTTAGAAATTACCGGCAGTATTTGTCTAAAATCACCACCAAAAACAATTGTTTTGCCTCCAAATGGTTTGACGTGGCTATCTTTATTGACCATGGTGGTCCCAAAGTGGTGAGATACAAAGTCTAGAGGGGGGGGGGTGAATAGACTTTGTTACAATTTAAAAACTTTTTTGTTTTTTTTGAAAACGTGAAAGTGAATGTTAATCTAGAGTTCTTGTGAATTTTAGATTGTGTGCGGAAGTTGGTGGGTTATTAGAGCAGTAATCAATATGGATGGGTTAGTTTCACAGTTAATATAATTGCAAGTATGAGTGAAGATAAAAGAGAGAGACACACAAACTTTAACGAGGTTCGAAGGTGGGCTAATCCTTCCACGTCCTCAAAATCCACTATGTAGTTGGTTATTGAATAATGAACCAACAATTACACTTGTGTGAATTTCTGCACGGTATATCTTCGCAAGGCCAATGTTGCTACTGCACTCGTGCTGGCTTTGTTGTTCCTTCGAAGGTCACGCTTCTTCAACAACTGCAAGATCCGAACAATAGGACTTGCAAGATTAACTTGTAAGAAAGTTGATGCACCCCCTTTTTTTTAAATCAAGAAGTTTGATTAAAAGTTATATCCTTCAACGTGGTGTGGTACATGAGGCAAGGAAACCTTCAAGTGTTTACACTATAGCTCTTTGGAAGGAGGAGAAGTTTGCTTCTGGATAAGGAGTTTAGAAATCTCTTTTTATCAAGCTTTTTGGGCTAACTGTGAATGTGATAGCTTTGTAGTTTGAGATTGCCTCATTGTTTTCTCTCTTCTCTTCCAGTCTTCCAAGGATACTATTTATAGCTGGATTGGGTAATCTATCCATTGAATCAAAATAGACTATCCGTTGCATTTGCTGGCTTCAATTTTGAATGAAGATTGTGATTGAGGATTCCTTATTGGAATGGGTGTTTTGGACATACCCAATTGTTTCAGGAGGGATTCCTTTTTCCACAGAATCCGTCTTCTAGCGGTTATTCAAGAATTCTGGACTGTAGCTCCTTACTCAGTTTGTCTTCTAGTGCTTGTTTAGGAATTCTGGGCGAGCTCTTCAATTTGAGAAGTCCATACTTTGTCTTTAAGTCATTTGTTCTTGAATCAACATAATTATCTTTAATCTAGCCGTTGAAAATCAAGAGATTGATTTTTCCTTACCAACGGGTAGAACTTCTTCATTCAAGACTTAGATAATTTTCTAAGTCTTTTTCTCACTTGTCTGCTTTTGAGAATTCCGGTCTTTCTTTGAGGCATCCGGTTCTTTGCTGACAAATCCGAAAAAGTCATTCATAGACTTCCAGGTGAGAAGAGATCCACGCTAGTCTTCCGATTCGGATGACTTAGCCTACAGCGGGTGGTAGCGAGACATCCGGTTATCATGTAGTGTTCCGGATTAGAGAATATTCAATTGCTTTGTGAATTCCTTACTTGTCTCTGACATTTCTGATCAAGATATCCAATTTCCATATCACTGAATTTGATTACGTCTTCAACCATTGACATCAAACCACAAAGTGAAATATCACAAATTTATTGGATATCTCAAGAACTCGGTTTTAACAATATTTCTAAAAAGAAAAATTACATTGAATATTGGGGGAGACCTAAAGTCCCTATTACAATCTAAATACATCATCATCAAAATCTATAATATTTTTCCCAACAATTTCCCCCTTTTTGATGATGACAAACAAGTGTTTAAGAGTTCCGGTCGCTGTACTGAGAACTAATTTTATAACTTTCTTTTAGTTTCTCATAATATACAGCTTGTTAACAAAATCTCTTAAACAAATACAATTCAAATTTTTTCTTAAACCAAGTCTTGTCTTGAAATTTGTGATATTTTCTGTCATTTGCTGCTTTTATTTCCAGCGGATTTTGCTTGGAAGTTCAGATGACATTGCGTTTGATAGATCTTTAATATCCAAAGTGGATATTTGAGATCTAGGAAGCAACAACTACTCTCTAAAAAGCAAAAAAAAAAGAAAAAGAAAATGGAGGGAAAGGAGGAGGCGGTGAAAGGAAATAAAAAGACAGAAGGATAAGAAAAGGTTTTGAAAAAGATAAACAAGCCTGGAAAGAGAGAGAGGCTTGCATCGCAGAAAAAAATTTGAAAAAGGCTTGGGAGAAGGGTGCAGAGACAGTAGAAAAGATTTAAAATTAATTTTAAAATAAAAAGAAAGAAAACAAAGAGAGAAGGGAAGAGGGTGAGATGAAAGTAGACCAAGATAAAAATCTTTAAAAAGAATTTGAAGAACAAAAAAGAGAAAAAGATAAAGAAGAAACAAAAATGGAGAGAGTGTTGTTCCTGAGAAGGTGTATGGTGAAATCCTGAAAAATGCGTGATTTTCACCATATACCTTCTCTACTGCCAAGATTTTCACCAGGATGACTTCATAGATAAATTGAGAGCTCTAGAAAGACCCTCTCCAGCAATGATAAAGAGGAGTGGGGATAGGGGGTTACCCTGCTTAACTCCTCTCTTCATCTGGAAGTATCCCTTGGGGCTGCCATTAATCAAAATGGAGAGAAAAGTGGTTTTAAGGTTAGCCATAAGCAGATTCTGGGCATGAGTTGAGAAGCCCAGTTTGTTAAGTACCCCCTGAAGATACTCCCACTCTAGGTTGTCAAAAGCTTTAGCCATGTCAATCTTAACAATGATGTTGCCTCCTCTGACCTTGGTGTCAATTTTGTGAACCATTTCCTCAACCAATATAATTTGTTCCACCACCCCCATACCTTTTTGGAAACCTGTTTGCTCAGGAGATATAATTGTAGGGAGGAGAGCTTTAATTCTATCAGCCAGTATCCTTGTATTTATTTTGCTCATGAAAGTGGACAATGAAATTGGTCTGAAGTCACCAAAGACTTTAGGTTTTTCATTCTTGGGGATAAGGGTAATAAAGGTGCTTCCATATGCCTTGGGAATAGGTATACCAGTAAAGAATTCCTGAGTGGCACTAATAACATCCACTTTGATAATATTCCAGCAGGATCTGAAGAATGTTCCATTGAAGCCATCTGGTCCTGGAGCACTTCCTGGATCAAGGGACCACACTGCTGCTTTTATTTCCTCTTCAAAAGGTAATTTGCATATTCTCTGATTATCCTCATATGATATAACTTCCTCTAAGTATTCCATCAAAGGCTCCATATGAATGGATTGGGTTTTGCTGAATGCATTTGAAAAGTGTTCAACGGCTTTTTTGCTTATGTTTTCCATGTCTCTGTCCTCTTTTCCATCTTGATCACAAATGCTCCTAATTTTAGCTTTTGCCCTTCTGCCTTTAACATAAGCATGAAAGAACTTAGAGTTGCAATCCCCCTCAGTAATCCATTTAAGATTGGCCTTTTGTTTCCAAAAAAGTAATTCAATATTGGTGGCTTGAATGAGATGAGCCCTAGCTTTGTTGTCTGCTTCCCTGTGAATAGGAGAAGGATCTTGCTCATATGCTTCTTGGGCTAGTATAGCTTGATCTTCAGCCTCCTTAAGATTGGAAAAAATGTTGCCAAAAGTGCTTTTATTCCATTCTTTAAGAACAGCCTTAAGCCCCCTGAGTTTGTTGCTCAGACCAGCCATACCTCCATATTGGTGTGAGCTGCTCCAATAATCAGATACCACTTTAATGAAGGATGGGTGATTAGTCCATGCATATATGAATCTGAATGGTTTAGGACTCCTATTATTTTCCTTAGAGCATGATAGGAGTAAAGGCTTATGATCAGAAGTTGCCTTGCTTAGGTGCTTAACAAATATATCATCAAAGTATTGCATCAGAGCCTCATTGATCAGAACCCTGTCCAACCTTCTGAAAACCATGCCATTCCTCCTACCTCCTGACCAAGTAAAAGTTGATCCTTGAGAGTGAGGGTGGTGAAGATCACATTTAGCAATGCAGTCTTTGAAATCTTCCATATCATTTTGATTAGGCAATGTCTTGCCCATGTGTTCATTCCAATCAGCAATAATATTGAAATCCCCCCCAACAATCCACTTGTTGTTGGTTTGGAGTGTTTGAAGCCTGTTCCAAAGACTCCTTCTCTCTCTACCACTGTGTTTACCATAGACTGTTGTGATCCTAATTTCATCTTGTATCCCTGTATCATTAAAGTCACAGTTTACCAGCTGCTCTTCTTCACTTATATTTTGTAACTGGAGGGTTTCCTCATTCCAGAAAATCCAAATTTTGTTGTGAATAGAGGCTACTCCATTGCCGAATCCCAATTGCAATTTGTAAAAGCCTATTTTGTCAACTGCAACAATAGGTTCAATGATAGCCAGGAAACAAAAATTATAATTTCTTTTGAAAATTTTGATGCTTTTGAGAGAGGATCTAACTCCACAAACATTCTAGAAAAGCACAATCATTAAAGACATATATATTGGAAGTCTCTATGCCCTTTATTGCTTCTAGTAATCATAGTGGTTAACTGACCCTTCTTCTTTCCACTATTTTGTTTGGGGACCTTAATGTGTGTGCTTTTTGGAACAGGAGATGGGAAGGGCCTGGGAGATAAGTTTGAATTATCAATGACCTCCTTGCTTTGATCTCCATCCGAGTGATATCCATAGTTTCTAGTTTCCACCTCCTCTTCCTCCTGAGTTTGGTGTATTTCTTGAAGGAGCATTGCCAGGCCCTTATCAGGAGAGTGGTTATGCAGGCAGTCATCCAGGGAGCCTTTGAAGGTATGTTTCCTTGTGTCTGCCATAACCTCTGGATCTATCTTTCTTACTTGGCATTGTATGGATTTGAGGGCATATTCTTTTGCTTCTTTGAGTGTGGGAAAGTGATTGTGGTCATTAGGATAAAAGGGGCCCTCCATAAGCTGTGTGATGGGTGATTGTTCTGCATCTGTTACCTCAAAAAGTGGGGTATTTTCTTCACTGGGCAGTTGGTCCAATAAATTAAAATTATTGGTCCCAGGAATAATACTAGCTCTCCTTTTCCATTCAAATTTTTTGGGTCCCTCCTTGAAGTTATCAGCCTTTTGAAAGTGGACATCTCTCTTTGTCTTCTTGTTTTGGACCTCCTTCCACTCAGATTCTTTCACAATTTTGATGCCCTCCTTCCCCTTGCCGGAGAGAACTTTTCCGGTGGGGAAAGAGTCTATGCCTGAGCAATTCCTTCCTATCTTGTGTCCCAATACTTTACATTGAGAACAAAATGATGGCATATATTCATAGCTGCATTTAATAACCAGATTCTGCCCTCCCAGTCTTAAATGGATTTTGGTTGGAGGAGGCAAAGATACATCCAGTTCAATACATACCCTGGCCCCCTCCCTTCTATCTCTATTTATAGTGTAATCATCTATTTTAACAGGTTTTCCAATCAAGGAGCTTATGGTGTACAGAGCTTGGAAATCAATGAGGTGTAGAGGCAGTTTATCAAAAGCAACCCAGACTGGAAAGAATGGACTGTCTTCATAGCTTTTGTAGTCACGGGTCCATTTGAAAACGTAGAAGGATGAGTTGTAAACATACCATTTTTGTTTATGAAGGAAGCGAAGATAGTCTTCTTCCTCTCTGAATGTAAAAAGGACATCTCTCTGGCTAATTCTTCTGATTCTGAACCAATGAAAATTCATCTTTGTAAGCAACGGTTTGAGGTGTGATAGATGTACTTCTTCTCTAAATCTTCCAACTGCTGAGAAGTGCAGTTTGCCTTCCAGTATATCTTCTTCCTCAGCGGTGAAACTCACTGATGGCATATTATTGTAGAAACCTTCTACCTTGCCAACTGCATTCAACTTTGTTTTTTGGAAAAGATCTCTAAATGATTTGATGAAAGGCTTTTGTTTGACATTTGTGGGTGTTGATGGTTCAGGATTTCTGTTATTAACTTTGCTCGCTGTGGAGTATTCCGGCTTAGTCACCGGAATTCTCTCCCTTCTCTCTAGAACCATTTTCCTACCGTATATCAATTATATATATATATATATATATATATATATATATATATATATATATATATATATATATATATATATATTATATATATATATATATATATATATATATATATATATATATATAATATATATATATATATATATATATATATATATATATATATATATATATATATATATATATTATATATATATATATATATATATATATATATATATATATATAGATTTTGGTTCAGGTGAGAATGCAGTATAATGAAAGAAATAAGAATGAATCTGGTGCATTAGATTGGGAGATCTAAGGGTTAGGATTGCATCAAAATTAGGTGCACCAAGATGGTTTGAAAATGCATCATGTCGAAATGCACCATAATCCTTTGAAAATGCACTATCTCAAAATTTGAGTGCAGAATGCAATCTGAGCCGCACGATGCATCAGATCTAAAGGCCAGATTTTATTCTTATTTCTTTCACCAAGGTGCATTCTCACTTGAACCACACACACACACACACACACACACACACACACACACACACACACACACACGGTAAGTCTAAAATGACACCAGTGCTACTTGTGTCATTTGCTGACACTAGTTCGTTTGAGGTACCTACAGTATTCCGTTTGTAAAAACGACGCTTCCTACCCCCCCTCCCGCCCCTCTCCCTACTTTGGGAGTACACTGCGTGCAGTGTACTGCCAGGGTAGGGAGGGGGTGAGAGTGGGGGCAAGGGTGGGGCTGGGGTGGGGGGTTTAGGGGAAGGTTAGGGGGGTAGGAACCGTCTTTTTTACAAACAAGGCACCGTAGGTACCCCAAACGAACTGGTGTAAGCAAGTGGTGTATAAGAAACTGGTGTCATTTTAGACGCTCCCTATATATATATATATATATTATATATATATATATATATATATATATATATATATATATATATATATATATATATATATATATATATATATAATATATATATATATATATATATATATATATATATATTATATATATATAATTGATATACGGTAGGAAAATGGTTCTAGAGAGAAGTTAATAATGCTAAACCACCTAAAAGAACAAATAATCCTAGGAATAACAAAATTAATTTTAGAAAGAATAAAAATAATAAGTTGAGACAACCTAGAAATGAGTCTAGGAACTTAATTAATAATTCTAGGAATAATGACTTTAGATCACCTAGAAGTTTTTTGGCTCAACCTAGGCATATGCATAACCCAAATGTAATTTGCCATTACTGCTCTAAGATAGGACACATAGCACCCGTTTGTTTTACCAAACATAGGGATTTGTTTTATAGCTATGATTATTATTTTCCTAACCCTGAAGGACCCAAAAGTTTTTGGGTACCTAAAAATTGTTAGATGCATATGTAGGTGTGTTTGAAGACTACATTTTTGTAGTGGATGCTCCAAACACGAAACCTAATAGTTTGCATCAAGGGGAGTTTTGGGGGAATTGTTTTTGCTATAAATATGGTATCAGTTTCAGGGGGAACATACAACAATGATGTTTTGTATCAAACATCAATGCTCAGGGAGTACCTCTTTTTTTAAACTTTACTTAGTGATCTTTGCTAATGCCAAAAGGGGGAAGTGTTTGGGTATATGCAACAAGTGAGGGGGAATCTTGTTTTCAAAGACGTAGGGGGAATTACCATTACTCTCTCTTTGAAAACCCAACTTGACCTGCATATCCCCTCCTTGGTTTGTCATTATCAAAAAGGGGGAAATTGTTGGAAAACATTTTCACTTTGACATTTTGCTAATGACAATGTTTGTTTCCATTTAGGTTTTGATATTGACAAACCGTCGGGAACATGGAACAAAATGAAAAGATTCAAAGAGATAGAAAAAGTTCTTTGAAGAAACAAAAAGCACAAGAAAGGCATTGATGCTGCTAAAGATGGCGACATTGGCGTTTTTTTTTTTGTGAAACGAGTTGACATTGAAATTTTGGAGAAGGTAATATTAGGAATACATTCAAAATAAAGCGTCAAGGCAGATCAATAGTATGGCTTACTTCGGAAATGGAAACACTTGCTACACTTATACAAACCAAACAGGAAAGGTCAAATGAAAGAAGATTGTATTCACCAAGATGATGACATCCTTTTGGTTACACACAGAATGGGGAGCTTCAGAACTGCGACTTGTCCAAGCTGTCAAAGTAGGGATGATCAAGAGCAGCCTTCGCTGAAATGCGATCAGCTGGATCATATTTCAGCATTTTCGATAGAAGTTCAACACCATCCAGGCACAAAGCTGGAACGGCACGAGCCAAGACTTGAGGTTCCCACTGTGGGTAGACGTGCCAATCCTTAAGAGAGCTCACTCCAGGCCATTGCTTCTCTGTTGGTGTTCCTAGCATCCTGAATATGTGAAGCAGTTGCTGAAATTCAGAATCCCCAGGGAACAATGCTTGTCTCCTTGCCATTTCAGCGAAAATACAACCAACAGACCACATATTAACAGCAGTTGAGTAATGAGTGGATCCCAAGAGCACTTCTGGGGCTCTGTACCATAAAGTCACAATCTCGTGAGTGTAGCTCTTGAGGGGCACTGTGAATGCCCTACCAAGGCCAAGATCGGCAATCTTGAGTATTCCCTTCTCCTTGTCAACCAAAAGGTTCTGAGGCTTAAGATCTCTATGAAGAACACCATGGCTGTGGCAGTGGGCAACACCCTTGCACAACTGATAGAGGAAGCTCTGGATGAGGGAAGGAGGAAGGGGCCTGGGATTGGGGCCTTTGCGATGGGAATCGATGTACTTCTTGAGATCGGTGTCGAGATACTCGAAAACTAGGTAAAGGAGAGGCTTGCCGTTCTTGTCGACATGCTCAACGCAGAGGAGGCGGACAACATAGAGGGAGTGGGAGAGCATCTGAAGAAGGGAAACCTCCCGGAGAGCGGTGAGCGGGATGCCTTCTTCGTCCATCTCTAGCCGCGTCTTCTTCAGAGCCACCAGCTGTCCCGTCGCCTTGTCCTTCGCCTTGTACACCTTCCCGTATGTTCCTTCGCCGACCTTCTCCAGCTTCTCGTACTTCTCCATTTCTCTCTGATATCTCGATCTTCTCCTTCTTCTTCCTCTCTCTCTCTTAAGAAGGGGATTTCCCGACATTGGCGTTTTGAAGACGTATTCTAAAGACTTAGGTTTTATTGTAACAAGCTCATTCAATTTCTCTACGTCATGGCTCAAAACAAAATATGTTTTTCATGCATCAAATGAGTGTTTTCATAAATGGTTTTTAAGTTTCTAAAACCCATGGTTCTTGCTTAACCAAAACCATAACCATCGGTTATCGGCGTTCGGCTATGGCGTTCGGTTTTCGGCATTGGTTATTGGCATTGATTTTAACCAAATGTTTTTTGGGTTTTTATCTTTGTTTTATGCTTCTGGACACATTTAAAGGTTTTCCAAATGATTAGTTTTCAAAAACCATAACCTTTGTTTTTCGGCATTGGTTATCGGCTTTCGGCGCCGGTTATCGGTGTTGGTTTTTGGCGCCCAAATCAATCAAGTGGTTTTTAATATTTTATGATTGGTTTTTACTTCTGGACATATCAAAGTGGTTTTCCAACAAAAACATGTTAAAAA
The DNA here is from genome assembly GCA_003260385.1 of Cuscuta australis. NCBI lineage: Eukaryota > Viridiplantae > Streptophyta > Magnoliopsida > Solanales > Convolvulaceae > Cuscuta > Cuscuta australis. Next base: position 5,878,722 of record NQVE01000076.1, on the reverse strand, counting down.
CCACCTTTCGTTTTTGGTCTTTTGGTGAAAACCATGTGAAACGGCATAAACTTGGCTAGCCGTGATTTTTAGCTTAATGAAGTGGTTTTTAAGTTTTTATACTTGGGTTCTACATTAAATACATTATATAAGAGTTTCCAACACTTTCTTTTCATTTTGGAGAACTTTGGTTTTTGACATCGGTTTTCGGCGTTGGCTGTCAAACCATGGTTCTGGCGACCAGGCCCAACATAGATGTAGGATCTTGAACATAGATGTCTGGACAACGATGTTGGGATTTGAACATCTATGTCTGAACAGCGATGTTGGGATTTGAACATCTATGTTTTGGCCAGATTGGCTCACGTTAGTCTTGGGCAGTAGGTTTTTGAACAGCGATGTTCATTGTTGAACAGCGATGTTTTCAAATGACCGTTGGGCTATTTAAGACAAAATCTTTCCATTTTTGAAAGTCAAACACCCCAACATCGATGTAGACTTCTAGACATCGATGTTTTGATGACCGTTAGCCATTTTTAAAGGAAAGTCAAAGCCAAAACAGCGATGTTCACTATATGAACAGCGCTGTCGGGCTAGATTTCAGTAGATCCACTTTTATTTGATTTCCAAAAATCAAGCCAATCAAGCCCAATCTTCTCCCAACGTTTGCACCTTGTTTTTGGGTATAAAAAGGGGTCTCTTGGGTCTACTTTTCACAACCATTCCTCACACATTTTATAGCTTTACATTGCATCATTCCATAAACTTTTTACATAGCTTTTTAGAGCCATTTATTGAGGAATTAAGTGTGTTCTTGATCTAAATTAGTTTGCTCATATTCTACTCTTTAAGAGAGTTTTTGTTCTTGAGTGGTTAAGTGTTGTGAACACTTTAAGGGAGGTTTGTTCCCTTGGTTGTACGAAGGAAGGGCATATTCCTTCGGGTTCAAGTCTTGGAGTGCGGTATCTCCAAGCAAGTGTATTGAGGCTCGTGGGACTCGAGTTCTCAGCTTGTAACGGTTTGTTAAGCACTCGTAAGCTTAACGTTGATAGTGTAGCTCGAGAGAGTCTCTCGGGAGGCTGGACTAGCCACACGTTGTGGTGAACCAGGGTAAAACCGGTGTGTTCTCTCCTTACGCTTTTTATTCCGCTCTTTACTTTATCCCTGCGATTTTTATTCCGCGAAAATTTATAAACATTCTCGTGTCTCACTATTCACCCCCTCTAGTGAAGGGCACTTATTCTAACACAAACCATAGCCGTAATATTCTCAAAATTCCCACACCCAAAAATGCCACCATTTTCCAAAAGAAAATTGCCAAAACCACCTAGCCACCTTGTCTTGATAGACCTTCAACAAGTAAACTACAAATCCCCCTAACCCCACTTCTAGACCTGCACCCAGTGACCCTACCCACTACAAATCTCAATCAGTCATACCTCATCTCTGATCAACCCAAACATAACATGCCAAAACCCACACTCCCAACCAACCCCACATATACCCTCCCAATTTCAACCCAGCCCCTAACCACCCCCCAAGAAACAACTCCACCCTTAACCACTAGCCCATCTCACTCCCAACACCCGGAACCTCAAGATACCATAACCCCAACCCACCCTGAAAACCATCTCATCCCCTCAATCCACACTCCCCAACCAGTACACCAGCCCACAACATCATCCCAACCAGAAACCCAACCTTCAACTATCAACACTTCAAAACCAGATTCAACAGACACCAACCATGAAACAGCCACCACAGACTCACCTTCACCCTCTGACAATGAGCTCCTTCAAGCCATCATGATGGACATTTATAACATCTGTAGCAAAACACCAAATAACAAGGTCATGCTCTCAAAAGATGATTCACACACTCAGGAAACATCATTAAAATGAAAGGTAACCATGCAAGGATAGGAAGCGGAATATAAAAATTTTAACATCCTAACATGATTATCTTGCCCAGAATCACGTACTAAAACTTATAGTAGTAAGAAATTTGTACCTTTCTCCGTAAGCGGTAAAAACGAAGAAGTCGTAGGAAGAGCGTTGAAAGTGCAAACGTAACCGTTCAAGCGTCCGGTCTCCAACTTTGACACACGAACAACGCCGGAGTCTACCACAATCTTTATGCTAGTAAAGATTATAGTAGTATAAAATATAAAGATTAAAATTGGGATAATAATAATCTTGTATATTTCTATAGAAAATATTTCTAATAATATTTAGAAAATATTATAGATATTTTCTATACATAAAATGATATTCATGGAACCCCAAATAATCACTTTCTCTCTCTTAAAATGAATATCATAATCTTTTTTTCTCTTCATCTATGAAAGTGGCGTGGAGGAGTATTTAACAAATTCAAAGTTGTGTAATTAATTTGTCATTAGCTAAATGACAAAACAATTAGCCAACTCAAATTCCAATCAAAGAAAATTTCTCCTTTAAAATCTCTTTTGGCCGTAAGTGTAGATTGTGAGAAGGATTTGTGAAATTCTTCTCCACTTAAATGTTCAAAGTGTATTTTATTTGACATCAAAAATTAATATAAATTAATTTTAAATCAAATAAAAATACCAATATCATTTTTAAACAAGTATAAAATATACTTTAAATAGTTTATGTCAAAAAAATTATTTTCATAATTAAAATGACAAACCAAAATAAAATATTCAATATAATATATATATATATATATATTAATCGGCATATATATATGATATATATATAACCGAATATTTATATATATAATATTATATTCCAAAATATTTTATTTTACTATTTTTAAAAATATACAAATTACTAATTATCCCATTGTTTAATCCTACTCCTTAAATTGTCCAAAGTGTGTGACCCGTATAGGCACTTATAAAGCTGGCCACAATATTGGCTCTGCACCAATACTATAAGCAATAAGCGGTATCTAGCAACACATTATTGCCCCCAGATTATAAGTTAAGACGTTTGCATCGTCAAAACCTTTCCACGACTCAGACTCCGTGTAACTGTATCCCTTTGTCTCAATGTCTAAACTTAATGCAAGGGATTAAAAAAAATTCAGCTTGTATCCATTAAGTCATTCAAACATCTCAGCATGGCCATGCAATTTCCTCAATCATAACTTATCGGTGGGCCCCATAAGACATTAATCTCGTTTAAAAAGAGTAGTGACAAATCCTATGTACGTAATCTACGTTTCTGAATACGCGCTGCGGTATCCAAAACAAAGCTTGTATACCATCCTTATTTCATATGGCTTAGGACAATGCATCAAAGTATGCGGGTTCACATATGCAGAAAACATAATACTTCAAGTCGAAGGATAGTTACACCCGTGATCGCGCTAAAGATGCTTAGAGCATGAACTAAGAGTTCAAGCAACATCTTTAGGATGGGTCAGTTCGGCATCCTATTATCTCCAGATAATATCTGCCCATGTGCGGATGCGAACATGCTATCATTGACTATGAGACTAAGTCAAAACATCCAACACACACTAGTCTCACATGCATTAATGATATCCCACTCTCGTTAATACTCGACTATGGACATTCAGATAAATATTTATTTCAAGATGTTAGTCTCATCAGCAGAATTAACACTATCTGATAAACATCTTTAAATATAAATCTAGGAATATAATATTTGTTTACATTAGCATGAGATGTGTAAACATATTATATCTGCCTATACATGATAGGATAACGATGAACAGTTGGCCATCAGGGCACAACTCCAACATAAAATACAATGTGACTTACCTGAGTGATCTTGAAAGTACCTGTCTCCCACCACCCACATCAAAGCATCAGGAACAAAGACACTCTGAAAAGGATGGATTCACAATTACCAACACAAGGAAATCCAAAAGACTTCTTGAAAAATCCAATTCAAACAGTTCCACACAAATAAGTCATCAATGAATTGCCTCTTTTGGAACCTATGTGGGTTAACTTCTAAAAAGGAGAGGTTATCCCTTTTAGTTTCTAAACACAAAATTACCATCCTTACCATCATTGAACCCAAATCTCAACCTCACAACCTTCCCAACCTGCAACTTGAACTTGGATTCTCCAACTCCATCCATAGCTCAAGTAACAGATTATGGATAATGTGGAAAGCTGACCATCTCACCTACATCACTCACTCATACATGGGTCAAATGCTCAACATCCTCTTTCACTGCCAGCATACACACAAAAACATTCTTTTCTCAGGAGTTTATGGCAAGCACACGAGAGAAGAAAGGAAAAGTCTTTGGGATGCTATCAACATCAGCAACCAAAATAATACTGATAGCTGGATTATTGGGGGGGACTTTAATGACATCTCTTCAATGGATCATCATAAAGGGAAGAGCACCCCTTGTCTTAACAGCATTCAAGACTTTGATAACTGTATCATGGATAATGGTCTCTACTCCCCCCCCCCCCTTTACTGGTAATCTTTTTACTTGGACATGAACTAGATCCCTGGGAAGAGTTTGGAAAAGACTTGATAGGGTTTTCACAAACTCTCTTTGCCATAAACACTATGAAAACATTTCATGTCAACATCTTTCCAGAGGGAACTCTGATCATTGCCCTATCATCATCAAAATGCAGAACCCCAGCTTCAAAGGACCTAAACCTTTCAGGTATATAAACTGCAACTGCTGGGCAATCACCACTCCTTCAAGAAAATTATTCAAGACAACTGGGGAGATTATAAAGGAGGTGGAATGAAAGGATTTATGGACAAACTATCCAAACTCACTATAATTCTCCACAATTGGAACAAGAACACATTTGGGAACATTACCTCCAAAGTGGAAGAATTAGAGACACAACTTCAAGAAGCAGAAAAAAACTATGAGGAGAATCATAGCATGGATAACAGAACTCTTATGAATGAAACAAGAGCTCAATTTCTTAAGGACACTAAAAATGAATTCCATTTTTGGAAACAAAAAGCTGGAATCAAGTGGCTCAAAGAGGGGGACTGCAATTCCTCATACTTTAATGCAATTTTGAACGAAAAAAGACACTTTCAGTCCATTCAGAGAATAAAAAACAATCAAGGACATTGGATTGATAACAATAAGGAGATTCAGCAAGAGGCTATGTTCTCTTGGGAGGAGAGTACAGGACATGACCAATTCCTCTCAAATATCCCCACCCTGATCAATGAAGCTGCTAACCACACCCTCATTTCCCTACCCTCTGAATAAGAAGTCAAGGAAGTTATGTGGAGCTTAGATCCTGAAAGTGCAGCTGGACCTGATGGGTTTACAGGAGATTTCTATAGAACTTGTTGGGACATTATCAAAGAAGATGTTACAAGAGCTGTGCAGGAATTTTTTCTAGGAATTCCCATTCCTAAAAATCTTGGCAAATCCACTATCATCCTAATTCCCAAAAAAGAGAATCCTACTACTTTTGAGGACTTCAGGCCCATTTGTTTATCCAATTTCATTGCTAAAGTTAACACAAAAATTTTAGCTATGAGACTTGGTAAACTACTGCCTGATATAATCTCACCTGAACAAGGAGGCTTCATCAAAGGTAGGCATATTCATGATCAAATCCTGACAGCCCAAGAACTTATTCATGGGATTAATTACAACACAAGAGGGGGAAACCTTGCTATTAAACTGGAAATGTCTAAGGCTTTTGACAGAGCTTCTTGGGACTTCTTGGAGATGATTCTTAAGAAATTTGGTTTCTTAGACAGATTCATCAACTTAATTCTCAATAACCTCAAGTCTACTACACACTCTATCCTTATTAATGGATATCCTAGCAGAACCTTCCAGCCGAAAAGGGGACTCAAACAAGGAGATCCTCTTTCTCCCTTTCTATTCATTCTATCAGCAGAAAGCTTCAGCAGAACCATCAATCAGAAAACCCATCAGGGGATCCTAAGCAATTACAAGCTAGGCAGACACTACATGCCTATCACACATCTGGCCTTTGCTGATGATTTACTGAAAGAGCTACTAGTCAAAAGATTAACCTCCATAAAAGCTCTTTCTATACCCCTGACAAAACCCCATCAGTTCATGCAATTAAAATGGGGAAAATTCTCAACATGCAAAGAGGCCAATTTCCCTTCAAGTATCTGGGCACTCAAATACACAGAGGAATCAATAGGAAGAACTAATGCTATGATCTTCTAAACCACTTTGAGAAAAAAACTTCAAGGTTGGACGAAGAATATGCTTTCTCAAAGTGGAAGACTAGTTCTTATCAAACATGTCTTAAGTGCCATCCCCCTCCACACTCTTGGCTCTACCAATCTACCTAAAAGCATCCTCACATGTATTCAGCAAAAAATGAGCAATTTCCTTTGGGGATGCAAAAATGATCACCACAACTACCACTAGAGTTCTTGGAAAGACATCTGCAGACCCAAAGATGAAGGGGGACTCAATATTGCCAATCTTGAAACCCTACAATTGTCTTATGGTCTTAAAGTGTGGTGGAGCTACATGAATAATAACTCTCTTTGGGCTGAATTCATGCATCACAGATACCCCCACGGCTTCAACAACCCCCCCAAACTTATTGACTCTCCATGCTGGAAGAGAATCCACCACATCCATGATGTTGGGAAAAATATCATAGATTTTGATGATGATGTATTTAGAATGTAATAGAGACTTTAGGTCTCCCCCAATATTCAATGTAATTTTTCTTTTTAAGAAATATTGTCAAAACCAAGCTCTTGAGATTTCCAATAAAACTGTGATATTTCTTTAAGCGTTTTGATGCCTGAAGACTTAATCAAATTCAGTGATATGGAAATTGGATATCTTAGTCGGAAAAGCTAGAGACAAGTAAGGATTTCTCAAGCAGATGAAAATCCTCTGTTCCGGAAGACTACATAAGAACCGGATGTCTCGCTACAACCCGCTGAAAGCTAAGTCATTCAAATCGGAAGACTAGCTCGGATCTCCTTCTCACCCGGAAGTCTGAAAATGACTCATCCGGATTTGCCAGCTAAGAATCGGAAGACTCACTGAAGACCGGAATTCTCAGAAAGCGGACAAGTGAGAAAAGGCTTAGAAAATCATCTAAGTCCTGAATGAAGAAATTCTACCCGTGGCAAGGAAAAATCAATCTCTTGATTTTCAACGGCTAGATTGAAGATAATTAGGCTGATTCAAGAACAAATTACTCGAAGACAAAGTCTGGGTCTCTAAAATTAAAGAGCCTGCCCGGAATTCCTAAACAAGCACTAGAAGACAAACAGAGTAAAGTGCTACAGTCTTGAATTCTTGAACAACGGCTAGAAGACGGATTTTGGGGAATCCTTTCTCAACAATTGGGTAAGTCCAAACACCCACTTCAACGAAGAATCTTCAAATCACAATCTTCATTCAAAATTGAAGCCAGCAAATGCAACGGATAGTCTATTATGATTCAACGGATAGATTATCCAATCCAGCTATAAATAGCATCCTTGGAAGACTGAAGAGAATATGATGAGATACGCTGATACAACAACACAACGAAGCAATCACTAAAGCTATCTCATTCACAGTTAGCCCAAAAAGCTTGATAAAGAGAGATTTCTAAACTCCTTATCCAGAAGCAAACTTCTCCTCCTTCCAAAAAGCTATAGTGTAAACACTTGAAGGTTTCCTTGCCTCAAGCACCACACCACGTTGAAGGATATTACTTTTGATCAAACTTATTGATTAAAAGGGGGCAGGTCAACTCTCTTACAAGTTGATCTTGCAAGTCCTATTGTTCGGATCTTGCAGTTGTTGAAGAAGCTTGACCTTCGAAGGAACAACAAAGCCAGCACGAGTGCAGTAGCAACATTGGTCTTGTGAAGATATACCGTGCAGAAATTCACACAAGTGTAACTGTTGGTTCATTATTCAACAACCAACTACATAGTGGATTTTGAGGACGTAGAAGGATTACCCCACCTTCGAACCTCGTTAAAGTTTGCGTGTCTCTCTCTCTTATCTTTATTCTTACTTGCAATTATACTAACTGTGAAAACTAACCTATCCATATTAGTTACTGCTCACTCCACCCACCAAATTCCGCACACAATCTAAAGTTCACAAGGACTCTAGATTACCACTCATTTTCTCGTTTTCAAAAGAAACGAAAAAGATTTTAAACTTGTAACAAAGTCTATTCACCCCCCCTCTAGACTTTGTATTTCACCACTTTGGGACCACCAATTGGTATCGGAGCAGTCTTCTCACTATCTACATTTAGATTAACGAGAAGCGATCAAAATGGTGAACAATATGGATCACGGTTTGCCCAAGTTTTCTCTTCTAGGTTATGATGATTGGAAGATCATGATGGAAGCACACCTTTACGCTCTACATGATTGCATGTGGATGGTGCTTGAGGATGGACCCTTGAAAATCCAAATGGAGAATCCTGAGAGGAATCGAGCAACTCCAGACGTAGTCCAGTACATTCCAAAGCCCAAGGAAAAATGGGATGATAGAGATTGCAAAAAGCACAATCTGGATAACGTCGCCAAAGCAGCCATCTTCAAGACACTTGACCCCATCACCTTCTCCAAAATTAAGCACCTCAAGACTGCCATGGAGATATGGCAAGGTCTTGGGAAGCTATGTGAGGGTTCAGAGGACTTGAGAAAGAAGAAGATAGAAGTCCTGCTTGAGAAGTTCAAAAGCTTCAAAATGCTTCCCGGAGAATCATTTGATATGCTGGATGAAAGATTCCACAAAATCTTGAATGATCTTGCATCACTTAACCACGTTCTTTCTCCCAAAGAAAAGAATGTAAGGTTGCTGAGATCTCTTCCAACTGAGTGGTACACCAAAGCCACAGCCATGGAAGAAGGAAGAAATCTGGAGAACTACACTGTTCAAGGTCTTCTTGATGAGCTCAGAACCTATGAGCACGAGCTGAAGAAGAAGAAGGAAGAACAAGTCACTCCCTTCCCCACGGCACTGATGACAACTCCAAGAGTCCCATCAAGTGAAGGGACATGCCCAAGGAACTGTGACACACCCTCCTCCAGCCAGCCGTCAAGTTCAAAAATGGAGAACTACGATGAGGAATTTGCCATGATGGTCAAGCAATTCCGGAAGTTCAAAAAGTTCTTCAAGAAAGCTGACTCAGTCAGAAGGCCATCCAAGGGAAAGCCACAGGTAAGTGACTCTCCTCCTGAATCTTATTTGTGTTATAATTGCAGGAAGCCCGGCCACTGGAAGTCAGCGTGCCCGTACCCAAAAGTGGAGAAGTACGGAGAAAGAGAAAGGAACGAGAAGAAAAAGAAGGCAATGGTTGCTGCTGAAAGTGACGAGTCATCCAGCTCAAGCTCGGATGAAGAAGCTCTCGTCTGCATGGAGCGCAGAGCTGAAAAGTCCAACCATGAGGATAGGTGGACCATTTCAGAAGATGACACTCTCTTCCTAATGGCCAAAGATGATGATGATCAAGAGGTAACCTCACAAACCTCCTGCTCATCTTCTTATGAAAGCATACCAACTTCTGAAAATCTTTTTGGCCAGTTCAAAAAGATGATGAAAGACTTTGAGGAGATAAATCTCAAACATTCTTCCTTAACAGAGGAAAACAAACTATTGAGTGAAGAGAATCTCAAGTTGACTGAAGGTCGGAAAAGTCAACTGAATGAGATCACTCAACTCAAGACTGAAAATGAATCTCTCTCTGAAAAGGTGAAATCCCTTAACAAAGAACTAGGAACTCTTAAGTCCAAAGAAGCAGTGGATAAGCTTCTTGAAACGACCAAACATAAGGGTCGTGAAGGACTTGGGTTTGACTCCTCTAGCTCTAAAAGGAAAGGGAAAACAACTTTCATCCCTCCTAAACCTACTGCTAAACCAAATAAGCAGAAAGGGAAGGAAAAGGAAAAACCAACAGAAGTTTCCAAAAAGGTAGTCCCTCCTAAGAACTATAGGAAGCTGGACAAACCTCAAAAAGGAAATAATTTCAGAAGAAAACCTTCTAACCCCCATTATACACGAGGCTATACCCATTATGGGGTAGACAGGAGTTTTCCAAGAAATTCTGAGTGGAGAACTATGCCAAGATATAGTCACCCTCCACCCCAGAAGCTATTTGTGCCACCTAAGTATGCTTATAACCGACACAGGACACACTATGCACAACCTAGACAAAATTATAGGTCTTATCAACCTAGGTTTGCTAGGAGGAAACAGGAAATAACACCTCCTGCACGTAGGAAGTTTTATGCCTACAACTATGATTACAATCCCAACAAGTTTAGAGCTGCAAGGAAGATTCCCTGCAACTTCAAACTTGATGTAGGGACACACACCATTAACTACACCGGACCCAAACTTAATTGGGTACCAAAATCTTCCTCCTTCTAATGCAGAAAGCCACTAAGTACCCAGGTGTCTGGTACTTAGACAGTGGCTGTTCAAGACACATGACGGGTGATGCGAGCCTTTTGAGCAATCTAATTCCCTATGATGGTCCAAGAGTTACCTTTGGAGGAAGCAATGATTTCGGCCTTACTAAAGGGCTAGGAAATCTGGTGTACAAGGGACTAACCATCCAAGCTGTATCTTATGTTGAAGGGCTCAATTACAACCTTCTTAGCATAAGTCAGTTTTGTGATAAAGGTTACTCCTTGGAATTCTGCAAGGACATGGCATCTCTTAAGAACACATCCACTAATGAAGTCATTCTCACTGGGAAGAGAATCAGGAACATCTATGAAGTAATGTGGGATAATGTCAAGGAAGCATGTCTAATCAGCAAAGGTGACACTAACCTTCTATGGCTTTGGCATAAGAGGTTGAGTCATCTCAACTTCAAAACTCTCAACAAGCTGTCCAAAGAAGAGTTAGTAGAAGGTCTTCCCAAAGCGGCATTCAGAAAGGAAAGTATTTGTGATGCTTGCCAAAAAGGAAAGCAAGTCAAGTCCACCTTCAAGGCAAAATCAGCACCCTCAACTACAAGGATATTAAGTCTTATTCACATGGACTTATTTGGCCCTGTTACACCAATAAGTCTAAGTGGAAAGAAATATGTCCTGGTGGTAGTTGATGATTACTCAAGATACACGTGGACAATCTTCCTCAACGGCAAGAAGGAGACTCAAGGGAAACTCACCAACTGCATGAAGCTAATTCAAAACCAAGCAAGTCAGACCATTCAGAAGATCAGATCTGACAAAGGCACAGAATTCCTAAATGAAATCATCATTCACTACTGCGAAGAAAACAGAATTCTTCATCAGACATCTGCAGCAAGAACACCTCAACAGAATGGTGTAGCTGAAAGAAGGAACAGAACTCTGAAGGAAGCAGTGAGAACCATGCTAGCAGAAGCTTCCTTACCAAAGAGGTTCTGGGCTGAAGCAGTTAACACAGCCTGCTACACTCAAAATAGGAGTATGATTTATAAAAGGCACAACAAAACTCCCTATCAACTGTGGAATGGGAGAAAGCCTAATATATCATATTTCCATATTTTTGGGAGCAAGTGCTTTGTGTTAAACAACGGGAAGAATCATCTGAACACTTTTGATGAGAAATCAGATGAGGCCATCTTCCTAGGATATTCCATGGTAAGCAAGGCGTTCAGAGTCTTCAACAAAAGAACCATGATCACTGAAGAGTCAATACATGTCATTTTTGATGAAAAACATGTGGTTGACAAACCATCAAAGCATGATCATGAGGTTCTGGATCTATCAGACAAGGATGAAGAAGTCAATAAAGAAGATAGAATGAAGCCCACGGAATTCATTCCATTCAGAAGTCTGCCTCTGAAGATTTCACAGAGAAATCCGGATTCAGACAGTGCTGAGCCCTCCGGAAATTTTGTCCAGCCTTCCAATATTCCGGATATCTCAAACGGCGACAATTCCGGAAATGGCAACTCAGTGCCAATCCATCCGGAAACACCAACAACTTCTGTTCTTCAACCAGAAGCTGAACTAGATCAACCAGTCAATCCCAATCAACACAATCTTCGTTGGTTAAGGGATCATCCTTCTCAACAAATCATTGGAGATATTCAATCTGGTGTTCGCACAAGAAGTGCCCAACAGAATCTAGAAGCTATGCTTGCTTGTTTCATCTCACAAGTGGAACCAAAGAATATTGAAGAAGCTCTAGTTGATTCTGATTGGATCAATGCAATGCAAGAAGAACTCAACCAGTTTTCCAGAAATGATGTCTAGAAACTTGTTCCCAGACCTACTCATCAATATGTCATTGGGACAAAGTGGGTCTTCCGGAACAAGATGGATGAAAACGGCGTTGTTGTTAGAAACAAGGCCAGGTTAGTTGCAAAAGGATATTGTCAAGAAGAAGGTATAGATTTTGATGAAACCTTCGCTCCAGTTGCTAGACTTGAAGCTATAAGGCTGTTTCTAGCCTTTGCTACTCACAAGGACTTCAAAGTCTATCAAATGGATGTCAAAAGCGCATTTCTCAACGGAAACCTAGAGGAAGAAGTGTATGTAGAACAGCCTCCAGGATTTGAGTTACACACTAAGGGAGATCAGGTGTATAGACTCAAGAAGGCGCTATATGGACTCAAACAAGCACCAAGAGCTTGGTATGATACATTGTCTCAATTTCTTATAGACAATGGATTTACCAAAGGAGTAATTGACAAGACATTATTCAAGCTACAAGATGGAGAAGATCTCCTATTAGTTCATATCTATGTGGACGATATCATATTTGGCTCAACGAAGGAAGATCTATGCACCAAGTTTTCAACCCTCATGCAAGGAAAATTTGAGATGAGCATGATGGGGGAACTCAACTACTTCCTTGGCCTTCAAATCAAACAGAGAAGTGAAGGCACTCTCATCAATCAAGCAAAATATACAAGGGATCTTATCAAGAAGTTCAATGTTGATCAGAAGTCATCCGAATCTGTCCCCATGAGCACTTCCACCAAGCTTGATATGGATGTAGATGGAAAGGATGTAGATCAAACTCTCTACAGAGGGATTGTCGGATCTCTACTTTACCTTACTGCAAGCCGTCCGGATATCTCATATGCAGTAGGTGTTTGTGCCAGATTCCAGTCAAAGCCAAAGGAAAGCCATCTGATAGCAGCTAAAAGGATTCTCAGATACCTCAAAGGAACTCAGAACATGGGTTTGTGGTATGCTAAGAGCAATTCATTTGAGTTAGTGGGATACTCAGATTCTGACTTTGCTAGATGCAAAGTTGACCGGAAAAGTACATCTGGTACTTGTCAATTCATTGGTGGAAATCTTGTTTCTTGGTTCAGTAAGAAACAAAACTCCATTTCTACATCTACAGCAGAAGCAGAGTACATTGCAGGTGGTAGTTGTTGTGCTCAAGTTTTGTGGCTAAAGCAACAACTACTGGACTATGGAGTCAAAACAAAGGAAGTGACAATCTTTTGTGACAATCAAAGTGCCATAGCCATCTCTCAAAACACAGTGCATCATTCTCGCACTAAGCACATTGATGTCAAGCATCACTTCATCAGAGAACATGTGGAAAAGAAAGATATCAAAATTGAGTATATCTCAACTGAAGAACAACTGGCGGATATCTTCACCAAACCACTAAGTGAAGCCAAGTTTTCCGATTTGCTTCACAAAATTGGTCTAATTCAATTAGACTGAATGTAGTGCACGTGGCAGTTCACTTTCCACGTCTGCCAAAATGATGGGTGGGAACGTGGCCTTGGGAACAGTATCGCCACTAGCCGCATAAATCGCCCACATTAAAACCCAATCGCCACTATTCAGATCTCAACCGCCCACTCAAAATTCTTCGTCATCTTCTTCGCGAAAAATTCTCAAAAACCTGCAAGAACCCTAAGCCTTTATTTCTCAAATTTTCACCCAAATTTCTGAGAAAATGAAGGTTGTCGGTGCAAATGTCCACTTTCAGAAGTTAGAAGCCAAGTGCTCATCTCCAACATTCTTCCAAAACTATCTGCAGATGATAGCCGCTCAAGAACTCTCCGAATTTCTTCAAATGGAGATTCGCCTCAAATTCGAGGAAGAAGTTCTTGAATTCTACAGAAATGGAGAAATCAAATCTGCTCAGTCAAAGAAAAATCCATAGAGGACATTTCCAGTCATCAAGTCCACTGTTGGAGGCTCAAAGGTGAAGCTTTCGCAGAAGAAATTGGGAAGAAAGCTTCGCCTTCCCAATTCTGGAGTTGAAGTTGGGAAATTTCCAGTCAAAAATCTGGACTGGAACATCATTGGAATTTCTGGGCGAACTCCTCCTGGCCCAGCAAAGAAAGCAGATCTGAACAACGATTACAAGTTGATTTTGGAACTGGTCATCGCCTGCCTCGAATGTGGGAGTGGAGGTCATGCCGATGACATCACCCAGGAGAGAGCCTTCATCATCAACGCTCCTGGAGAGAAAGATCAAATGACAAGCAACAATTCACAGAAGAAAATTGCCCCTAGAATAATAGCCTTCGAAATCTGGAGAGAAAGGAATCGAAGAAAGCATCAAGAAGAATCAAAAACTACAACCCAGATCATTCAAATGATCTGGAACAAACTAGTTGAATGGACTCTTGGAAAAGGATAAGGGAAACTCTCTTTAATGTTAGAATACCCAATTATGCACTCACCATTCATACAAATCTTCAAATGGCAAGCTACCACCACCACGGTAACCACTGATGTGGCGGTAGGCAATGGAATCATGGCGGGCAGTGCAATCCTTCGTACCTCTAACGGCAAATTCATTGGCGGTATGGCAAGGAAGCTCCAACAAAAGACAAACGTAGAAGAGGGAGAATTAGAAGCTGGCCTAATGGGCCTTCATTGGGCCACCTCAATTCAAAACGATAAAATTACTCTCTACATGGACTCTAAGAATGCAATTGAAAGGATTCGAGCCGCAGACAAAGGGGATACAATCAGCTTCAACATAAAGACACTACTCCAAACAAGACAAGGAAGCGCCCGACACATTTACCGAGAAGGAAACACAGCGGCACACAATCTAGCACAATTTGCACTCAAAAACAATCTTTACTCCGATTGTTTCTCGTTCAATTCTCTCCCAAGAACTGTTAGGGGAGCAGTCACTTGTGACAAAACTTGTATTTTTATTCGCCTTCATAATTAATAAAAATCTTCTTTCAATATATATATATATATATATATATATATATATATATAGATATATATATATATATATATATATATATATATATATATATATAACCCGAAGAAGATCCACCAAAATCGGTGGGGTAAGGTCCAGGCCGCCCTTACCAATTTTATTAGATAAAAAAATGATAACACGTTCGAGGAGGACTAGACCGAGGCCTCGAAGGTAGGACAAAATACATGAAAAGGACAGTTACAACAAAAGTAAAAACTGGCACAAAATACAAAACTGTAGCCCAAGAGAGGACGGAAATCAATCTGTAGAACGGAAAGCCCAATCCCTAATTACCCTTCCACTGAGCGCCCGGATTTGAATCCTTTCATGGATTAGTTCCCGATCGTAGATCATCCATTTCTTGTGTCTGTATTTCCAGCACCAGGATTGAAGGTTACTAATAATGTCCTTGGTGATGTCCTCGACCGTGCATTTGTTATTCCCAAAGTTAACAGCTGCATAATGCTTCCAGATGTTCCAGCCGATGATGCCTGGTGCTATCCTTTTAAGGTTCCCTCTAAGCGTGTGATTGTTGCCTCGCAAGTTCCATTCGAGGAGATGTTGCTTGAAGGAGATGTTATCTTTGAGAATTGGCCCATCTAAAAGGTAAGCAAACTTGCTCCAAATATTTCTGATATTTAGGCATTGAAGGAGGCAGTGGTTCAAAGATCCCTCATGATTAAGTAAAAGTACATAAGTGGGGTGGCCAAGCCCCTAGAAAGCAGCGAGACAGAAAGCCAAATGCAGAATACAACAAATAGTACAATAGAAGTGTTCCATAAAAGAAACGGATGAACACAAATATCCAACAGATAGTACTTTTGAAATGGGCCACTTAAAAACTGCTATAAAGCTGGAGGCCTCCAAGTCACATGCTTCTAACTGAGTCCGTCCACCAGGAAGCTGGCTTTGAGATCTGTGGTCCTGTGGCTGAAGTGCTGAAAAAATTCTAAGCCAAATTTCATAGAAGAAAAGTTTAATGAATGGGGCCATTATCCTCACCTGAACTGCTAGCAAACAAACATGCATCCTGTCCATTGAATGCAAAAACCAGTGCTGTAAAAGAACCCTATCATAATACCTATGACCTACCCACTCTTATTGACCTGAGAAACTTAATATGCAGCACCAAACCAGTGTTATCGACTTGTTCTCATCTCTCAATGCTCTGAAAAGAAATGTTTGCTTGAGCTTGCAAGAAGAGGATTGAGTATCCCAAGTCAAGTGCTCTTCCAAAGTACCAATACCGAAAGGTCGAGCTAAGGAGCCAGAATGAAGCTCAAACAAGCCTCCGAAACTGCGTTCAGAAACTGAGGCCACAGAACCGATCAACACAGAGTAATCTAAAGTCTTATTCCAAAACAAAGGATCCTAAAATTGCACCCAATGGTTACAAATCAGCCACCACAATGTTTACTAAGCCAAAACTGCTTGATACTAAACGAGATGCTAAAGAGGGAAAAGACCCGCATAACCTTGACAGCTTCCAAACTAACTGCGTAGAAGGCTAGGAGAACCATGGTGTCCCGTTCCAAATATGAGAGTTATAAATAATATGAGAAATCATAGTCATCCTCAATATCATCCGTATCCATTGTATTGTTTGCACTGAGTGCTAAGCTAGCCATCGTCAAAGTTTGTGCATGTTTGAGTTTCTGTTTGGCCTTCCTTTTCTGTTTCTTGCTAAGTTTTGGTTGAGATTCCAAAGAAGGTGCACTAGACTGGTTTTTCCTCCCCCCGATTGTCGGGCATGTCTTCTTGAATGCGGAGCAGATGCCCTTCACAGTAAACTCTCCCTCATCTTCAGATGTGTCAACTCCCTTAATGGGATTTTCTTTCCTTCCTGCAGCTATTATCTTAGCCCTACTCCTAGTAACCATATGAGATGGTGAAAAGGTTGGCTTACCCTTAGCTAATTTAGGAAGCAGCATCGACACCTTAGAGCATCTAGAGGTGTTTATTCTAATTGGTTCAACTTTGGAGTCAATAAACACCGTGGTTTCTCTTTCCAAGTGGGTGTAGAGTGCCGGTTCATCATTTTCCGGGGCAGTTTCATATATATATATATATATATATATATATATATATATATATATATATATATATATATATATATATATATATATATATATATATATATATATATATATATATATATATATATATATATATATATATATATCTATATATATATCTAAAACCAAAGGGAATTAAGATGAAACACTTTCCTTCTCTTCTTTTCTCTTGAATTTTAATGTAATCACCCCTTCTATTTGTGCCAGTAGAAACTTCAACTATACGAGACTTACCAAAAGAGAAAACTGCCAAGGACCTATTTACTGTGATTCTAGGAATATATTCCAGCAACCAACGAATTGTATCCAAATCAAACCAAATCTGAAATCTTTTTTACCCACACTCACTGATGCAAATGTTTTTATTATAATGGGAGTGAAAAAGCTCAAATAATGGGAGTGAAAAAACTCAATTACGGGGGGCTTCCACCTTCTAGGAGCAGGCGTGTATTGGTGAGGACGTATGAGTTCTTCAAGTTTCTCGAATTTGTGGATTTGAATGGCCATCTTCTTTGCCGATTCCATTGTTGGATATTTTTCTTGGAGTTGGTATAAACTCCATCCCTTCCACGAGTCTGTGAAGAAATCTGGCGTCCTGCGCAATTGGAACATCGCCAAGTGATGGGATTTCCACCGGAGTTAGAATATGTGGCGTAATTATCAGACTGTCTCCATCTAGTAATTACGCTGCACCTTCTCTCTAGAATCTCCGTCGCCATACACACACACACACACACACACCTAATTAACTGTGCATAATAAATAAAAGACATCAATAACCTACCCTAATGAACTCTGCTTACTAAATAAAAGACATAAAATTAATATACATAGTGTGAATTGAAGTGTGTTTACCTTCATTTGTATGTATTCTCTTTCTTTTCCCTCTGTCTTTACCATTTGATATGAACTCTCCATTTGATTCCTAGGTGTAGATTTTATGGTTCTCTGGAATATAGGAAAGAAAGACATATGGGAGTTAAATAGAATAGCATTGCTAGGTTATATCTACTATATATACATATACACACACAGATGTATATATGTATGTATGTATGTGTGTGTGTGTGTGTGTGTGTATCTGTATGTATGTATGTATGTGTGTGTGTGTGTGTCTATATATAGACACACACAAACACACACACACACACACACACACACATATATATATATGTATATGTATATGTATATGTATATGTATATGTATATGTATATGTATATGTATATGTATATGTATATGTATATGTATATGTATGTATGTATATGTGTGTGTGTGTGTGTGTGTGTGTGTGTGTGTGTGTGTATAGACATGTATGCGACATTAGGGGTGTCCACCACTAATAATAATTTAACAATATTTGGAAGTTTATGTAAAGGGGTTTTCATGTATGAGACATACCACTGAGTAAGTCCAAGACATTGTTTTGTCATGTAATATAGGAGGGGTTTACTAAAAAAGTAAACACTGAATGTTTAAAAGTAATCATGTCATGTATTATACATTGAATGATATGAATTATAGATGGAGGTACTATAGATGTTTTAAAGGAGGTGTATACTAAAAACTTTTTAAATTTGCAGAGTGACTTTGTTTAACCATTTTTTTTTCTGAGAAATTTTCTGTAACCAGTTTTTCTTAAGTCAGGCAGAGTGTCATTACCTAAGCAGAAATTTCCTTTAAGCACTTTTTTTTATGTCAAGCAGAGTGCAAAACTCTTTAAGTTTGATGAGTAACTTTATTTCTGCTCTGGACTTTTTTTATGAACTACTAATTTAATCTTGCATATTTCATATCTTTTTTAACATTTATTAGAGAATCATTCAAAATTTCAAGTCCTGTCAGAAATGTTTTTTTACAGTTTTTTGAAAGGTAATCCACACTATAACTTTGAACTCCTGCAATAGTGAAATTAGGTCAAACCTCAATTTTTTCTACTCTTCCATTATTAACTTAAACCCCTGTAATCTCTCCTCTTCCATTAATAATAACATTTCTCATGTTCAGTGTACTTGAAGCACCTTATGGGCTTTGTGTGAAACTGTACATTTTTCATATAAGCAGATTTATATTGTTGGTATTATAATTCACATCTCTTAACACTATGTTTGGTAAGAGGAATTTGGAAGGAAAAGCAAAGAAAATGATTTTCTCTCATTTTCTTCACCAAAATGGAAGGAATTTGGTTTTCCTTCCACTAAGTATGTTTTGCATTCTCATTTTCTTTTCCTTCCACTTAAACGCCCCAAAACATACCCTAGAATTATTAATGGATAATTATTCAAATTAATCAAATTTGTTTTGATTAAAATAAATTGTTGTTGGGCTTTGTGCCAAAATAAAATATATATTGATATCTAACAAACATAATTGGAAGATAAATCCAATATGTTGACTTATTGTGTGACTTTAATTGAGAACCTGAGTACAGACCCAAAAACAAGAATAAATGAATAATGTGTTTATGATGTAAACTTTGAAATGGTTTATTGAAATAAATCATGAGAATATATAATATGAATTGAATATGAGCACCTTTTTGAGTAAAGGTCAAACAAATCAATTTTGACTCTGTCAAAATCAAACACCCAAAAATATGATGTCGGAAAAAGTATAACAAATAAATATAAAAATTATATCGTTGGATAGAGTTTAATTGTACGATCGCAATGGTGCAAACAGATTTCAATTTGGAGAAAGTTGGACCAAAAAGTGTACCCTTACTAGGACCGAAATTAGTCCCAAGGACTTGCGTTTGCAATCGTGAACATCGCAGCCCTTCCCACTGAGACGCCAAAACAGGAACTGCGTACATCACCATTGGCCTCTTCCTCCATTCATTCCCTATATAAGACCACCTTCATCCCCTCAATTCTCCACCATTTCTTACAATTCTTATATCTATTCTGTTGCTGTGAGTGAGGAGAACGCAGTGGTGCTATCATATTAGCGAGAGGTCGCCGGAGTTGGGAGTTATCATCGCCAGAAGTTTCGCCAGAAAATCTTCAAAACCTCCATTAAGCTTCGAGGTAAGCCCGTAGATATATCTCGCGACTAGAATGTTCGTATAGATCGTTTCTACGTTCATAAACGGTCGTTTGGTTGAGTTTTGTGTTTAACATGTTTGAAGGACTAAGAATCAAAAACCTTGAATTTCATGTTAAAATTATGATTTAATGATTCCAAAATGATCTATGAACCTTGGAGAAAATTTCTATATAGTTTAATTGATGTTTGGAAACTAAAAATGGAATTTTCGTAATTGGAGTCGCGAGGTAGAAGACGATGAACAGTGGCTGAAAAGCCATGGCCTGGATCGATCCTCTAGGAGTTTTTCTTCCAGTATGGATCGATCCAAAGGGCTGGATCGATCCCCCGAAAATCTAATCCGAAAATTTATCAGAAAATTCTTTTTTTGAGCTCTAAAATCCTATTTTTGATACCAATTGATTGTGATCATTATAAAAATGATTTTTCACAATAAAAGTAATGTTTTTAACAAATAAAAATGTTATGTGATGCATGACGGTAAGTTAGGGTGTTAACACCCGAAGCTAGGCCACTAATTGTTATTGAATATGATGTTGTTTGATGATTATGGTAATGATTATTGATTGATGATTATGATGATTAAATCTTGATAAATATTCTGATTAAAAATGATAATTAGGAATCATTAAATCATAATGAATATATTGATGATTGTGAAAATAATATGTATTGTTAAGGGTATCTAGAAGACCTCTAAGATATATCCATATTAATGTTGATTTGAAATGTATCTAGAAGACCTATAAGATATACCTATTTAAGTTAGGCCTTGCGGGTATGAACCCCGGTGGCTAGGGTTAAAACAAACGTACGGGATCCAAGAACCAAACTTGACTATCTACTCGTTTAGCGGTACCACCCACCCAACAGTGAACACTACGCTGTTGGTTTCTGGTTGGCCTTAGGTGAAGGTAAGTTTAAGATTTTCAAAACCCTTTTAACTTAAACTAGACCTAGCTTAAGGATTATTTAGGAATACTTTATACTGGAGGGTGGGGTTCTAGTGCCACTGGAGTATGGTGCCACTCGAGTGCCACTGGCATTTTGGGGCACCTCCGGTGCTTTGTTCGCAAAATTGACGGTTTCTACCTCCCATAACCCACCCCCTAAACCCCCCACCCTACCCCCGCCCCTGCACCCCCACCCCAAATCCGCCGTAAGCCCCCCACAAAATGTGTGGCTATTATGAACGCACAATAGCCACACATTTTGTGGGGGGCTTACGGCGGGGTTGGGGTGGGGGTGCAGGGGCGGGGGTAGGGTGGGGGGTTTAGGGGGTGTGTTAGGGGGGTAGGAACCGTCAATTTTGCGAACGGAACACCGGAGGTGCCCCAAAATGTCAGTGGCACCGGAGTGGCACCGTACTCCAGTGGCACTAGAACCCCACCCTATACTGGAATATAGTTTAATTATTTAAACTAGAATTCATTTAAGGATTGATAAACATTAAAGTGATTGGCCTTAGACTAAGAATAGTTTAAGGATATTGTCGAATGTTGAATATTGAATATGAATGAATATTGAATGATGATTATTGAATTGAATATTGTGAATATTATGAATGACCGATGAACACTGAATATGAATGAATATTGAATGATGATTATTGAATTGAATATTGTGAATATTATGAATAATCGATGAACGTTGAATATGAATATAAATGTTGAATAATGAATGGTGAATATTGACTAATGATTACTGAATATCTAAATTGAACATTATGTGCATGATATCAAATGATTTGATTATGAATTTAGATTCAACTTATATGGATGTTCGACACATTAGATATGCTTACTCAGCTTCAACGCTGAGCGTGTAGTATGTTTTATTTGCTACACGCAGGTTAATAGAAAGAATGAAGTGACGTGATCCTGGACGCAGACGGAGGCGAGATTGTCGGAATGGATGTGATGATTTTGAATTAAAGAACATAAATTAATTATGTTTGTGATTATGATTTGTTAAGCTTCCGCAATATTGAAAACTCCGTACTGTTTATGATAGGAAAAATATTATTGTGATAAATAAAAGTGTTTGAAATGTTTTAAATTTTTACGATTACCAAGTTAATACTTTAGTCCGAAAGGGGCTGTAGACCTGGACGGATAAGGGTGTTACAATTTGGTGTCAAAGCAAATTTTTTTAAACCGATCTTCGGATAAAAATTTGAATTTAAAAAAAAATCTGTTAATCACATCCACGACTCTCGCATCCCTCTGCTCCAGGAAATGGTATGAGAATTTACTTGGTAAATAATGACTCTGTTAGAATTCTCATTAAATAATAATTGATTAGTTCTGAAATCATATCGAGCGTAGACTCTAGTTGAACTTTTGTACTCGGTGAAGAGACGAAAGAATAAACGAAATATGTATAATCTCCTGATACGTTATCAACGTACGCATCACATCGCGAATGACGAAACTAACCTGCATCACAAAATTGTACCAAAGTGAGACGACTATGAAGAAACGATAAATGTTGAGAAACATCCGTGAAGCCGATGTCAAAGATCCCTATGTGGACTCAAGACGATCTAATCGCTGATTCAAACACGAACGTTTAGAATTAATGAACTCTGTTATCTAACGTATCTCGTTCTGTTGTCCAACTCATTACAACACAATATGCGATTTTATCATGTGAATTGAAATTGTTCATTAAGAAACAATTCCTTGCAAAACCTTGTTGAAATACCATACAAGGAAATTGATAATTAACCTTAGTATACATTGGCTGATTGAACGACGTTAGTATTAACAACTCTTGACAAAGAATTCTTCAACTGAAGATCGATGATGGAAACCTTATAGAGGTGAAAGCAAAGCTGATTTCTAAACCGACCGACTTCATCTGGAATATATATGCGAAAACGTCTCAACCATAAAAAAATGTAAAGTCTATTCGTGCGATACACGAAAAGAAACATCTGAGCTGAAGGAACGTACCGAAAGTATGTCACCTCTCTGATATGAAATGTCTAATATTTCACTTTTCCGAGAAATTGAATTCTCTGTCAATCTTGATTCTAGAAAGGACCAATATTTGTAACTCCGTATTGAATGTGTTTCCGTCGAAACTGAAAACTCAACTATAAAGATTGCCTGACAAAGAATCATCTGACGAAGTGTTTCCTCCTTGGGAGAATACCTGTTATGTTCATACGCGAACAAAGAAAGATAGATGACACTCTGTATCAACGACTGTCAGTTGAACAGTTCGTTATCCTTTACATCGTATCGTTGACTTATTTGATCAGCCTAGAGGATCCATTGTATTCTCTAAGATTGACTTACGATCAGGATACTATCAAATCCCTATTAAGAAACTTGAACAAACTGACGATCAAGAATTTTTACCCTTTACTACAAACTGAGAACTGGTTCGGTCAAATACAAAGAACCTGCTTGTTAAAAGCTATAGACAGCTCAACCTTGTTGAATGAACTGATGCCTTATTGTGAAGCAATTAATGACTTAATTGCTTATCGTTAAAAACGTCGATGTAGTCTGATTGAATAAATGAAGTAAAGTGATGCTGACAAGACAAATCATTAAGATAATTGACTCGTTCGTATACCCTATTGACTCGAAAGATCACGACGTGGTGACAATACAAAACAAGACGTACTGAGGAATGAAGAAAATATAGCTTGCACTAGCCATGCAGCTAAGAGTAGTATGTATGACTAACCATTGATGTTTATGGATAATATTATTTCAACACAAAATACAACTTGGATTACATGAGGAACGTTACAGATGCAATTCTAAATCTAATCTTCCAGGATTCGCAAACTCATCGTAGCTAGCCCCAGGTCCTTGGAAAGCTTTGGCAAACTCTAGCTTGTCTAAAAGCTCACTAACAAAGAAAGAAGAAATGAAAAGTTTCCTCTGACTAGAAGCAATGAAGTTCTGCCTCACCGCATCGTCTAAGAATTTGAGAAGGTTATTGAAATAACCGTCAATGTTTAAGAGACCAATGAGTCTATTATGTAACCCTTCAGAAGCCCACTAGATCAAGGTGAACAAACCTTCCATACTGCCAACTCCTCCCGGAAGAATGATGAAAGCTTCCACGACATGATTCATCTCAAAATATTTATAATAGTTGCTGGAAACTGTATGCTCTACAACGTATGTAGGTCCATAGACCCATCGTGTTGCTACATACCCAAGAATGAAACCTCTAACGAGACCACCATTGGTAAAGACTATTGAAGCAACAGCTCCTTGAATGCCAACACTACCTCCTCCATAGGCAAGTTTAATCTTTCGCCTTATCAATTCCCGTCCTAAATCCACCGCAGTAGCCATAAACTTTGGATTTCTTCCTAAATCTTTCGCCTTGTCAATTCTCGTGCTTCACTATTCACCCCCCCTCTAGTGAAGGGCACTTCTTCTAACAATTGGTATCAAAGCCTAACTCTCTACAAGCCTTAACCGGTTGAGAGAATGATCTATATTTTCTTGTTGAGAATGTCGTATGCAGGATTAAGTGAAGGACACTACACCGTTAGACCTCCACTCTTCGATGGAACAAACTACACCTATTGGAATGAACGAATGAGGATTTATATTCGGTCAATCAACTTCCAACTGTGGTTAATCATCAAAAATGGTGAGACGATGCCAATGAAAAAGGTTGGTGAAATTACCATCCCAAAGAAGGAGGAAGAATATGATGCTGAAGACATCAAGAAGGTAGAAGCTTTTGAAAAAGCTAAACACATGATTTTTTGTGCAATTAACCCGGATGACTACCGGAAAATTTCTTCTTGCTCCACCGCAAAAGAAATGTGGGATAAGCTTTAAGTGACATACGAAGGTACGCCTCAAGTCCGTGAAGCTAAAATTGATTTTCTAACACATGAATATGAGTTGTTTAAAATGAAGGAAATCGAAAGCGTTGATCAAATGTTCGACCGATTTTTAAAGATCATCAGTGATTTCCATGTCCTTGGTAAAACATACTCCAATAAAGATCTTGTTCGAAAAATCCTTCAGAGCCTAACATCGGAATGGCGTTCAAAACCCGATGCCATATATGAGTCGATTGGTAACACCAATGTCGCCATCGATGGTCTTCGAGGTAATCTTAAAACTTATGAATCCACTATTCTTAAACCTTCTCTTGACAAGAGTCCCGGTCTCGCTCTCAAAGCTTCATCCTCAAAAAGGGTAGAGGTAAGTGACTCCGATAGCGATGACCATAATCCTTCTTATAACTTGCTTGAGAAGTTCCAAGAGTTTTTGAAGGAAGAACTTGGGTCCCGAGATTGTAAAAGAAAGGGGGAACTCGTTCCAACGTCCTTTGGTTGTGGAGAACTTGGCCACATAAAGCCATATTGCCTAAACCGCAAGAAGAAGAAGAAGAAGGAATGAGCATACATGGCATGGGATTCGGAAAGTTCCGGTGACGAAATTGCCACCTTATGTCTTATGGCTCATGAACGAAATGGAGAGGTAAGTACTTCTAACTCTTTCTCATTTGAAGAATTACAAGAAGCCTTTCAAGAATTATTTGGTGAATTGAAGAAAACTTCAAAAATTGCCAAAGAGGCTAAGGCAAAAATTCATACTTTGGAAGAGGAAAATAAATTTTTGGAAAATGATAGTTTTGACCTCAAAAATAAAATTAAGGCAATGAATGAAGATTCTTTTGACCAAAGTTCTACTTGTTCCTCTTGTGAGTCTTTAAAAGTAGAGAATGTAGAACTTAAGAGCACCATTGAAAAAATTAAGGTAGAAGAGCCTAAGAAACTTTGTCAAGAAGTTAAGAATGATAAAACACCTAGAATAACTAATAATCCTAGGTATAACAAAATTAATTTTAGAATGAATAAAAGTAACAAGGTTAGACAACCTAGAATTGACTCTAGGATTTTTACAAATGGTAGAAATATTTTGAGACAACCTAGAAATGAGTCTAGGAATTTAGTTAATAATTCTATGAATAATGATTTTAGATCACCTAGAAAGTTTTTGGCTCAACCTAGGCACATGCATAATCCAAACGTAGTATGCCATTATTGTTCTAAGATATGACGCATAGCTCCCGTTTGTTTTGCTAAACATAGGGACACTTCTTATAATTATGATTATGATTTTTATTTGCCTAACCTCCAAGGACCCAAAAGCTATTGGGTACCTCAATGGTATTACTAGATGCACAAAAGGGTGTGCTTGAAGACGACAAGGGGCAAGCTCACTTTACGAAATTGTTGACAATTGATGCTCCAGGACATTTTTCAAACATCGATGTTCAGTATCAAACATAAATGTTCAAGGAGTACTTTTTTTTACAATTTTTTTAAGTGCTTTTTGCTAATGTCAAAAGGGGGAAGATATAAAGGTTATGCATAGATTGAGGGGGAACTTTTTCTAAGGCACAATTTTTTTTAATATAAAAATTAACTCTTGTTCAAAACATAAACCTTTGGTTCATTTGTTAAGGGGAAACATTTCTCAAAAGTCTCAATATTTTCAAAGTCTCAAAACAATCCTCCTATGCATAACCCCGTCTTGTTTGCCATTATCAAAAAGGGGGAAATTGTTGAAACACGGGTTTATCGCTTTATCGTACTAAAGCCATGTTCGTTTTTATGACAGGTTTTGATAATGCCAAACCGCCGTGAACGAGACAAAGTGTTGAATATACAAGGCGAGAAATGAAGATGAGAACAAGAGCTAAAAGAGACCAAGAACGAAGACCGTAGTTTTAGTGTCGTTGAGTCGGTCACAAATGTGATCAAGACCAACCCAAGCCTTACACTTTGGCTCTTTAGGCTAAAACCTTTTATTGCATGTCTCATATCATAAAAATGATTTTCAAGCATGTTTAAACACATTAAAACAATAAAACCCTTGGTTCTTGCCCAACCAAAACCATAACCATCGGTTATCGGCGTTCGGTTTTCGGCATTGGTTATTGTCATTAATTTTAGATAAATTGTTTTTGGGTTTTTATCTTTGGTTTTTTATTCTGGACACATTTAAAGGTTTTCCAAATCATTAGTTTTCAAACACCATAACCTTTGTTTTTTTGGCGTTGGTTATCGGCATTCGGCGCTGGTTATTGGCGTTGGTTTTTGGCGTCCAAATCAATCAAGTGGTTTTTACTTCAGGGCATATCCAAATAGTTCTCCAACAAAAACATGTTAAAAACCACCTTTCGTTTTTGGTCTTTTGGTGAAAACCATGTGAAACGACATAAACTTGGCTAGCCGTGGTTTTTACCTTAATGAAGTGGTTTTTAAGTTTTTATACTTTGTTTCTACATAAAATACATTATATAAAAGTTTCCAAAACTTGGTTTTTATTTTGGAGAACTTCGCATTTTTTGGTTGGGTTTTAGCGCCGGTCGACTAGGCCATGGTTTTGGACTAGCCATCTACCCAGCGATGGTAGATATCACCCATCCATGGGTAAGTGATCCCGGGATTCCAGAACCATTCCACCCAGCAATGGGAGATATTACCCATCCATGGGTAAGTGATCCCGGATTCCAGAACCATGCCATCCAACGATGGGAGATATTACTCATCCATGGGTAAGTGACTTCCCAGCGATGGGAGGATATTACCCATCAATGGGAAGGCATGACCATTGTAAGGCATTTAAGCCTGATTCTTTCCTTTTTTGAAAGTCAACCTCCTTCCTAGCGATGGGAAGTTTTTACCCATCCATGGGTAGGTGACCGTTGTCTTTAAATCTGAACGAAAAATGGCCTACCAGCGATGGGAAGTTCCATACATCGCTGGGTAAGCTAATTTCCTGCAGATCCACTTTAATATCAATCCCATAAATCATGCTAATCACCCCTTAAATGTTTTGATCCGTTGGAGACTACTTTGGCACTATAAAAAGGGGTGTTTGGGTCTGCTTTACATACAAAATTCACTTCACATTACACATATCATCATTGCATCCAAACAACATTATTTTCCATACCTTTCTAGAGCCAATTTGTGAAGTTTGAGTTGTTCTTGAGCGTATATAGTTTACTCATCATCTACTCTTAAAGAGAGTCTTGTTCTTGAGTGTTTTTAGTGTTGTAAACACGTTTAGGGAAGCTTGTTTCCTTTGGTTGTACGAAGGAAAGGTATTTTCCTTTGGGTTGAAGTCTTGGAGTGCGGTATCTCCAAGCAAGTGTTGTTGAGGCTCGTGGGACTCGAGTTCTCAGGTTGTAACGGTTTGTTAAGCACCCGTAAGCTTAACGGAAGTAGTGTACCTCGAGAGAGTCTCTCGGGAGGCTGGACTAGCCACACGTTGTGGTGAACCTGGGTAAAAGGTGTGTTCTTTCCTTACGCTTTTTTATTCCGCTCTTTACTTTATCCTTGCGATTTTTACTCCGTGAAAATTTATAAAAATTCTCGTGCCTCACTATTCACCCCCCTCTAGTGAAGGGCACTTATTTTAACAATTTGGGTCACATCGAGTTCGGGTCACATCGGGTTCGGGTCTAAGGATACTTGTTCATGACCCAAAGCTATCAGGTTCGGGTTGACCCAATGGGTTAAGAGGCGTATTTTAAAATTGTAAATTTTCCATTTAGAGATGAAGTGATCAATGCATTTTTCAAAACAGAGAAAAAAAATCATTCAAAACAACAACAAAAAAGTAAACGTAGCAAACAATTCTAAACATCATCATGTCTCAAATGAACCATCCAAGCACACTAATCAAAATACCAAATAATTTAGAGTTCAAACAAAATGATTAGAAGTTCATTCTCAAGTGAAGTCATTCCCCATATCAATTTGATGCTTATCACGAGTAGAACGCCTGAAATCCAACTCAATGCCTTTTTAAAATTTGTCACGTTCATCTGCATATTAATAGAATAACACATATATGAAGAGTTAATTTATAAGTGTAAAATAAATTGAGGCTTATATATTAAATTACCTTCATCAACATCATAGCCAAATATCCAACTACGAGTGGTAACCAAAGCTTCTGCATTCTCTGGCTTAAGTGATGCTCTCCACTTTGTTAAAATTCTACCACCTAAACTGAAAGCAGATTCAGATGCAACTGTGGTGATGGGTATGCTTAATATATCTTTTGCCATTTTTGAAACATCAGGAAATCTTTTAGCATTGTCCTTCCACCATTCAAGAACATCTAAAGTTTCATTAGGATCCACCTTGAGTTCTTCCAAATATACCTCCAATTGGGATTTAAACCTAGAAGTTGTCACTCCATCAAATGCTAAAAAAGCCTACATACAAATTTCAAAAGAGAAATGAATACCAAAAACTGAAACATTATATATATATATATATATATATATATATATATATATATATATATATATATATATATATATATATATATATATATATATATATATATATATGGATTGACTCTAGTGAGATGACACCTAACGGGTAAGATGACATGCTTCGGTCAGATGATGCAAAGCTCACCTGGAAATAAAGCAAAGCTCACCACTTTGAACCCCAAAACATACCTTTTTTTAAATTTTAAAAATTAAAAAATTAATTAAAAATAAAAAAACAACACCGGTCAACCACTAGTCAACGGCGGCGGAGCAGCAGCGGAGGCCAGAGTCCAGTGGCGGCGACCGGCGACGACTGGAGAGCTTTGTAGTAGCCAGTGGTGAGCTTTATGTCATCTGAGCGAAGCATGTCATCTCACCCTAAGGTGTCATCTCATTGGAGTCAATCCCATATATATATATATATATATATATATATATATATATATATATATATATATATATATATATATATATATATATATATATATATATATATATATATATATATATATATATATATATATATATATATATATATATATATATATATATATAATATATATATATATATATATATATATAATATATATATATATATATATATATATATATATATATATATATATATATATATATATATATATATATATATAATATATATATATATATATATATATATATATATATATATATATATATATATATATATATATATATTATATATATATATATATATATATATATATATATATATATATATATATATATATAACCCGAAAAAACCACCAAAATCAGTGGGGTAAGGTCCAGGCCACCCTTACCAGTTTATTAGAGAGAATACATAATACACGTTCAGGGAGGACTAGACCGAAGCCCCAAAAGTAGGAGAACCAAGGAAAAGTAAAAGACAAAAATAAGAAAGTCAACAACTGCAGCTGCCAACTAAACACCATCTGCATCATCTTGCCAAGTTCACCTCTTCCCCCCTCTCTGCGAAAGGAACTGCCACCATATTCTGCAACTCAACCGAACACTGAAAGGGAGTCCTTCCACCTTGAATCTCTTTCCCAGATAGAAAGAACAGATTGAATCCCAGGTTTGTGAGATTGATATAAAAAATCATCCATTTTTTCCTCCTCTTCTTCCAACTCCAATCTCTTAGAGTTTCAATGATCCCCCTCTTGACCTTGGCTATGTTAATAGAGTCTGAATCATAGATTATTCTATTATATTCTTTCCAAATATGCCAAACAATAATCCCTGGTAGAATACCTCGCAAATGTCCTTTGAGGTTATTCCTTCTATGTGACAGATTCCATTCCAATATATGTTGATTAAGATTTAAGTTGCTTCTAGGAGTAGGGCCATCTACTGCTTCTGCAAAGAACCTCTAAAGACCCATACTACACTCACACTGATATAAGACATGATCTTTTGATTCTTCCGTAATCTTACCCAGAGGGCATATAGAGGCTAGGTGCACCCCCATTGCCCTTAACTTATCTGGAAAAGGTAGAAAAGAATTGATAACTCTCCAAAGGAAGAATTTTACCTTGGGGATTTGATCCTTATTCCAGCAGTATATGTAACTGATTTGAGTGGGTTTGGCTTGTCTGCAAATGTTGTATGCTTTTTTAAGAGAGAACTCTCCATCAATCCAGGTAATCTGGTCACCCATATCACTGCAATTTTCTGAGGCAATGTTGTGAATTCTGCATATTCTTTTCCAAACAGGTGAATCATAAAGTCTTTCTTCAAAATCCTTTTGTCTAAGGTACTTGGCTCTCATAAACTTGGCCCATTTGGTAGTGTCAGTTTGAACTTTCCACCAAAGTTTAATTGAGTAAGCATCTTGGATATCTTCCAGACTTCTCAGTCCTAGCCCTCCCTCTGCAGTTGGAACACAGATGTTCTTCCACTGACTCCAATGATACTTAGGTTTACCATTCTTGAAACCCCAAAGGAAATTAGCCATTTTCATGTGCAGACTCTTAATGATTGATTGGAGCAGGCATTGGACTGCAATGATGTGGAGAGGAATAGAAGATAAAACATGTTTGATAAGTACAAGCCTCCCCATAGGGTTTAGAGTAGTGCTGAACCAAGAATTCATGTACTTGTCAAAATGGCCCAGTAGTTTAGAGCAGTGATGTTTCTTCAGCTTACCTTTGATCATAGTAGCCCTAAGATAGGTGAATGGAAGGGTCCCATGATCCATGCCCAAGGACTCTGCCATAGTAGCAATTTTAGTGCTATTGACTTTATTCGCAGTATAAAAACAGCTTTTGTGAATATTAATCTACTGCCCAGATCCCTTCTGATAGTCCTCTAGAATCTTCTTAAATTTAGAAAGATTTCTAGAATCTCCATTCACAAAAACTACTAGATCATCTGCAAAAGCTAAATGACTGACCATAGGGTGATTACCAGTGTTGAAGCAACTCAGATAGTTGTTACTCATATGAAAATTAATCATTCTACAGAATCCTTCACTACTGATCAAAAAAAGAAGAGGGGATAGAGGGTCGCCTTGTTTAACCCCCCTCCTCATCTGAAAAAATTCAGCTGGGGTTCCATTTACCAAAATGGATAGATATGAACCCACCAAGTTAGCCATTAAGAGCTTTTGAGAGAATTCATTAAAACCCAGAAGATTCAGAATATCCTTAAGATAGGTCCACTCCACTCTATCAAATGCTTTGGCCATATCCAATTTGATTATGCAATTATCTCCCCTAACCTACTTGTCAATCATATGAACCATTTCTTCCGCCAAAAGAATTTGTTCTTGAACCCCCTTGTTCTTTTGAAAACCAGTCTGTTCCTCTGAGATGATTTTAGGAAGAAGGTAGAAAGTCTAGAGGCTAGGATCTTGGTGTTAATTTTACTCATGAAAGTGGAGAGGGAAATGGGTCTAAAATCACCAAAACTTTTTGGGTCTTCAACTTTAGGAATTAGAGTAATGAAGGTGCTCCTAAATGACTTAGGAACCGGAATTCCCAAAAAGAACTCCTGACAGGCTAGAATAACATCCCTCTTGATAATGTGCCAACAAGTTCTAAAAAAGTAGCCATTGAAGCCATCAGGGCCTGCTGCACTGTCTGAATTAAGAGCCCACATTGCTGAGTAGATCTCTGATTCTATTGGCATAGAGCAAAGCATCTGGTTGTCAAGGTCATCGATAACTTTAGGAATAAAGTTGGTAATAAGTGCAGTATCTGGGTGATTAATAGTTGTGTAGCACTCAGAGAAGTAATTGACTGCCTCCCTGCTAATGTCCTCCTGAGTTGAGTGATGGTTGCCATTAGCATCCTGAATTGATCTGATAGTAAGTTTACTTCTTTTGTGTTTAACAAAAGAGTGAAAAAACTTAGAATTGCAATCCCCCTCAGACATCCACTTTATGTTAGCTTTTTGTTTCGAGAAGGAAACTTCCCTGTTAAGGCTAACAGTGAGATTAGCAGCAGCAAGATTGGCAGCAGTCCTCTTCTCTTCATTAGGATCAAATTCATATTCTTCTTGAGCCTTACAAGCTTTAATTTCATTGTCTTTCACCTCTTGGAAGATATTGCCAAAGTGCAGTTTGTTCCAATTAGAAAGAGTATATTTAAGACCCTTAAGCTTCATAGCTAGACCTGCCATACCTCCAGTCCTCGGGCTATTAACCCAATAATCATTTACTGTAGTTAAGAAATTGTGATGGGTGGCCCAGACATTAAGAAACCTGAAGGGTTTATGCCCTTGGAATCCCTCTTCCTTACAAAGGAGAAGAATAGGTTTGTGATCAGATGAAGTCTTACTGAGGTGGGAGATGCTAATATCACTGAAAAGGATATTAGCATTAGAGTTGATGAGAACCCTATCTAATCTCCTCCAAAGTTCCCCTTACTTCTTACTCCAGTCCAAGTGAAAATCCCACCAGTAAAGGGAGGTGAGTGAAGCCCACAAGCATCAATACACGTCCTAAAATCATCCATATCATTAAAATCTGGATTTGAGTTACCTTTATGCTCATCAAAGCTAAGAATAGTGTTAAAATCACCCCCCACAATCCAAGGGTGATTAAAAGTGTGAGCCTTGTACATTTCCACCCAAAGAATCTTTCTTCTGGCTGTGTTGTGACCCCCATAAACAGCAGTGATTGTAATATTAGTGTTGAGTTTGGTGTTCCAAAAGTCAAAATTGAGACATTGGCTTGCCTCCCAGCACCCTTGAAGATTTAAAGAATAATCTCTCCAAAAAATCCACATTTTATTATTGAGCCCACCTTTGGAAGTAGTTAAAGTTTTTAGCCTATTAAGGGATGAGGCTGCTCCACGAACATTCCAAAATAGGCAATTCATAAAAACGTTTTAAAGGGTCCTTCTAAGCTTCTTGTTTGACTCCTAGTCATAATTGTCCTTGCATAAGAGTTTTTATCCTTGAATGTGGCTTTAGGGATAGCAAGAACTGGAGAATTTTCCTTTGGAATAGGAATGTCAAGAGGTTCCAGAGCACTGTTGATCCAAACAGTTGGTTCCCTTTCCCCTTCTGAGTGGTACCCTGCTTCAGGGATGACATTATCCTCACTTTCTTTATCAGAACCCAAATCCTCTATATCAATTAATTGAATCTGATTCATAAGGGAGTCATCCTTGGATCCCTTATGTAGAGATTTTGGATGGAGAGAAAGATCAGTGGGATTTAGGTTGTCCTTGTATTTGTTGATTTATCCTGATTGCTATCTTCTGGATGCAGGAATATATTGGAAGCAAATTTTTTTGCTGCAGAAAATGAGGGAAAGTGCTCCTGAACATTGAAGAGGCTGTGTAGGCCCCATGGAGAGGATACTGTCACAACTCCTGCAGCCTCCTGGTGGGTAGGTCCCTCCACTAAAGTTGAGCTAATAATAGTCTCCTGGTTAGGAAGAGGATCTTTTCCTTTAGGGGTAGTGTCAAATCCTGTGGCTAGAGCTTTATTAGCTTGGCTTATAGCTGTTGGAGAAGAACCTGGGCCCCTGTAGATTAAACTGACCTGTTGTAATGTAGTATTTGATTTATCTTTAGGAATCCATTCCTTAATAACTTTAGAGGATGTAGCCTGACCCCTCTTGGGTTTTCCCTTATCCAATGTCCAGCCATCCTCCCTAGTTACAGTGAATGGCTTGTGTGAGTGTGTATCCTGGCCCTTCTTAGAATTGTCTTCTAATATCCAGCCATCACTCACCAAACGCTTCTCTGAATAATGCACAGGTCCCATAGTTTGTGTATGGAGTTTCTGCTTGTGTTTTTTACTTTTGACCCCCATCCAACCCTTACCTTCATTGTTGCTAGATTCCACTTTTTTACCCTTGGTAAAAAAAGAATCTGGGGAGGCTCCATGAATTTTGCACAAGAATTTGGATGGCCCAAGTTTATGGCATTGCTTGCAGTAGCCTGGAACACTTTCAAACTTACAGGGGAGGATTAATTCTCTTGGACCAATTCGCAGATGAATGTTAGAAGGTAAGAGATTGGCAATGTCAATTTCAATGCAGCATCTAGCTTCCCTAGTTCGTATAAGGTTGATTGTTTGGGAATCCAAGAGACAAGGTTTACCTAATGTGCTTGCTATAGTAAACAGAGCTTCAAAATTTATGAAATGTGAAGGGAGGTTGCTAATGGTAACCCAAATAGGAACTATGGAGCAGTCTTGGTGAGGGCAGTATTCAGGTGTCCATTTAAAAACATGTAACTTGATATTGTTGATAAACCAAGTACCTCTAATAAAGAATCTCAAATAATCTTCTTCCTTGTTGAATATGAACAGGACATCATTGTTGAGGAGCCTGCGTAATCTGAAGCCCCCTGGAATCTAGTCCCTTCAAGGAAGCTTTTGACGTCTTGAAGATTGATGTATCTGCTAGCTCTTCCCACCAGTGCAAACTTGAAGTTGTTACAGAGCTTCCTTTCCTCATCCAAGGAGAATACAGCTGATGGCATTCCTTTGAAAGTTCCCTCAACCTTGCCCAATATAGTATTCCCATCTTCATTAAACAGATGACTAAACAGTTTTTTAGATTGTGGTAGAGTAGGAATGTTTGTGGCTATGTTGGACTTTTGGTTGGGATGATCAAAGTTGTGATTTGCCGGATAGTTGGCCGGAAAACCAGAGAATTCCGGCAACTTTCTTACTCTAGCCATCATATATATATATATATATATATATATATATATATATATATATATATATATATATATATATATATATATATATATTATATATATATAATATATATATATATATATATATATATATATATATATATATATATATATATATATATATATATATATATATATATATATATATATATATATATATATATATATATATATTATATATATATATATATATATATATATATATATATATATATAAGCTTAAGTTTAAAAATCATGACTGAACAATAAGACTTATGGAGTATTATGATTAAATTATAAATAAATGTAAAATGAAATTATAAACATACTTCTAGGTGTGCTGAGGTATTCCTTAAATTTGAATTCACATCGGTAGTAGGATCATCTGTTGAATACTCAGCAAATAATTTAAAAAGTTTGTCCTTCACATTTTCCACCTTCACTTCTGCAGTTGTAGGATCTAAGGTTGTAAAACAAAATCTCACAAATTGAAGTTTATAGTGGTAGATCCTGTATGATAGAATAAAAATTGAAACTCTTAAAATTTATAATGTAGTTAACACAAAAAATAAAAGAGTGCTATATTTTAGTCAATATCTGTAGACTTTAAATTTTGGGGATCAAATCCCCTCACAAGAAAATTGAGGACATGGACAGACTGCACATTTGGAACTTCAATTTTAGGTTTGAATTCAATTGGTCAAAAGTCAAAACTTGGGTAGTATTGTTGATGTGAACACCCAAGAATATATAGTATATATATACTGCTTGCTTGGAGGGGGATTCCAAATCAACAAATAGACAAGTTTATAGTAAATAGGAACATGTTTATAGCAAATGCCAAATAGAGAGGTTTATAGCAAAAATTTCCAAATCAGCAAATTTGCTCGTGGTGATAGCAAATAGGAACAAGCTGGCAGTTCACTAAGTTCAAATCAGGTTTATTCTGATTCGAAACATAATACTCCGTAAATAGCAAAAAACACAGATTAAACCATACTGCTTAAATAGAAAACAATGATTTTATATTTTAAATTTTAAAAGAGAATTAACATGAGTTACCTATAGGCCCAAGTGAAGATGATGAATTAGGATTAGAAATTCCACTACTGTGCTTGTTTCTTCTCACCATTGAGCCACCAGAGGTCAGAGGATGATTGACGGAAGAGAGAAGACGGCAACAATCGGCGATTTGGCGGAGCAATTGAGAGAGGGAGAGTGGGCCGATGGAGAGGGAAGAATTAGGTTTAAGAGCCGATTAGTATTCCAGGTTGTATGTGGTATAACTGTTTGAGTATTAAATAAAAATATAAAATTTTAATTCTTAAGTTTGGAGTGCTTAACCCGTTGGGTCACACCCAACCCGAGCGGACCCGAAATTTTAACGGGTCCTTGGGTTCGGGTTATTTCAGGTTCGGGTCACAAAATTCATGTTCAAAACCCGCTAATTGCGGGTTGGGTTTCGGGTAAAAATGGGTCGGGTCATATTTTGCCAGGTCTACATTCAAGGCATTGTATCATCTTATTTTGTGATAATAATACACTTGTATTCTATTTTAAATAATAATTTCTATATCTTAAGGTTGGTTCTCTTAAGTGTGAGTGTTAGGTTCTAGATATTTGATTGAGTGTGTAATATCTTGATTGAATTCTAGATTCAAACCCCAAGTGAGGATAAGAGTGTGTTATATCTCCTAAGACCAACCTGGTATTTTCCCCCCTTTTCTCTTGTTCTCCCCTCCCCATTTCGGCCATACCATCAACAAACCCAAACAACCCCTTTTCTTCCTTAACTTCTCCTCTTTAAACCCACACCATAACCCCTTCTCCTTCTCTCCAGAAATTCGGCCATCCCTTATCCCCTTCAAAACCTAAGCTAAGATATATCAGATGAGATATTTTTTGTTAGGTCGATTGAATGGTGTAGGATGTTTAGTGGTGTTAGATGAGATATTTTTTTGTTAGGTGGATTGAATGGTGTAAGATGTTTAGTAGTGTTAGATGAGATAATTTTTTGTTAGATGGATTGAATGGTGTAGGATGTTTAGTGGTGCTAGATGAGATATTTTTTTGTTAGGTTGATTGAATGGTGTTGGATGTTTAGTGGTGTTAGATGAGATATTTTTTTGTTAGCTGGATTCAATGGTGTAGGATGTTTAATGTTGTTAGATGAGATATTTTTTTGTTAGGTAGATTGAATGGTGTATGATATTTAGTAGTGTTAGATGAA
The DNA here is from genome assembly GCA_003260385.1 of Cuscuta australis. Lineage (NCBI taxonomy): Eukaryota > Viridiplantae > Streptophyta > Magnoliopsida > Solanales > Convolvulaceae > Cuscuta > Cuscuta australis. The sequence goes on along the minus strand of NQVE01000076.1, from coordinate 5,840,808 downwards.
ATATTTTTTTGTTAGGTGGATTGAATGTTGTAGGATATTTAGTGATGTTAGATGAGATATTTTTTTGTTAGATGGATTGAATGGTGTATAATGTTTAGTGGTGTTAGATGAGATATCAAAAAGTACATAAGCATCCAAATTAATACAGTAATTTTTGGGTTTGGATTTTGGATAGAAGACATATGATCATCCGTCCATTATCAATTTTTTTTAGGTATAACGTTAGAGCTAGTAACGTTAACCCCTCTTTCTCTGACCGAATTTTATTTATTTTAACTTGACGGTACATGCTGTACTGTTTCTATTTAATTTATTTTAACTTGTGTACCGTTGAGCCCTTTTTCTAGGGGCTTTTTTTTCCTTCACTTAACTAGAATTAAATTGTCTATCTATGTGGTCCCATTCCTTTTACTTTCTCAACTCATCACTAGGGGTGGGTTCGGTTTTGGCGGTTCGGTTTTTACCCAAAACCAAAGACAAAAGGGAAGGTAAGTTGGCGGTTCGGTTCGGTTTTACATAAAAAATATGTAAACCGTTGGTTATTCGGTTCGGTTTTATGCGGTTTTTATCTTAGTGTTTTTCGGTTTTTTCGGTTTATAAAAGTAAATATTTATAAGCATTAAAAATTGTATAAATACTAACTCGACGAAGCAATAACAATACGTAAGTTTGAGTTTGGTTTTTTTCCTTGATTGGAAGGTTAGTGTTCTCATTGGTTCAATTTTATATACAAAATATGTGTCAAGTGTCTAACAAACATCTAGAAGATTCTAAATAATCTTAAAGATATTGTACGTAAAATCAATTGCAGAGAATTTGGATTTTTTTATATAATACTTTTATTTTCATTATTACATCAAAATTTTTTTATTTAAATATGTTAACTACTCATTTTAATTTTTAATGTAATATAATTCTATATTAGGATTAGTTATTGGTATTTATATTCTTAGATTTTTTAAAGTTTATAATATGGTTAAAATATTTAATTAATAGTTAAGAAAAAAACTTTAATTGACTAGTAATTTATTTGCATTTTTGTTTATATGATTTTTAAACATATGACATATACTCATATAAATAAAATGAAGCATATAAATAAGTTCGGTTTTCCATCATCTCTGATGGAGCCAAAATTTCACTATTTTTTGGCTTTGGGGTGTAATGAAATAAATCAAAATGGATCTCTAAACTGTCTGTGCTTCTTTAATTAATGAAGTAGCAGTTAGTCAAGCAATGCAACTTTCGACGTTGAGCCGGGGGTCTCTTTGGAAACAGCCTCTCTACTTTCGAGTAGGGGTAAGGTCTGCGTACACACACCCTCTGTTGGGAAAAATATTATAGATTTTGATGATGATGTATTTAGAATGTATTAGGGACTTTAAGCCTCCCCCAATATTCAATGTAATTTTTCTTTTTAAGAAATATTGTCAAAACCAAGCTCTTGAGATTTCCAATAAAACTGTGATATTTCTTTAAGCGCTTTGATGCCTGAAGACTTGATCAAATTCAGTGATATGAACATTGGATATCTTGATCGGAAGTGTTAGAGACAAGTAAGGGTTTCTCAATCAGAATCCTCAGATCCGGAAGACCACATAAGAACCAGATGTCTCGCTACAACCCGCTGAAAGCTAAGTCATTCAAATCGGAAGACTAGCTCGGATCTCCTTCTCACCCGGAAGTCTGAAAATGACTCATCCGGATTTGTCAGCTAAGAATCGGAAGACTCACTGAAGACCGGAAGTCTCAGAAAGCGGACAAGTGAGAAAAGACTTAGAAAATTTATCTAAGTCCTGAATAAAGAAAACTCCAACCGTTGGCAAGGAAAAATTAATCTCTTGTTTTTCAACGGCTAGATTGAAGATAATTTTGCTGATTCAAGAACAAATTGCTCGAAGACAAAGTCTGGGCATCTAAAATTAAAGAGCCTGCTCAGAATTCCTAAACAAGCACTAGAAGACAAACAGAGTAAAGTGCTACAGTCTTGAATTCTTGAACAAAAGCTAGAAGACGGATTTTGTGGAAAAAGGAATCCTTTCTCAACAATTGGGTAAATCCAACCACCCACTTCAATGAAGAATCTTCAAATCACAATCTTCATTCAAAATTGAAGCCAGCAAATGCAACGGATAGTCTATTATGATTCAACGGATAGATTATCCAATCCAGCTATAAATAGCATCCTTGGAAGACTAGAGAAAGAGAAGAGATACAACAACACAACGAAGCAATCACAAAAGCTATCTTATTCACAGTTAGCCCAAAAAGCTTGATAAAGAGAGATTTTTAAACTCCTTATCCAGAAGCAAACTTCTCCTCCTTCCAAAAAGCTATAGTGTAAACACTTGAAGGTTTCCTTGCCTCAAGCACCACACCACGTTGAAGGATATTACTTTTGATCAAACTTATTGATTAAAAGGGGGTAGGTCAACTCTCTTACAAGTTGATCTTGCAAGTCCTATTGTTCGGATCTTGCAGTTGTTGAAGAAGCTTGACCTTCGAAGGAACAACAAAGCCAGCACGAGTGCAGTAGCAACATTGGTCTTGTGAAGATATACCGTGCAGAAATTCACACAAGTGTAACTGTTGGTTCATTATTCAACAACCAACTACATAGTGGATTTTGAGGACGTAGAAGGATTACCCCACCTTCGAACCTCGTTAAAGTTTGCGTGTCTCTCTCTCTTATCTTTATTCTTACTTGCAATTATATTAACTGTGAAAACTAACCTATCCATATTAATTACTGCTCACTCCACCCACCAAATTCCGCACACAATCTAAAGTTCACAAGGACTCTAGATTAACACTCATTTTCTCGTTTTCAAAAGAAACGAAAAAGATTTTAAACTTGTAACAAAGTCTATTCACCCCCCTCTAGACTTTGTATTTCACCACTTTGGGACCACCACCCTCCCCAGACCCTACTCTTGTGGGATTTAACTGTGTTGTTGTTGTTGTTGTTGTTGTTGTTTATTCGGTTCGGTTCGGTTTTTCAAAGTAAAAACAAAAACGGAACCAAACAATAACGGTTCGGTTCCGTTTTTTTACATTCGGTTTCGGTTTTTTCGGTTCGTTTTTTTTCTAGCTCGTTTCGATCGATTTCGGTTCGGTTTTCGGTTTTCGGTTTTCCGGACCCAACCCTACTCATCACCTAGAAGGCTAGAACAGTAGAACCTAGGGATGGCAACGGGTCGGGTTCGGGTCGGATAGTACTATACCCGAACCCGACCCGACTTTAAAAACCGAAACCCGAACCCGACCCGAAACCCGACTTTTTAAGCTAAAACCCGAACCCGACCCGAACCCGATATTCCAACCAGAAACCCGAACCCGACTTTTAACTAATAATCAATTCGGCGTACCCTAATAATTTTAAAAAGATTACATCTAATTTTTTTTTTATGTCTCATTTTTTTTATTAAGAAATTATAAAAATGATTATAAAAGGTATATTTGATATAGTAGCACTTTGTCAAGAGATTATACGGAGTGCTCATTATATCCATAGGCTTTTATGTTATAAAATATTCGGGTTTGAGTCGGGTCGGGGTCGGGTCAGGTCGGGTCGGGTAAAATAATAAACCCACACCCGACCCGACCCGACTCGATGTCGGGTTCGGGTAAAAAATTTCGGGTCGGGTTCGGATTATTTTATTTTCAGTTCAGGTTCGGATATTTTAGTGGTCGGTCGGGTCGGTTAAGCTCGGGTTCGGGTTGAATTGTCATGCCGACTAGAACCGCACTCGTTTTCAACTGTCAATCCATTTAAAGTCCAACGCGTCAGCTGTACAGATCTCTATGTTTACCTGCTAGATTTGGGCGCGTTATTTGGTCGATCAGGCTTTTCGTTTCCATTCATTCCCTCTTCTGGAATTGTGGTATTTTTTTTAGGTTTTGAAGGTGGGAATATGGCTCAGTTTTTGCTTCACGGGACCCTCCACGTGACGATCTTCGAGATCGATCAGCTTCACGGTGAAGGGGGCGGTGGACGGAACATCTTCAGCAAGGTGTGGATATGATCGTGGTTCCTTTTTCTGACTCATTTCCCTTATACTAAACTGTTCTATTATTGCTTATTACTAGAATTCGCTTTGAACTTTTGTGGTTATGTAGTGTTATTATTATGCATCCAGATTCACCAACCTACTTCTCTAGATTTGTAGTTATTTGGCTCTTAACTGATTCATCGCATCCCCTTCCCATATTTGTCAACTCATGTTTTAAAAGGTTGTCCCAACTTCCAAAAGTTTTCTTCTTCTTCTTCTTCTTCATTTCACTATTGGTTCTACTTCTCTTTTTCTGCATCCGAGATTTTGTCTCATTTTACAAGCAGGATGCATCACAATGACTCGTTATTTTGTCATGTTTTTTTAATTTGCTCAATTTTTATAGCTTTGTACAAGAAAAATTTTGTTTCAATTTTTTCAGATGTAGAGCTCCATCGTGTTTTTTATAATGTTCTGTAGGACTGAGCAAAGAACAGCTGCTCCCGAAATTCCCCACAAAACATGATCAAACTTGACCAATATTTACCAAATCGTGAAGAATGCTCAAAAAACAGATCTGAACTAAACCAAATGGCCAATTCTGGATTTGAGAGACTGAACTAAGCCAAACAGATCTGAAATATACCAAAATCCCGATTCGCTCATATATATTAATATGGAGTATATATTATACTTAAATATCGATTTTAGATCCCACTGCTATTTGTTTATCAGGTTTTTAGTTTACTACATTTTCATAAATTGGTTTTCTAATGTTCTAAGTTTGTATTGGTATAACATTAATGCAGATTAATTTTTCTTTTTGAAGTTTTAAATTGTCTAATAAATTACTTAATTTAAAACAAAGGAGTGATTCAGACCAATCCTCTTAATAATTTGTGATTTCACAAGAATATTCCAAGAAAAAGAATGTACATCATTGCTCCAACAAAAACAACAAACCTTGTATAATCCCAACTTTATTGGGGTCTGGGTTAAGATACCCTCGTAAAATCAGAGATGTTGTCGTTTCTATTAATCCTTTGATGCATTGCTAGATTTACTATCCAAAGCATTTTAGAAAGTAAGAAGCAAAGGGAAGTAGAGTTTACAATGAACCTAGTAAGGTCCCACAGAAGTTGGGTTTGGGAAGGGTGTGTGTACGTAGACCTTGCACCCATTTGAAAGTAGAGAGATAGTTTGGATAAATAAAAAATGTAATGTAAATAAATATTAAAAAACAAAAATGTAAAAGAGTGAATGGAGTACCTCACACCAAGTAAGAGTAAGAACACAAAAGACAAGAAAAAACACACCGAGACACTAGCAGTGAGCCCCAAAGCATAGAAAATCGACAAGAACTAACCACAAGTTGAGGCAAAAACACAATAACTAAAATAACAAACGAGGGGCCAAAAGTCTACCCAACAGCCCAACTACTATAGTCCTAGTTCTCTGTATGCCTCTATCTAAGGTAATATTGTGAAATAATATACTTAGGCCGAATTCAACTCCAAAAGTTAACTCAAGAGGTTGAGACACCCAAATTATTATAAACACCATAATATTGGTGTACACGGTCCATTCGGGATGAGTATAACTCAACACGCCCCCCTCACACGAGGCACAAATTACTGCGGGCGCGGTCTCTTCATCAATGACCTTAGCTCAAGTGTCATGTGAAATAATAGACTTGGGCCCAATTCAACGCCAAAAGTTAACTCAAGAGGTTGAGACACCCAAATCATTATAAGCACCATAATATTGGTATACACGGCCGATGTGGGATGAGTATAACTCAACAAATATCCTTGGCATAATCCAAAAGTTGAAGGTCATGTTTAATAACCTCATTCCGGTTCTTCCTGAGTCTACTCCTTCCCCTTCTCACGCCCACGACCTCAAGTCTCTCACACCTGAAGTTAATACACTCCATGACATGCTGATTAAAATGAAGACTCGTTTATATGTCTATTTAAGTATTAAGTCATGCAAAAACATTTCAAAAATTATGTTTGCAATTTTATAGTTGCAGCTTTGCCTCTGGCAATTCTTGAAGTATTTTCATTAACTATATTACTTTCTTGTAGCAATTCTGTAATTTTTTTGGAGGTTTCTTGTGAAGTCACACACACACATATCTAGGAGTGTTGACATAAATTTCTCCCAAGACAAATGAGTTATTCATTTTCAACTTTCAAATTATCAAAAGCTCTTTTGAGATTTTCACTACATTTAATTATTCTAACTTAAAATGAAGATACTTTCTGAATTTTGTTTTTTTATTTTACTGTTTTCTGTTATTTTAAAAAGGATTCATGTGCAATTTTTCCAATAACATTAAAAGTTTTTTTTAATGTAGAGTAGATGGATCATCAGGTATAGTGCCTGAACCAATACCAATTTATCTAGAACCTACTAATGAAAATCTCATACCGAACCTAAATAGCAGGCAGTATTGTAGCGATACAAGCCAAATCCATTCACTACCTATACCATGTTTGCCTCTATTGTTTTGGTTGAACTACAATAGAATTTCAGTTTGGAGCAACTTGGAAGTTGGAATACTGTTTTAGTCTAAGTGCATGATTCAAATATGTGCTCTGTTTTATGGAATACTCTCAATATGAGATTTTCTCTAATTTTCCAGAAAATGTTCTTTAGTAACCGGTAATAATTTATGAATGGTACATGTTTTGATACAATAAATCAGCGTATGCTACTCCCCAAAATCTTAATTTTGAAAAATGGATTTCTACTATCAATAATACAATTTATTTTGTGGGTGGGGGTGGGAGAGCGGGGGGGGGGGGGGGGGTTCATGATTTGAGGCAACCACATATAGGCCTTGAATAATGTTCTTGTTTTTTTAGTTTTACGTTTGTGAAAGAAGTTTTAAAAAGCTAAACGCATTAAATTTGATTCATAAGTTCCATGAAGGATAGAAGAGGAAGAATGTGGATCAGAAAAGGCAGGGTTTGGAGTATGGTGTTTGAAGTATGTGTGGGGTGAGAGGAGGCGAGTGGCTTTTAGTGGATAAAATATGAAAACTGGGAAAGGAAAAAGCCTCCTATTGATTGACTATAAAAACAAGTCATATTTTAATATCATTGTTAATTGTAAAAAGAAGTAACAGGTACTAGAAATTCATTGAAAACAATTTATACGAAATGCAAACACTTCGGTGGAAAACGGATTAAACAAATTATTTCCTAACCTTTCACCAATCTGGTTGATTTTGGTTTTTAAGTTTTTCTCTAGCAGTGAAGGTTCTTTTTCAACTTGTGCATCTCCTCCATTCAAATAAAAAATTATGTTATTCTCTCTAGAAAGAGGAACTTGGTGCTCCTTTCATGTCTTCTGACTTGCGGAAACCTGGCCATGCAGATTATGGAACATGTTGAGGAGGCTGTCCATCTTGGTAAGGGAACACCTAAAATCTATGCTACTATAGATCTTGAAAAAGCAAGGGTTGGGAGAACAAGGTTGCTTGAAGAACCCAACAACCCTCAATGGAATGAATCTTTTCATATTTACTGTGCCCACATGGCTTCAAATGTTGTATTCACAGTCAAAGATGACAATCCAGTCGGTGCGACCTTAATTGGAAGAGCTTATGTTCCAGTTGAAGAGCTCTTGGAGGGGGATGAAATCGACAAGTGGGTTGAGATCCTAGATAAAGACAAGAATCCTATCAGTGAAGGTTCCAAGATCCATGTAAAGCTGCAGTTTTTTGATGTCAATATGGACCGTAACTGGGGACAGGGACTTAGAAGTGGCAAACATCCTGGTGTTCCGTACACCTTCTTTGCACAGAGAAAAGGATGTCGGGTTTCATTGTACCAAGATGCACATATCCCTGACGGGTTTATACCCAGAATCCCTCTCTCAGGAGGCAAGTATTATGAGCCACATAGATGTTGGGAGGATATCTTTGATGCTATTAATAACGCAAAGCACTTGATATACATTACTGGCTGGTCTGTATATACTGAAATTTCTCTTGTAAGAGACTCAAGGAGGCCTAAACCTGGTGGAGACATTATGCTTGGAGAGTTGCTTAAGAAGAAGGCAAGTGAGGGTGTCAGAGTTTGTATGCTTGTTTGGGATGACAGAACCTCTGTAGGGCTTCTGAAGAAAGATGGGTTGATGGCCACTCACGATGAAGAAACTGAACGCTTCTTCAAAGATTCCGATGTTCATTGTGTCCTATGCCCTCGGAATCCTGATGATGGAGGAAGCTTTGTGCAGGATTTACAAATCTCTACAATGTTCACTCATCACCAAAAGATTGTAGTGGTGGACCATGAAATGCCCAGTGAACGGTCACAGCAGAAGAGGATTGTGAGCTTTGTTGGTGGTATTGATCTCTGCGATGGTCGATATGATACACCATTCCATTCTCTTTTTAGAACACTAGATTCTGCACATCATGATGACTTCCATCAACCCAATTTTGCTGATGCTTCAATTACAAAAGGTGGCCCACGTGAACCATGGCATGACATTCACTCCCGGCTTGAAGGGCCTATTGCTTGGGATGTTCTTTATAATTTTGAGCAGAGATGGAGGAAGCAAGGTGGGAAGGATGTACTAGTCAACCTTAGAGAGCTTGATGAAATTATCATTCCACCATCACCTGTGACCTTCCCAGATGACGAGGAAACATGGAATGTTCAGCTATTCAGGTCTATTGATGGTGGTGCTGTTTTAGGATTTCCTGATAGCCCTGAGGAAGCAGCAAAGGCTGGTCTTGTCAGTGGGAAGGATAACATTATCGACAGAAGCATCCAAGATGCATATATTAATGCTATTCGCCGAGCAAAGAAATTTGTTTATATTGAAAACCAGTATTTTCTGGGAAGCTGTTTTGGTTGGGATGCTGGTGATATCAAGATTGAGGACGTGGGTGCACTGCACCTTGTTGCTAAAGAGCTTTCATTGAAAATTGCCAGTAAGATTGAAGCTGGGGAAAGGTTTACGGTGTACATAGTTGTCCCAATGTGGCCTGAAGGGATCCCAGAGAGTGCATCGGTTCAAGCAATACTGGACTGGCAGAGGAGGACAATGACTATGATGTATAAAGATGTGATTCAAGCTATGAGAGCCAAGGGAATTGAAGAGGACCCCAGGACATACTTGACATTCTTTTGTGTTGGCAATCGGGAGGTGAAGAAAAGTGGAGAATATGAACCTTCTGAAACGCCCGACCCTGATACTGACTACATGAGAGCTCAGGAGGCTCGGCGTTTCATGATCTATGTGCATGCCAAAATGATGATAGGTGAGTATGAGCTTCCCTTGTCATACGATCCCAGCTGTTTTTGATGTTCGTAGTTTTGGATTAAAATTAAATACTCCGTAATATCAAGTGATTATTTGTTGGAAAGATGATTGTGACTAGGAAGTTGAGAGAATAATATACCAATGCGGAGTAGATAGTACTCAACTACAAAAAATAAGACAATGACAGGTTTTTTTTGCTGTTACAGTTGATGATGAGTACATAATTGTTGGATCTGCCAACATCAACCAGAGGTCAATGGATGGAGCAAGAGATTCTGAGATAGCCATGGGCGCCTACCAACCTTATCATTTAGCAGCAAGGCAACCGGCAAGGGGTCAGATTCATGGTTTCAGAATGGCATTATGGTATGAGCACCTTGGCATGCTTGATGAAGCCTTCCTCCATCCTGAAAGTGAGGAATGCGTCAGGAAGGTGAATGACATAGCCGACAAATACTGGGATATCTACTCGAGTGAGGGTCCCCCAGAACAAGACCTTCCTGGTCACTTGCTGCGCTACCCGGTTGGTGTAGGCAATGATGGTGAGGTGACTGAGCTTCCAGGATTTGAGTTCTTCCCCGACACCAAAGCTCGTGTTCTTGGCAGCAAGTCTGACTATCTTCCCCCAATCCTCACTACTTAAATTCTCTCTCGTAATTGAAGATCCCTTCAAAAAACCTACTCCCTATAGTTTGAATAAACTGCACTTTCTGAGTGTGCATGATCCGTTTGTTTGTTTGTTTTTGTGGTTTGGTGTAGAGCAGGATTGATTTGTGAGGTAGTGTTTTAAACGCCGAAGAAAATCTTCACTACTCTATACTAGTAACGATGCTTTAGTAGGAAAAGGGCATTCATGTGTTGATCTTACTGTTGAAATCATATGTAATTGTTTTCATGAATGATTGCTAGTACCAAAACCGACCCTGATTTCTGTCAATATGCCTGATAATCCGATATTTCAATTCAGAGTAAATTTCGCAAAAGGTTCTAGCATGTTCATGATTTACTGTATATTTTTTTTTTAAGTCAGGCCAAATCAAATCAAATTAGACTCGTTCAAATCTAACCATATCAGATTCAGATTCGATCAAACCAGAAAAATGTTAGGATCAAAACTAGGCTAGAACCAGATTTTGTAATAATAATAGTGTTGATTTATACCTTTAGGCTTTATCCAATTCATGTTTTCCTCTACTGTAATGACATAATGCAATGACATGATTATTGAACTTCTCATTTCTTGCTTTCCAATGATATAGCAAGCAGCAACCGAAGAAGCACTCAAGCCTTGTTTCGTACTCTTTAGTTTTATAATCCTCAATTTGGATTCCATATCTGCAACAAACACAGAGCACCTTAATGTCATGTCCTATCCAAATAGCCATGCTATTGTGAATAGCTTTTATATAAAGACATTTCAGGAACGGATGTAGCCAGTGAGCATTGTGCAGTTGGTAAAGGCATGGAGTGTCAAGAGTAAAGCCGAGTTTGATTCCTGGCAACTGCGCTTGGAAGCAACTATACTAATTCTAGAGCCTCTTCAAGTATCAAGTGCGGACTCCGCCCCTATCATTGATCTGTGATTAAAGACCAATTTATCTCTTTTCAGTAATTGTCTGGCCGGGTTTGAGAGGACCCTCGGAGATGAGGCTCATCTTTTTTTGAAGAACGGATGTTGAAATACACGCCTAACAAAAATACAAAAACATGTACCAATTTTTAACATCCTCTCACCAACACTTTGTAATAAATTGAAATTTATATATTTTGCTTCCTTATAACACAAGGGCTTATTTTGTTCGTGTCATGCCAAGCCCTTGATTTCTCGGGGACGACCTGAGAGTGAGACTTGAGTTATGTCTGTTGGACATGAATTCAAACCCTTTTGGGTATTTTGTATGTTGCAATTTTTAAGTTTTGATAAATGACAAACACATTGACAAAAGAGCTTTTATTTCTTAACCAAGAAAGCAGAGAAGCATATCAAAAAATACAAGTTGTTCGATCAGCGTTCAATCTCTACGTATTTGTAGAAGAGAAGTGAAGATTTTCGAGACTTTTTTATTTTACTTGAGTCGTAGGAAATATTGTAAGGATGAAAAAATATTTTCACTCAAAACAAACTTTTTAGGGTAATAGATAAAAATATTTTTTATTTGAGTGGGTTTAAAAATAGAATTTCTCTGTCCAAAAATATCTCTTTTGAATTAGTAACAAAAAGTGTGCCAAAATTTTCTTTAATACTCCCTCCGTCCTAAAACTATCTTCCCATCTCTCCTTTTTCACCGTCCTAAAATTATCTTCCCACTTCTTAAAAAAAGATGTAAATAGACTATGTTACCCCTCTAGCTTCCTCCGTCTTTCGTCTCTCTTCTTTCTCCCTCTTACTCGTCTCTCCTTCCTCTCGCTTCCTCCATCTCTCTTCCTCTCATGCCCAGGTATTCTTCATCTTTCCTCCATCTCTCTGAAAAATCAATATATCTAATCCTCTCCTTCTCTCTTCACTCTCCTTTCTTCGCCTCCTCAAATCAAATCTAAAACAAAATGTGTTGGAGTTGTGCCCTGATGGCCAACTGTTTATCTTTATTCTATCATGTATATGCAGATATAATATGTTTACACATCTCATGTTAATGTAAACAAATATTATATTCCTAGATTTATATTTAAAGATGTTTATCAGATAGTGTTTTTCTGCTGATGAGACTAACATCTTGAAATAAATATTTATCTGAATGTCTATAGTCGAGTATTAACGAGAGTAGGATATCATTAATGCATGTGAGACTAGTGTGTGTTGGATGTTTGACTTAGTCTCATAGTCACTGATGGTGTTTTCACACCCGCACATGGGCAGATATTATCTGGAGATAATAGGATGTCGGGCTGACCCATTCTAAAGATGTTGCTTGAACTTTTAGTTCATGCTCTAAGCATTTTTAGTGCGACCACGGGTGTAACTATTGTTCGACTTGAGGTATTACGTTTTCTGCATATGTGAACCCGCATGCTTCGATGCATTGTCCTAATCCATATGAAATAAGGATGGTATACAGGCTTTGTTTTGGGTATGCCGCAGCGCGTATTTAGAAACGTAGATTGCGTACATAGGATTTGTCATTACTCTTTTAAGAGATTAATGTCTTATGGGGCCCACTGATAAGTTATGACTGAGGCTATTGCATGGCCATGCTGAGATGTTTTTATGACGTCTGTTCCTATCAGTGAGACTTGATAAATTAGTGAATGACTTAATGGATAAAAGCTGGATTTTATTAATCCCTTGCATGAAGTCTAGACATTGAGACAAAGGGATACAATTACACGGAGCTTGAGTCGTGGAAAGGTTTTGACGGTGCAAATGTCTTAACTTATAATCAGAGGGCAATAATGTGTTGCTAGATACCGCTTATTGCTTATAGTATTGGTGCAGAGCTAATACTATGGCCTGTTTTAGAAGTGTCTATACGGGTCACACACTTCGGACATCTAAGGAGTAGGATTAAACAATGAGATAATAAGTAATTTGTATATTTGTAAAGTAGTAAAATAAAATATTTTGGAATATAATATTATATATATAAATATTTAGTTACATATATTTAATATATATTCCGATTAATATATATATATATATATACACACACACACACACACACACATATATATATACACACACACATATATATATATACATATATATATATATACATACATACATACATACATACATACATACATACATACATACATACATATATATATATATATATATATATATATATATATATATATATATATATATATATATATATATATAGAGGGGCTGGTTCAAGTGAGAATGCACCTTGATGAAAGAAATAAGAATAAAATCTGGCCTTTGGATCTGATGCATCGTGCGGCTCATATTGCATTCTGCACTCAAATTTTGAGATAGTGCATTTTCAAAGGATTATGGTGCATTTCGACATGATGCATTTTCAAACCATCTTGGTGCACCTAATTTTGATGCAATCCTAACCCTTAGATATCCCAATCTAATGCACCAGATTCATTCTTATTTCTTTCATTAGATTGCATTCTCACCTGAACCAAAATCTATATATATATATATATATATATATATATAGGGATTGACTCCAGTCAGATCACACATTACAGTGACATGACATGCTACGGTCAGATTACGCAAAGCTCACCACCAACTGCAAAGCTCACCATGGACAATTACAAAGTTCACCAAACTGTAAGGCAAAGCTCACCATATGTTTTGAACACTTTGAATTTTTTTTGAAAAAATAAAATCAAAGAAAGGGGTGGTGACTTCACTTTGACCGTTGACCGAGACCTTTGACCGCCGCCGGCCACCACCAGTCGCCGGGATCCGCCACCTCCGCCGGTCACCGGAATCCGCCACCTACCACCTCTGGTCACAAGAATCCGCCGCCGCTCCGTCGCTGGTCGCCAGCAACCGCCGCTGCTCCGCCGCCGCTGACTGGTGATTGACAAGTGTTGCTTATTTATTTTTTATTCATTTTTAATTTTCAAAATTTAAAAAAAGGTGATTTTTGGTGTTGAAAGTGGTGAGCTTTACTTTATTTTTATGTGAGCTTTGCATTATCCATTGGTGAGCTTTGTAGTGTAGTGTGGTGAGCTTTGCGTCATCTCATCGAAGCATGTCATCTCACCATAAGGTGTCATCTCACTGGAGTCAATCCCTATATATATATATATATATATATATATATATATATAATATATATATATATATATATATATATATATATATATATATATATATATATATATATATATAATATATATATATATATATATATATATATATATATATATATATATATATATATATATATATAATATATATATATATATATATATATATATATATATATATATATATATATATATATATATATATATATATATATATATATATATATCTATACACACACACACACACACACACATATATATATAACCCCGTTCGTCCCCTGTAGAAAATCTGTAGTGTTTTTCCATTGAGAGAGACTGATTGATAACCTAGGGTAGATAATTCTTCATCTCTGGTCATCCAGCACTTGTATCGATGATTCCAGCACCAGTGTCGAATTGTTTGAGTGATGTTGTTGTGGACCGATTGGTGGGAAGGTTGTTCGTCATTGTAGAGTGCCCCGTTGTACATCTTCCATAGACTCCAAGCAATAATACCAGGTATGACCACGTTTAGATTGCTGCGAATTGTTGTATTGCTAGGACGAAGACACCATTCGAAGATGTGTTGTCTTAGAGTGATTCCTTCTCTGAGTTTTGGGCCTTGTAGGATGTTGCAAAAGAAGTCCCAAACTGGAGCACTAAATTCACAATGAAGTAGAGTGTGATCCATCTGTGCTTCCCATTTTTTGCAGAGTGGACATTGCGAAGGTAAGTGAAACCCAATCTGGTTGAAAATCTCGGGGAAAGGTAGAATGTTCTGCATAATTTTCCATTGAAAAATTTTAATTTTGGGGATTTGTAGCTTGTGCCATGCTAGCTTGTATCCTAACTGTGAATTCCTTGCATTTCTACACGCATTGTATCCCTTTTTGAGTGTAAACTGTCCCCCTTCCCATAAAACTTGGTCTCCAATTTGTTCTGCATGTTCCTCCGCTAGATGAGTGACTCTGCATATCCTTTTCCAATTTGGGGAATCCACAATTTTTTCATGGAATGAGTTCCTCCTCATGTATTTGTCTCTGATGTAATTGGCCCAAATATTGTCATCATTATGTGCTTTACACCACAGTCTTAAGGAGTAAGCTTTGTGCAGATCTCTGAGATTCCTCAAACCCAATCCTCCTTCCTCCTTGGGGCAACATAAGGAGTCCCAATTTTTCCAGTGATGTTTAGGGGAGCCATTGTTATAGCCCCAGAGGAAGTTTGCCATGCTTTTGTGAACTTGGTTGATAATAGAAATAGGCAAAGTATGCACTGCCAAGAAGTGTAAAGGTATGGAGAAGAGAACATGTTTGATTAGGATAAGTCTTCCCATAAGATTGAGTAATTTAGTATACCAGCTGCTGATGTATTTGTCAAAGTGACTTAGGAGTTCCTGGCAATGTCTTTTATTAAGCTTACCCTTGCATATGGGAACTCCAAGATATTGGAATGGTAATTTGCCATGTGCTATACCTAGGGCTCTCTCCATTCTGGCTATGATATTAGCTGGTACTTTACTTCCAACGTAGAATCTGGATTTACTGAAATTAACTTCTTGGCCAGACCCTTTAGAGTATTGATCAAGAATGGCTTTGAATTTAAGGAGGTTTCTGACTCCACCCCTTAGGAAGATAAAAGATCATCAGCATAGGCTAAGTGGCTCACCAAAAGACTCCTGCCAGAATCATAGCTTTTCAGAAATTTGCTTTCCATGCTTGTCTTGATCATCCTAGAAAAAACCTCACCGGCTATTATGAAAAGAAGTGGAGAGAGAGGATCCCCCTGTTTCACCCCTCTCTTCATTTTGAAAAAGCCAGTGGGGCTACCATTTAGGAGAATGGAGATGTAGGTGGCTTCCATGTTAGCAGTGAGCAGGTGTTGCACCCTATTTGAGAATCCAAACCCTCCAAGGACTCTTTTGAGAAAGCCCCATTCAATTCTGTCGAAGGATTTAACCATATCTAACTTGATGATAGCATTACCACTCTCACATTTCGTGTCCAAACTGTGAGCCATTTCACAAGTCATAAGAACCTGGTCTTCAACACCCATACCTTTTTGGAAACCTGCCTGCTCTTTAGATATAATCTTAGAGAGAAGTGGCTAGATTCTGGCAGTGAGTATCCTGGAGTTTATCTTGCTCATAAAAGTTGAGAGTGAGATGGGCCTGAAGTCAGAGAAGCTCTTGCAGTCCTTTTTAGGGATTGAGTGATGAAAGTTGATCCAAAAGATTTAGGGATAGGGAGACCCATAAAGAATTCTTGAGAAGCTTTCACCACATCCTCCTTAATAATGCTCCAACAAGTTCTGAAGAAAACTCCATTGTATCCATCTAGACCTGATAGTGCATTAGGATTAAGCTCCCACACTACCTTTTTGATTTCTTCTTTCTCAGGAATTAGTGTCATGGAGTTATTGTCCTCAGTGGTGATTAGTGTAGGAATATGTCTAAGAATCTCCTGGTCATCCACTAAAGTGATACTGCTGAAAACATTTTTGAAGTATTCCATAGCCTCATTTTTTATATCCTCCTCCTGGAAGAGTTTTTTGCCCCCAACTGTTGAAACTGATCTAATCTTCAGACTAGCTCTCCTACCCTTCACATAGGAGTGGAAGAAGGAAGAGTTTTGGTCACCAAGTTCCATCCACTTTAGGTGAGCTTTTTGTTTCCAAAAGGTGGTTACTCTGTTTGAAGCCACTATAAGTTCAGCATTGGCTTGATTAGCAAGGCATTTTAGAGTGTCCCCGGGGTTAGTTTCATAGTCCTCTTGTGCCTTTAAAGCTTTAAGTTCAGCCTTCTTGACAGTTTCATAAATAAATAATAAATAATATATATATATATATATATATATATATATATATATATATATATATATATATATATATATATATATATATATATATATATATATATATATATATATATATATATATATATATATATATATATATATATATATATATATATATATATATATATATATATATATATAATATATATATATATATATATATATATATGTAACACCCTAATCCGTCCAGGTCTCTAGCCCCTTTCGGACTAAAGTATTAACTTGGTAATCGTAAAAATTTAAAACATTTCAAACACTTTTATTTATCATAATAATATTTTTCATAATATAAACAGTACAGAGTTTTCAATATTGCGGAAGCTTAACAAATCATAATTACAAACATAATTTATTTGTGTTCTTTAATTCAAAACGTCACATCCATTCCGACAGTCTCGCCTCCGTCCGCCTCCAGGATCACGTCACATCATTCTTTCTATTAACCTACGTGTAGCAAATAAAACATACTACACGCTCAGCTTTACCGCTGAGTAAGCATATCTAATGCGTCGAACATCCATATAAATTGTATCTCAATTCACAATTAAATCATTTGATATCATGCACATAATGTTCAGTTCAGATATTCAATAATCAATATTCCATTTTCAACATTCATTATTCAATCGTTCAACATGTATCTTCTTCATTTGTCATTCAACAATATCCTTAAACTATTCTTAGTCTAAGGCCAATCATTTTAATATTTGTAACCCTTAAATGAATTCTAGTTTAACTAATTAAACTATATTCTAGTATACAGAGTACTCCGAATAATCCTTAAGCTAGGCCTAGTTTAAGATAAAAGCGTTTTGGAAATCTTAAACTTACCTTCACTTAAGGCCAACCAAAAACCGACAACGTAGTGTTCACTGTTGGGTGGGTGGTACCCCCAAACGAGTAGGTACTCAAGTTTGGTTCTTGGATCCCGTACGTACGTTTTAACCCTAGTCACCGGGGTTCATACCCGCAAGGCCTAACTTAAATAGGTATATCTTAGAGGTCTTCTAGATACCTTTCAAATCAACATTAATATGGGTATATCTTAGAGTTCTTCTAGATACTTTTCAAATCAACATTAGTATGAGTCTTAGAGGTCTTCTAGATACCCTTGACAATACATATTATTTTCACAATCATCAATATATTCATTATGATTTAATCATTCACAATTATCATTTTTAATCAGAATATTTATTAAGATTTAATCATCATAATTATCAATCAATTTACTATAATCACCAATCAACATAATAATCAATAACAATTAGCGGCCTAGGTTCGGGTGTTAACACCCTAACTTACCGTCATGCATCACATAATATTTTATTTGTTAAAAATATTTATTTTAATGTGAAAAATCATTTTTATAATGATCATAATCAATTGGTATCAAAAATAGGATTTTAGAGCTCAAAAATAACATTTTCAAACAAATTTTCGGATCAGAAATTCGGGGGATCGATCCAGCCCTCTAGATCGATCCATACTATGAAAAATTACTCCCAGGGGATCGATCCAGACAGTGGTTTTTCAGCTACCGTTCATCTTCTTCTTTGTTCGGGTCCAATTTCGGAAATACGGTTTTTAGTTATCGAACTTCAACGAAACTATATAGAGATGTTCTCCAAGGTTCATAGATCATTTTGGCATCATTATTTCATAGTTTTAACATCAATTTAATGGTTTATGATTCTTGGTTCTTCAAGCATGTCAAACGCAAAACTCAACCAAACGACCGTTTATGAACGTAGAAACGATCTATATGAACATTCTAGTCACTAGATATATCTACGGGCTTACCTCGAAGCGTAATGGAGGTTTTGAAGATTTTCCGGCGAAACTTCCGGCGACAATAGCTCTTAACTCTGGCGACCTCACACCAATACGACACCACCACCACGTTCTCCTCACTCCCAGCAACAGAATAGAATGAAACTTTGTAAGAAAAGGTGAAGAATGGAGGGAGTTGTGGTAGTCTTTTATAGGAGAAGGAAGAGGAAGAAGACACGGTGATGACTCCATTCTCCTGTTTTGGCATCTCAGTGGAGCGGACGGCCTATCTCTACAATTCTAAACGCAAGTCCCTGATTAGGACTAATTTGGTCCCAGTCGGGGAACACTTTTTGGTCCAACTTTCTCCAAATTGAAATCCGTTTGTACCGTTGTGATCGTACATTTAAACTCTATCCAACGATATAATTTTTATATTTATTTGTAATATTTTTTCCGACATCATATTTTTGGGTGGTTGACTTTGACAGAGTCAAAATTGATTTAATTGACCTTTACTCAAAAAGGTCCTAGCATTCCATTCATATTATTTATTTTCATGATAAATCATTTCAAAGTTTACATCATAAACAATTTCTTCATTTATTCTTAATTTGGGCCTGGACACAGGTTCCCAATCAAGATTACACAATTAGTCAACATTTTGGATTTATCTCTATGAGACTTATCCAGATTTTGATATTAGATGTCAAAACAAATTTCGTATCGGCCCTGTAACACCCCAAAAATAGGCCTATCAGAGTTAATTAATTTATAATTAATTAATTACTGAGAGGGACCCAAAAATAAATAAATTCTAAAGTTTGTCAATAAATAATGAAAATCATATCATTATGTAGAGTTTGACTGTCTGACCCCAACGGTGCAAATGGATTTCAATTCGGAGAAAGTTGGACCAAAAAGTGTTCCCCGACTGGGACCAAATTAGTCCCAATCAGGGACTTACGTTTGCAGCCCGTAAAAATCGCCGCTCCCTCCACTGAGACGCCACAACAGTAGCAGAGGGAGTCATCAACCATGTCTTCATTCCATTACTCCCTCCTATTTAAACCCCTCCAAACTTCACCATTTCTTCACCATTTTCCTTCAAATAAACTCTGAGAGAAAGCTGTTAGTGTGGAGAACGAAGTTGTGCTGTCAATTTGGTGTGAAGTCGCCGGAGCAAGCTACAATCCTCGCCGGATGTTTCGCCGGAAAATTTCTAAAACCTTCAATAAGCTTCGAGGTATGCCCGTAGATATATCTAAAGACTAGAATGTTCATGTAGGTTGTTTTTACGTTCATAAATGGTAGTTTGGTTGAGTTTTGTGTTTGACATGTTTAAGAACCAAGAATCATAAACCTTGAATTTGATGTTAAAAATATGTTTTAATGATTCCAAAATGATCTATAAACCTTGGAGAACATTTCTATATAATTTAATTGAAGTTTGGTGATTAAAAATGATAATACTCGAAACTGACCAGAGGAAGAAGATGATGAACAGTAGCCGAAAATCGATTATTTACTCCTAAGAATCGATTAGAACTTTGTTCAGATGAGATGCTAGATGTCAGAAAAACATAATCGATTATTTTATTAAAATAAATCGATTTTTATTATATAATCGATTATTTAGAATTTATAAATTGATTTTAGTTAAATAATCGATTATTTATAAATTATAAATCGATTTTAATTATTAATCGATTATTATTCATTAAATAATCGATTTTTCCACAATTTATATATAATATATATATATATATATATTATATATATATATATATATATATATATATATATTATATATATATATATTATATATATTATATATATATATATTATATATATATATATATATATATATATATATATATATATATATATATATATATATATATATATAATATATATATATATATATTATATATATATATATATAATATATATAAATAGATTATTTTATATTAAATGAACTTCAATTCGAGTTACTGCTTCGAAAAAAATATTTCTCAAATTATGCTCTAAAATCCTACTTTTGATACCAACTAATTATAGACAATATAAATATGATTTTGTACAATAAAATGATGTTTTGACATATAAAAACGTAATGTGATGCATGACGGTAAGTTCGGGTGTTAACACTCGATACTAGGCCACTATTTGTTATTAGATTTTATGATTGTTTGACTATTGATTATGATAATTAATTATGTTGAATACTCTGAATGACGATCATGAATTGTTAAGTTGAGAATAGTGAATTATGGTTAAAAACTCCGTAATTTATTACTGTTATGAATGGAATATTATTTTATGATAAATAAAGATGTTAAAATGTTTTAAATTTTTACGATTACCAAGTTAATACTTTAGTCCGAAAGGGGCTGCAGACCTGGACGGATTAGGGTGTTACAGGCCCAAAGCCTAACAACAATTTATTTTAATCAAAACAATTTGATTAACTAAATACTTATTCATTAATAATTCTAGGGTATGTTTTGGGGCGTTGCATTTCTTCCCCCCTTAAAGGAATTTCGTCCTCGAAATTCTTCTAAGGCTTAATGTTCAAAATTTCGTAGTGATCATACTTAATTATGACCGTGACATGTTTATTTGGTTAAAACATAATTTCGTCATTATCCATACAGATAAGTATTCTCAAACTGTCCACGTTATCAGACTTGTTCTTTCTTCAAGAGGTTAATAATCTTAGATTAAGCAAGGTATCCAACGATCCTTTTTCCAGGTTCCCTTTTAGATTCAACATCCATAACCAAGAGTCCTTTGCAAGGTATAACATCGTATCTTGGAGCATATTTAACATATTTGCACATCACTTCGTTCATTCACAAGTCTTGATTGTACGTCATTAGTCAACAACATTCCTTCTTTGATTGAAAGTTCTTCAATAGCCTTTGCAGTTTCGTATCATCACCTTCATAATAGGTATAGTTTGGGATTTAGAGTTTGTTTCAAATCATACATCGTAGCGTAATCTTCTAAGTCATCCAAAACATCTTCACATCGTTCACAGTTCAGCAACGACTTGTAAGTAATATCTAATGGCATTTATTGGTTTAGGATTTTCAGAATATGGGATTTGTCATTATTTATGAGGAGGTACTGTCGATCGGTTGTGCAGTAGCTTGTCATTTGTCGACCTTATGCCGAAACATTTCTTCGTTCACTTCATGGTAGATCTCATTATCGTTAATGAGTCTTTGCATTAATTCGTATCCACAGGTGATAACGTTAGAGTGGCGTTTCATATACGTCTTGTCGTATTCAACTTTCTTCATCGATTTTTGAATATATCCAGATACGTTCTTGATAATGACGGGTTTGATGTAACACTATGGTTGATTTCATTTCGAGTGAAGAAGATAATATCTTCAGTACGTGATTCAATTCATGAATTCATAGAGTGGGGAATCTTTACTAGTTCTTACACCAACATCGCATATAGGTTCGGAATCTTCACTTGAATGATTCAGCCTGTTCTTGTGACGTCATTTCTTCTCTAGTTGTCGCACATACATTTCCTTGCTAGGATTCTAACAATATCATTGATAATAATCCTCAGAGATAGCTTGATTGTATGGATCGTTTTGTAGTGCACAAAGAGAGGTTTAACATAATGTTTAAGTCAGGGTATTTTTTTACTATTGTGATCGAGTCACGTATTCCAAGGGTATAGATTTCGAAGATCGGTATCGAAAAGCATCTTGGGGATTATATGAAGAATTGTGAGTTATGACAAATTTTTCATGGTTTAATATCTTGATACCAGCAATGGAATTCAATCTTTTCAAGATTGGTCAAATGGGATGTTTCAAGAGTGTGATCAACACAATAAGTTTGAGTATTTCAAGGGTATGAATCAGATGATACAAAGATAACGTCTGCGAATTATCGTTACTAATCGTAAGTTTTCATCCTTCAATGTTTCACTCTTTGGAAGTTACTCAAGGAGTCATTGTCTTAGGGAAATAGCCGTTTTGACTTCTCGTCTCAGATTTGAATGTATTCCAGGCCATCGAATCTAACTGTTCATGAGTCTCAATACATCATATCATCAACAGAGTGTAGTATTGGTGAGTACGTCATTATCAGTAGGTAAATTGAATCCATCTTTGCTGTACAAATTTCGACTAAGGATAACTACTCTTTTCTCAAAGGTCAAATTTCTAGTCTATATATATAGCATGATTGTGATAAGGGTATCTCACATTCTCACATTATGGAAGGAACTTCTCAAGCTCTTTCTTATACCATAAGATTCGTTGGTCTACTTGGTAGTCATGCTCTTGGTAGCAATCCAAGGTTCATGGCTATAGCGGTTGATCTAGGACGGGAATTGGTACGGCGAAAAATCAGGCTTACCTACGGAGGAGGCAACGTTGGCCTTCAAGGAGCTGTAGCTTCAACAGTCTATAATAATGGTGGTAGAGTCCGAGGGTTTATACCAGGGTATATAGCAACACGACAGGTTTACGAACCTACGTACGGTGTAGAGTACACCGTCTCCAGCAATTACTATAAGTATTTCGAGATGAATCATATTGTGGAAGCCTTCATCGTACTTCCTGGAGGGATTGACACTATGGAAGGTTTATTCACTTTGATCTCATGGGCATCCGAAGGTTTACACAGTAAACCCATTGGTCTTTTAAACATTGACAGTTATTTCAATAACCTAATCAAGTTTCTAGATGATGCGGTGAGACAGAACTTCATGGCTTTGAATCAAAGGAAACTTTTCATATCTTCTTTCTTTGTTGGTGAGCTTTTAGACAAATTAGAGTTTGCTAAAGCTTTCCCGGGACTAGGGGTTAGTTACGATGAGTTTGTGAATCCTGGAAGACTAGACTTAGAATTGGATTTGTAACATTCCTCTTGTAATTCAAGTTGTATTTTGTGTTGCAATGATATTATCCATAAATATTCTCCTGGCTGTATAGCTAGTGCGAGCTACATTTTTTTCATTCTTCAGTCTTTCACTGTTGGTGTCACTGTTTCACATTTTGTTTTGTATTATCACCATGTCGCAATCTTTCACGTCAAAAGGGTATACGAACGAGTCAACTATCTTAATGATTTGTTTTGTCAGCATCACTTACTTCATTTATTCAATTAGACTACATCGACGTTTTCGATGATAAGCAATTGGGTCATTAATCGCTTCATAACAAGTCATCAGTTCATTCAACAAGGTTAAGCGGTCTATAGCTTCCTAAAGGAGGTTATTTGAATTTGATCGAATAAGTCGTCAGTTCATAGTAAAGGATAGCGATTCTTGATCATTAGTTTGTTCAAGTTTCTTAACAGGGATTTGTGAGTATCATGACCGTAAGTCAATCTTAGAGAATACAATGGATCCTCTAAGCTGACCAAATAAGTCATCGATACGAGGTAAGATAACGAATTGTTCAACTCACGGTAGTTGATAAAGAGTCTCATCGATCTTTCTTTATTTGCGTATGAACAGAATAGGTATTCAAAGAGAAAACACTTGATCAAATGATTATTTATTAAGAAATCTTTAAGTTTTAAATTTGAATGGAAAGATATTCAATGTGGAGTTTACATAGATATAAGACAGCGTAAGCGTAAGATCAATACATGCATAATTGTATTGAATTATTGAATAAGGAAATATTTTAATGATGACACCAGAGTTTTCTTCATCGCGGTCTTTCACTACATATGCATCTGCATGATTTTATTTGTGGATTATTTCCTGCTGGTGCAAGCTGAGCTGAGGTAGACTGTCTTTGAACAGGGCCATTGGTATTGGTTTTCCAAGGGTTTGTAGGACATTCGTTTCGAAAATGCCCAGATTTACCACAACCTATACATAATCCTTGTGTCATCTAACATTCTCCTGGGTGATGTCTTCTACAAGTGTTACACTTTGGATGTTTCCATACTCTCAATTTGTGTTGAGTTAACAAAGGTTTTCTTCTTTTCGAGGATGGGACACTACAAGTTCCAGTCAAAGGCTTTTTTTTTTGGGTATCACACGAATAGACTTCACACTTTAGATGTTTTCGCATATATATTCGAGATGAACTTGGTCGGTTTAGAAATCAGCTTTGCTTTCACCTCTATAAGGTTACCATCATTGGTCTTCAGTTGAGGAATTCTTCATCATAAATTGACAACAACAACGACGTTAGTCCGTTAATGCATACTAAGGATAATGTCGATTTCCTTGTATGGTACTTCAACGATGTTTTACAAAGAATTGTCGCTTAACGAACGATTTCGATTCACATTAAGTAATCGCATAATGTGTCCTAATGAGTCAAACAATAGTATCAGATACTTTAGATAACAGAGTTTATTGATTCTAAACGTTCGTGTTCGAATCAGCGATTAGATTGTCTTGAGTTCACATGAGGATCTTTTGACATCAGCTTCACAGATGTTTCTCAATATTTATCGTTTCTTCATAGTCGTCTCACTTTCGTACAATTTTGTGATGCAGATCAGTTTCGTCATTTGCGATGCGAAATGTACGTTGATAACGTATCAGGAGATTATAAGCATATCGTTTATTCTTTCGTCTCTTCACCGAGTACAAAAGTTCAACTAGAGTCTATGCTCGATACGGTTTCAGTACTAATCAATTGTTATTTAATGAGAATTCTAATAGAGTCATTATTTACCAAGTAAATTCTCATACCTTTTTCCTGAAGCAGAGGGACGCGAGAGTCGTGGATGTGATTGACAATTTTTTTTTACCCAAAATATATAATATATATTTTTAAATCAAACATTGATCCGAAGATCGTGTTTAAAACCATTTGCTCCGATACCAAACTGTAATATATATATATATATATATTATATATATATATATATATATATATATATATATATATATATATATATATATATATATATATATATATATTATATATATATATATATATATATATATATATATAATATATATATATATATATATATATATATATTATATATATATATATATATTATATATATATATATATATATATATATATATATATATATATATATATATATATATTATATATATATATATATATATATATAGACACACACACACACATATATTATATAAAATATTTTGTTTTATTTTGATTTAAAATGATATTGGTAATTTTATTTGATTTAAAATTAGATTTATATTAATTTTTGGTGTCAAGTAAAATACACTTTGAACATTTTAGTGGAGAAGAATTTTGAAAATCCTTCTCACAATCAAACTTTCGGCCATATCATTTTAAAAGATTGACAAGTATTGTTTTGCTTGATTGATAAATTAGTGGACTACTTAATTTTGTCATTTAGCTAATGAGAAAAATAATGGAACATCTTTGTTTTTATTTAACCACCACACCGTTAGCCATTTATCATCACCATTTTAATAAGTGTGATTCGGCCATTGCATTTTAGTGAAAAAAAGAAATATTGTGTGGTCCATTAATATCATTATGTTTATAGAAAACATCTATAATATTTTCTAAATATTATTAGAGATATTTTCTATAGAAATATACAAGATTATTATTATCCCAATTTTAATCTTTATATTTTATACAAGATTATTATTTAATCTTTACTAGCATAAGGATTGTGGTAGACTCTGGCATTGTCGTGTGTCAAAGTTGGAGACCGGATGCTCTAACGGTAATGTTTGCACTTTCAACGCTCTTCATACGACTTCTTCGTTTTTACCGTTTCCGGAGAAAGGTATAAATTTCTTACTTTACTAAAAGTTTTAAAACATGATTCTGGGCAAGATAATCATGTTAGTATGTTAAGATTTTTATATTTCGCTGCTTATCCTTGCATGGTTACCTTTTAGTAGTATCAGAGCCAAAGTAAAAAACTATAGTTTTAAGTTAGACTTTTTAAATTTTAAAAGGTCAAAGTTTTAACTTGGTAATTATTAAAATTCAAAAATTAGTAAATTGATTTAATTTAGTCTTGGAAAAAGTATTGGACTTAAATAAATCATTTAAATTAATTTTAAATTTATTTATTTTAATTCTACACTAATCTATATATATATATATATATATACACACACACACACACACACATATATATACATATATATATATATATATATATATATATATATATATATATATATATATATATATATATATATATATATATATATATAGACACACACACACACACACACACACACATATATATATATTTCGAGATATATATTTATATATATATGGTAGAAATAGTATATATAATTTTATTTGGACATAAAACATTATTTTATGATTATTAATAAAACTATATTCTAATTTTAAAATGTATTATTTCCTATTTTGAATTTATTGTATTTATTTAGGTGAAAACCAAAAATAAATATGGGAATATTCAAAATGAACTTTATTAAACTTGGAAATATTATTTATAAGTTAAATAAGGTTGTTGATAAATATATTGTACAAAATATTATTAGTTAGTAATTTACCGAAATATTATATATATTTATATATTTGTATTTTAATTACATAAACAACTAGTATATATTTTGGAAAGTTATATCTCAGTTAGAAAAATAATGTTTTTCAAAATATTAACTTTTTACAATTTAATGTTTCCGAAATCAATTTAAATGGCCGGTTAAAACTTATTAAGATTTAACTAATATATTTTCGGAAATAAGGATTTATAAGTTTTGGAAATTTTATTTCCAGGTTTATAAATGTTTAAAATAATTACTGAAAGTTGAA
The DNA here is from genome assembly GCA_003260385.1 of Cuscuta australis. NCBI lineage: Eukaryota > Viridiplantae > Streptophyta > Magnoliopsida > Solanales > Convolvulaceae > Cuscuta > Cuscuta australis. The sequence continues at coordinate 5,813,424 of NQVE01000076.1, read as the reverse complement.
ATTTAATTTTCATTATTTTTGCAAAATTGTTTCAAATATTTAATTGCGTTTTTCGAAAATAATTTTGCAAAAGGGCATTTTGGTCATTTGATATATTATGGAATTTTTTATGCTGGCCGATTATCCAGAGCATATAAAATGATTTTTATAAAATTTTATTGGAATTATTTTGGCATCTAATTTTTACTATCGTAGTACTTTTCTAGTACTGCCTGGGGTGAGCGCGGCTCACCCGGTGTATGTATATCTCTATTCCCTGTGTGGATGTATGATATGTATGGTGGATGATTGTGGCTATAGTTTATTTGATTATAATACGGCATGCGTGTCATGCCTTATCTCTTAAACTCTTGTTGTAAATCTCTCTCTCTTACCTCAACCAAGGATTCTTTTCTCACATGGTGGTTAGAAGATGAAAAGATTTGAAGTCCGTTTGAGAAAATATAAAGGAATGGGGATGATGTATCTAAATCTCGAAGCCCTACCGCCCTATTGTTCAGGTGGAGTCAGAATATGGATTTCAAGCATTCCTCTGATCTGTGCATATGTAGTGAAGATGTACTATCTAGATCGGTTTTGCAACTAGTTTGGTTCCCTCCAACACGTCCTTCAAGGTGTTGTCTATGATCAACATCTACACCATATTAAGTCAAATATTATGCAAATTGGCGATGGTGAGAGACAGTATTGGGAGGTATGTGAATGACGGTATGATGCTACAGTTCCGATGGATTTTGGGATGGTGGATGCCACACCTGAGTATTGTCAGCGGTATTACCTTCGGGGTCGACAATAGATAGCGAACCCCGCCCATCAGCATAGACCAGGATACATCCCCATTTCTCCCAAGCTACAGACCGCAGTAAGTATTCATAATATACATAAATCTAAATCATAAGTTTTTAAGACTAATCAATAATATTGTTTGTAGTTATATTGTATGGTGGATTGCCATCAGCGCCTTGATCCGGGTAGGCATCCAGATGGCTTTGTACCTTCTCACGAAGTTTTGAGAGTTCATGAGTTGTTAGGAGAGTGTGTTCGTGCTCTTGGACATGCATCTATCCTTGATCACCCACAGGAGCAGCAAGTCTATAATCCAAGGACATATTAGGAGACGAGCAGATAGAAGACGCGATGCACTTGTTTTCGAGGTTAAATGTGGTGACAGGGTCATCGGTGGTGGACAAGATCATCTTTAGTATTTTTCTTATGTTTAATATATTGTGATGTTTACTTAATGTTTCCATGTTTTAAAATGTTTGTTGAGATATTTTATGATGTGTAAACATGTTGAAATATTTGTTTAGATAATTTATGATATTTACTACCACCTACCTATAATAATATCCACTCCCACATACCTATAATAATACTCACTCCCACCTACCCTATAATAATACTAACTCCCACCTACCATATAATAATACTCACTCCCACTCCCACCTAACTAAAATAATACTCACTTCCACCTAACTCCCTTCTCACTCCCAACCACCAAACTATTTACCCCCACCAACCAATCTAATTTCCACCACTTTACACCTTATAAATAGAACTGAACATATAGTATGCTCTACTCACAAAAATAAGCAATGACAGAGCCAAATAGTATACTTCTTGTAGCTCATTGGAATGGTAAGATACAAGTTTTAAACAGCGAAGTTCAATACTCTTTGCTTCCGAAGAAGTCATTATTGCTCTACTCCGATATCTCCTACAACACCTTTCTCGCTCAAATAAGTAGTGATGTACTTGAAGACAGATTCCAAGGCATGGAATCTTTCTACGGAAAATTCTTGAGACATCAATCAGGGTGTATGTTGGTTTACGACCTCTCCCAATCAATGATGAACAAACATTGAGGCATTTTATACGAATTGCATCACGTGAATACGATGTGGTTGAAGTATTCATCATCGTGTCCAAAGATGACGAGGATGAAGGTCATGGCAATCCATGTTTTGTCCAACCGATGGAGCAGCCTTCTTCGTCCAATTTTGCTCAAAATATTGAGAGCGATCCAGATGATCCTACGTATGCTGCACTCTCAACGGAAGATGAAGAAGGTACGGAAGATGAAGAAGACATATCTTCAGAAGAAAGAGATTATTGCAATGAGGTTCATCAAATGCCACAATTAAAGGACATGCATAGACGTGAAACCTATAGATCGTTGCAACCGACGTTCCACCTCCCAATTATTGAGATTGGAAATAACTATCCTTCTTTCCAAAGTCTACAACAAGTTGTGTCATTACGAAACATTGCGGAGCATAGACACTTTTGCACAAAAGCGAAACAAAGCCGTTATTGGAGAGCGACTTGTGTATATTCCCTCAATGCACTTGGTTCATACAAGTAGCATAGAATGTTGGGACTACTATATGCACCATAAAGCAATACCAGGAGTATCATTAGTGTAGACCAGATTACACATGAGCAAAAGACGACAAATTGTTAACAAGTGAGCTCATAAGTGCCTTGGTTGATCCAAATATTGAAGAAGATACTGGTTATAAAGTGAAACTCATAATGAGTTGTTCCAAGTCTCTGTCTCCTTTAAGAAGGTGTGGTGTGCAAGGTCATTAGCCATTCAGTGATTGTACGGTAGTTGGGAGGGCTCGTACAACAAACTAGCTCCTTTGCTCGGTGCAATTATGGTATCAAACTAAGGGACAGTTGTGAATTTGCAAACACAACCTACGAATTCATCCACTACATTTGAGTTCAAGTACGTTTTATGGACCTTCAAGGCATTCATTGATGGCTTTCACTGTTGTCTTCTAGTTGTTTCAGTGGATGGAACTCACTTATACAGTAAGTATAAGGAAACTTTATTACTTGCCGTGGCAATGACGGGAAATGGTGAAATTTTTCCCTTGGCTTTTTCCGTTGTGAATGTTGAGGATGGTGGAAGCTGGAAGTAGTTCATGCCAAATATCACCATGTCGTGGCTCCACACCGCCATATAAGCATAATATCTTATAGACACGGTGGTATTGACCATGCATTCGCAAATGTTCCAGAATTGGAGAGAGGTTAAGTCACTTGAAGATATTGTCCCCGCCACCTACAAAGCAATTTCGATAGAAGGTTTCGAAGTAAGAAGCTAAAGAATTTGATGTATAAAGCTGGTGTGTAACGCCCCAAAAATAGGCCTATCAGAGTTAATTAATTTATAATTAATTAATTACTGAGAAGGACCCAAAAATAAGTAAATTCTAAAGTTTGTCAATAACTAATGAAAATTATATCAATGTGTAGAGTTTGACTGTTTGACCCCAACGGTTCAATCGGATTTCAATTCGGAGAAAGTTGGACCAAAAAGTGTTCCCCGACTGGGACCAAATTAGTCCCAATCAGGGACTACACACCAAACGGCGCCCTGTTCAATTACGCCGATTCCAAATTCGTCGCTCAATCACGGAAGCTACAAACCTGTGTCTTCTTCTTCTTCCCTGGGCTATTTAAGAACAACCCAACTCCCTCATTTAATCACCAAAACAACTCATTCTTCCTTCTATATTGTTCCTTGCTGAGAGTAGAGTCCAGTGGTGCTGTCATCTTTGTGTGAGTTCGCCGGAGCAGTGAGATAGAGTCGCTGGAAGTTTTACCGGAAAATCTTCAAAACCTCCCTTACGCTTCAAGGTAAGCCCGTAGATATATCTAATGGCTAGAATGCTCATATAGATCGATTCTACGTTCATAGATGGTCATTTGGTTGAGTTTTGTGTTTGACATGCTTGAAGAACTAAGAATCATAAACCATGAAATTGATGTTAAAATTATGAATTAATGATGCTAAAATGATCCATGAACCTTGGAGAACATTTTTATATACTTTAATTGAAGTTTGGTGAGTAAAAGTGACATTTCCGCAAGTTGGCTCGAGGTAGAAGACGATGGATAATCGATTATCAACTTGAAAATCGATTATTCATCGTTCTGCAGATTTTTTGAACAAAGCTGAGCAACAGTCGATTATCAGAATGTGATAATCGACTGTCAGCCCTCTCTGAAGTTTGATAATCGATTATCAGAGTGTGATAATCGATTATCAGCCCATTCTGAACATCAGACAGTAGATTATCAGAAGTGACAGTAGACTGTCTCCCTACACTATTGAAGAAAATGAAGCTAATAGCTAATAATTGAATTTCCTATCATATATTAATCAATTGTTATTTAGAAAACATGATTTTTGAGTTATGGAATCCTATATTTTGATACCAAACCATTATGATTAATAAAAGGATGATTTCTTGGAATAAAGATGGTGTTTTAACAACTAAAAGGGATCTTATGTGATGCATGACGGTAAGCTAGAGTGTTAACACTCGATGCTAGGCCGCTGATTGTTATTAGATTGTTCATTTGATGAATATTATGGATTATTAAATGATTGTTGAACTATGAATATGAATTGATGAATAATGTTGTTAAGGATATCTAGAAAAACTCTAAAGATATACCCACTTGTATAATGATGATGATTATTAAGGATATCTAGAAGAACTCTAAGATATACCTCCTTGACCAATTCATATTTCGGGGTTAAAACGTACATACGGGATCCAGAACGGATATCACCCACCCGGCGGTTCACTGTTCGGTTGGTACGTAATCCACATGACTCATAGGGTGGATTATCAATTCTCGTGTTCTGCATTAAACTATTTATAGTTTAAGGGCCTGGTTAGAAATGTTGCCTTAAACTAGGAATAGTTAAGAGTTGTTATGAAATGATTTGGCTTTAGATTAAGAATAATTTGAGAACATTGTTGAGATATTCAATATCAAATGACTTGGAATAAAATATTGAGAATAATATGAATGTTTGAATTATATATTGTGTGCATGATATCAAATGGTTGATTATGAATCGAGATTCAATTTATGTGGATGTTCGACGCTTTAGATATGCTTACTCAGCTTCACCGCTGAGCGTGTAGTGTGTTTTATTTGCTACACGCAGGTAGGCAGAATGAATGATTGGCTGATTCCTGCCAACAGAAGGGGCGAGACAGTTGTGGTAGGTTATTGAATGAAATAAATAATTATGTTGTTATGAGACATATTTTAAAGTCGCTTCCGCATTTTATTTAAACACTCCGTATTTCTCTACAATTATGTATGGAATATTATTTATAAATAAAAATGTTTGAAATGTTTTAAATTATCACGATTACCAAATCAATACTTTAGTCCGAAAGGGGCTGCAGACCTGGACGGATTAGGGTGTTACAATTTGGTATCGGAGCAAATGGTTTTAAACCCGATTTTCGGATCAAAACTTGGATATAAAAAAAGAATTACATATTATATATGTATTTCGGCCTAAAAAAATGATGTCAATCAAATCCACGACTTTCGCATCCCTCTGCTCCAGGAAGGTAATAAAAAAATGAGTATTGAAATTGACTGTATCAAATTTTATAGATGTCAACTGTTAATTCAGAAATGATATCAAGTGTTGATTCAAGTCGCACTTTCGTACTTGGTAAAAGACGAAAGAACAAACGAAATTTCTATGACTCGTTGATACGTTACCAACGTGCACATCGATTCGCAAGAATAATGAAACGAAGGATTTATCTGCGCCGCAAGGCTGCATGGGAACGAGATGACCTAGAAGAGACGTTCAGTGTAGACTCTGCCAGTAGTGTATGTGGGTCGGGCAAGGAAGACCCGTCTGTAGATTCGTCACGATCCAACCAATCGAACGCAAACGATTAGAAAATTATCTTATTGTTGGTTTCAAATCCATTGATTGTATCAACTATTGTAATCCTTTGCAATTCCTGTCTTAAACTCAACTACTGAATAAAAGAATCCTAATAAAGGAATTTCTGTTATTGTAGAATGAGTCAAGAATCTGCCCACGGACAAGGCAACAATAATGAACACGTCAGTGTTCATACGGAAGCATCTAGCTTTACCCTTCCCGTCCAAAATGAACCCGTCAATCAACAAAATGTTGGGAATAACCCGAACGCTCATGGTCAACCCGACCTTGTGATTCCCACATTCCTGGCAAATGTATTACAACAGATAGCCAACGCACCAATTTTTCAACCACCTCCACCACCTCCACCGCGAGTGATAACCTACAAAACATTAAGGGATAACGGTGCAGAATTATTTCTTGGGGATCGCATTGGTGAACCCCAAATTGCATAGGACTGGATCGAGCAGACTGCTCGAGTGTTGGAGGATCTTAACGTACCCATTGGCAACTATCCCCGACTGGCGTCTCAGCTACTTCGCAAGGAAGCCTACGAGTGGTGGAAGAGGACCGATGAGAGTGCGGGAACCCCTAAGCCATGGACATGGGCACATTTCGAATGGGCATTCAAACAAGAATATATTCCAAAACGTTTTAGCGAAGAAAGACGTAAGGAATTTGTCGAATTGCAACAGGGAGACATGACACTCCCCGAGTATCGTCAGAAGTTTACCAGTCTTGCTAAGTTTGCACCAACCTTGGTGAGTACCCCAACCGATCGCATCGAGGAGTTCAGAAAGAAACTTCGACCTGACCTTAGGTCGCGTGTGTCCGTCCTAACCACCCTGGATTTCGCGGAGGCCTACGATCTCATAGCCAGGGCAGACATTGACTTGAGTGCTTGCATTGAGTATCTGAAGACAAATAATGTCGGTTCAAGCACTCACCGTCCCATCAGCTCTGTCTCAAAAGGCAAAAGGCCCTTCCAGGAATCTAGCAATTCACACATCTCAAAGAAGGGGAAATCAGTGAAGACGCACTCAGTGGCGTCGGAGAACAAATCCAGAGGGTGGAAACACCCCTTGTGCGATACATGTGGGAGACATCATCCAGGCGAGTGTTAGCTTGCCCAAGGATTATGTCTAGGTTGTGGCCAACCTGGACATTTTCGAAGGGATTGCCCCACTAATCCTGGCAAACCATTTCCGACAGCCCCAGTTGTCAGCCAATTAGCATCAGAACGACCTGCACCAAGTCAACGATCAACGGCGAGATCTAATCCGGCCAAGAACCAGAGTCAGCAACAGGGACGAGCTCCTGCTCGTACTTATGCAATGAAGGCACGAGCTGAGGAAAACCCTGACGTCATTCAGGGTATGTTTTCCTTATTTGATACTGTCATGCATGTGTTGATAGACCATGGATCAACATTGTCTTATATCTGTGTACATATGCCTGAAAAAGCTGACATAATGAAAGAACAATTGGAACAACCTATACTAGTGTCTAACCCGTTAGGACATAGTATGAGGTTAGATCATGTGTATCAAGACTGTCCATTGATTGTTGAAGGACATCAGTTCTCTGCCAATCTTGTCGAATACCGTACAAAGAATTTGACATCATCCTCGGAATGGATTGGCTCACCGAACACCAAGCAATTATCGATTGCCGACGACGAGCAATTCAACTAAAGTCTGGAGAGGGAAAGTCTATAGAGGTGAAAGAGAATCTGACACCTAGATCCACTGAATTCATCTCGTACATACACGCTAGGCGTCTCATTCGAAAGAAATGTGAAGCTTATCTGTGTAACGTACGTGACACACGAAAGGAAACTCCTGAGTTGAAAGACATACCGACAGTATGTGGTTTTCCTGACGTATTTCCTGACGAACTTCCTGGTATACCATCTTCCAGAGAAGTAGAATTTTCCATCGATCTTGTTCCTAGAACAGGACCGATATCTGCAACTCCCTATCGCATGGCTCCTGCTGAAATGAAAGAGTTGAAGGCTCAACTACAAGAACTACTCGATAAAGGATTCATACGTCCGAGTGTTTCCCCTTGGGGAGCACCCGTCCTGTTTGTCAAAAAGAAAGACGGCTCGATGAGACTCTGCATCGATTACCGTCAATTGAACAAAGTCACAATAAAAAATCGATATCCTTTACCTCGTATCGATGACTTATTTGATCAGCTTAAAGGATCTACTGTATTCTCTAAGATTGACTTACGGTCAGGATACCATCAAATCCCTGTAAAGAAAGAGGACATCCCAAAGACTGCGTTCCGTACCCGTTATGGTCATTATGAGTTTACGGTAATGCCCTTTGGTTTGACCAATGCTCCAGCAGTATTCATGGATCTCATGAATAGTGTATTCCGACCTTATCTTGATCAATTCGTGGTTGTATTCATCGATGATATTCTTGTCTATTCGAAGAATCGAGAAGACCATGCGAAACATTTGGAGATAGTACTCAGCATACTACGGGAACATAAACTATATGCCAAACTGTCAAAGTGTGAATTTTGGCTTAATGAAGTTACGTTTTTGGGACATGTGATTTCTCAAGAAGGTGTTAAGGTAGACCCCAGTAAAATATCTGCCATCACTGAGTGGAAGATTCCAAGGAATGTTCGTGAAGTGAGAAGCTTTCTTGGATTAGCTGGATACTATCGATGATTCGTTGAAGGCTTTTCCTCGATCGCAACTCCACTTAACAAACTTCTGAGAAAAGATGTGAAATTTGTATGGACCGATGCATGTCAGCAAAGCTTTGAGAAACTAAAGAAATGTCTGACAGAAGCACCTGTGCTGACCCAACCAATACCAGGTGTAGACTACACAATCTTTAGTGACGCATCTCATAATGGCTTGGGATGTGTACTCATGCAAGACGGAAAAGTCGTGGCATACGCATCAAGACAGTTGAAATCTCACGAATATAATTATCCGACTCACGATCTTGAGTTAGCAGCAGTTGTATTTGCTCTGAAAATATGGCGTCATTATCTCTTTGGAGAGACGACATATATTCACACAGACCACAAAAGTCTAAAATACCTGCTAACTCAAAAAGAATTGAACCTGAGACAGAGAAGATGGTTGGAATTGATCAAAGACTACGACTGCTACATTGACTATCACCTTGACAAGGCAAACGTAGTTGCTGACGCATTGAGCTGAAAGATGATAGCCGAACTCCGAGTTCAACCTACTCTTGAGAACGAAATTCATGCTGCACAAAAACGTGATGACTACTGTTTGAAGACTTGTGAACTTGTCTCTAAGGGAGAGAGACAAGATTTCACAGTAAATAATGGATTTTTATTCAACCGGAATCGCTTGGTAGTTCCTAGTGGCAAAGTGAGGGAACGTTTAATGCGTGAATCTCACGAAACCACTTATACCATGCATCCTGGTACTAATAAAATGTTCCAAGATCCGAAGAAGACATATTGGTGGCCCACAATGAAGCGGGAAATTTCTGAATTTACAACACGATGTCTGTCGTGTCAATAAGACAAGGCTGAACACCAAGTGCCTAGTGGGTTGTTACATCCACCTACTATCCCTGAATGGAAGTGGGAACGAATTAAGATGGACTTTGTGATTGGACTTCCATTATCAGCTATGAAAAATGACGCTGTCTAGGTAATTGTTGATCGATTAACCAAGTCATCTCATTTTATTCCTATTCGACGCGATATGTCCTTGAAGAAGTTGGCAGAGTTGTACATCCGTGAGATTGTAAGATTACATGGTGTACCTTTGTCTATCATTTTTTATCGTGACCCGCGATTCACGTCGCAATTCTGGAAGAGTTTGCAGAAAGCCTTAGGTACTAAACTTAACTTTAGTACGGCATTTCATCCTCACACTGACGGACAATCTGAAAGGACAATTCAAATTCTTGAAGATATGATGAGAGCATGTGTAATTAATTTTGAAAGCAACTGGGAACAATACTTACCGCTAATGGAGTTCGCGTATAACAACAGTTATCAAGCGAGTATCCAAATGGCCCCGTACGAAGCCTTGTATGGGAGAGGCTGTAGAACCCCAGTATGCTGGACAGAATTAAGCGAGCAAAAGCTTGAAGGACCTGATCTCGTTTGCGAAACTGAAGAGAAGATTCGTCTAATCAGAGAAAGACTGCAGGTGGCTTCCGATCGACAGAAATCTTATGCCGACTTAAAACGTCGAGAGATCGAATATAATGTTGATGACAAGGTGTTTCTGAAAGTCTCACCGTGGAAGAAAGTGCTACGTTTCGGTAGGAAGGGAAAACTAAGTCCGAGATATATTGGACCCTATCGAATCACTGAACGTGTGGGTCCAGTAGCATATCGGTTAGAACTTCCACCAGAATTAAACAAGATCCATGACGTATTCCATGTATCGATGTTGAAAAGATACCGTTCCGATCCATCGCATATCTTGACTGAGGGAATTGTAACTCTTGACGAACAATTGACTTATGAAGAGGAACCTGTACAAATTTTAGCACGAGAGGTCAAACAATTGAGAAACAAATCTGTACCCTTAGTCAAAGTGCTATGGAGGAATCACTCGACTGAAGAGGCAACATGGGAAACCGAAGAGTCAATGAGGATGCAATATCCGAATCTCTTCAACCAATGACTCAGGTAATTTCGAGGACGAAATTATTTTAAGGGGGAGAGAAATGTAACACCCCAAAAATAGGCCTATCAGAGTTAATTAATTTATAATTAATTAATTACTGAGAGGGACCCAAAAATAAGTAAATTCTAAAGTTTGTCAATACATAATGAAAATTATATCAATGTGTAGAGTTTGACTGTTTGACCCCAACGGTTCAATCGGATTTCAATTCGGAGAAAGTTGGACCAAAAAGTGTTCCCCGACTGGGACCAAATTAGTCCCAATCAGGGACTACACACCAAACGGCGCCCTGTTCAATTACGCCGATTCCAAATACGTCGCTCAATCACGGAAGCTGCAAACCTGTGTCTTCTTCTTCTTCCCTGGGCTATTTAAGAACAACCCAACTCCCTCATTTAATCACCAAAACAACTCATTCTTCCTTCTATATTGTTCCTTGCTGAGAGTAGAGTCTAATGGTGCTGTCATCTTTGTGTGAGTTCGCCGGAGCAGTGAGATAGAGTCGCTGGAAGTTTTACCGGAAAATCTTCAAAACCTCCCTTACGCTTCAAGGTAAGCCCGTAGATATATCTAATGGCTAGAATGCTCATATAGATCGATTCTACGTTCATAGATGGTCATTTGGTTGAGTTTTGTGTTTGACATGCTTGAAGAACTAAGAATCATAAACCATGAAATTGATGTTAAAATTATGAATTAATGATGCTAAAATGATCCATGAACCTTGGAGAACATTTTTATATACTTTAATTGAAGTTTGGTGAGTAAAAGTGACATTTCCGCAAGTTGGCTCGAGGTAGAAGACGATGGATAATCGATTATCAACTTGAAAATCGATTATTCATCGTTCTGCAGATTTTTTGAACAAAGCTGAGCAACAGTCGATTATTAGAATGTGATAATCGACTGTCAGCCCTCTCTGAAGTTTGATAATCGATTATCAGAGTGTGATAATCGATTATCAGCCCATTCTGAACATCAGACAGTAGATTATCAGAAGTGACAGTAGACTGTCTCCCTACACTATTGAAGAAAATGAAGCTAATAGCTAATAATTGAATTTCCTATCATATATTAATCAATTGTTATTTAGAAAACATGATTTTTGAGTTATGGAATCCTATATTTTGATACCAAACCATTATGATTAATAAAAGGATGATTTCTTGGAATAAAGATGGTGTTTTAACAACTAAAAGGGATCTTATGTGATGCATGACGGTAAGCTAGAGTGTTAACACTCGATGCTAGGCCGCTGATTGTTATTAGATTGTTCATTTGATGAATATTATGGATTATTAAATGATTGTTGAACTATGAATATGAATTGATGAATAATGTTGTTAAGGATATCTAGAAAAACTCTAAAGATATACCCACTTGTATAATGATGATGATTATTAAGGATATCTAGAAGAACTCTAAGATATACCTCCTTGACCAATTCATATTTCGGGGTTAAAACGTACATACGGGATCCAGAACGGATATCACCCACCCGGCGGTTCACTGTTCGGTTGGTACGTAATCCACATGACTCATAGGGTGGATTATCAATTCTCGTGTTCTGCATTAAACTATTTATAGTTTAAGGGCCTGGTTAGAAATGTTGCCTTAGACTAGGAATAGTTAAGAGTTGTTATGAAATGATTTGGCTTTAGATTAAGAATAATTTGAGAACATTGTTGAGATATTCAATATCAAATGACTTGGAATAAAATATTGAGAATAATATGAATGTTTGAATTATATATTGTGTGCATGATATCAAATGGTTGATTATGAATCGAGATTCAATTTATGTGGATGTTCGACGCTTTAGATATGCTTACTCAGCTTCACCGCTGAGCGTGTAGTGTGTTTTATTTGCTACACGCAGGTAGGCAGAATGAATGATTGGCTGATTCCTGCCAACAGAAGGGGCGAGACAGTCGTGGTAGGTTATTGAATGAAATAAATAATTATGTTGTTATGAGACATATTTTAAAGTCGTTTCCGCATTTTATTTAAACACTCCGTATTTCTCTATAATTATGTATGGAATATTATTTATAAATAAAAATGTTTGAAATCTTTTAAATTATCACGATTACCAAATCAATACTTTAGTCCGAAAGGGGCTGCAGACTTGGACGGATTAGGGTGTTACATGGTGAGACCCCTAGCAGAAGTAAGTTTGAGCAGACGCTTCTCCAGATAGTGTTAAAAAATCAAGAAGCTTACAACTGGTTTATGGCTATTCCAAAACAGATGTGGGCATTGTCTCATAACGATGGTGGCTCACGCTATGATATAACAACCACAAATTTGTCAGAAAGCTTCAATAATATACTTAAGGGATGTCGTTGTTTACTCGCTTATGCCATTGTGAGGTTATCCTATGATAAATTGGTCAAGCTGTTTGCTGATAGGCGAACAAATGGATATTTGTGACAACAATTCAGGCACAATTTTCATATGAATGTGTGGAAAAATATCAAGAAAATTGAAGAAAATAGGTTTTATTGTCGTGTTGTGCAGCACCACGCACAGCAGGGAATATACTCTTTAGTGGTGGATTGATCCTCCATCATTGGTCATCGCGAGACTTTTGCGGTGAACTTAAATTCACGAACATGTAGCTATGGAGAATGGGTAACATATCAAATTCTGTGCATTCATGTCCACGCAGTATGTCATCACTGTAGTGTCACCGTGAATCATTCAATTCCTAATGTTTTTTCAATCCATTCCTACATCAACGCTTTTCTGGTGGATGAGGCCGGATGGCCTACTCCAGGGTACGAGATAGTGAGACCAACTGCACGAGCGAGGACACCAACCGGTAAACCTACGAGAACTCACTATCCGAATAACATGGACTACCGACCACGGAGACGTCGCAACGAGCAATAGCTATATCATGAATTTCAATTATGTCTAAGTTTATGTTTTATGAATTTCACAAAATAAATTAGTTATGGAATGTATTTTGTAACCTTATTTTTTGAATAAATTATATGTACTCTATCAATAAATTTGTTGTAATTTGTTTCTTATTTTAATTTCGGTGTATGATGCTTTGTAGAAATTTTGATGTATTTTTTTAAATATCTAAATTTTATTTTTATTTATATATTAATCTTTAAGAAAAATGAGTTGAAAAAACTTAAGATTTTACTTCGTTTTGCATAAAAGTTTTTCTTCATATGTGTAAACTGAATATGAGAAATTGATTACAATAATAATAATAATAATAATAATAATAGAAACGGAGTAGCCTATTCCGTCTGGTAAATTGAATATGTGAAACGGAATAGCCTACTCCGTCTACCTAAATATTTCAAATGAAGCGGAGTAAGCTACTCCAGTGTGCTTTATATGAGAAAGTAAATGTTCGAGTTACATATAAAGGGAATAGATACACCAACTTTACACATGCATGGAAATCACCCTCAATTTTGAGTATTTAGTCACATATAACTTACTCTAACATTCATTTATAACGTCAATATTAGCACACTTTAAAACTATGTAATTCAAATCCTTAATCCTGAATTATCAACTTTGTTCAATGATACTCGCTCAGTCCAAAAGCTTTCTTCCCATTTTTCAATTTTGGGTCGTCCAATTTTTTTCCCATTTCTTATACTGACAGATAAATTTATGTTAAATGTCATATTTACCCTTCAATTATTTTGTAAACTTATCGTTTCTTGTTCACCCAACTCTGTCATCTTCCAACCACTGGCCTTCAATCCCGATATTCCTCTTCCAACTTTTGAATAAACTTTCTGATTTCTCGGAAATTCAATTAAGGCATGTTGAGTCTTCTCATTTTTTGTGATGTCTCTTGCTTTCATCGAACAAAAGCAAATAATTTATTTTCAATTACAGTTGTTGCTCAGGCCTTGCTTCTGCCATCTCTACCTATTTTTCCCTTTATTTATGGAGGCTTTGATGGTGGTTCAGAAGGAAGAGTGTTGTATGGTTTTAGTTGACAAGTATTTTAGAAAAGTTAACACCATTTGATCTATCATAAACATTCACGCCAATTTAGAGCGAGGAAAAAAAAATAGAAAAATGCTAGGGGTACACTAAATGTATACCCCATTTGTCCCCCACCCCCTCCTTATCCACAAAAAAAGCAAGAAATTCAAAAAAAATAAATAAATAAATAAAAATAAAATAAAAATGTGTGGTAAAAAAAGAGGTAGTGTACATTTGGGGTACACCTTTGGTGTACCCCTAGCATTGCTCAAAAATATAGTGTAAAACGGGAGTATTATATTTTACGTTACAATTTAAATTGCATGTTTACTATTCATATGATCAAACTTTATTCATTTTTTTTCTCTATTTTCGTGAGACATTTGATAAAATAAATTAATACTCCGTATAATCATATCACCAGTAATTTTGTAAATCTTTTGATCTAATTTTTAAATATATAATTTTATTTTTTTATTCTACATCATTTTTCATATAAAATAATTTGAAAATAATTTCGATCAGATATCGTAAATCAAAACAAATCATATAAATTGGGATAGAGGAAGTAATTCACTTTTGGGCGAACAATAAATATTTTTGAGCTGATATAATTTACCGAACTTTGGGGTGAACGTTGAATATTGATGAGGTGATATGATCTATTGATTTAGACCATCTCCCACGTTCGGCAAATCCTCAATTTTGTTGTTGTGCTTTACTCCAACGGTGTTTTATAACTCATCCCAAAATGACTTTTTCACTTCAAAAATGCAAAAATGCATTGTTGTATAGGGTATTGCGTTTAGGGGTGGGCAAACGGGTCAAGGAACTGGGAGTCGGAACCGAACTGCTAGGTTCGGTTTGAGTTAGGAGCGGGTCCTCTTTTCAAAAATTTATAACGGTCTGAGTCGATCTGGTCCTTATAGATTTCAGAGTCGGTCTGGTTCCCCATTTTGAAATTGTATTGGACCCGGACCGGACCGTTTTTCGATACCCTAGTATTATTTTTAGTAAATACACCGACCTTAGATTTACGATCGAGTTACACCCTTCAATCTTTTGCAGTAGTCAGAGAGTCGGAAGTCACCAAACAGTTTGTTATTGTTGTTGGATGATCGTGGGGTGTACACTTTACTCTCATGCCCCTCTTTGCCATTGTTATGTCTTCATTTCACCGTCTTTTTTGTGTTGGATGACTTAAAATTGACAATAGGGATAGTACATTGTTGTGAACAAATGGTGAATGGCCATGTATGTATTACTACCTCCGTCCCATTGTCTTTGTCCACATTTGACTTTTGGAACTGTTCATCTAAGCACTTTGACTCATCAAATTCTCTTAATGTGTAAGCCTAAAAAGAGTCATGTGTGATCTTGTTTGATTCCTCTTAACGTATAGATTATTAATATATAATTTTTATAATTTTTTAATATACAAATTACAAGATAAAATGGATTAAAGAAGTGCATTGGATGGTGTGCCAAAAGATAAGTGGACAAACACAGTGGGACGGAGGGAGTATTAATTTATTATCACCTTATTATTTTAATATTAGTATCATGATAGGTTCGGACCCGTTGACTCGTGGAATCGGCCCGTTTCAAACAAGCCGGATTAGGTCCCGTTTCAATTTTAAAATTTTGAAAACTCGTTTTGGCCCGGACCGTTTTAATAAAAACAAGTCGAGTCCAGTTTATACAAATCTTGGCTCGGACCGGCCCGTGCCCACCCCTAATTGCGTTAGTAGGCGTTACGCAGTTGGCAAAAGCAAGAAATACCAAGTACGTAAGACTTGAATTCGATTTATAACTACGCTAAGAGCCTAATATGTGAATCATGTGGTCTTTGAAAATAGCAGGTAAAAGTTCTACTATTTGCCACCAATCTGAAATCAAGATCAAATTTACTCTCTCCGTGACCATTCGGCCATATCTAAAAATATCGTCAGAAATGAGGCTCATCCTTTTTAATATAAGGTATTGCATTTTTTTTCTCTAGTAATGTTTTGTGGCTCAAATTGTTTTTCGAAGCCTACTATTTTTTTTAATTTTCGAAGAATAAAATGTAATATGAAAAGATATACTACCTCCGTCCCAAATTATAATGTTTGTTCATTATTCACATGATCAAACTTCATTCACTTTTTTTCTCAATTTTCATTAGCAATTTGATAAAATAAATTACTATTATCACTACTAGTTTTGTAGATCTTTTTATGTAGTATTTTAATATGTAATTTTTATTATTTAACTATATACCATTTGTCATATAAAATGATTTGAAAATAATTTCAGTCAAACATCGTAAACCAAAACATGCATTATAAAATGGGACGGAGGGGGTATACTGTAAGAATATTTTTTTGAGTGAGTTTGCTGCAATATACTGGAAATGAATTACTTAGTGTTTGATTTGACATTTATTGCATTTTAGATTTAAGTTTTGGTTTAGATGGTTTTAGTGGAAAAGATTACTCCAACTAGTGGTGCATTATTATTCTATGGAGTACCACAGGGCAAGTGGTTAGAAGGCATCATGGTTTCAATGAAAAAAAGGCAGAAACGAAACTAAGTGTGTTCTTGAATCCTCCGCCAGTATAGTAGTAGTGTCTTGAAAAAAGTATACTGCGATAATCACCGCGAATTCAGCACGTGCTTACCTAAAAGGGTTATGAATAAAATTGACATTTTGAGTAATAAAAGACGAAAATAAGCAAACACTTGCTCTGAATTTGAACGAGGCATTAATTGGAAGGACACGTCTACCTACACTCCTACAGGATCCAAGGAGGGTGCAAACCAACATTGAAGTATCAATGAGATTCATTTTTCGATACCGTCTATGTGTGTAGGTTGATTATGTAGATGGATGAGCTCGCCAATATGCCAAAAACTGAGAAGGCAGTTGTGCTAAAAGTGACTGAGCAACAGGAATCTCCCCACCTGCAAACGAAACTCAGATCAATCACTGTACATTTCTCACGATAACAAACAACAAAGCCTTGTTTTATATTTAACTTACTTTGCACTTCTCGCAATGGGACAAATTGGACTATATCGCGGGAAGCAACCTTGCCTTGAGAGTTTGCAAGTCTATCCCCTTTATCAGCATCTAAAATCTGAAACGGAGATATTGTGTCTATATATCAAGAAAAGTTTATAAAGCAAAAATACAGAGACACAGAACACCAGGCCCCTTTATCGAGAAAAACAAGTATAAAAACAAAGAATACCTCCATTTCCTTGAAGTCAGCCCCTCCAACCCCAACTATTAGAATTGACAATGGCAAATCTGAAGCCTCAACAATAGCATCCTTTGTTTCTTCTTGATCTGTTATAACTCCATCCTATAAAAATTTAACCACAACATAGAATTCAGACTATTAGAATCAGATATCCAAATGCTTCTACCAATTTGTCATCATAATCATTCAGTACTAAGAGGCATACTGTGATAATTAACAACACAAAGTATTTGCGCTCTTTTCTTGCTGCAGATTGTCTGGCTATTTGTGCTCCAGCATTTATTACTGGTCCAAATAAAGTTGGTCCAGCAAGTGACACATTGAAAAGGGCACTTCTATATGCCATCATTATTCCATGGATTCCTTCAACCTGATATATGAAACGGTTCATGTATGACATAACATAACTAAATAAATAAAGAGAACTTGAGAAGTTAAACATGAACAAATAAAGTGCCATAACCATATGATTTCCATGTAACAAAAGTTAACAAATATCTCCCATATGTTCTCGGCAAAACAAATTGTACCTCGCAGCAACTGTTGCTTCCATTCAAATTAAAACAATGTGAAACTGGGCCATCAATTGGCCTGGCTCCAAACCCCCATGCTGGAAAGTGCTTGTCAGCATCATAACATTGCAGTATTCCCCCAACTTCGGTAATGGACTGAAATTATAATTTGAAAATGTATATAGGCCAAGACAAATAAAATAAACTTCTAAATTTTAGCATCCCAAACATTTGGTTCTCACTCTTTGATATGCATTTGGGCGGCCAGAAGAATCGATATAGTGCAATGAATCAGGTAGGCGTGGATTTCCATTTGAAGCTGAGACAGAAAACATAGAAGGGTACGAATGACACGTGCAAAGAGATCTTGTGAAGCAACAGAACCAGGTTGAGGAATCCCCTAAATATGGTTCACTAAGTACACAAATATTTTTTCAATAATAAATACCCCCTGTCCCATAATTAGTCCTTTGCTCACAAATGTACACCTTTTAAATCCAAAATGTACATCTGAAAAACATTATAATGATTATATATGATGAAAATTTACCTTAATTTTCTAACAAAACTAACTACACACCCAAGAACAAGAAAAGTTGGGATCTTGAAGACTAGGTGTGATACACACACCCTACTACAAGAACAAGAGAAAAAGATGAAGATAAATGAAAACTCTACCAAGCTCTCTAGAAGACATTCCACCAAGAACGTTGAAAAAAATCTTTGAGTAACACAACTCTTCCAAAAAAATTAACCACCAAATATTGATAATGAACTGTGAGTTTTGAAGAACTTCAGTTTTCATTATTAAAATTCAGCAACTGCTACAAAGAATAAAGGTCTAAAGCTTATGTACGGCCAGAAAATAGGAATAGGAGAAGCTAATCTTACCCCTATTACGATTAAGAAATACGGCTAGGATTGGGAATTTTAATAAACTCAAGATTAAGGAAAAAGGAAACTTTGCTAATCTTTTTACATGCCAAAAACAAAATAGAAATAGAATAAATAAAGGAAATAAACTTTAGGAAACATAAAAGTTGCCAAATATGGAACCTCAAAAATCATGATTCCTTTTATTCTTTTTCTTCAAGCCATCCACCTTTCTCTTTCCATCTAGGGATAGAGTATCAAAATTTAGCTCCTCGTGTCTGAATTAACGTGTATGGCAGGTTCTTAGATGACTATCTTTCATAGATGGGGAGTTGGATGGGGATATTGCACATTGGGTTGGAGTAGCTTGGGCTAAGTGAAGGTTGGCTTGTGTGCGATAAGAAGATTTCAGCTATGATGAAAGTTAAGTTCTACCGGTCCGTAGTCAGACCAGCTATGTTGTATTGTGAGAAGTGTTGGGCGATTAAGAAAACTCACGTTCGTCAACTGCATGCGGCGGAGATGCGGATGCTGCGGTGGATGAGTGGCCAGATGAGGATGGATAGGATTCAGAACGAGGATATCCGAAGATGGGTAGATGTCGCTCTTATGGAAGATAAGTTTCAGGAAGCTAGGTTGAGGTGGTTTGGGCATGTGAGGCAGCGGAGTGCTGAAGCCCTGCACGGAGATGCGAGAAGCTTACGTAAGAGGGCGGGAGTAGGGGAAGAGGTAGACCTAGATAGAATTGGAAGGAGGAAATTAGTCATGACCTAAGACTTCTTGCCCTCACGAAGGATATGGTCATAGACAGAAGAGTTAGGAGAGCTAGTATTAGGGTAGTTAAGTAGGCGCCTCAAGCTAGGTGGTAATTTTTGCACTTGTGTGCTTTGTATGCTTTGTATGTTGGGTGCTCTGCTTGCAGTGCTTTTCATTCATTAACATTAGTTAGCTCTTTGCCTCTGTGTGGTTTGTGCTTTTTGTGCTCTATGTGTCCTATGTGATCTTATATTACCTGTGCTACTTGAGTCAAGGGTATCTTGGAAACAACCTCTCTACGTTCGAGTAGAACCAAGGTCTACACCCTCTTGAGGGAAATACAAAAATCATAATTTTAGATCATGATTTCAGCATCAAAACAGTAACATAGGTTGTTATTTCGGTAGAATTGCAGGGTCAGCTTGGAAAGGGTGCATCTCCTCAACCACAATGTTGAATTGTGTGAAATTAGCTACAAATTCGTGATAATGAAGTAACATTTTCACCAAACAATCTCATGAGAAAGGGATACAAATTACGTCCTTGGCAATGAAACTTTTGCCTCTAAATTTTTGGAAAACAGAACATTAGAATTTGCCCTCTTGCGTTGTTATTTTCTTTGGTGGCCTCTAGGGAATCGACAAGATTTAGGAAAGTCAAAAAAGGCAAAGCTTTGATACCTCTTAAAGCGAATAAAGAAGCTCAAGAAAAAGAAAAGATGGGATCATGAAGGACTTCATGTGCGATAGGCATACAGATAACAATTGCCACATTTGGAGGTCATGGAGTCCATGGACAAAGTGTTGCTACCCTACAGATGAGAACGAGCTGGGCTTCCGGAATCTCCTCATTGTGAGGGACTGCTTCCACCTTAAGCTCTAGTGGAAGACTTTTACCAATAAAAGCATCTAGGTGAACTTTAACAATAACCTCTCCTCCATGCATGATGCATCATTCTTGTCTCTGGCCTGCCCTTAGGGAGACCCATTCCGCCTTGTTGGCCCACCATTCTTTTCACATTGCCAGGGCTCTTTTTGGACCACGAATTGGAGTGGCCACGACGTTCTCTTAGATTACATTGACGTTCCTGCAGCTGTGGATCCTGAACTTTCCCTTCGTAATGCCTACATTGGCAACTCCGTTGACCTCTATATAGCTAGCCTCTTCGCTTCTGACGTCTGGGGGAACCTCTGCACAAGTCATATCCATTTCACCGACGAAGACAATGCCCCCGGAGGCCTGACCCTAATGGCCTTTTCACCAATACATCTGCTAACGAGACCATACATCCCAAGCTCACCAAATTCAATCTCATTCCAATCCTTTGGCCTAAAGGGCTTCCTAAGATTTCTTCATTGCTTTGGCAGGCCAGCAACAACCTCCACCTGCTGGGTGATAATATTCTTAAATTTAGTTCCACGGCCCTTTCAAATGGCCCTTCATCCCAGATAGTAATAGCATTCACCACCGGTGAAATTGGAAAACTACTCTAGACAACTCATTAAGGGTGGCAGGTGATCTTACCGTAATGCACATCATTTTCAATGTGAGAAGAAAAGATCAAAAATGAAATAACATAATACTTTATTTGTGGTGAACTGTACAGGATTCTTTGTGTTCTCTAAATATAAATAGAGAACAAACCAACACAACTTTAAGAAATTACCAGAACCCATCTTTTAGAAACTGCCTAACTGTTTTTTATTTTTACTTAATAAAATATGAAAGACACACTTATCGACTCCATACTAACCGACTCTATAGTAAGTGACCCGAACATTGACTCATTACCCATTCAGTTTTATGTGAACAAACCCGATCAAATTTAACAATCACGCCTGACACCCCTACTCGTTGTTTGTTCACACCTATCTTCAAAGCAATGTTGGTTCATCATCATCTTGAATCAAATTTGTAATGTTTTCCTTTTGATCCCATTTTGGACATTCGCCCACAAAATGCCCTAGCTTGTTGCACTTGAAACACTTAATGTGAGTCTTATCCCGCTGAAACCAACCACCACCATGACCTTTCCCGGACCCCCAACCTCTGCCTCGGCTTGAGCTCCCGCAACCACAATGCTCACATTTGTGCTCCTTAACCTTCTCTTTTCCATCACCTTTAGTCAATAGTAGTTAACCATGCATATCTCCTTGCTCAGATGGCTTTTTTATGTGTTCCTTGAATGCTTTCAATCTTCCAACCGCTTCTTGAAACCGCATTTGTTAATGTCGGAAAACTGTTCAATTGCAGCAACAATCTGAATGAATTTCTCTGGCACAGAACCCAAAAGCTTTCGAACAAATCTTGTCTTCAAATGCATACACAAGGTTGCTTGCTTGTGTTGCAAGTTGACTAATTTTACTAGCAAAATCATCAAGTGACTCATTGTTTTTCATCTTTAGAGACTCAAAATCTAATTCTAGTGTCTATAATCACGCCTCTTTAACCCTTCCAACGCCAACAAAGCGAGCCTTCAGAGCATCCCAAATTTCTTTAGCTTCGGTAAACTAAGCAACTTGTAACACGATCTCTTCCGGCAAAGCGTGAAACAGATATGTTGTTTCCATATTGTTTTTCTTAGGATCAATTTTTGTTCCTGGTTTGATTGCCTCCCAAATCCCATTAAGGTTGAAAATCATTTTTATCTTCACGGCCGAAATAGTGTAGTTTGTAGCAGTGAGAATTGGAACCTGAAAAGATAATGAACTATTCTCCCTTGTAGTCACAATCTGTCTGTTTGGGTTGTCTTCCACTGCACGACTTAAATTCCTTCGACAATTTTCACAAAATTATTTCTCAAAATTATTAGACTTTGATTCCTTCCTGAGTCTTAAGCCACCTGCAATCAACCATCAACCAGAAAACAAGCCCCTTGCTTTTCCGTCATCCAAACCGCTAAACGAAAGCTACCCCGCTGATTTGTTTATCTCGTGCTTTTTGGTTTTCTGCCGAAGAAAAAACTAGCCACTTGTTGTTATTGTCCTAGGCGAGGAAGAATGTGGTCGAAGATTCTTGATCTGTTGTCGAGGCTCGAGGAAGCCTCTAACGCTTTGTTTTATGAGCTGGCAGATCCCTTCTGCTCCCGATCACACACACACCCTTATTGCAAACTTGACCGCTCTGATACCAATTGTGAGAAGAAAAGATCAAAAATGAAAGAACATAACACTTTATTTGTGGGGAGCTGTACAGGACTCTTTGTGTTCTATAAATATAAATAAAGAACAAACCAACACAACTTTTACAAACCAACAACTTTTACAAACCAACACAACTTTAAGAAACTACCAGGACCTATCTTTTAGAAACTGCCTAAAAGTTTTTTATTTTCAATTAGCTAAATTTGAAAGACACACTAACCGACTCCATACTAACCGACTCTATACTAACTGACCCGAACATTGACCCATTACCCATTCAGTTATATGTGAACAAACCTGACCAAATCTAATATTCAAGAGCGACAATCCTGATTTAGCCACCATTATGAACTGTCAAATCCAGTGGCTTTGGTGTACGCCTTCCTAGTTGTACCTCCTTTTGTTTCTTAAGGGTGTGTTTGGATTGAGGTAGGTGGAGTTAGGGTGAGGTTAAGTTTACTATGCTACCTTGTTTGGGAAAAAAACTGAGATAGGTAAGAGGAGGTGGAGTGAGGTAATTAACCTCTTAACAGTGTTAAATGGGCTACCGCCGAATTGGCGATAAACCTAGGTAAGCTGCCCTTCTCTTTTTTTTCTGGTTCTTTCTTCGACTCTCATGCAGGCATCTTCTTCCTCTGTTTTTTATCCGGCGTCTTCTTCATCTCCCAGACGCAGGCGTCCTCTTCCTCTATTTTATTATCCGGCGTCTTCTCCCTTTGTTTTTTATTTGCGTTTTTTTTCAGGTTTTTTTTTGCAGTTTTTTTATGTTTGTGGTCTGTTTTTTTTCCTTTTTTTCTGTTTTTGTTTTCTTTTTTTCGTTTTTTTGCTTTTGGTTTTTGATGTTTTTTCTATTTATTGAAATATGCTATTTTTTTACCTTTTTGTTGTTTGCTATTTTATATCCTGGTTTTTTACCCTGTTTTTTTGTGTTAAATTTTTAGGTTCAGATTAAAATTAATTGTGCTAAATTATGATTTGACGGATGTCACTTTAAGAAACGAATAAAAAAATCATACACAAGGGTATTTAAGTAATTTTATTTCTATAAATATCCAAACACAATTTTTTCTACTTAGTACCTTACTTTACCTACCTTCAATTACCTACCTAAAAAAACATAACCTACCCTAAGAGAATTTCCTTTAAGAAAATATGTGGAATAGTTATTGCCCTATGTCTAAAACTGAGTATGTGTAATATAATGATACGATGAAAGATCCCGCACAAAAAGCTAAATCAAAAAGCTAATATAACGGTACTAGTCTTAATTGAATGATCTTTGAGACTTTGTAGTTTAAATTATTGGAATGGATATTAAACTCTTCCTTTGAATTAATATTAGAAATTAGCAACTGGTGAGTTCTTTTTTGAGTTTGCTTCTTTTGACATTAGGGCCAACTCTCATAAGATGACATTGGCTTGATCGAGGCACCTACGATCTCCTGTTCGTAATATTGATGATTCCTACCCCCTAACCCCCGAATAAACCCCCCACCCTGGGCTGACCTGAATTGATTCCCCACCCCCTTCAATTGCACCCCCCCAAATTTTAGACCTGGCAAAACTAACCCGAACCTGATAACCCAAACCGAATAACCCGAAACCGAACCCGATTTGACCCAAAAATTGAAGAACCTAAATAAAACCGAATACCCGAAATGATCCGAACCGAACCCGAACCAAATGTATTCAGACCCGATTCAGATCCGAATCCGATTTAACCCGAACCGATAAAACTCGAACCCGGTTAAACCCGGAACCGATTAGATCCGAAATTGATTAAATTTTATGTACGTCAGTGTTAAATAAGAAAATAACTACAGAGTATATCATAAATTAATTAAATTTATTATGTGATATTATTGATTTATTAGTAAATATTTAAAATATATCTGAACTAATATAAACCTAAATCGATACAAACCTAAATCGATATAAACTCGAACCGATACAAACCCGAACCAAAACCGAACTGAACCCAAAAACCAATCAAACCAAAATAAACCCAGAACCGAACTGACCCGAACCAACCCGACCCGAACCGATTATAACATATATTCGAATGAGACCCGAACCGAAAAGACCGGAACCGAACTGATTGACCCGATTGCCAGGTCTACCAAATTTAGTTGGCTTTGGGGACAAACTTTTGACCCCAAAGTCAACTAAATTTGGGGGTCCAATTGAAGGGAATGGGGAGGTCGGTTCGGCCTGGGAGAGGGGGTTTACCCTTGGGGGAAGGGGGGTAGGGGATAAGAACCATCAATTTTACGAACACCACACTGTAGGTGCCCAAGTAGAGCCAATGTCATATTATGACATGGGCTTCCAATGTCAGAAGAAGGGAGCTCTTGTTTTTAAAAATTTTATAATATACACATTGTATTTAAATACTACTTATTACATAAGGCAACTTGTTGCCTAAGCAACAAGACAGCTCACTGGAGCTGCACCTATCCGCCATGGTACACCAAAATATATTGCAACCATATTATGAAGGGGCATATAAAAAAGCATCTAACATATTTCAAGATCCAAGGCTACCTACCACCCATCCCCAAAAAATATTAAATCCACGACTGCCAGAAACTAACCACTATTTTTGCATAAAAGTGAATTACAAAATTACAACTATGATTTGTCAACGCCTCAATAAGTATCACCATTATAGGAATTGCATAGTACATTTTCATTAGGACAATTCATAGTTTTCTTAATAATTAAAATAAAAAAAATCTTTAAAGATTGAAAATAACTTCACTAAATCCCTTCCTCACTTATATCATAGATTGAACCAATACTTACACTCCACTGCCCATACCCAAGGAAAAAAACAAATCTTGGTTCTACCATTAGTTGTGCATACCAATTCCCCTACAGACATTTGAAGTATTTTTCATAACTTAAAAAGTAGCAATAGATTTGCAAATATATCTCTGCATGAATGCAAACATACCAGTAAAATCAACAGCCACCATGAAGTTAAGCTCATAACCTGAAGCCAAGTAATCAAGGAATGTATGCTGGATTTTCTCAGTGAACTTTTCAACAAACATTTGACTCTTTAAAACCTAAACTTATGAGAATGAGCACATTTAGTTGCGAAGAAGTTGGAAATTAAACAAATTAATCCACTTCAATATTTACCTTTGTTTGATGAGGTGGCCCAATACCAGTTTGTACAAAAAAATTTATCCCGGATCCAGAAACATGTAATTTTTCTAAATCTGCAAGTGATTTCTGAACCTTTCTGAGCATGCAGAAGGAGAAATATGAGATTTTGTACTTGTCTAGGTGTAGCAAATATACCATGAAAAAAGATATATGCTGCTTTACCCAAGCAAATCGTGTTTTCCATTGCTATTGAAGTTGAAACATTCAACCATCAATGGGATCTCCTGCATGATAGGAAAGGGAGTAAATTGAAGAGCTAGTTCTAATTTAAAATAAAGCTACACGACAAATATCTGTTCTCAAAATATATAATTGGTCAGCCTCCAGGTACCAATAAACCTTATCCTTAATCAGGAAAAGGGCAGTGTTTTTTTAATTCACACACACAAGAGGATCCATACCCACCCACCCTCCCCCCCACTTGAAATAGTGTATGGAACTCAGTCACAACTTATTGGATGTGTAGGTGGATGAAAAAATCTACCTGAACTATGCCTCCTTGTATAGTACTCGTAGTATACAAGGACTTAAACATCAAGAAATAATCCTCCACTTCCTACATCTAATATTTTCATAATGGATAACAGCTGCCATCATGTTTTTTTTTTGAGGAAAACATGGGGCTTTTTCTTTTATCTTCTCCAGACAGGTGTTTGTCTCAATAATCTAACACCACGCTGAGTGAAACATCCCGGCAACTCTTCACACACCCAATGCCGGAAGCTCTGCCATTCACCACTTTTGTTGGACAAGGACTTCAACTGTTTGCTGCTAGATCAAGTTTTCGCGAGCTCCAATAATCTCACTGTCTTCATGGCATGTATGATGTATCCTCTCTGGCAAAACCTTATCTAGAGATCCCAGTCACTTCCATCACTGCCACGTGTGAAGTGCCAAGAGAAGCATTTTTCTATAACAAAACCCATGTTTTATATTGTAGATCCTAGTTCTCATGGCTTCATCAAACCAACAACTACAACTACAAACCCAATATAATCTCATCGCCATTGAGGTTTAGTGGGTCATGATGTATTCAACCTTACCCCTATAAATCTAAGTCTCTTTCAGCTAGAGTGCTAGACCCTTGATGCAAAGAATGCGCTTACTGCACAAAACTTCATCGAAAGTAAGAAGCAAAGAAAGTTTAATGTGCCATTTTTAATTTAGTGCATTATTTAGTTCCAGGGCTTCATAAAACCCCCTACACTTAAATTTTTTTATCAGCATTACTTTGGATAAACTGGTCAAGAGTCATAATTTCACATTGTTAGAATATAAAAAACCTTTCCTGGGCCACAAGTTTCCATCATCTCCGATGGAGCCAAAATTTCACCATTTTTTGGCTTTGGGGTGTGATGGAATAAATCAAAATGGATCTCTAAACTGTCTACGCTTCTTTAATTAATGAAGTAGCAGTTAGTCAAGCAGTGCAACTTTCGACGTTGAGTTGGGGGTCTCTTTGGAAACAGCCTCTCTACTTTTGAGTAGGGGTAAGGTCTGCGTACACACACCCTCCCTAGACCCTACTCTTGTGGGATTTAACTGGGTTGTTGTTGTTGTTGTTGTTTTCCTGGGCCACAACCACAAGCTTGAGCTTTTGGATGAATTGGTTCCTTGACATGGTATTGGAGCCTTGTTGACTAAGAGGTCACAGGTTCGAAACTCCGCGTCATCTAGTTTTAAAAAATTTAAGGTTTCACGTGCAAGGCTCTAAAAAGACTATGCCTGCACGTGAGGGGGCGTGTTAGAATATAAAAAACTTTTCTTGGGCCACAACTACAAGCTTGAGCTTTTGGTTGAATTGGTTCCTTGACACACATTATGTGTTTCAAAGGTCATAATGTACAATCATTTGATTCACATGGTAGATGAAATAATTTTTAGAAACCAAGTGGGAACAAGCTGATTATCTCTTGTGCATTACACTGGCAAGTTATTGGTACCAAACTGTGTAGTTTTAAGAAAATTGTGGTTGAAAGCTACACACTCTACACTAATGCTATCCAATGCCTTTACAATGTTGTCAATGCAATTGAAAATCTAAACCAGCTGGACCAAGACATAAGAAAATCATGAACGAGCTGGATCTGTAAAAGAGTCTCAATATCCTTATCCCAGTTAAATGTATACATAATCAGCTGGCACAACGAGACAAATTTATCATGGTGCCTCAAATGCTTACATTTGTAACAAGTTTGGCAGATATAATGTACTCCCTCCGTCCCAGTACATAGTTAAAAAAACAAAAAACTACAGAGTTTAAGAAGGATGATAGTGACCTTTGATATAACCATAAAGAAAAAGGGAATAGTGATTGAAAAGTGGTAGTGTGAGTATAAAGTAGAAGCGAAAAAGAGGGTGGTTTAAATCTGGGGATGGAGCATCAGTTTAATGTGATATAAAGTAGAAGCAAAAATGTAAACATTCTGTATTTGATAATCAGAGGTTTTCCTCATAATTCATAATTACATAATACAAAATGACTATATATACATAAGAAGGGTGCTAATATAAGGAAACTAAATCTCCCATATTAATGCCTAAATCACCCATATTAATGGCCAAATCAGAGCCTGCCATATTCTCAGGACTTAACTAAAATACTAATATTATTATTAATAACACTCCCCCTCAAGCTGGAGCATATATATTTATCATGCCCAACTTGTTACATAAATACATAAGCCTGGTGCCATTTAGCGCTTTAGTAAGGAGATCTGCTAATTGATCTCCTGTCTTCACAAATCCAGTAGAAATCAATCCCTTCTGTATTTTCTCCAGAACAAAGTGACAATTTACTTCGATATGTTTCGTCCTTTCGTGAAAACCTGTTTGGATGCAATATGAAGAGCAGCTTCGTTATCACACCATAGTTTTGCAGGGATGGGAGCTTTGAAACCAGTTTCATTCAGGAGCTGATATATCCATATTATTTCACACGCAACTTGTGCCATGGCTCTATATTCAGACTCAGCACTAGAACGAGAGACAATGTTCTGCTTCTTGCTCTTCCACGAAATCAGATTCCGACCCACAAAGACACAATAACCGGAGGTGGACCTACGATCATCCTTCGACCCTGCATAATCTGCATCTGCATAACTTTCAATGTTCATGTGACCGTGATTTGAATAGACAATACCACGACCGGGAGTACCTTTCAAGTAACACAGAATATGTTCCACTGCAGCCCAATGATCAATTGTTGGGGATGCCATAAACTGACTTACAACGCTAACCGGATAAGCAATATCTGGGCGGGTCACAACCAAGTAGTTCAGTTTACCCACTAATCTCCTGTATCTCTATGGATCACTGAATGATTCACCGTCTTTCGTTAATTGTATGTTAGGAACCATAGGTGTATAACATGGTTTGGATGCGAGCTTTCCTGTCTCAGACAACAAATCAAGCACATACTTCCTCTGTGCAAGCAATATACCTTTCTTGCTTCGCAAAACTTCAACCCCTAGAAAATACTTCAGCGGTCCAAGATCCTTCGCCTGAAACTGACTATGGACAAATGTCTTGAGTGATGAAATACCTGCAAAATCATTTCCTGTAATAATGATGCCATCTACGTAAACAACCAGTAAGATGATTCCACCCCTAGATCGCTTATAAAGACAGAATGATCAGATTGGCCTTTCACCATTCCGAACCGCTCGATTACTTGGCTGAATTTTCCATATCATGCACGAGGACTTTGTTTTAGTCCGTATAAAGATTCATGCAGCCGACATACCTTCCCATTCTCCCCCTGAGCAACAAACCCTGGAGGTTGCTCCATATAAACCTCTTCCTCAAGAGCACCATGAAGAAACACATTTTTGATATCTAATTGATGCAACGGCCAATCATGACACGCAGCCATAGAGATAACAAAGCGAACAGAAGTGAGCTTGACAAGTGGAGAGAAAGTCTCATCATAATCCACACCATAGGTTTGAGCATATCCTTTGGCCACTAATCGAGCTTTGAGGTGAGCGATTAACCTTAATAGAGAAGACCCACTTGTAACCAATAGATTTCTTGTCAATCAGCAATGAAACTAGACTCCAAGTATGATTTTGCTCCAAGGCTTTCATCTCTTCTATCATGGCAGTACGCCATCCAGGATGAGTGAGTGCTTCTCTGATAGTTTTAGGAAGAGGGACAGAATCTAAAGAAGAGGTGAGTGCACAAGCAGTAGAAGACAAATGATCATAAGAGACCATTAGAAATAGGGTAGGTGCAAGACCGCTTACCTTTGCGCAAAGCGATGGGTAGATCATCAGCATGATCAGGGTCCAACGACAAAGTGCTCAACTCAAGGCGTGAGACTGGTGTAGGGGTAGGTGGTTGATCAGTCAATGTGGCGTGGCAGGAAGAGATTCAAATGTGGCAGGAAGAGATTCAGGGACAACTGAAGGTGCAACTGGTTTTTTTCTGCGGGAGTAAACCTGAATGATGAGAGGCACACCAGTAGAGGGCATTGTAGCACTAGAGGTAGTGTAAAATAAAATGTCACCAGAACCCTCCCCCCCATTTACAGAATCTATAGGTGAAGAAAAAGGAACATGCTCATGGAAACTCACATCGATGGAGACAAGATATCGACCAAGACTAGGACAATAACAACGATATCCCATTTGAACCCGGGAGTACCCCAAAAAGATGCACTTCAAGGATTTTGGATCTAGCTTAGTGACAGATGGACGAACATCCCTTACAAAACATGTACACCCAAAATATGAAATGGTGGCTGGCCACCAAGGACACTCGATGGAAGGCGATTAATCAAGAAACATGTCGTGGCAACGGCATAAGCCCAAAACATCTTGGACACTTTTGATTGAAACAAGAGTGCCCGTGCAGTTTCAAGCAGATGTCGATTTTTGCGTTCAGCTACTCCATTTTGGGCTGGAGTATCCACACACGACGTTTGGTGGAGAATGCCATGGCCACGCATGTAGGCTTGGAAGGGGCTGGAAAGATATTCTTTAGCATTATCACCACGCATAATTTTAAGAGGCATATTAAATTGCAGAAAATTACTCACGGGTGACGCAAGTTTTGTCGAAATAACTCTCAGGTCTCTCTATTTTCAAGAAGACCACGGAAGTCCTTACATTTTGTTGTAATGACTGGGAGGGGACATTCAACCCAATATTTCATCCATAAACGTAAATAAATGTATTTTTTTCCTATTTTTTTCTAAATGTTTTAAGGTAATAAATCTTAGGTCACTTCTTTTTTTATTTCTTTGTTTTTCTTTTTTTTACTCTTTTTTAAAGTGTTATTTTAGAATTTTTTCTATAAAATTGAATAAAAATTCAAAATTGTTTGTATTATATTAAAATAAATGAAATAAAATATTTTGTAAAAAAGAAAAAATCGAGTAATGGCAAAATAGGAAAAAACAGTAATGGAAAAATAGGAAAAAAATACATTTATTAACATTTATGGATGAAATATTGGATGAAATGTCTCCTCCCAGTCATTACAACAAAATATAAGGACCTCAGTTGTCTTTTTTAAAATAGACGGACCTGAGAGTTATTTCGACAAAACTCGCGTCACCCGCAAGTAATTTTTTGATTAAATTGGGTTTGGATTTCAGCACAAAACGAATGAAAGTTAGAAAATAACTCAGAACGAGATTTCATTAAATACAGCCAAGTCATGCGTGAATAGTCATCAACAAAAGTAACAAAGTACCGGAATCCGGGTTTTGACACAACTGAGCAAGG
Source organism: Cuscuta australis (assembly GCA_003260385.1). NCBI lineage: Eukaryota > Viridiplantae > Streptophyta > Magnoliopsida > Solanales > Convolvulaceae > Cuscuta > Cuscuta australis. The sequence continues at coordinate 5,781,635 of NQVE01000076.1, read as the reverse complement.
ACCCCAAACGTCAAAATGAACCAACTCAAAAGGAGCACTTGCCCGTAGATTTATTCTAGGACTCAAACTAACACGATGATGTTTAGCAAAACGACATGATTCACACTCTAAAACAGAGAGATATTGAATTTGAGGATAAATTTTCTTTAATAGGGACAAGGATGGATGACCAAGACGATAATGAATCTCAAGAGGTGACTCAATCCCAACACAAGTCGTTGCTTTAGGAATGGAAGTGTTGAGAAGATACAGGCCATTAGTCTCACGTCCTTCACCAATAATCTTCTTCGTCGTAAGATCCTGAAACACACAATGGTCAGAAAAGAATGCGACAAAGCAATTAAGATCACGAGTAAGTCTAATAAGAGACAACAGATTAAATGAGAAATGGGGTAAACTCAAAACAGAAGACAGATGCATATTTGGAGTTAGGATAACCGAGCCTGACCCAAGGACCTTAGATGTGGAACCATCAGCAAGGGTAACAGGGGAATGAAATGTGTAGGGCTGAAAAGTGGAGAAGACGCTAGGATTACCTGACATATGATCTGTGGCTCCGGAATCAATAACCCACTTGGAGGAAGACGAGACAAGACAAGCACTATCGTTACCTGAATTCGTAATTGCCTTAAAAGAAAGAGATGATCACTGCAGGAGCTCCTTGAATTGGAGGAATTGGGCATACTCACCTATTGAAGTAGGGGGATTAGAGTTTTCACCAGAGGCAAAGTGTGCAGCTCGTCCCCTTTGATTAACACGTTGAAGTTTCCTACAATCACGCTTATAATGTCCCTCTTTGTGACAATAATGACAGATTATGGGCTCTTGATTCTGTTGGGTGCCACTACGAACGAATGACTTATATGGTTGCTTTGGTGACTCAGTTTGCATCCTCTGACTTATAAAAGCCTTCTGGGGTGCACCATCTGAAGGCTCTATGGGTTTTACACTTTCACTACGTTGAATCCGTGAGTACCCATCCTGTAGGGTGGGAACCTCAGAGTCTGCAAGGACCCTTTCTCGGGCAGCCTCAAATCTCGGGGCCAAGCCTGCCAAAAAACTCATTGTTGCCATCTGCTCTCGCTGTTGTTGCTGAGTTCTAACATCTGGAGTGAAGGGCATCAATGAATTTAAGGCCTCATATGTCTTCTTGAAGTCCATGAAATATGCTTGAAGAGATTGATCCTGCTGGTCTGCCCGATAGAAAGCCTTACATACGTCATAGATACGAGTAAGATTTCCCTTACCTGATTAGAGAAATTCCAAATATTCCATCAAGTCTTTAACTGTTTCACAATGGCCAACTAACCCAAGCACATCCCCATCAATTGAGTTCCGGATTTGGAGGAATAGTCGAGCATCATCCCTCAACCAGACTTTCTTAGTAGTTGCATCCTTAGGAGGATCATCAGTCATATGATCGTCCTTGTCAGTACTTCGGAGATATAGTTTAATAGTCGTGGCCCATTCAAGATAGTTAGAGGAATTAAGTTTCCTCTCTGTGATTTTTGACATGACTGGAAAAACTTCAGTGATGACACTAGACTTATCACCCATTTCAATGAACTAAAACTTGAACAAAACCTGATCAGCAGAGGAAGACAGAGCAAAAATCACCCACTGAATGTCCAAACTGAGTCTGCACAAGTGCTTAGATAACTTAGGCGACCCTGACAGTGATTTTTGACAGTGGATCTGACCAGCAGTGGCCGGGCGTGAGGTCTCCAACGAAGGAGAGATTCTCCAGAATTGTTCTCCTGCAACGTCCGACTCCACCCACGGTGGCGGTGACGTCAGGTGAGCACCCTTTGAAACAGCGCAAAAATGGCAGAAGCCTTTTTTTTACAAACGATGAACCCTAACCCTAGAGCACACTGGCTCTGATACCATGTGATTGATAATCGAGGTTTTCCTCATAATTCATAATTACATAATACAAAATGACTATATATACATAAGGGTGCTAATATAAGGAAACTAAATCTCCCATATTAATGCCTAAATCACCCATATTAATGGCCAAATCAGAGCCTGCCATATTCTCTGGACTTAACTAAAATACTACTATGATTACTAATAACACATTCTAATGGGACAAACAAAAAAGAAAAGTGTAAACTTTCTAACGGGACGGAGGAAGTATATGCTCCAACTTGAGGGTATGTGGACTTTTATACTCAGCCAGCCTCCATTTGCCTCTAAACAGTGACCATTATTAAGGTTGGCCTTAGCCCAACTATATAAATATAATTTGTAGCTTTTAAGCCTAGTTTTTTGTCTATAAATATACTCCGTAGAATATCTGTATATTGTTCATCATGAAAACATTAAACAATCTTCACTTCCGAAATCTGCGACCTCCACTTTTGTGAAGTAACTTCTAAGTGTGGTGAATGTATTAACTTTTTCTTTTCAAAAGTTCATAGGAGATTATAAGAAGAAAGAATTATTACATTTAGGCAGTAAGGCACACACTGAAGCCTAAAGCTCATTAAACATGACTGCTTACTTCAAAGCATTTAGGCAGTATTGCACAATGATGAATCTAATGGCTACACTGTCATTGCAAAATTGTAGTTGATAGCAAGATAAAACTTTACAACATAGCTATGAAACTGCACCATGTTTGGAGGATCCCAAAACTTGAAGCCAAACTAGTCATTAATTCATTATGCAGGCAATGCACCATTGTATAAATGTCAAATCATGAAGAAAAGTAAATCTATTTCGAGAACTGAACAAGTGTGAACAAGCATGTGTGAGTACACACTTAAGTAGCGAATACGTTAAGTAAAACAAAGAGCAAAAAGAAAAAGGACAATTTGAAATAACTTAAAAATCTGAAACAATGTATGATTTAGAAATGCACATGGTTTCATTTTTTTTGTTTCCATATACAAATACGGATAAAGTTGGAAAAAAAATCAAAATTTTAAAAGAAATTAAGGACAATGCACAAGATTGCATGTTGTTATTGCCCAAAATACCAGCATAATATTTGTTTCTAATAAAATCATATCAAAGCTGATTCTTATATGATGTGTCAAATGTAACGCTCCATCAACGGATTCAAACTCAATGTTCAAAAAACCATAGGCAAAGTTCTACAACTAGATGGATGAGATTCTATCTCAGGTAGTCGGGTCGTGGCAGTGTTAATAGCCGATTTCCATGTTTTTGAATCTTTGGTTCTCTTGGATTTTAGTTTCTTTTTGTTGAATATTTTTTTCGGGAACGATTGGACCTTACTTTCCACTATGCACTGTTAGATTTTAATTTAACTGTGTATTTCTTGAGCAAATTGCGTTTTTTTGGAGATTCATTAACAGTTAATGAGCAACTCCAGATTTGCAGTAATTCAACTGCTATGGCAAGACTGGGCTCTAACACTTAGCTTTTTCTGGTTTGTTTGGGGTTGGGGTTGCCGTCCATGACATACTTGGCCCTTTCCTGATGAATCTCTGAGCTTTGGACACGATTTTGATTTTGGAGCAATGTTTATCTTCAGCTTCCATTCCCGATTCTGTGTTCCGGACTCTCTGTGAAGGGTCTTCTTCTGTTTTGCTTGTGTTGTAACCTGTGTCAGATTCGTTTTTGGATTCAGTTGCAGCTGGGGTGGTGTCCATTGCTGCCAACCAGCAACTGGGTAAAGCATACTGGGTTTGTCTAGCTGACCATACTGGGTTACGTCAGATTTGCAGCACCATGGGTAAGAAGAAGACTAATGGCCAGAAGATGGACAACAAAACAAACATCACAAAGTTTGTTATTTAAAACTCCACTAACAATGCAGTTGGAGAACCGTCAACCCAAGTCTGCAGATCAACCAACAACAAGCACAAACCCAAATCTGGAAAAACCAAAGTTGTTTCTACCCAGTCTGATGGCGATTCTGCTTCTTCTCCATACAATCTGAAGGATTCACGGAGCACCCACAACGTGCTAGGTAAATTTCACGAATGGTACACCAACTTTGAAGTTTATTTCACTTCGGTACACCAACTTTATTTTCTTTCAGAAAGTATTCCAACTTAACACTTTCTTTCACCCATGGTATTTTAGCCGGTTTCTAGGTTAATAGCCGGTTACCTATCCTACGTGTATGCCTACTTGGCACACCCATTTAAATCACTCCCTTCTCTCTCCTCTCTCCTCTGACGCAGCATCATCCCTGTTATGTGTAGCGTGGGAGCTCTGAATGTGTAGCGTGGGAGAGATTATAAATGGAAAACTCACTTGCACCCATACGATTTATTCTCCTCTTCGGAGCAGCTGCCGCCGCCGCCGCGGCGGATAATCTTCCCGGGTCAACCCTCTTTGCATCCGACCCGAATTCATCCTGGCTGTCTCCCAATAACACATTCACTCTCTCCTTCCAGAATCCGCTAGGACGCCAGGATACCCATCTGGAAGGCCGGCGGTGACTCCGGCGCCCTCCCCTCCTCTGCATCTCTCTGATTCCTCTCCAACGGCGACCTCCAGCTCACGTCCGGCGGCAGGAGCTCGAACACCACCGGCCGCGGTGTCTCCTCCGCGCACCTTGACGACTCAGGTAACCTCGCTCTCCAGAACACCACCGTCCCCAACATCTGGTCCACTTTCGATAACCCCACCGACACCACAGTCCCCTCCCAGAATTTCAACCTGAACAATACTTTGAAATCTGGGAAATTCTCGTTCAAGCTCCGACAGAACGGGAATTTGACGCTTCTGTGGAACAATTCAATCACTTATTATAATTCTGGGTTTAATTCTTCTGCCGATTTTGAATTAAACTCTCCCAGTTTGAGTATGAATCCTGTGGGTATTCTCTCCCTCTTCGACCCTTCCCTTCCCAACCCTTTGAAACTGGTTTACAGTAGCGATTACTCCGACGAGGGCGATATTCTGAGATTTGTGAAGCTCGACGACGACGGGAATCTCAGGATTTATAGCTATAACAAGAAAGGGAGTAGAAATCCCATTATGCGGTGGTCTGCTCGAACATTTCAACAGGGATGATGCTGCGTCAGAGGAGAGAGGAGAGAGAAGAAGGGAGTGATTTAAATGGGTGCACCAAGTAGGCATACACGTAGGATAGGTAACCCGCTATTAACCTAGATACCGGCTAAAATACCATGGGTGAAAGAAAGTATTAAGTTGGAGTACTTTTCTGAAAGAAAATAAAGTTGGTGTACCGAAGTGAAATAAACTTCAAAGTTGGTGTACCATACGTGAAATTTACCCCAACGTGCTTGATGAAAAGTCTAAACCGGAGGACAGAGCTCAGTCTAAGGCAACCTTTGCAGATCTTTTCAGGAAAAACAGGGATGTGTCCAAAAGAATTTCGTTGATTAAAGTTGTGGTTGGAGATGAGGTTGTCATTCCAGCTGATGCCGTTCTTTCCTTAGAATTAAAATGGGGCTTCTATCTTGTTGATTGTTTCACCCATCGGTTCCCAACCCATCAAGGCCATTGAAGGACTTATGTCCTCATGGCAAGTCAAGGACTCAAGGACAAGATCCTTTCTCACCATAAAGGCTGGTTGATTTTCCAGTTTGTGAGTGACGATAATCAGAGGCGTGTGCTTGCCAATGGGCCTTACACGCTCTCTGGTAAGACCTTTTACTTTGTATTGAGTGTATTATTCCCAAAGGTTTTTGTTTTGACTTTGATGCTTTTATGATGACTACGGTTTGGGTTAAATTCCTTGATGTGCCTTTGGAATTCTGGATTATATTGGCTCTGGAACACTTGGGATCAAAATTGGAGACTCCTTTGTGTAGGGACCTTGTTATGAAGGGCAGAGATAGGATTGGGTTATGTTGTATGTTAATTAACATCGACACGTCGAAAGAACTACTTACATCCTTCAAAGTCCACTTTGGGGACGCGAGCTACATTCAACGGGTTGTGTATGAAAATCTTCCAAATTTTCGTTTTCACTGCAAGAAGTTTGGACACAATCCTTCTGAGTGTCACATCCTTTATGCCCTCATACGAAATCTCCTAGCTGTGGATGACTTGATCAGAATGGGCAGAGCTCTAAGGGCAAGCAACGCAAGGCAACAGAGGTGCATGAAACCGAGAAGGTAGTACCCACCTTTACTGATTGGACCAGTGATAAGCCATCCAAACATTCCAAATGAAGGAAGCAACCGAGAGACGTTTATGTGGTATTGGAACCCAATACCCAACAAGATATAGTCACGGGCAAGCTATTGTGCCTTGGGCCACAGGCTGCTTTAGGCAACCAACCACTTGTGTTGCCCAACTTGCATACTTGGAATCTGATTGCAAAGATCAAGCTAGTTTGGAGATTGAGCCAGAGTCTGCCGCTTTTCAATATGCCACTCCTGGGAACACTTTGGATAAGCAGGTCACTCTCCCTTCTTTAGCACCACCTCCGGCCAAGGAAGTTGTTGTGCCTGACATCTTTGAGATTGAGCAAATCTCTGTTGAAGATTTTGGGTGTACAAAGTTTTATACTCGTCTCCGCTAACTTAGGGGTTTGTGCTGTCCTGAATGGCTTCAAGGCAGTGGTCAAGATACAAACCCCATGATGACGTTGATTCTGATTGCTTTGATCCCTTTCTTCTTTACCCTTTTTGGGGTTTGAACTTGTTGTTGGGCCATATGTTCGCCCTTGACTTTGTTGATTTGTAGGTGTATGCCCCGGTACTTTGTACTTATAATTTTGGGTTACTAATGCTATAATTTGCATTTTACGGATTTTACCCGAAAACTTGATGTTCAGAAGGCAACTATGGATGTGATAGATAGATCTTAAATAGTTGGACAAAGTATAGTATAGGTTCCTGTACAGTTTTACTATCTAAAAAATGTTCAAATTAATCCCTCTAGTAAAAACCGAAGCAATTTGGTCCCTGTACTATTTGTTTTCGTTCAATCAGGTCCTTCTCTCTTCACTTGTCTCTTATATATTGCCCTAATTTTTTAATGATAACGCAAAATTTTACTACAGATGACATTGAAATACTGTTTAACATAATAATTCATACTTGGTCATTATATAACCAAAAATTTTAACCCTAAATTTTTTTCTTAAAAGAAAATAAATAAATAAATAAATGTATATTGTTCTTAGTAAAAAAATGTTTTTTTAAAAAAAATAAGTATGAATTAACATGTCCATACAACAGTTTCATGTCATCATCTATAGTAAAATTAGACGTTATCTTTAAGAATTTAGGGCAATAAATAAGAAAAAAGTGAAGAGGACTTGATTGAACAAAAAAGAATAGTATAGGGACTAAATTGCTTCGATGTTGAGTACAAGGACTAATTTGAACATTTTTAGACAGGGACCTCTACGATACTTTGTCCTTGAATAGTTATTAGTTATACCTTACTTCCAACTTGTTGCATACTCAAGTAAACAGGCTTCCAAATTGGATTATGGTCATTTTTCAACACATCTGTTTTGAAAATGGGAATAACATTTCCACTTTCAACAATTCTGGAGATCAGCAAAAAGGGGTCCTGGGAGACAGTAAATAACGTGATGTATCAGTATTTAGTCTGATGCAAAAACAGCCCTCATTAAGTGCTTACAATTTTTGAGAATGATACCTTAGATTGCAAATCTGTACAGCGAAATATAGACTCTATTGTAGTCTTTGAGATGAAACTTTCTTCTGCACACACAGTCATCTTGCCAAGCTCTTTGCTATGTACTGAAACAGAAGATTGATCTTCATGTGAAAGATCTAAAGTCATGCACCTGTTTGGCTTTGTTACAATCTGCAGACAGCAGATGAATATATATCAATTAATTAATTAATCAATTAACTAAAGAAATATTGGTACATATAATGGATAAATAATAATAATAATAATAATAATAATAATAAGTTCAAACAAAAAGCTAATGAACTGATAAATTACTTTTAATTTAATGTCATATCAATAGGGGAATATTTGAAAAGTTGAGTACACTTAAAATATCGGTGATAGAATGAAGAGAGAAAGTTACAAAAATTTAAAGCAATATAAGAAACAGCATCCACACAACCTTACATAGATAAATGTGTGTGTGTGTATGATAGAAACCTACTAGAATTAATTCAGGATCTAAATTAAGACTAAATAGAACACAGAGTGACCACGAAACTAAAGGATGAATTGAAGATAACTGAGGGGGTAATGCCCCAGAGTCAAGGGGGGATGCAGCTCATCGTCGTAGGAGAAGAGCTACGAACAAGTTTGTGTGAAGAGTGCAAGCCATTGTGGACACTTGCGTGACATGCTGATGAGCGTTGTAAGACATGTGAAATGTGTGTGTAAGAAAAAAATTGTGACATGGGGGAGTGGCACGAGAAATAAGAAAAATTACAAATGGGTGGTTGATATTAATGTTAAAAAGTGACAAAAAGTATGAATGATTGTGAACTACACAAATATGAAAAAATATGGTGTGGGACGGAGGGAGTATATTTTTTAAAAAAAAGTTTAATGAGCATAAACCATGCTGCCCACATTCTACAGCAAATCCATTTCAAATAAGAGAAGCCCAACCCCCTACCAGATTTGAGGTGTCCAATATTACATTATTACTGCTTGGCCACAAGAGTGGCACATCAGATCTATAAAGTATGAATATGAATTCATAATACTAACCTCGGACAATGTGCAGTTAGCCTCACCAAGAAAATCGTGCTCGTCCAATCTCAACATCTGCATGAGGTAAATGTTATATGAAGACTAACATTTTCATTTTAGCATTAAAACACTTAAAAACTGCATTTTGAATGGATTGGGTTGAAGTGAAGGACCAACGACATCCCTAAACAAAGAGCGCCAAAAAATCATAGGTATCAACTAGGCAGAGATGTTCACTCAACTTTTCAAGAAAAATAATGAGGCACAACAAATACCGGGCAGTTGTTTTGGTAGAAAAATGATTAAACAATGTTAGGATAAAAGTAGAAAACTTATACCTTCGTATCTTGAGTATGCAAATGTGTGTCAACATCATAAACATGAAACCTGTGTATAAAGGAAAATGAGACTAATAAAAGATACTCCTTCATATGAATGATTCAATGTTTTCCTTAAAAAGAATGAGAAGTTTATTTTGGGACAAACCAAAAAAGAAAAGTGAGATGTTTATTTTGGTATGGAGGGTTTATATTTTTTTCACCCAAAACATATACTTAAAGTGAGAACGCACATCAAATTCTGCACCATCTCAAATTGATAGGTTATTTTAAATTTAGCAATCCATCGAGGGTTAACTGAATTTAGAACCACTTCTGTTCGACCTAGCTCTTGGAGTGAGCCATCCTTTCCTTTGGAATACAAAACTGCCATAGGATCACGCTGTAAACAAAACAACATTTACAATTGATTATGGAACATGTCATATAGTCTTCCACAATTCAATGAAAATATTCCTTGGATTCATATTCAAGGACCTAGTGTAAAAGATCTTAGGAATCATGATATATATGAACTTGAATTTTTATGCAAACACTCATACATTTAGGCTAGAATTGACGACTAGGTTTCCTCACATTTCTATATTTGGCACCTATGTAATGACTTCAATAATATTACATGAATATTTGTAATTCAACCTTGCTAAATCACATCATACTTCATAGTTCTAGTTAAAAAAAATTAAAACAAACCTTAGAAAGCGCATCACGATCATGTAAGTTTGAGGCAGATAGAGATAACTGCAAAAATGTATATTAGAATGTATCCAACTTCAATTTACTAAGGTTATTATGACAAAGGGATGTTTGTCAACAGCATGTCTAACATCTTTCAAAATTGAAAAGCTCAATGTAACATGTAAAAGCAACCACCAAATCTATATTTTGTAACTATTCATTCATTTAGTATTTCCAGTCATATTTCAACCATACCATGTTGTAAACTTGTATCGCATGACTACATAATGGTACTTCCGTCATATTTTTCTCAAACAAATGCATGAATTTCTCTCCACCTAGATGATCTTCAGGTGGCCATGAGTACACTATAGTTTACAAGTGCAACGTAAGTACTCTAACATGGAAGTCAGCACTTCAGTTATTATCTCTTCCATGTAATAGCATGCTTAAATGCACTAGGCAAGTACATGACACCGTAACTGATAGCATCATTATCATAAAAAAGATCTAGTCAACTTTAGAACAGGTTTCAATTTATGTTTTTCCTGTTTTCTTCGTGATGATCCAAACATTTGGGTTTTAGTGTTTTCGGTGTGTTATTCAAACAAGTGCCATATGGATGTTGAATGCCCCCAATATACCCACGTAAACAAAAAAGGAAGCCTTTCTATATTCCATGGTCACGTCTGAATAACTTATGCAGTCCTAGATGTTGTCACCTCTTCAGCAATGTGACTTCTTCTTTCATGGGGCCATACATTATGGACTGTAGCCTTCTCTAGTGAGTCTTGTCAATAAAAACAATTGAGAAATACTAACATAGAATTGGTACAACTTTACACAGTAATCCTGCAGCTCTCAAAAACAGAGTCTATGTTTCAAACACTATTTTTTTGCCAAAAAATAAAAAAAAATCCATAGGATTAATGATTTATACCAGTTGTGTCTTACCGGAACAAAAAGGTTGTACATCTCCTATCAAAATTCTATCTGGAATTGAGGCATTATAAAGTACTCTATGACACAAATGAAGAGGTCAACTATCCAGCATGAGCTCGGGCAGGCATTAACATTTAATGCGATATAGGGAAAATGGGCCACGGATATGCAGAATAGCTAGGAACAAAAAAATCACATAAACCTCCATATAATGACAAGTGAGATCACACCTCAACCGGAAGACTCAACGTTTGAAAACAATACAAGGAGATTTCCGTACGAAAAAAAGCATACAGTTTAATTGGAACCTCGATCTGAGAGTGGAGCCAGTAATAGCGTCGAGACTTGAGAAAGGCATCCACGGAGTTATTGGCATCATCAGCCAGATTGTTTGCGGAACTCCTGATGCCGCCCACGGCCGCCTGACTGTCGGACCCGTCGGAGCAGCAATTCCCCATCGGCGTCGCAGCCTCTGTCAGGACCCCGTATCCCAGTTTTTATTTCCCAATGGTCATTGTCAGCTTATTCTTGTGAACCTACATTGTTCCAATTATTCAAATACTATTTAGGGCCTCTTATTTAGAACGGAAAAAAAAGAATTGTATTTTGGAAAAAACAGGAAGAAATGGGAAGAACTGGAAGTAATTTGAAGAACTGGAAGAAATTGGAAGAAAGTGGAAGGAACTGGAAGAAATTGGAAAAACTGAAAAAAATTAAAAGGAACTGAAAAAACTAGAAAAAATTGAAAAATCTAAAAAAAGTTTTAAAAAAAATTTTATGTGTGGTTTTATATTATTTTCATTCTGATTCTTGTTGCTATAATTTATTATTGTTGTTGGTGGTGGTGGTAGTGCTGGTGTTATCACATTATCTTAATGATTGTCTTTAAGATAAAAAAATATTACGAGTATTATTTTTCATATATAAAAAGCTAGTTTAAAAAATAATTAGAATATAAAATTAGCATAAATATTACACTTCTTGGGTCATTTTTTCTTTTTCAAAATGTAGTTTTCTCTTGGTTTTCATAATGTAGTACTCCCCACCACATTCCATACTTTATATTTTAGATTAAAATATTGATGTTTACCTTATATAAATTTAGATTAAAAAATATTCTATATAACTATTTATCCATAATTTTTCATGTAGATTAATATTAAAAAACGGTATTATTCATATTAAAAAGTTGATGAAAAATAATAATGAATGTGAATCATAAACATAGTGAGATGAAAAAATGAAATAATTTATAAACTATAGTTATGAACATAAAAGTTGTAAATAAAAAAAGTTGAAATAATAATAATAATAATAATAATAATAATATATTTTTTTAGAGTGATTTGTCAAAAAGTAGAAAGAATTTGAAGAAAATAAATATAGTTGGAAGAAATTAGAAGAAACTGGAAAAAACTGGAAGGAACTGGAAAAAAGTAGAAGAAACTCGAAGAAATTGGAAGAAACTGGAAAGAACTGGAACTGTAAAGCTTACCACTGCAAAGCTCACCACTGCTAACTGTAAATCTCACTCACACCAACTGCAAAGCTCACCCACACCAACTACAAAGCACACCATTATTTTTTCACACTTTAATTTTAAAAAATTAAAATTAAAGGATGAGGTGCTGACTAGAATTTGACCGTTAACCGCCCCTGCTGCCGCCACATGTCACCGGTCGCTGCTGCCGATTGCCAGTTGCCGCTGCTAACCGGTGGTTGACTGGTGTTGCAATTTTTTTAATTAATTTTGTTATTTTTAAAATTTAAAAATATGGTGAGTTTTTGTGTTCAAAGTGGTGAGCTTTGTTTTATTTCGAGGTGAGCTTTGCTTTATTTCTAGGTGAGCTTTTCATTGGCAATTGGTGAGCTTTTGTTGGGAAACGAGGCTTGGATAACGCAGCGGAAAACAAAAATTTATAGTCCAAAACTCGATTCCACCCAAGAACAACTTACGTAAATTACTAGCTATAGTAAAAAATTTACCTTAACGGTGAAAACGGAGAACGAAGGAACGGTCGGGGATGGTTTTGAGGAGATGAACGTAGCACCAAACGTATGAAGCCTCCAACGTATCCACACGAACTTGCTCCGGAGTCCAAGATTAAACTTGTGCTAGCAAGTTTAATATAGGATAGTAAAAACTATAATAATACTACTTTGGGAGTAATAAATATATAGTAAAATATTTATCTTATAAATATTTCTTTATAATATTTTGTGTATATTTCTAACACTTTAAAAAAATAACTTTGAACACAAAATAGGAATTTTCTTCTCTTTTCCATGTGATGGCCGAATAGTTGAGGTGAGTATATTAAAAATCAAGACTTCATTTTATAATAAAGTATATTTAGGAAATTTCTAGGAAATTAATGTTAAGCATAAGTACATGTATATGTCTTAACACCACGTGTAAATGTTTAATATCTTAGCTACCAAACAAAATAGAATCCCTACATCAAATAATAATCAAATATATCAATTTGACATTAAAAATACTTTATGTATAAAATCAAAATGGTCTTGGATTTTTCCTCTTGAAATTTCGGTCATCCCATATTTGAAATATATCATATTTTATTTTTGACATCAATAATTATCATATAATTAAAATGATGAAAAATAAAATAATATATATATACACACATTCGGCGCTATAATAAAATTTGTTTTGTCAAAATATAATTATCATATAATTAAAATGACACAAACAAAATATAATTTTAAAATACATATGTATTTTCGAAATACATGTATATGTATAAAATTATCACAACTATATATTTAATATTACTCCCACTAGTGTAGTATACTACTCCCTTACAAGTCGTAAGTGTGTGACCCTTTAGGTATCCATAACACTGGCAATGATATTAATAAAATTAATACCATAGATAATAAGCGGTATCTAGCAACACATTATTATCCCCAGATTATGAAAAAGATGTTCATCTCATCAATACCTTCTACGACACAAGACATTCTATAACTATTATCCTTCTGTCCTAAATGTCATGATTTAACACAAGGCATGGGATGTGTATCCTTGTATAGTTAAATCAGCTGTTAGTGAATCTCAAGTAGACTGGCATGGATCAGATATTCTCTAGATAGCGACATATCTAGGCATGGCCATGCACTTTCCCAAGTCCTACTATTCAGTGGGCCCATTGACATTATACTTCTATACAGTAGAAGGGACAGATCCTGTATCTGTTATTCACATCTCTAAATATGCTTAGCGGCATACCCAACGCATAACTGTATTTCAGATAGCATTAGTTATGAATCAAAGCATATGGCCCCACATATCAGAGAATGTAATAACTTCAAGTCTGAGGATAGTTATAGTAAGGTCGATTTGAGAATACTGATAAACACATTACTGTAGATCCATGCAGTATTCTCAAGATGGGTCAATCTAGTCACATATTATCGATATAATATGCACCTACGTACAGATTAAGATATCACAATACCGATAGTCTATGAGACGCAACTATCTCATCTTGTACGTACTAGTCTTGATACGTTATGACGTCCGTATTATCATAAAGTTCGACTAGGGATATTCTAGACATAGCCTTTGTCAAGAAGTAACAGTCTCATAATCAGAACATTGTAGTCCTCATCTATGTTACTGAAGCGCTATCGTCTATGGACTGAAGCTATGTTATGTTACACGAGATATAAAACATACTTCAAGGCCTTTCATTCATTATAAAGTATACAGTTACATAGGTATTTGATTGCCGCTAGGACACCTAAATACAACAGCTTTGTAGTGTAATGTAGTGAGTTTGGCATCATCTCACTGAACCATGTCATCTTACCATAAAGTGTCATTTGACCGGAATCGATCATACACACACACACACACACACACACACACATACATACATACATATATATATATATATATATATGTATATGTATGTATGTATGTATGTATGTATGTATGTATGTATGTATGTATGTATGTATGTATGTATGATGGTTTCCATCTGATGACACGCGTTTTTCACATGTCTTTGTTCCTTCGCCCAACTCTGTATTCTTTTCAAAATTTCACACCATTCATTTCTTCTTCTTCATCACTTTTCTTCGCTCCCAATTGCCACCATCTCTCTTCCTTTGCTCTCAATTGCCTTCATCTTTCTTCCTTCGATCCTAATTAAACCCTAATCGCTCACAATCGCCATCGTCATTTCTTGCTTAGCGCGAATAGAACCACTTAATTCTTCGTGCTATTCCTTCATATTCATGGATCTCACCAACATCTCTCTTCCTGCTAAGCAAGAACGGATTAAACCGTAAATAGCTCCGTAGCATATTGTCTTCATTTCCCCTTTTCTCTCCAGGTTTTGTGGCGCCACTAAGAAAGGTATATTTTTTTTCTCCCCCCTCCTGAAGCTACTTCTGTATCATCTTTGAACATTATCTGTATAGTTGCACGGTTGGATCCAAAAAACCATTGTTGAGATGGGCATTGTATCACCAAAGCTCTATTCTATTCCCCCCCTTTTCTCTTTATCTTCTGTGAATTGATTAGATTGGAAAAATCACTTCCCTGAACATTTATTCTGAATTCAGATTTATTTGTCCATGATTTTTATGCTTCTTAATATCACTTTTTTGGGTAGCTGGTTTTGTTTATTTTTGTTTCTAATACATTTCTCTTCTTACAAGTTTTCAATTTGAGCAAAATGTGTTTTGTTCATTTGAGCCCTGGTTTGTTTGAATTTTAATATACGTTAGGATGTTCACTGCTCAAGTACTTTAATATTATGCTTTTGTGTTGTTAGCCTTAGAGAAAATATGAGCGATTTTGTATTCTGGACTTTTCCCTTTTTTTCTAGGTAATTTAATAGCTTCTGAAAGCATGGAAGTTGAAGGTAGAAAAAAATTCATGGACAAAAAAGGTTGGTTCTTATCTTTTTCAAACACACATCACTTTAAATTTATTTATGAAATCATCCAATATAGCACCATTAACTATTATAAAATGCTTATATAGCACTCCCATCCCATTCCCTACTTTTGTAGCACCTCCAACTCCATACCCTTTTTAAGTATTCCAAAATTAACCCTTTCACACCATTTTATCCATAACCTGCACAAATCGGGGGGAGAGTGATATGCGCCACTTTCGCGCACTTTCTCCTTCACCTGCGTTAATTGAGGAGGGAGTTATTCATCAGCCGTTACAACCTCATCGCCTAATACGACGCTGAACAACGATGATTATCCTACTTCCAAAACCAGACAATCGCAGGCAGCATCCTCGCCGGCTGCATAACCGGAAACACTCTACGGTTCAGATTCTCCAACCCAATTCCAAAGAATTTCGCAGCAATCAAATTTATTTCCGCAGAAATTCGCCGGAAGCTCACATCGCCCACTGGCCCACCCGGGACATTCAGGTTAATTCTGTATTGGCTAATGTCCATCGCACATCATCAGACCCTTGCCTCATTTTATTCCATCTATTATTTTTTAGTTAATTTTCGTATGAATTCGCCCTAATTCAGATTTTTTGTGTTTTGTTTGAACGTTCACTGTCTAGTGTTATATTCAAACCTGGTGGTCCCAAAGTGGTGAGACACAAAGTCTAGATGGGGGGGGGGGTGATTAGACTTTGTTACGATTTAAAAACTTTTTTGTTTCTTTTGAAAACGTGAAAATGAGTGTTAATCTAGAGTTCTTGTGAACCTTAGATTGTGTGCGGAAGTTGGTGGGGTTAATAGAGCAGTAATCAATATGGATGAGTTAGTTTCACAGTTAATATAATTGCAAGTATGAGTAAAGATAAAAGAGATAGAGACACGCAAACTTTAACGAGGTTCGAAGGTGGGGTAATCCTTCTACGTCCTCAAAATCCACTATGTAGTTGGTTATTGAATAATGAACCAACAATTACACTTGTGTGAATTTTAGTAGGGTATATCTTCGCAAGGCCAATGTTGCTACTGCACACGTGCTGGCTTTGTTGTTCCTTCGAAGGTCAAGCTTCTTCAACAACTGCAAGATCCGAACAATAGGACTTGCAAGATCAACTTGTGGGAAAGTTGATGTACCCCCTTTTTAATCAAGAAGTTTGATTAAAAGATGTATCCTTCAACGTGGTGTGGTACTTGAGGCAAGGAAACCTTCAAGTGTTTACACTATAGCTCTTTGAAAGGAGGAGAAGTTTGCTTCTGGATAAGGAGTTTAGAGATCTCTCTTTATCAAGCTTTTTGGCTAACTGTGAATAAGATCGCTTTTGTTTTCGTTGATGTTAGGTTGATGATTGATAAGTTGTGTACTTCTTCCAGTCTTCCAAGGAGGCTATATATAGCTGGATTGGGTAATCTATCCGTTGAATCAAAATAGACTATCCGTTGCATTTGCTGGCTTCAATTTGAATGAAGATTGTGATTGAGGATTCTTCATTGGAATGGGTGTTTGGACATACCCAATTGTTTGATGAAGGATTTCTTTTTCACAGAATCCGTCCTTTAGCTGTTGTTCAAGAATTCTGAACTGTAGCTCTTTATTGAGTGGAGTACTCAGTTTGTCTTGTAGTGCTTGTTTAGGAATTCTGTGCAAGCTCTTTAATTTGAGAAGTCTAGACTTTGTCTTCAAGTTATCTGTTCTTGAATCAGCTTAATTTTCCTCAATCTATCTGTTGAAAATCAAGAGATTGATTTTTCCTTACCAACGGGTAGAATTTCTTCATTCAAGACTTAGATAATTTTATTAAGTCTTTTCTCACTTGTCCGCTTTTTGAGAATTCCGGTCTTCCTTGAGGCATCCGGTTCTTAGCTGACAAATACGGAAGAGTCATACTCAGTCTTCCAAGTGAGAAAGAAATCCGTGATAGTCTTCCGACTTAGCCTTCAGCGGGTTGTAACGAGACATCCGGTTCTCATGTAGTCTTCCGGATAGGAGGATTTTCGTCTGCTTTGAGAGATCCTTACTTGTCTCTAACTTTTCCGATCAAGATATCCAATTTCCAAATTTCTGAATTTGATTAAGTCTTCAGGCATCAAACCGCTTAAAGAAATATCACAACTTTATTTGAAATCTCAAGAACTCGGTTTTAACAATATTTCTAAAAAGAAAAATTATATTGAATATTGGGGAAGACCTAAAGTCGCTATTATAGTCCAAATACATCATCATCAAAATCTATAATATTTTTCCAACAAAACCCGTTATTAGGCACCCGGTTCTTCGCTGACAATTCCGGAAAAGTCATTCATAGACTTCCGGGTGAGAAAGAAATCCCCGCTAGTCTTCCGATCTGTATGACTTAGCCTTCAGCGGGTTGTTGCGAGACATCTGGTTACTGTGAAGTGTTCCGTATTTGAGAATCTTCAAAGTAATCAACTGCTTTGAGAATTTCTTAATTGTCTCTGGCATATCCGATCAAGAATTCCAATTTCCACATCACTGAATTTGATTAAGTATTCAAAGATTGACATCAAACCACATAGTGAAATATCACAACTTTATTGGAAATCTCAAGAACTCGGTTTAACAATATTTCTAAAAAGAAAAATTACATTGAATATTGGGGAAGACCTAAAGTCCCTATTACAGTCTAAATACATCATCATCAAAATCTATAATATTTTTCCCAACAATTTCTCCCTTTTTGATGATGACAAACAAGTGTTTAAGAGTTCCGGTCGCTGTACTGAGAACTAATTTTATAACTTTCTTTTAGTTTCTCATAACATACAACTTATTAACAAAAACTATTAAACAAATACAATTCAAATTACAACAGTTCCTAAACCAAGTCTTGTCTTGAGATCTATGATATTTTTGCCATTTGCTGCTTTCATTTCTAGCGGGTGTTGCTTGAAAGTTCAGATGGCATTGTGTTTGATGGATCTCCACATCCAAAATGGACGCTGAGATCTTGGAAGCAACAACTACTCTCCAAAAAAGCAAAAACAAAAACAAAAAAATTGGGAGGAAAGGAGGAGCTGGTGAAAGGCAAGAAAAAGACAGAAGGAAAAGAGGAGGTTTGGGAAAAGAGAAAAGATTGTAAAAAAGGAAGATAAAAGAAGGGTTTTGAGAAAGAGTTTAAAGAAAGAAAAAGAGGGTGACTAGGGAAGGAAAAGTTTTGAAAAATAGTAGAAGAAAGGAAAAAGGGAGGAGAAGTGGAGACTTGAAATCAATTTGAAATAAATAAAAGAAAAGAAAGAAAATATTAAAAATAAAATTTTGAAGAGCAAAAAATAGAAAAGGAAAAAGAAATTTTTTAAAAGAAAATTAGAAGAAACGAAAATGGAGAGAGTGTTGTTCCGGAGAAGATATGTGGCGAGATGTAAAAATATGCGAGATTCCCACCAAATATCTTCTCTACTGCCGAGATTCCCACCAAATATCTTGAATATCTTTTCTTCTCACCAGACTTTCTCCATTGCCGTCTATGAGGGTGAGAAAGAAAAATTTCTCCATTGAGAATATTTTACTTAGTGTTTTTCTTAGACAATGAATTTGAAGACTTTTCATGTTGAAAGAGTTGTTAGTGATAGGAATGGATTGGAATGGCTTGGTTTAAATAGGAGGAGAAGTTGAGAAGGGGAGGTTCACGGGTTCCATTTAGTGGGTAGTTGGAACGGTGAGAGTAAAAGAGTTTCAACTCCCAAGAAGTTGAATTTTGAAAAGTTGAAGGAATCTTTTACCGGTTACCAATGTGTTGAAACTGTTTCAAATGAGATCAGTTTCATTTGGTTTGAAAAACGTAACTGCTTTGGTTTGGCTAAGCCCAAAAGAGTGGCCCAAAAAATCTATGTACTAAAGGAAAATTATTCCTATTGGGTTCTCAAGGCCCAAAATAAAATCTATCATTTTTCATTCCTTATAGTTCTAAGTTCTGATTAGGACGAGGTAGTACCAGAAAAAGATATAAATTTCATTTTTTAAAAATAAAAGTGGTACTAATTTTCGAAAGTCCTGTACATTATAAAAATCCTAAGGACCAGTACTTTAGAGCAAAGTTGGAAATGAACTAAGGATTAAAACTAAGTTTAGGAGGGCAGATATCGAAGAATACCTGAATCGGAGATCTCCAACTCTGGTACAAAAATTGAAGTATCCGTCTTCCATTGCTTAGAGTTTATGTAACGCCACAAAATATGACCTAAAATTTATTATAAAACAAAAGTAATTTCTAGACATCATATTTTGTCTAGATATCCGATTCAGGTATTCCACATAAAATTTATTATAAAACAAAAGTAACTTTTTAATAATGACTTTTTGTTAAAAAGTTATTTTTATGGATATGTCTCGAAGAGACGAATCCAACGGTACATTTTATGAACTAATCCGATTTATAGATTTCAAGTTATGTCACTTTTAAATATTAAAATTTGTAACTTTGACCCATAAAATAAACTCAATTCAGAAGTGATTTCATCAGATTAGAAATCATAATTTTGACACTTGACAACATCATATTTATCATTGGGATTTAATTCATATATTTTTATCTCATTCATATTATTAAATTAATTTATGACTGAGACAGACCTGAACACTGAGAAAAAAGAAGTTCTCAGAAAAATATTTTGTTTACATCAAAATTCTAGTTTTGACAGTCTGATTCCAAAAACGCAATCCGTTTTCAATTTGGAGCAGTTTGGGTGAAAAAGCGCGTACCGTTTGGGATAAACTAGTCAGTTTAGACTATAAGCCAAACCCTTACTCTACAAATTATACTCAATCACGTATGGAGCCTTGTGATATCTCTTAAAATCTCTATTAGTCCACAAAGAGATTCCTACTATCACTAAAATCTAAATCCTAACCTATAACCCAACATGACTACAATAATTACACTCCAAATTCTCATAATATCATTATACATCATCATCTTCCACCATCATCACCATCATCTCATCTCTCCCCTCTCCATTCTCTCTCTGTCGGCCAAACATCAAGAAAGGGGAAAGAAAGTTTCATATCCATGATTGTGTGTTAGGGAAGGAGAAGAAGAAGAAAGAAAACCATCCAAAGCTTCCAAATTTTGAGTCCAAAAACACAGCAGTAACTTCAAGGTAAAAACTGAACCAAAGTTGTATCCTCGGACGATACGAATCCAACCCAACAAATGGCTCGCGATTTCATTTAGTAACGAAGGAGATATGGCCAAAAAACCGGGACTGCGCCAGTGGTGGCGAGCTCCTCGGGATTGGCTATGTTTCCTCACCATATTCATGTTGTTTCATTCCAAATACTTACCATAAACTTTTTAACAATTATTAGGAACATCCGGAAGGTATCGCAGAGAAAGTTCGGCGTTGGAACGTTGAAGTTAGTGAGTTAATCGTCGGAATCATGTTCATCGACATACCCGAAATTCTGGACAGCAACTATCCCTTGACTTCAGGTCCGATTTATGCTATCTTACATATGTTAAAACGAAATACTTTCTATACGAAAGTTGTAGCCTTATATCTTAGGAATCCACAGAATCAAATGGTTTGCAATTCCGTGAAGAAACGATGGAGATATGCCCAAATTACCGCAGGCTGTCCAGTTGTGACGGAAATGACAAAGTTGGTGAATTTCGATGTTGTTTCCACTCCCGCTCATCCGTAAGGTTTCGGCCGATGATTTCCAGGTCTGTACCTTTGCGTTAGACTTGTCGAATCATTCATCACATACATACATGAACATATATGTTATTCCATATGTTAAAACAATTCCAAAATATATATGTGATACATATATAAGTTACCTATATGTTGAGATCAAAATACACCAAATCCATAAAGTTAATATATATACATAAGTATATATAAACATTTGAAATCAACCCAACAAGATGTATTTGTTAATCAAAGGTGTTTAAAACACTTAAAGAAGTATTTTGGACACTCAAAATATCAAGAGAAAGATTCACAGACCCAAACGGTCGACGCAAACGGTCAACCGTCGTATTAAACTTCGAAACGGACCACGGCTGCCAGTAGAACGGTCAACCGCTGTCGGCGAACAGTTGACCGCCGCCAGCCAACCGAAGTCCGCCATCCGCAGCCAGTCAACAACGGTCGACCACCGGTCAACCGCGGTCGACCGTCACGGTGATCCGTCAAATACGACCTGATGAAGATCAAGGTCGACCGTCGCTCCAAATGGTCGACCGTTTCGAGCCCCGTAGCTTAATTAAATGATATTTTTATCAGATTTCACCCAAATAAAATAAAGTATATTTATCCATTCATATTATTTACAAATTGTTCATATCATATGACTCATATCATCACACATATTGTAGCATATCATATCATATGCATGCGTAAGAGATCATGCGTAATTGCGTCTCTTATAGCGTGGTTGTGCGGGAGTTAGTAGTCCGACAATCCTGACCGGGCTTAGTGTACGTACATGGTATTCAGACTTTCGAGTACCACCCCTATTTTTCTAGTCTCCCTCGTGAGACTAAGAAGGACATGAGTTCGTCGTACCAAATGGGCGAATCTCATAGTTGCAAGATCGTTCCTTGTTGACTTAGAATCATACAACATGAAATCATCATCAAGTATAGTTATATTGATTACATGGGTGTCATGTAATCATCACCAAGAACTAGAAAATTGAATAAATGTGCCATTATGTAATTATCAGTAAATATTTATCATCATGAATCATCAAATTGATCATATGACATAATGTGCCATATCATGAACAATATTATACACTTTGCGGACGTATATATATGTATATGTATATGTCTGTGAATTATTCTACAATTCTAGCGTGGTACCACTCAGCGGTTTCGCTGAGCGTGTAGTTTGTATTTTTTCGTTGACTACACGTAGGTAACAAGAAGACAATGACGGAACCATTCCCGGAGGGCATTGAGTCAGCGGAGATGCAAGGATGGCAGGCAAATGTTTGGTCATCAGATATTAAATGTGTCATGATTTGATTATTATTGTACTTCCGCATTACTCTGAAAATATTTTTTAATGGGTCGCGATCCAGAGTCTGTAAATTTAATATTTATAAGTGATTGTCATTTTCAAATGTCAAGCGAAATTTTTTATTTAACTCTCATTTCACCTTAATTCGTGTAATTTCGGGTTATACGGATTGGGGTGTTACATTTTATCAATAGTTCATTGCCACAAGACAAGTATTAGCCAAAAACAGTTAAGTTCCCCCTGAATTACATTCCCCTGAATGTATGCGCTCAATAATAAGTCTCAGAAATCATACTTAAAAGAATTATGTTCAAGCATAATTAAGAGATGTATTGAGCAATGTTTAAACCAAAAACTCATGTTTAAACAAGGTGTTTTCATCAAAACAAAATAATGTTTTCAATACTCCCCCCTGTTTTGATGAAAAGAGCCTTCACTTCTTTTTGCGCTTGGATGATCCGGCAACCTCACCAATGCCTTGCATGACTCCACACTCTTCCTGGATGCGCTTGAGATTGTTATATCTCTCTTCTTTCTGGGAATCATTTGTGAAGTGGGAGGCAATGGTTCCTACAGCTTTTGTTCCATCAAACTCAGTGTTTGACAGATGCTAGATTGAGTTCTCCAGATTGCTCTGCTGGGTTTCAAGTATCAGCTCCGTCATGTTCAGGTGTGATGGAATGTATGAGAGTTCTCCTTCTTTGACTTCAATTGGAAGTCTTGGAATTTGAGATGGACTTCTGGGTTGGACAATCACTTCCAGCTTGTGTTTCCCAGTGTAAGTGCCAAAGTGCCTGAAGAGCCTGAATGCTTCTTTCTGATTGTCAGCAAGAACCTTTAGGTAGTCTTGAGTTACCACCTGGTTTGCTGATGACACTGCTAGGGCTGATCTGATATCCATCTGGAGGGGAGACATCTGCTTCTGAAGGTTGACTGTGACTGTGGCAATCTGCTGCTTGATTGTAGTGGCTTCTTTGAATTGAAGATGGTTGTCAGATGCATAAGCCATCATTGTATTGCTCACAGACTTACTCAATAGAGAAATGATCTCTAGAGTTTTGTCCACAGATTTGCTTGAGATTTGAGCAATACTTTTCTTCAGATTTTTCCATCAATTTGTTGTGCCTTGGACATCCTCAGGCAGAATAATTTCAAAAATAGGGGAGGTTTCCGGAAAAACTTGGAAATCCTCTGCTGTGGCTTCCATGTCAGCCTGTGCTTCAGTGGTGAGGACAGTCTGATCTTCAGTTGGCTTTGAGAGGATTGGTTTGTAGACTATCGTGTCCTCATCATCAGTTTCAAACTCTGAAGTTGGAGAGGTGGCCAAGTATTCCAAATGTAGATCCTCATAGGTTTTCTGCAATACCCATTCATCATCCAGAATTTGCTCACAAAAATAGTTGACTGGCTGTCCCAAACACCTCTTGATAATCCTTTCATTTTTCAGTTGTTGATCCCATTCAACTAACTGATCTGTAGAGTTTCTAACTTTCCAAGCTCTCCAATCATAGTAGAGCTGCATGAATTTGCTCACTTCATCATCAGTTTGAGCTTGTGATTGAGGAGATGGAAAACTCTGGTCTTGAGGGATTTCTTCATCTTCATCAAGTTGTTGAGGACTCTGGTTGTGTGCAGAGGCTTCCTCAAATGGTTCCTTTTCCACCAAGTCACCCGGATTTGCATTTCCAGATGTAGAGGGAGAGGAGATTCTTCTTTTCTTCTTCTTTTGAAGTTCTCCCTGGGCAGGAACTTCTTCTTCTTCATCCAAATTAATCACTGCAAGATTGTGTGGTGCCTCAGTGCTGGGGGAGGGAGACACCACTTGCTTCCTCTTTGAGGACTTCTTTAGACTTACAATTAGGACATTGTCTGAAGAGCCTTCATCTTCTGCAGTTGAACTAGCTCTGTTTTCTCCTTTAGAAGACAAATAGTAGAGCCAATATCTGGCATCATACTTCTTGCCTTTAGAAGCAACACCCAAGGATTCCAAAATGTACCCATGGTACAATCCTTGACAGAGATATTTCTGCTTGGGCTTTCCTAAGTGCTTTGAAACAGAGTTGAAAAAGTGTTTAGCCCAATTTACCTTTGTCCTGGCGATAAGAGCGTTGATGATGAATGCCCTTTCTTGAGTTATGTCATCTGCATGTCCTC
This sequence comes from Cuscuta australis, assembly GCA_003260385.1. Lineage (NCBI taxonomy): Eukaryota > Viridiplantae > Streptophyta > Magnoliopsida > Solanales > Convolvulaceae > Cuscuta > Cuscuta australis. Next base: position 5,756,989 of record NQVE01000076.1, on the reverse strand, counting down.
CACTGCCACATTCTAGGCATGCAATGACCAGCTCTAGGACCAATTTATAGTCATTCTTCAAGTCGGCCTTCTTTGCTGGGCCAGAGGGGATTTGTCCAGAAATCCCAATAGTTTTCCAGTCCAGATTCTTGGACATGAGCCTCCCAATTTCAATTCCAGAATTGGGAAGATGGAGCTTTTTCATCAATTTCTTCTGAGAAATCTTCACCTTGGTGCCTCCAACAGTGGACTTAATTACTTGAATCGTCCTCTGTGGGTTCTTCTTGGATTGAATCGTTGAGATCTTCCCGTTCTTGTAGAATTGAAGAACTTCTTCTTCATACTTGAAGCTGATTTCTAAATGAAGGAATTCGGAGAGTTCCTATGCAGCAATCATCTCCAAATAAGTTTGATAGAACGCCGGTGAAGAACATTTGGCTTCTAATGTCTGGAAATGAATATTAGCTCCAACAATCTTCATTTTCGCTGAATTTTGGGTGAAACAATCTGAAGAAATTAGGGTTCTTGAGAATTCTCGCGAGGAAGACGACGAAAATTTGAGTGGGCTGAGTGGGTAGTTGAGATCTGAATATAGTGGCGATTGGGTTTAATTTTGGGCGATTTATGCGGCTAGTGGCGATTGGGTTTTCAACTGTTCCCAATGCCACGTGCCTACCCAATACTTAATCAGACGTGGTGAGTGGATTGACACGTGTACCGCACTCAGTCTAATTGAATTAGACCAATTTTGTGAAGTAAATCGGAAAACTTGGCTTCACTTAGTGGTTTTGTGAAGATATCCACCAGTTTTTCTTCAGTTCAGATGTACCCAATTTTGATATCCTTCTTTTCCACATGATCTCTGATGAAGTGATGCTTAACATCAATGTGCTTAGTGCAAGAGTGATGCACTGGATTTTGTGAGATGGCTATAGCACTTTGATTGTCACAAAATATTGTCACTTCCTTTGTTTTGACTCCATAACCCAGTAGTTGTTGCTTTAACCACAAAATTTGAGCACAACAACTACCAGCAGCAATATACTCTGCTTCTGCTGTTGATGTAGAGATGGAGTTTTGTTTCTTACTGAACCAAGAAACAAGATTTCCACCAATGAATTGACAAGTGCCAGATGTACTCTTCCAGTCAACTTTGCATTCGGCAAAGTCAGAATCTGAGTATCCCACTAACTCAAATGAGCTGCTCTTAGCATACCATAAACCCATATTCTGAGTTCCTTTGAGGTATCTAATAATCCTTTTGGCTGCAATTAAATGACTTTCCTTTGGCTTTGACTGGAATCTCGCACAAACACCTACTGCATATGAGATATCCGGACAGCTTGCAGTAAGGTAGAGTAGAGATCCAACTATTCTTTTGTAGAGAGTTTGATCAACATCCTTTCCATCTACATCCATGTCAAGCTTGGTGGATGTACTCATGGGGACAGAAACGGATGACTTCTGATCAATTTTGAACTTCTTGATAAGATCCCTTGTGTACTTGGCTTGGTTGATGAGAGTTCCTTCAATTCTCTGCTTGATTTGAAGACCAAGGAAGTAGTTGAGTTCCCCCATCATGCTCATCTCAAATTTTCCTTGCATGAGGGTGGAGAACTTGGTGCAAAGAGATTACTTAGTTGAGCCAAATATGATGTCGTCCACATAGATTTGGACCAAAAGGAGATCTTCTCCATCTTGAAGTTTGAAGAAGGTCTTGTTCATTGTCTATCAGAAATTGAGACAATGTATCATACCAAGCTCTTGGTGCTTGTTTGAGTCCATACAACGCCTTTTTGAGTCTATACACTTGATCGCCTTTAGTGTGTAACTCAAATCCTAGAGGTTGTTTCACATAAACTTCTTCCTCTAGGTTTCCGTTGAGAAATGCGCTTTTGACATCCATTTGATAGACTTTGAAGTCCTTATGAGCAGCAAAGGCTAGAAACAACCTTATAGCTTCAAGTCTAGCAACTGGAGCAAAGGTTTCATCAAAATCTATACCTTCTTCTTGACAATAATCTTTGGCAACCAACCGGGCTTTGTTTATGACAACAACGCTGTTTTCATCCATCTTGTTCCGGAAGACCCACTTTGTCCCAATGACATGTTGATGAGTAGGTCTGGGAACAAGTTTCTAGACATCATTTCTGGGGAATTGGTTGAGTTCTTCTTGCATTGCATTGATCCAGTCAGAATCAGCTAGAGCTTCTTCAATGCTCTTTGGTTCCACTTGTGAAATGAAACAAGCAAGCATGGCTTCTAGATTTTATTGAGCACTCTTTGTGCGAACGCGTGATTGAATATCTCCAATGACTTGTTGAGGAGGATGATCCCTTAACCAACGAAGATTGTGTTGATTTGGGTTGACTGGTTGATCTAGTTCAGCTTCTGGTTGAAGAACAGAGTTTGTTGGTGTTTCTGGATGGATTGGCACTGAGTCGCCACTTCCGGAATTGTCGCCATTTGAGTGATCCGAAATATTGGAAGGCTGGCCATGATTTCTGGTCGGCTCAGCATTATCCAGATTTCTTTGTGAAGTCTTCAGTGGTAGACTTCCGAATGGAATGAACTCCGTAGGCTTCATTCTATCTCCTTCATTGATCTCTTCATCATTGTCTGAGAGATCCAGAACCTCATGATCATGCTTTGATGGCTTCTCAACCACATGTTTTTCATAAAAAATAACATGTATTGATTCTTCAGTGATCATGGTCCTTTTTTTGAAGACTCTGAATGCCTTGCTCACCATAGAATATCCAAGGAAGATGGCTTCATCTGATTTCTCTTCAAAAGTGTTCAGATGATTCTTCCCGTTGTTCAACACAAAACACTTGCTCCCAAAAATATGAAAATACGATATATTAGGCTTTCTCCCATTCCACAGTTCATAGGGAGTTTTGTTGTGCCTTTTATAAATCATGCTCTTATTTTGAGTATAGCAAGCTATGTTTACATCTTCAGCCCAGAACCTCTTTGGCAAGAAAGCTTCTGCTAGCATGGTTCTTACTGCTTCCTTCAAGGTTCTGTTCCTTCTTTCAACTACACCATTCTACTGAGGTGTCCTTGCCGCGGATGTCTGATGAAGAATTCGTTTTCTTCACAGTAATGGATGATAATCTCATTCAGGAATTCTATGCCTTTGTCAGATCTGATATTCTGAATGGTCTGACTTGCTTGGTTTTGAATCAGCTTCATGCAGTTTGTGAGCTTTCCCTGAGTTTCCTTCTTGCTGTTGAGGAAGATTGTCCACGTGTATCTTGAATAATCATCAACTACTACCAGGACATACTTCTTTCCACTTAGACTTATTGGTATAACAGGTCCAAATAAGTCAATGTGAATAAGACTTAGTATCCTTGTAGTTGAGTGAGCCGGTTTTGCCTTGAAAGTGGACTTGACTTGCTTTCCTTTCTGACAAGCATCACAAATGCTTTCCTTCTTGTACACAGCTTTGGGAAGACCTTCTACTAACCCTTCTTTGGACAGCATGTTGAGGGTTTTGAAGTTGAGATGACTCAACCTCTTGTGCCAAAGCCATAGAAGGTTAGTGTCACCTTTGCTGATTAGGCATGATTCCTTGACATCATCCCACATTACTTCGTAGATGTTTCTGATTCTCTTCCCAGTGAGAATGACTTCATTTGTGGAGATGTTCTTGAGGGATGCCATGTCCTTGCAGAATTCCAGAGAATAACCTTTATCACAGAACTGACTTATGCTAAGAAGAGCCTGAATGGTTGTAATCATACCTAGGTGGAACAAATAGTTTCTAAGGTGGAGGATGAATGACTATATCTGGGCATAGTTCTCCACTCAGAATTTCTTGGAAAACTCCTATCTACCCCATAATGAGTGTAGCCTCGTGTATAGTGGGGGTTAGAAGGTTTTCTTCTAAGTCCTTCACGACCCTTATGTTTGGTCGTTTCAAGAAGCTTATCCACTGCTTCTTTGGACTTCAGTATCCCTAGATCCTTGTTCAGGGATTTCACCTTTTCAGAAAGAGATTCATTCTTAGCCTTGAGTTGAGTGATCTCACTTAGTTGACTTTTCCGACCTTCAGTCAACTTGATATTCTCTTCACTCAATAGCTTGTTCTCTTCTGTTAAGGATGAATGTTTAAGATTTATTTCTTCAAAATCTTCCATCATCGTTTTGAACTTGTCAAAAAAATTTTCAGAAGTTGGTATGCTTTCATAAGAAGATGAGCAGGAGGTTTGTGATGTTACCTCTTGTCCAGCATCATCTTTGGCCATTAGACAGAGAGTGTCATCTTCTGACATAGTCCACCGATCCTCATGGTTGGACTTCTCAGCTCTGCGCTCCATGCAGACGAGGGATTCTTCATCCGAGCTTGAGCTGGATGACTCGTCACTCTCAGCTGCTACCATTTCCTTCTTCTTCTTCTCGTTTCTTTCTCTTTCTCCGCGCTTCTCCACTTTTGGGTACGGGCATGCTGACTTCCAGTGGCCAGGTTTCCTGCAGTTATAACAGAAATAAGATTCAGGAGGGGAGTCGCTTACCTGTAGCTTTCCCTTGGATGGCCTTCTGACTGAGTCAGTTTTCTTGAAGAACTTCTTGAACTTCCGGAACTGCTTGATCATCATTGCAAATTCCTCATCGTAGTTCCCTATTTTTGAGCTTGGTGGCTGACTGGATGAAGGAGTGTCACAGTTCCTTGGGCATGTCCCTTCCCTTGCTGGGACTCTGGGAGTTGTCATCAATGCCGTGGGAAAATGAGTGACTTGCTCTTCCTTTTTCTTCTTCAGCTCGTGCTCATAGGTTCTGAGCTCATCTAGGAGACCTTGGACAGTGTAGTTCTCCAGATATCTTCCTTTTTCCATGGCTGTGGCTTTGGTGTACCACTCAGCTGGAAGAGACCTCAGTAACCTCACATTCTTTTCTTTGGGAGAAAGAACGTAGTTAAGTGATGCAAGATCAATTAAGATTTTGTGGAATCTTTCATCCAACATATCAAATGATTCTCCGGGAAGCATTTTGAAGCTTTTGAACTTCTCGAGCAGGACCTCTATCTTCTGCTTTCTCAGATCCTCCGATCCCTCACATAACTTCCCAAGACCTTGCCATATCTCCATGGCAGTATTGAGATGCTTGATTTTGGAGAAGGTGATGGGATCAAGTGTCTTGAAGATGGCTTCTTTTTCGACGTTGTCCAGATTGTGCTTTTTGCAATCTCTATCATCCCATTTCTCCTTGGGCTTTGGAATGTACTGGACTACATCATGATTGGTTGGATTCCTCTCAGGATTCTCCATTTGAATCTTCAAGGGTCCATCTTCAAGCACCATCCACATACAATCATGTAGAGCGTATAGGTGTGCTTCCATCATGATCTTCCAATCATCATAACCTAGAAGAGAAAACTTGGGCAAACCATGATCCATATTGTTCACCATTGTGATCGCTTCTCTTTAACCTAAATGTAGATAGTGAGAAGTGAGCTCCGATACCAATTGGTGGTCCCAAAGTGGTGAGATACAAAGTCTAGAGAGGGGGTGAATAGACTTTGTTATGATTTAAAAAAATTTTCGTTTCTTTTGAAAACGTGAAAATGAGTGTTAATCTAGAGTTCTTGTGAACCTTAGATTGTGTGTGGAAGTTGGTGGGTTAATAGAGCAGTAATCAATATGAATGGGTTAGTTTCACAGTTAATATAATTGCAAGTATGAGTAAAGATAAGAGAGAGAGAGACACTCAAACTTTAACGAGGTTCGAAGGTGGGGTAATCCTTCTACGTCCTCAAAATCCACTATGTAGTTGGTTGTTGAATAATGAACCAACAATTACACTTGTGTGAATTTTAGCACGCTATATCTTTGCAAGGCCAATGTTGCTACTGCACACGTGCTGACTTTGTTGTTCCTTCGAAGGTCAAGCTTCTTCAACAACTGCAAGATCAACTTGTGGGAAAGTTGATGTACCTCCTTTTTAATCAGGAAGTTTGATTAAAAGATGTATCCTTCAACGTGGTGTGGTACTTGAGGCAAGGAAACCTTCAAGTGATAGCTCTTTGGAAGGAGGAGAAGTTTGCTTCTGGATAAGGAGTTTAGAGATCTCTCTTTATCAAGCTTTTTGGCTAACTGTGAATAAGATCGCTTTTGTTTTCGTTGATGTTAGGTTGATGATTGATAAGTTGTGTACTTCTTCCAGTCTTCCAAGGAGGCTATATATAGCTGGATTGAGTAATCTATCCGTTGAGTCAAAATAGACTATCCGTTGCATTGTCTGGCTTCAATTTGAATGAAGATTGTGATTGAGGATTCTTCATTGGAAAGGGTGTTTGGACATACCCAATTGTTTGAAGAAGGATTCCTTTTTCACAGAATCCGTCCTTTAGCTGTTGTTCAAGAATTCTGAACTGTAGCTCTTTATTGAGTGGAGTACTCAGTTTGTCTTCTAGTGCTTGTTTAGGAATTCTGGGCAAGCTCTTTAATTTGAGAAGTCTAGACTTTGTCTTCAAATTATCTGTTCTTGAATCAGCTTAATTTTCCTCAATCTATCCATTGAAAATCAAGAGATTGATTTTTCCTTACCAACGGGTAGAATTTCTTCATTCAAGACTTAGATAATTTTCTAAGTCCTTATCTCACTTGTCTGCTTCTGAGAATTCCGGTCTTTCTTGAGGCATCCGGTTCTTCCCTGATAATTCCGGAAAAGTCATTCATAGACTTCCGGGTGAGAAAGAAATCCGTGCTAGTCTTCCGATCCGGATGACTTAGCCTTCAGCGGGTTGTTGCGAGACATCCGGTTACTGTGAAGTGTTCCGGATTTGAGAATCTTCAAAGTAATCAACTGCTTTGAGAATTCCTTAATTGTCTCTGGCATATCCGATCAAGAATTCCAATTTCCACATCACTGAATTTGATTAAGTCTTCAAAGATTGACATCAAACCACAGAGTGAAATATCACAACTTTATTGGAAATCTCAAGAACTCGGTTTTAACAATATTTCTAAAAAGAAAAATTACATTGAATATTGGGGAAGACCTAAAATCCCTATTACAGTCTAAATACATCATCATCAAAATCTATAATATTTTTCCAACACAACCCGTGATTAGATATTGTGTTGGTCTTATTCTCCAATGTTAAGTTATCTGGAAAAAATTTCTGTTTTCTGTTCAAGGCCATCTATATTTTTTGTTCTCTCAACAATTGAGCCAGTCTAATTAAGCCGTACTGAATCCAAAAAAATAGATTTGTTGTATTACATTTTATACTGATTTCTAATATTAGTTGCACATTTTTCTGCATCTCAAAATCAACATTCTCAATGCAAAATGTTATTTATCGTGACTGGTTTTCTTCTTATGGCAGTCCGAACCTATATGTTAACAAGTACAAGACCAAGTATTTCACCCACTCTCATGATATCATAAAAAATAAATCTGAATCATTTAACTCAGCATTTTCCTCAATCTCTCTGACCATAGCATTTGCTCTGTTCAAGGCTCAACAGCCATGGACTCACATATTAATGTATTGGTGCGTGTTGATGGTAAGTGTGATACTCTTGGAAACTTCAGTTCGAAGTATGACACTTTTATTGATGTCCGTAACGAGCCCTCTCTAAAATCGCTCATGGACACCATCAAAGCAGACATTTCTATGGACTGGTCTCACAACGATATTCGTTTCTCTTACATGGTTGCCTTGTGTCCACCGCCTATCGTTATTGCGGACGATGCTGAACTAGTATTCTACCTGAGGTTGAAGTCCTACCAAAATGACGTGTCATATCTGTCATTATGCATGGAAGTTTTACCTATTGGTACAGTTGGTCATCTGACTGCTCAAGCCAATTCATCATATGCTCCTGCCCCTGACAATAACATGTGTTACATTTCACATAGTGTGGCGTGCACTCCCAACTTAACAGGCCAAAGCAACACAAACTACATGCCAAACAAAACCTCCAATGGAAAGTCGAATCCCTCAACAACATGAAACGAACCAACCAAACCAAACGTAGGAGACCTCCGGCAAATTCAGTGGACGTAATTTCACACTATCACCCAACAACTCTTCAAGTTGACAGCATTTACAAGTCCAAGGAAGACTTATGCCACCATCTACAAATGTATGCGGTGTCTAATAGTTTTTAGTACAGGACAAAGAGGTCGAATAGAACGGTGTTGCACGTTGTATGCATTGATGACCGGTGTTCATGGGCAGTTCGTGCGGTTAGTCTTGACAATTCTCCGTTATTCCAGATACGCAAGTAAATTCTACTTTTAGTACATTAATTTTAATGCAAACATAATAAAAATCCCCCCACAGTGTGCACTCACTGCCATATCTATTCCTGTCATCACGTGTGTGTATCCCAATTTTGAAAACTACTAACATCCATGCCAACCCCCCAAAAAATGGCAGTATACCCCCCTCCCTGCGCTTTCACACATTGTGCGCAATCACACATTACACTTCCTACATGGCCAACAAAATCAAAGCTGGATTACCACACTAACTGTAACACCCTAATCCGTCTAGGTCTGCAGCCCCTTTCGGACTAAAGTATTTAACTTGGTAATCGTAAAAATTTAAAACTTTTCAAACACTTTTATTTATCACAAAAATATTTTTCATAACATATACAGTACGGAGTATTCAACAATATTGCGGAAGCGAATTAAATATTGACATATCAAAATTCATTTCAAAATTTGTCACATCCATCCCAACAATCTCGCCGCATCTACTGCCACGATCACATTGTTCTTTCTGTTCACGTGCGTGTAGCAAATAAAACATACTACACGCTTAGCGGTAAAGCTGAGTAAGCATATCTAATGCGTGTACATCCATATAAACTGAATCTAAATTCATAATCAAATCATTTGATATCATGCACACAATGTTCACTTCATACATTCACAGTTTTGATATTATTCAGTTATTATCAACATATTTTATTCAATTCAGTTATTATTTCGATAGTGCTCTTAAATTATTCTTAATCTAAGGCCAAATAATAACAACGCTCTTAACTATTCTTAGTCTAAGGCCAGATCATAACAACGCTTTTAGCTATTCTTAGTCTAAGGCCAGATAATAATTTTATTCTGAGACGCTTAAACTATAATTAGTTTAAGGAAAACAATTCTCATACGCTTAAACTGTAATTAGTTTAAGGCAACACCAAGACAGTAATTAATCATCATTGAGTCGAAGTATTTCCAAACGAGTGATCCTCTAGTTTGGTCTACGTGTTCTGTTATTACATTTTTTTTTATCAAATCACCGAATATTCAGAGTTTCACAAATCCCTTCTAATCTGAGATCTATTCTAGAGGTCTTGTAGATAACCTTAATATCAAGTATTTAAATGGGTATATCTTAGAGTTCTTCTTCATACTCTTAACAGTACACATCATTTCATAATTATCAATATATCCATTTTATTCATGGTTCAATCATAAGTAATTATTTTAATCAGTAGGTTCATCATTCATAATCATTCATAACAATTATTTATCATAACCATTAATTAACATAACATTCAATAGCAAATAACGGCCTAGTTTCGAGTGTTAACACCCTAACTTACCGTTATGCATCACATAACATTTTTTTGTTAAAAACATTATTTTCATGGTGAAAATAATCTTTACATTATTCAAAATTGATTGGTATCATAAATAGGATTTTAAAGCTTCTAAAATAGCATTTTTGGACTGAAAAATGTTCGTAATGGTCGATCGTTAGGTCCAAACGGTCATCCGTTCCGTTAAAAAAATGCAGGAAATGGAGTGTTACTATTCATCATCATCAACCTCTAACCCATTTTTCTCAAGTTCCATTTTTGGTCACCAAACTTCAATTAAACTATATAGAAATGTGCTCCAAGGTTCATATATCATTTTAGAGGCATCAATTCGAAGTTTTAACAACAAATTCAAGGTTTATGATTCTTGGTTCTTCACATATGTCAAACACAAAACTCAACCAAACGACCATTTATGAATGTAGAAACGATCTATACGAACATTCTAGTCACTAGATATTTCTACGGGCTTACTTCGAAGTGAAACAATGATTCCGGCGGAAAAACGGCGAAACTTCCAGCGAACACCACGGCTTGCTCCAGCGACGGGAAGCACTCCAAACACCTTCTCTCAACTCTCTGAACCCTCCTCTAACTAATGGGATGATTTTGGTGTGGAAATGATGAAGAATGATTGGGTCTATATATAAGCCTAGGAGTGGCGTGTTGGCTCTGCTATTTTCATCGTTGATTAAGGTGAGTGGAGGGGGCTGCTCAGTTATTCTCACAACTCTTCCTGATTTCAGACTAATTTGGTCCCAGTCGGGGTACACTTTTTGGTACAACTTTCTCCGATTTGAAATCCGTTTGCACCATTGCGATCAGAAAGTCAAACTCTTCAATGATATAATTTTTATATTTATTTGAAATACTTTTTCCGACAGCTTATTTTTGGGTGTTGACTTTGACAGAGTCAAAATTGAGTTAATTGATATATAATTAAAATTAGTCTCATATTCAATCAATATGATTCAATTTAAATATTTATTTTAATAAATCATTTTACAAAAGTTCACATCTTTGACCATTTTTTTTATACAAATTACATATTTAAATTGTCATAACTGAAAATGTGTACATCAAATTTATTCATGAAATATACCGTTGGATTCGTCTCTTCGAGACCTATCCATAAAAGTCAATCTTAACAAAAATCATTGACTCCAAAAATTCTTTCATTTTTGGTGAAACATAGAAATAATGCTTTGTTGAGTCAAATTATTGTTTCTAAAATACTTTTATAATAGAATAACTTTTAGACCATGTTTTGGGGCGTTACAGTGACGTTCCAGTGTCAATTCAAAACTTTAAAACATAGTACATTACAACCATACCGAACAGATGCGCAGTGTGCTATCACTTCCATATCCCATGCTGATATCACATGTTCCTAGTCCAATTTTGCAAACTAATAACTTCCACATCCGCAAAAAACAAAAAAAAGGCAGTGTGAGAACCCCCCCAAACATGCCTTCCACACACTACTGCATAGCCTGCAGTACACTGCCTACATCATCAACAAAATATATAAACACAAAAAACACTGCCATTCCGCACACACTTTTCATACCATTCTGTCCACACACATGTGCACTTCAATTTTGCTATCTAAAAGAACCACCTCATTCATTAATATTCAGTACTTCTTATTGTTATAAACCTTTTTACTTCACTTCTCACTTTTTCTATATAACCATTCTGCCCACCGATCATGTGATAAATTCATCTTTTGTTTAAAGGTTTGATCCATACCATTCGTGCCCTGTTGACTTCCGGGAAGGTGACCACATACAAGCAACGTCAACATTTTTAGCCGATCTAGTCCTCCATCGTTATGTGGATGCTACTAGGTAACAGTACCCTCCTAATGACATACGAGACGACATGTGACGGGAGTTTGGCATTGCAATGTCATACAGGAAAGCACTACTCGTGAAACAGAAGGCATTGAACAAGTTGTACGGCTCCGACGAAGAATCCTACCAGTTATTACCATCTCTTTGCTATATGTTGGAGACGAAGAACCCTGGCTCTTCAATCCATTTAAATAGGTCCGAAGATCAGAGATTCAAATATTTGTTCTTCTCTTTAGCTCTGTGGAGACAAGCATGGAATCATTGTGCCCCAATTCTCATCATTGATGGGACATTCATGAAATCTTATTACAAAGGAACACTATTAACCGCTTGCTGCCAGGACACCAATAAACAACTTGTCCCCATAGCATTTGGAATATGTGATGCAGAAGATAAGGACTCATGGATGTGGTTTCTTAGTCAATTGAAAACCACCCTGACCCCAAGGCATGATCTTTATATTGTGTCTGACCGTCACGAGGGAATCATTCATGCTGTTCAAAACATATTCCCGAACGCAGGTAATGGGTATTGTACAGAACACATTGCCCGAAACCTGCGCGTGAAATTCAAAGCTCCTAAAGAAGACTTAACTTGGAAGTTTAGAAAAGCATCACGTGCAGCAACTGAGGTTGTGTAACACCCTAATCCGTCCAGGTCTGCAGCCCCATTCGGACTAAAGTATTTAACTTGGTAATCGTAAAAATTTAAAACTTTTCAAACACACTTTATTAATCCCAATAATATTTCTCATAACATATACGGTACGGAGTATTCAACAATATTGCGGACGCGATTTTAATATTGACATATCATAAATTGTTTCAAAACCTGTCACATCCATCCAGACAATCTCGCCCCATCTTCCGCCAGGATCACACTGTTCTTTCTGTTTACCTGCATGTAGCAAATGAAACACACTACACGCTTAGCGGTAAAGCTAAGTAAGCATATGTTGGGAAAAATATTATAGATTTTGATGATGATTTATGTAATAGGGACTTTAGGTCTCCCCCAATATTCAATGTAATTTTTCTTTTTAGAAATATTGTTAAAACCAAGTTCTTGAGTTTTCCAATAAAACTGTGATATTTCTTTAAGCGTTTTGATGCCTGAAGACTTGATCAAATTCAGTGATATGAAAATTGGATATCTTGATCGGAAGTGTCACAAACAAGTAAGGATTTCTCAATCAGATAAAAATCCTCAGATCCGGAAAGACTACATAAGAACCGGATGTCTCGCTACAACCCGCTGAAGGCTAAGTCATTCAAATCGGAAGACTAGCGCGAATCTCCTTCTCACCCGGAAGTAAGACTCATCCGGATTTGTCAGCTAAGAATCGGAAGACTCACCAAAGACCGGAATTCTCAGAAAGCGGACAAGTGAGAAAAAGCTTAGAAAATCATCTAAGTCCTGAATGAAGAAATTCTACCCGTGGCAAGGAAAAATCAATATGTTGATTTTCAACGGCTAGAATGAAGATAATTAGGCTGATTCAAGAACAAATTACTCGAAGACAAAGTCTGGGTCTCTAAAAATAAAAGAGCCTGCCCGGAATTCCTAAACAAGCACTAGAAGACAAACAGAGTAAAGTGCTACAGTCTTGAATTCTTGAACAAAAGCTAGAAGACGGATTTTGTGGAAAAAGGAATCCTTTCTCAACAATTGGGTAAATCCAAACACCCACTTCAACGAAGAATCTTCAAATCACAATCTTCATTCAAAATTGAAGCCAGCAAATGCAACGGATAGTCCACTATGATTCAACGGATAGATTATCCAATCCAGCTATAAATAGCATCTTTGGAAGACTGAAGAGAATATGATGAGATACGTTGATACAACAACACAACGAAGCAATCACTAAAGCTATCTCATTCACAGTTAGCCCAAAAAGCGTGATAAAGAGAGATTTCTAAACTCCTTATCCAGAAGCAAACTTCTCCTCCTTCCAAAAAGCTATAGTGTAAACACTTGAAGGTTTCCTTGCCTCAAGCACCACACCACGTTGAAGGATATTACTTTTGATCAAACTTATTGATTAAAAGGGGGTAGGTCAACTCTCTTACAAGTTGATCTTGCAAGTCCTATTGTTCGGATCTTGCAGTTGTTGAAGAATCTTGACCTTTGAAGGAACAACAAAGCCAGCACGAGTGCAGTAGCAACATTGGTCTTGTGAAGACATACCGTGCAGAAATTCACACAAGTGTAACTGTTGGTTCATTATTCAACAACCAACTACATAGTGGATTTTGAGGACGTAGAAGGATTACCCCACCTTCGAACCTCGTTAAAGTTTGCGTGTCTCTCTCTCTTATCTTTATTCTTACTTGCAATTATATTAACTGTGAAAACTAACCTATCCATATTAATTACTGCTCACTCCACCCACCAAATTCCGCACACAATCTAAAGTTCACAAGGACTCTAGATTAACACTCATCTTCTCGTTTTCAAAAGAAACGAAAAAGATTTTAAACTTGTAACAAAGTCTATTCACCCCCCCCCTCTAGACTTTGTATTTCACCACTTTGGGACCACCAATTGGTATCGGAGCAGGTTTCTCACTATCTACATTTAGATTAACGAGAAGCGATCAAAATGGTGAACAATATGGATCACGGTTTGCCCAAGTTTTCTCTTCTAGGTTATGATGATTGGAAGATCATGATGGAAGCACACCTTTACGCTCTACATGATTGCATGTGGATGGTGCTTGAGGATGGACCCTTGAAAATCCAAATGGAGAATCCTGAGAGGAATCCAGCAACTCTAGACGTAGTCCAGTACATTCCAAAGCCCAAGGTAAAATGGGATGATAGAGATTGCAAAAAGCACAATCTGGATAACGTCGCCAAAGAAGCCATCTTCAAGACACTTGACCCCATCACCTTCTCCAAAATTAAGCACCTCAAGACTGCCATGGAGATATCGCAAGGTCTTGGGAAGCTATGTGAGGGTTCAGAGGACTTGAGAAAGCAGAAGATAGAAGTCCTGCTTGAGAAGTTCAAAAGCTTCAAAATGCTTCCCGGAGAATCATTTGATATGCTGGATGAAAGATTCCACAAAATCTTGAATGATCTTGCATCACTTAACCACGTTCTTTCTCCCAAAGAAAAGAATGTAAGGTTGCTGAGATCTCTTCCAACTGAGTGGTACACCAAAGCCACAGCCATGGAAGAAGGAAGAAATCTGGAGAACTACACTGTTCAAGGTCTTCTTGATGAGCTCAGAACCTATGAGCACGAGTTGAAGAAGAAGAAGGAAGAACAAGTCACTCCCTTCCCCACGGAACTGATGACAACTCCAAGAGTCCCATCAAGTGAAGGGACATGCCCAAGGAACTGTGACACACCCTCCTCCAGCCAGCCGTCAAGTTCAAAAATGGAGAACTACGATGAGGAATTTGCCATGATGGTCAAGCAATTCCGGAAGTTCAAAAAGTTCTTCAAGAAAGCTGACTCAGTCAGAAGGCCATCCAAGGGAAAGCCACAGGTAAGTGACTCTCCTCCTAAAACTTATTTGTGTTACAATTGCAGGAAGCCCGGCCACTGGAAGTCAGCGAGCCCGTACCCAAAAGTGGAAAAGTACGGAGAAAGAGAAAGGAACGAGAAGAAAAAGAAGGCAATGGTTGCTGCTGAAAGTGACGAGTCATCCAGCTCAAGCTCGGATGAAGAAGCTCTCGTCTGCATGGAGCGCAGAGCTGAAAAGTCCAACCATGAGGATAGGTGGACCATGTCAGAAGATGACACTCTCTGCCTAATGGCCAAAGATGATGCTGATCAAGAGGTAACCTCACAAACCTCCTGGTCATCTTCTTATGAAAGCATACCAACTTCTGAAAATCTTTTTGACCAGTTCAAAAAGATGATGAAAGACTTTGAGGAGATAAATCTCAAACATTCTTCCTTAACAAAGGAGAACAAACTATTGAGTGAAGAGAATCTCAAGTTGACTGAAGGTCGGAAAAGTCAACTGAATGAGATCACTCAACTCAAGACTGAAAATGAATCTCTCTCTGAAAAGGTGAAATCCCTTAACAAAGAACTAGGGACTCTTAAGTCAAAAGAGGCAGTGGATAAGCTTCTTGAAACGACCAAACATAAGGGTCGTGAAGGACTTGGGTTTGACTCCTCTAGCTCTAAAAGGAAAGGGAAAACAACTTTCATCTCTCCTAAACCTACTGCTAAACCAAATAAGCAGAAAGGGAAGGAAAAGGAAAAACCAACAGAAGTTTCCAAAAAGGTAGTCCCTCCTAAGAACTATAGGAAGCTGGACAAACCTCAAAAAGGAAATAATTTCAAAAGAAAACCTTCTAACCCCCATTATACACGAGGCTATACCCATTATGGGGGAGACAGGAGTTTTCCAAGAAATTCTGAGTGGAGAACTATGCCAAGATATAGTCACCCTCCACCTCAGAAGCTATTTTTGCCACCTAAGTATGCTTATAACCGACACAGGACACGCTATGCACCACCTAGACAAAATCATAGGTCTTATCAACCTAGGTTTACTAGGAGGAAACAGGAAATAACATCTCCTGCACGTAGGAAGTTTTATGCCTACAACTATGATTACAATCCCAACAAGTTTAGAGCTGCAAGGAAGATTCCCTGCAACTTCAAACTTGATGTAGGGACACACACCATTAACTACTCCGGACCCAAACTTAATTGGGTACCAAAATCTTCCTCCTCCTAATGCAGGAAGCCACTAAGTACCCAGGTGTCTGGTACTTAGACAGTGGCTGTTCAAGACACATGACGGGTGATGCGAGCCTTTTGAGCAATCTAATTCCCTATGATGGTCCAAGAGTTACTTTTGGAGGAAGCAATGATTTCGGCCTTACTAAAGGGCTAGGAAATCTGGTATACAAGGGACTAACCATCCAAGCTGTATCTTATGTTGAAGGGCTCAATTACAACCTTCTTAGCATAAGTCAGTTTTGTGATAAAGGTTACTCCTTGGAATTCTG
Source organism: Cuscuta australis (assembly GCA_003260385.1). NCBI lineage: Eukaryota > Viridiplantae > Streptophyta > Magnoliopsida > Solanales > Convolvulaceae > Cuscuta > Cuscuta australis. The sequence continues at coordinate 5,740,604 of NQVE01000076.1, read as the reverse complement.
AAAGGACATGGCATCTCTTAAGAACATATCCACTAATGAAGTCATTCTCACTAGGAAGAGAATCAGGAACATCTATGAAGTAATGTGGGATAATGTCAAGGAAGCATGTCTAATCAGCAAAGGTGACACTAACCTTCTATGGCTTTGGCATAAGAGGTTGAGTCATCTCAACTTCAAAACTCTCAACAAGTTGTCCAAAGAAGGGTTAGTAGAAGGTCTTCCCAAAGCTGCATTCAGAAAGGAAAGTATTTGTGATGCTTGCCAAAAAGGAAAGCAAGTCAAGTCCACCTTCAAGGCAAAATCGGCACCCTCAACTACAAGGATATTAAGTCTTATTCACATGGACTTATTTGGCCCTGTTACACCAATAAGTCTAAGTGGAAAGAAATATGTCCTTGTGGTAGTTGATGATTACTCAAGATACACGTGGACAATCTTCCTCAACGGCAAGAAGGAGACTCAAGGGAAACTCACCAACTGCATGAAGCTAATTCAAAATCAAGCAAGTCAGACCATTCAGAAGAACAGATCTGACAAAGGCACAGAATTCCTGAATGAAATCATCATTCACTACTGCGAAGAAAACGGAATTCTTCATCAGACATCTGCAGCAAGAACACCTCAACAGAATGGTGTAGCTGAAAGAAGGAACAGAACTCTGAAGGAAGCAGTGAGAACCATGCTAGCAGAAGCTTCCATACCAAAGAGGTTCTGGGCTGAAGCAGTTAACACAGCCTGCTACACTCAAAATAGGAGTATGATTTATAAAAGGCACAACAAAACTCCCTATGAACTGTGGAATGGGAGAAAGCCTAATATATCATATTTCCATATTTTTGGGAGCAAGTGTTTTGTGTTAAAAAACGGGAAGAATCATCTGAACACTTTTGATGAGAAATCAGATGAGGCCATCTTCCTAGGATATTCCATGGTAAGCAAGGCGTTCAGAGTCTTCAACAAAAGAACCATGATCACTGAAGAGTCAATACATGTCATTTTTGATGAAAAACATGTGATTGACAAACCATCAAAACATGATCATGAGGTTCTGGATTTATCAGACAAGGATGAAGAAGTCAATAAAGAAGATAGAATGAAGCCCACGGAATTCATTCCATTCAGAAGTCTGCCTCTGAAGATTTCACAGAGAAATCCGGATTCAGACGGTGTTGAGCCCTCCGGAAATTTTGGCCAGCCTTCCAATATTCCGGATATCTCAAACGGCGACAATTCCGGAAATGGCGACCCAGTGCCAATCCATCCGGAAACACCAACAACTTCTACTCTTCAACCAGAAGCTGAACTAGATCAACCAGTCAATCCCAATCAACACAATCTTCGTTGGTTAAGGGATCATCCTTCTCAACAGATCATTGGAGATATTCAATCTAGTGTTCGCACAAGAAGTGCCCAACAGAATCTAGAAGCTATGCTTGCTTGTTTCATCTCACAAGTGGAACCAAAGAATATTAAAGAAGCTCTAGCTGATTCTGATTGGATCAATGCAATGCAAGAAGAACTCAACCAGTTTTCCAGAAATGATGTCTGGAAACTTGTTCCCAGACCTACTCATCAACATGTCATTGGGACAAAGTGGGTCTTCCGGAACAAGATGGATGAAAACGGCGTTGTTGTCAGAAACAAGGCCCGGTTAGTTGCTAAAGGATATTGTCAAGAAGAAGGTATAGATTTTGATGAAACCTTTGCTCCAGTTGCTAGACTTGAAGCTATAAGGCTGTTTCTAGCCTTTGCTACTCACAAGGACTTCAAAGTCTATCAAATGGATGTCAAAAGCGCATTTCTCAACGGAAACCTAGAGGAAGAAGTGTATGTAGAACAGCCTCCAGGATTTGAGTTACACACTAAGGGAGATCAGGTGTATAGACTCAAGAAGGCGCTATATGGACTCAAACAAGTACCAAGATCTTGGTATGATACATTGTCTCAATTTCTTATAGACAATGGATTCACCAAAGGAGTAATTGACAAGACATTATTCAAGCTACAAGATGGAGAAGATTTCCTATTAGTTCAGATCTATGTGGACGATATCATATTTGGCTCAACGAAGAAAGATCTATGCACCAAGTTTTCAACCCTCATGCAAGGAAAATTTGAAATGAGCATGATGGGGGAACTCAACTACTTCCTTGGCCTTCAAATCAAACAAAGAAGTGAAGGCACTCTCATCAATCAAGCAAAATATACAAGGGATCTTATCAAGAAGTTCAAAGTTGATCAGAAGTCATCCGTTTCTGTCCCCATGAGCACATCCACCAAACTTGATATGGATGTAGATGGAAAGGATGTAGATCAAACTCTCTACAGGGGGATTGTCGGATCTCTACTCTACCTTACTGCAAGCCATCCGGATATCTCATATGCAGTAGGTGTTTGTGCCAGATTCCAGTCAAAGCCAAAGGAAAGCCATCTGATAGCAGCTAAAAGGATTCTTAGATACCTCAAAGGAACTCAGAACATGGGTTTGTGGTATGGTAAGAGCAATTCATTTGAGTTAGTGGGATACTCAGATTCTGACTTTGCCAGATGCAAAGTTGACCGGAAAAGTACATCTGGTACTTGTCAATTCATTGGTGGAAATCTTGTTTCTTGGTTCAGTAAGAAACAAAACTCCATTTCTACATGTACAGCAGAAGCAGAGTACATTGCAGCTGGCAGTTGTTGTGCTCAAGTTTTGTGGCTAAAGCAACAACTACTGGACTATGGAGTCAAAACAAAGGAAGTGACAATCTTTTGTGACAATCAAAGTGCCATAGCCATCTCTCAAAACCCAGTGCATCATTCTCGCACTAAGCACATTGATGTCAAGCATCACTTCATCAGAGATCATGTGGAAAAGAAAGATATCAAAATTGAGTATATCTCAACTGAAGAACAACTGGCGGATATCTTCACCAAACCACTAAGTGAAGCCAAGTTTTCCGATTTGCTTCACAAAATTGGTCTAATTCAATTAGACTGAATGTAGTGCACGTGGCAGTTCACTTTCCACGTCTGTCAAAATGATGGGTGGGAACGTGGCCTTGGGAACAGTATCGCCACTAGCCGCATAAATCGCCCACATTAAATCCCAATCGCCACTATTCAGATCTCAACCGCCCACTCAAAAATTCTTCGTCATCTTCTTCGCGAAAAAATTCTCAAAAATCTGCAAGAACCCTAAGCCTTTATTTCTCAAATTTTCACCCAAATTTCTGAGAAAATGAAGGTTGTCGGTGCAAATGTCCACTTTCAGAAGTTAGAAGCCAAGTGCTCATCTCCAACATTCTTCCAAAACTATCTGCAGATGATAGCCGCTCAAGAACTCTCCGAATTTCTTCAAATGGAGATTCGCCTCAAATTCGAGGAAGAAGTTCTTGAATTCTACAGAAATGGAGAAATCAAATCTGCTCAGTCAAAGAAAAATCCACAGAGCACATTTCCAGTCATCAAGTCCACTGTTGGAGGCTCAAAGGTGAAGCTTTCGCAGAAGAAATTGGGAAGAAAGCTTCGCCTTCCCAATTCTGGAGTTGAAGTTGGGAAATTTCCAGTCAAAAATCTGGACTGGAACATCATTGGAATTTCTGGGCGAACTCCTTCTGGCCCAGCAAAGAAAGCAGATCTGAACAACGATTACAAGTTGATTTTGGAACTGGTCATCGCCTGCCTCGAATGTGGGAGTGGAGGTCATGCCGATGACATCACCCAAGAGAGAGCCTTCATCATCAACGCTCTCATTACCAAAACTAAGGTAAACTGGGCTGCACACTTTTTCAATTCTATCTCAAAGCATTTGGGAAAGCCCAACCAGAAATATCTTTGTCAAGGACTATACCTTGGACATATCTTGGAGTCTATGGGTATTGCTTCTAAAGGAAAGAAGTATGGAGAAAGATACTGGCTATACTACTTATCCTCCAAAGGAGAAAACAGAGCCAGTGCTAGTACCACTGCAGAAGATAGCTCATCAGATAATGTCCTACTCATCCATATGGCAAAGACTGCCAAAAGAAAGCAAGTGGTGTCCCCCTCTCCCTCCATTGCAGCACCACAGAATCTTGCCTTGGTATGTTTGGAAGAAGAAGAAGAAGTCTCTGACCATGGAGAACTTCAAAGGAAGAAGAAGAGAAAGATCAACTCTTCATCAACATCCAAAGATGTCGATTCGGATGAGTTAAAGGAGAAGGAAACTGCTGAGGAAACCTCTATTCAAAACCAGAGCCCTCAACAATTTGAAGAAGAAATCCCTCCAGTCCAAAGCCTTCCAACCTCATCTCAGCCTCATACAGATGATGCTGACAACAAATTCTGGCAGCTCTACTATAATTGGAGAGCTTGGAAAGTTGGAAATTCAGAAGAGCAACTGTTGGATTGGGACCAACAGCTGAAGAATGAAAAGATTATTAAGAAATGCCTAGGACTACCAGTCAACCACTGCTGTGAAGACATCTTGGATGACTACTGGGTATGGCAAAGGAACAATGAGGATCTGCATCTGGAACACTTGGCCACTACACCAGTTTCAGACTTTGAAGCAGATGATGAAGATACTGCAGTCTACAAGCCAGTCTTCTCAAAAGCCACAGAAGATCAAATGGCTCCCACTTCTGAAGAAATAGCTGTTTTGGAAACAACAGCTGAGGATTTCCCTATCTTTACGGAAACCTCACCTGCGTTTGAAATGGTTCTGACTGAAACTGTTCAAGAGAAGGCAGCCTCTCCCCCACAAGAGCAGAACCAGGAAGCAACTGAAGAAGAAGAATTTCAGCGACTGATCCAATCTCAAGTGCTCGAGATCCTCACAACTCCTTGTGAGATCTCCAATTAGACACAACTTGAGATTCTGGAAAAGTCAGCAGAAATTCCGGAACAGTCAGCTATTCCAAAAATTATGGAGAAAGAAGTAGAAGTCCAAAGGCACTCTGGAAAAGCTGAGAAGGAATCTCAGATGGCAGAAGAGGAGGTCTCTCAAACTCCAATAGCCATTTTTGAAGAACCAAATGAAGCTGAAGATAGTGACTCACTCTCAAGATACATATCAAATTTTGCACTTGATGAAGCAGAAGGAGAATCTGAGAGGACACTAAAGATCAGTGATGAAGAAGATGTGCAAGAAGATGCTGAATCTCTTCCTTTGCAACTCTTTCAAAGGACATCATCTCCTCATCAGGTAACCAATTTTCCCTTGCATAGCTCTTCCACTCCTACTCTTCCGGATGAGATACCGGAAACCTGGACAAAGAAGGTCCAAGGGCTGATTGAGTCAGCCCTAGCATCTCAACATGCATCCTTTAGGCAAGAGATAGAGCTGATGGAAGCCAAACACACTGAGCTGATAGAGAAATCTGAAAAGAAACACAGCGCTGATCTCAAGGAGATAAGTAAATCAGTAGAAAAGACTCTAGAGATCATCTCTCTATTGAGTAAAACTGTGAGCAATACGATGGAAATATACACCTCTGACAGTCAACTGCAATTCAATGAATTCAACAAAGTCAAGGAGCAAATAGCAAATGTCACAATTGGTCTGCAAAAACAGATGTCCCTTCTCCAAATGGACATCAGATCAGCCCTAGCTATAGCTTCAGCAAATCAAGTAGTAACCAAAGACTACTTGAAGGTGATCATTGACAATCAAAAGGAAGCATACAAGCTGTTCAGACTTATTGGTGCACATTCTGGGAACCGCAAGATGGAAGTAATTCTCCAACAACACAGTCCATCTCCAATACCACAGCTCCCTATTGCAGTCAACGAAGGAGAAGCATCTTATGTCCCTTCTCATCTGCACATGACTAATCTGATCCTTGAAGCACAGCAAAGAAATCCGGAAAACTCAGCACAGCACCTATCCAGCTCAGGACTGGATGGAACAGAATTTATAGGTGCAGTTGCTGACCACTTCTCAGATGCCGCTCAAACAGAGGAAAGGCGTGAAAACTTAAGGCGCATCAAAGAACTGTGTGGGAACATGCAGGGCATCAGTGAAGTTGCCGGATCTTCAAAACGCAAAAGGAACTGAAGGTTCTTTTCATCAAACCAGGGGGAAAGTATGTGAAAACATTTGTTTTGATGAAAACACCTTCTTGTTTAAACATTGCTTGATTGGTTTAAACATTGCTTAAGTATGCCTTAATTGTGCTTATTATGCTTGATTATGCTTATCTCAAGTATGATTTTGTCTTAATTATTTTTCTGAAGCGCATACATTCAGGGGGAATGTAATTCAGGGGGAACTTACCTAGTTTTGGCTAACAATTATTTTTGGCAATGAATTATTGATAAGCTCAAAGCAATGGAAGACAGATATCTCAGTCTTGGTACTAAAATTGGAAATCTCCGATTCAGGTACCTTACAAAATCTGCCTTCTTAAACTAAGCTTTAGTCCTTAATTCATTTCCAACCAGCTCTAAAAGTACTGGTCCCTAGGATGTTTAAAAATGTACAGGACTTTGGAAAAATAGTACCTCTTTTCTTTTAAATATTCATATTTGTTTTGGTACTACCTCGTCCTAAGTAGAAATTAGAACTATAGGGAATGAAAAATGATAGTCTTATTTTTTTTTGGGCCTTGAGAACCCAATAGGAATAATTTCCCTTTAGTACATAGCTTTCTTTTCTTTTTGGGCCACTCTTTTGGGCTGAGCCAAACCAGAACAGTTACGTTTCTCAAACGAATCGAAACTGATTAAAACAGTTTCAATTCGTTGGTAACTGGTAAAAGATTCCTTCTACTTTTCAACTTCTTGGAAGTTGAAACTCCTTTACTCTCACCGTTCCAACTACCCACATAATGGAACCCGTGAAACTCCTCCTCCCCTATTTAAATCAAGGTATCTCAATCCACTTTCATCACAAACAACTCTCCCAATATGAAAAGTCTTCAAACTCACTGTCTAAGGAATACACCTAGAAAAATAGCCTCAATGGAGAAACTTTTCTTTCTCACCCTCATAGACGGCAATGGAAAAAGCCTATTGAGAAGAAAAGACTTTTAAGGTCTATGGTGAGAATCTCGGCAGTAGAGAAGGTCTATGGTGGAAATCTCGTATTTTTCAGTATTAGACCATACACCTTCTCTGGAACAACACTCTCTCTATCTTTTTTGAGAGATGTGTTGCTTCCAAGATCTTGAATATCCACTTTGGATATTAAAGATCTATCAAACGCAACGCCAACTGCTCAGCCAAGCAGAATCTGCTGAAGCTGAAAACAGTCAAGGCGGAAGAAATCAAAAAATCTCAAGACAAAAACTTGGTTTAGGAATTATTGTAATTTGAATTGTATTTGTTTAAGAGTTTTTGTTAACAAGCTGTATGTTATGAGAAACTAAAAGAAAGTTACAAAATTAGTTCTCAGTACAGCGACCGGAACTCTTAAACACTTGTTTGTCATCATCAAAAAGGGGGAAATTGTTGGGAAAAATATTATAGATTTTGATGATGGTTTATGTAATAGGGACTTTAGGTCTCCCCCAATATTCAATGTAATTTTTCTTTTTAGAAATATTGTTAAAACCAAGTTCTTGAGTTTTCCAATAAAACTGTGATATTTCTTTAAGCGTTTTGATGCCTGAAGACTTGATCAAATTCAGTGATATGAAAATTGGATATCTTGATCGGAAGTGTCAGAAACAAGTAAGGATTTCTCAATCAGATAAAAATCCTCAGATTCGGAAAGACTACATAAGAACCGGATGTCTCGCTACAACCCGCTGAAGGCTAAGTCATTCAAATCGGAAGACTAGCGCGGATCTCCTTCTCACCCGGAAGTAAGACTCATCCGGATTTGTCAGCTAAGAATCGGAAGACTCACCAAAGACCGGAATTCTCAGAAAGCGGACAAGTGAGAAAAAGCTTAGAAAATCATCTAAGTCGTGAATGAAGAAATTCTACCCGTGGCAAGGAAAAATCAATATGTTGATTTTCAACGGCTAGAATGAAGATAATTAGGCTGATTCAAGAACAAATTACTCGAAGACAAAGTCTGGGTCTCTAAAAATAAAAGAGCCTGCCCGGAATTCCTAAACAAGCACTAGAAGACAAACAGAGTAAAGTGCTACAGTCTTGAATTCTTGAACAAAAGCTAGAAGACGGATTTTGTGGAAAAAGGAATCCTTTCTCAACAATTGGGTAAATCCAAACACCCACTTCAACGAAGAATCTTCAAATCACAATCTTCATTCAAAATTGAAGCCAGCAAATGCAACGGATAGTCCACTATGATTCAACGGATAGATTATCCAATCCAGCTATAAATAGAATCTTTGGAATACTGAAGAGAATATGATGAGATACGTTGATACAACAACACAACGAAGCAATCACTAAAGCTATCTCATTCACAGTTAGCCCAAAAAGCGTGATAAAGAGAGATTTCTAAACTCCTTATCCAGAAGCAAACTTCTCCTCCTTCCAAAAAGCTATAGTGTAAACACTTGAAGGTTTCCTTTCCTCAAGCACCACACCACGTTGAAGGATATTACTTTTGATCAAACTTATTGATTAAAAGGGGGTAGGTCAACTCTCTTACAAGTTGATCTTGCAAGTCCTATTGTTCGGATCTTGCAGTTGTTGAAGAAGCTTGACCTTTGAAGGAACAACAAAGCCAGCACGAGTGCAGTAGCAACATTGGTCTTGTGAAGACATACCGTGCAGAAATTCACACAAGTGTAACTGTTGGTTCATTATTCAAAAACCAACTACATAGTGGATTTTGAGGACGTAGAAGGATTACCCCACCTTCGAACCTCGTTAAAGTTTGCGTGTCTCTCTCTCTTATCTTTATTCTTACTTGCAATTATATTAACTGTGAAAACTAACCTATCCATATCAATTACTGCTCACTCCACCCACCAAATTCCGCACACAATCTAAAGTTCACAAGGACTCTAGATTAACACTCATCTTCTTGTTTTCAAAAGAAACGAAAAAGATTTTAAACTTGTAACAAAGTCTATTCACCCCCCGTCTAGACTTTGTATTTCACCACTTTGGGACCACCAGCATATCTAATGTTTCGAACATCCATATAAACTGAATCTAAATTCATAATCAAATCATTTGATATCATGCACAAAATGTTCATTTCAGTCATTCACAGTTTTGATAATCTTCAGTTCATATTAACATATTTTATTCAATTCAGATATTATTCCGACAGTGCTCTTATTCTTAATCTAAGGCCAGATCACAATAGCGCTCTTAGCTATTCTTAGTCTAAGGCGAAATATGTTAGAATAATAGACCAACGCTAGAGGGGGGGTGAATAGCATTTGATCAAGAAATCGCAGGAATAAAAAAAACATTAAAGGAGAAGTAAAGAGAAGAGTAAGAGGCACACCGAATTTAACCTGGTTCACCACAACTTGTGGCTAATCCAGCCTCCCGAGAGACTCTCTTGAGCTACACTACTATATCGTTAAGCTTAACGGTTCTTAACAAATCCTTACAACTTGATAATTCGAGTCACACGAACCTCAACGAATCCTTCGAAAGAAACAGCCCTTCCTTCGAATCAAACGAGAGAAATACTTTCTCTCAACGTGTCTTAGAACACAAATACACTCAAGAACGAGACTCTCTTTTAGAGTAGATGTAACACCCTAATCCGTCAAGGTCTGCAGCCCCTTTCGGACTAAAGTATTAACTTGGTAATCGTAAAAATTTAAAACATTTTAACATCTTTATTTATCATAAAATAATATTCCATTCATAACAGTAATAAATTACGGAGTTTTTAACCATAATGCGGAAGCAATTTAAATCATGTCTCATAACAATTTAATTTAATCATTTTAAATCATACCTGCGTGTAGCAAATAAAACACACTACACGCTCAGCGGTGAAGCTGAGTAAGCATATCTAAAGCGTCGAACATCCACATAAATTGAATCCAAATTCATAATCAAATCATTTGATATCACGCACAGAGTATTCAATAATCAATATTCAACATTCGTCATTCAATATTCATATTCAACATTCAACATCCTCATTCAATAATATCCTTAAACTATTCTTAGTCTAAGGCCAATTTATTTGATGTTTACCAACTCTTAAACTAGTTCTAGTTTAAGGTACCTCTATCCAACACTTAAGCTAGGTCATTAGTTTAAGGTACATATATTCCGATTGATTTACCAACTCTTAAACTAGCCTTTGCTTAAGGTACAAATCTAGAAAACCGAACAGTAGGATACTGACTGTCGGGTTGGGTGGTATCCCCAAACGAGTTCCTCTAGTTTGGTTATGGATCCCGTACGTACGTTTTTACCCAAGGCCACCGAATATACGTTTTATACTCGCAAGGCCCATTCTAATCAGAGGTCTATCTTAGAGGTCTTCTAAGTAGCCTTATAGTATGATTTGTTAATTCATTATTCTCAACTTAAAAATTCATGATCGTCATTCAGAGTATTCAACATAATTAATTATCATAATCAATAGTCAAACAATCATAAAATCTAATAACAAATAGTGGCCTAGTATCGAGTGTTAACACCCGAACTTACCGTCATGCATCACATTACGTTTTTATATGTCAAAACATCATTTTATTGTACAAAATCATATTTATATTGTCTATAATTAGTTGGTCTCAAAAGTAGGATTTTAGAGCATAATTTGAGAAATATTTTTTTTGAAGCAGTAACTCGAATTGAAGTTGATTTAATATAAAATAATCTATTTATATATATATATATATATATATATATATATATATATATATATATATATATATATATATATATATAATATATATATATATATATATATATATATATATATATATATATATATATATATATATATATATATATATATAAAAATTGTGGAAAAATCGATTATTTAATGAATAATAATCGATTAATAATTAAAATCGATTTATAATTTATAAATAATCGATTATTTAACTAAAATCGATTTATAAATTCTGAATAATCGATTATATAATAAAAATCGATTTATTTTAATAAAATAATCGATTATGTTTTTCTGACTTCCAGCATCTCATCTGAACAAAGTTCTAATCGATTCTTAGGAGTAAATAATCGATTTTCGGCTACTGTTCATCATCTTCTTCCTCTGGTCAGTTTCGAGTATTATCATTTTTAATCTCCAAACTTCAATTAAATTATATAGAAATGTTCTCCAAGGTTCATAGATCATTTTGGAATCATTAAAACATATTTTTAACATCAAATTCAAGGTTTATGATTCTTGGTTCTTAAACATGTCAAACACAAAACTCAACCAAACAACCATTTATGAACGTAAAAACAACCTACATGAACATTCTTGTCTTTAGATATATCTACGGGCTTACCTCGAAGCTTATTGAAGGTTTTAGAAATTTTCTGGCGAAACTTCCGGCGAGGATTGTAGCTTGCTCCGGCGACTTCACACCAAATTGACAGCACAACTTCGTTCTCCACACTTACAGCTTTCTCTCAGAGTTTATTTGAAGGAAAATGGTGAAGAAATGGTGAAGTTTGGAGGGGTTTAAATAGGAGGGAGTAATGGAATGAAGACATGGTTGATGACTCCCTCTGCTACTGTTGTGGCGTATCAGTGGAGGGAGCGGCGATTTCTACGGGCTGCAAACGTAAGTCCCTGATTGGGACTAATTTGGTCCCAGTCGGGGAACACTTTTTGGTCCAACTTTCTCCGAATTGAAATCCGTTTGCACCGTTGGGGTCAGACAGTCAAACTCTACATAATGATATGATTTTCATTATTTATTGACAAACTTTAGAATTTATTTATTTTTGGGTCCCTCTCAGTAATTAATTAATTATAAATTAATTAACTCTGATAGGCCTATTTTTGGGGTGTTACATTTCTCTCCCCCTTAAAATAATTTCGTCCTCGAAATTACCTGAGTCATTGGTTGAAGAGATTCGGATATTGCATCTTCATTGACTCTTCGGTTTCCCATGTTGCCTCTTCAGTCGAGTGATTCCTCCATAGCACTTTGACTAAGGGTACAGATTTGTTTCTCAATTGTTTGACCTCTCGTGCTAAAATTTGTACAGGTTCCTCTTCATAAGTCAATTGTTCGTCAAGAGTTACAATTCCCTCAGTCAAGATATGCGATGGATCGGAATAGTATCTTTTCAACATCGATACATGGAATACGTCATGGATCTTGTTCAATTCTAGTGGAAGTTCTAACCGATATGCTACTGGACCCACACGTTCAGTGATTCGATAGGGTCCAATATATCTCGGACTTAGTTTTCCCTTCCTACCGAAACGTAGCACTTTCTTCCACGGTGAGACTTTCAGAAACACCTTGTCATCAACATTATATTCGATCTCCCGACGTTTTAAGTCGGCATAAGATTTCTGTCGATCGGAAGCCACCTGCAATCTTTCTCTGATTAGACGAATCTTCTCTTCAGTTTCGCGAATGAGATCAGGTCTTTCAAGCTTTTGCTCGCTTAATTCTGTCCAGCATACTGGGGTTCTACAGCGTCTCCCATACAAGGCTTCGTACGGGGCCATTTGGATACTCGCTTGATAACTGTTGTTATACGCGAACTCCATTAGCGGTAAGTATTGTTCCCAGTTGCTTCCAAAATTAATTACACATGCTCTCATCATATCTTCAAGAATTTGAATTGTCCTTTCAGATTGTCCGTCAGTTTGAGGATGTAATGCCGTACTAAAGTTAAGTTTAGTACCTAAGGCTTTCTGCAAACTCTTCCAGAATTGCGATGTGAATCGCGGGTCACGATCAGAAATGATAGACAAAGGTACACGAGGTAATCTTACAATCTCACGGATGTACAACTCTGCCAACTTCTTCAAGGACATATCACGTCGAATTGGGATAAAATGAGATGACTTGGTTAACAATTACCCAGACAGCGTCATTTTTCTTAGCTGATAATGGAAGTCTAATCACAAAGTCCATCGTAATTCGTTCCCACTTCCATTCAGGGATAGTAGGTGGATGTAGCAACCCACTAGGCACTTGGTGTTCAGCCTTGACTTGTTGACACGTTAGACATCGTGTTGTAAATTCAGAAATTTCTCGCTTCATTGTGGGCCACCAATATGTCTTCTTCAGATCTTGGAACATTTTATTACTACCAGGATGCATGGTATAAGTGCTTTCGTGAGATTCACGCATTAATTGTTCCCTCACTTCGCCACTAGGAACTACCAAGCGATTCTAGTAAAATAAAATTCCATTATTTACTTTGAAATCTTGTCTCTCCCCCTTAGAGACAAGTTCACAAGTCTTCAAACAGTAGTCATCACGTTTTTGTGCAGCATGAATTTCGTTCTCGAGAGTAGGTTGAACTCGGAGTTCGGCTATCATCTTTCAGCTCAATGCGTCAGCAACTACGTTAGCCTTGCCAGGGTGATAGTCAATGTAGCAGTCATAGTCTTTGATCAATTCTAACCATCTTCTCTGTCTCAGGTTCAATTCTTTTTGAGTTAGCAGGTATTTTAGACTTTTGTGGTCTGTGTGAATATATGTCGTCTCTCCAAAGAGATAATGACGCCATATTTTCAAAGCAAATACAACTGCTGCTAACTCAAGATCGTGAGTCGGATAATTACATTCGTGAGGTTTCAACTGTCTTGATGCGTATGCCACGACTTTTCCATCTTGCATGAGCACACATCCCAAGCCATTATGAGATGCGTCACTAAAGATTGTGTAATCTACACCTGGTACTGGTTGGGTCAGCACAGGTGCTTCCGTCAGACATTTCTTTAGTTTCTCAAAGCTTTGCTGACATGCATCGGTCCATTCAAATTTCACATCTTTTCTCAGAAGTTTGTTAAGTGGAGTTGCGATCGAGGAAAAGCCTTCAACGAATCGTCGATAGTATCCAGCTAATCCAAGAAAGCTTCTCACTTCACGAACATTCCTTAGAACCTTCCACTCGGTGATGGCAGATATTTTACTGGGGTCTACCTTAACACCTTCTTGAGAAATCACATGTCCCAAAAACGTAACTTCATTAAGCCAAAATTCACACTTTGACAGTTTGGCATATAGTTTATGTTCCCGTAGTATGCTGAGTACTATCTCCAAATGTTTCACATGGTCTTCTCGATTCTTCGAATAGAAAAGAATATCATCAATGAATACAACCACGAATTGATCAAGATAAGGTCGGAATACACTATTCATGAGATCCATGAATACTGCTGGAGCATTGGTCAAACCAAAGGGCATTACCGTAAACTCATAATGACCATAACGGGTACGGAACGCAGTCTTTGGGATGTCCTCTTTCTTTACAGGGATTTGATGGTATCCTGACCGTAAGTCAATCTTAGAAAATACAGTGGATCCTCTAAGCTGATCAAATAAGTCATCGATACGAGGTAAAGGATATCGATTTTTGATTGTGACTTTGTTCAATTGACGGTAATCGATGCAGAGTCTCATCAAGCCATCTTTCTTTTTGAAAAACAGGACGGGTGCTCCCCAAGGGGAAACACTCGGATGTATGAATCCTTTATCGAGTAGTTCTTGTAGTTGAGCCTTCAACTCTTTCATTTCAGCAGGAGCCATGCGATAGGGAGTTGCAGATATCGGTCCTGTTCCAGGAACAAGATCGATGGAAAATTCTACTTCTCTGGAAGATAGTATACAAGGAAGTTCGTCAGGAAATACGTCAGGAAAACCACATACTGTCGGTATGTCTTTCAACTCAGGAGTTTCCTTTTGTGTGTCACGTACCATTCAGGGATAGTAGGTGGATGTAACAACCCACTAGGCACTTGGTGTTCAGCCTTGTCTTGTTGACACGACAGACATCGTGTTGTAAATTCAGAAGTTTCCAATCACAAAGTCCATCTTAATTCGTTCCCACTTCCATTCAGGGATAGTAGGTGGATGTAACAACCCACTAGGCACTTGGTGTTCAGCCTTGTCTTGTTGACACGACAGACATCGTGTTGTAAATTCAGAAATTTCCCGCTTCATTGTGGGCCACCAATATGTCTTCTTCGGATCTTGGAACATTTTATTAGTACCAGGATGCATGGTATAAGTGGTTTCGTGAGATTCACGCATTAAACGTTCCCTCACTTTGCCACTAGGAACTACCAAGCGATTCCGGTTGAATAAAAATCCATTATTTACTGTGAAATCTTGTCTCTCTCCCTTAGAGACAAGTTCACAAGTCTTCAAACAGTAGTCATCACGTTTTTGTGCAGCATGAATTTCGTTCTCAAGAGTAGGTTGAACTCGGAGTTCGGCTATCATCTTTCAGCTCAATGCGTCAGCAACTACGTTTGCCTTGTCAAGGTGATAGTCAATGTAGCAGTCGTAGTCTTTGATCAATTCCAACCATCTTCTCTGTCTCAGGTTCAATTCTTTTTGAGTTAGCAGGTATTTTAGACTTTTGTGGTCTGTGTGAATATATGTCGTCTCTCCAAAGAGATAATGACGCCATATTTTCAGAGCAAATACAACTGCTGCTAACTCAAGATCGTGAGTCGGATAATTATATTCGTGAGATTTCAACTGTCTTGATGCGTATGCCACGACTTTTCCGTCTTGCATGAGTACACATCCCAAGCCATTATGAGATGCGTCACTAAAGATTGTGTAGTCTACACCTGGTATTGGTTGGGTCAGCACAGGTGCTTCTGTCAGACATTTCTTTAGTTTCTCAAAGCTTTGCTGACATGCATCGGTCCATACAAATTTCACATCTTTTCTCAGAAGTTTGTTAAGTGGAGTTGCGATCGAGGAAAAGCCTTCAACGAATCATCGATAGTATCCAGCTAATCCAAGAAAGCTTCTCACTTCACGAACATTCCTTGGAATCTTCCACTCAGTGATGGCAGATATTTTACTGGGGTCTACCTTAACACCTTCTTGAGAAATCACATGTCCCAAAAACGTAACTTCATTAAGCCAAAATTCACACTTTGACAGTTTGGCATATAGTTTATGTTCCCGTAGTATGCTGAGTACTATCTCCAAATGTTTCGCATGGTCTTCTCGATTCTTCGAATAGACAAGAATATCATCGATGAATACAACCACGAATTGATCAAGATAAGGTCGGAATACACTATTCATGAGATCCATGAATACTGCTGGAGCATTGGTCAAACCAAAGGGCATTACCGTAAACTCATAATGACCATAACGGGTACGGAACGCAGTCTTTGGGATGTCCTCTTTCTTTACAGGGATTTGATGGTATCCTGACCGTAAGTCAATCTTAGAGAATACAGTAGATCCTTTAAGCTGATCAAATAAGTCATCGATACGAGGTAAAGGATATCGATTTTTTATTGTGACTTTGTTCAATTGACGGTAATCGATGCAGAGTCTCATCGAGCCGTCTTTCTTTTTGACAAACAGGACGGGTGCTCCCCAAGGGGAAACACTCGGACGTATGAATCCTTTATCGAGTAGTTCTTGTAGTTGAGCCTTCAACTCTTTCATTTCAGCAGGAGCCATGCGATAGGGAGTTGCAGATATCGGTCCTGTTCTAGGAACAAGATCGATGGAAAATTCTACTTCTCTGGAAGATGGTATACCAGGAAGTTCGTCAGGAAATACGTCAGGAAAACCACATACTGTCGGTATGTCTTTCAACTCAGGAGTTTCCTTTCGTGTGTCACGTACGTTACACAGATAAGCTTCACATTTCTTTCGAATGAGACACCTAGCGTGTATGTACGAGATGAATTCAGTGGATCTAGGTGTCAGATTCTCTTTCACCTCTATAGACTTTCCCTCTCCAGACTTTAGTTGAATTGCTCGTCGTCGGCAATCGATAATTGCTTGGTGTTCGGTGAGCCAATCCATTCCGAGGATGATGTCAAATTCTTTGTACGGTAGTTCGATAAGATTGACAGAGAACTGATGTCCTTCAACAATCAATGGACAGTTTTGATACACATGATCTAACCTCATACTATGTCCTAACGGGTTAGACGCTAGTATAGGTTGTTCTAAATGTTCTTTCATTATGTCAGCTTTTTCAGGAATTTGTACACAGATGTAAGACAAAGTTGATCCGGGGTCTATCAACACATGCATGACAGTATCAAATAAGGAGAACATACCCTGGATGACGTCAGGGTTCTCCTCAATTCGTGCTTTCATTGCATATGTACGAGCAGGAGCTCGTCCTTGTTGTTGGTTCTGATTTTTGGCTGGATTAGACCCTGCTGTTGAGCGTTGACTTGGTGCGGGTCGTGCCGATGCTGCTTGACTAACAACAGGGGCAGGTGGATATGGTTCTCCGGGGTTTGTAGGGCACTCCTTTCGAAAGTGTCCTAGTTTTCCACAGCCGAGACACAACCCTTGCTTAAGCCAGCATTCTCTAGGGTGATTCCTTCCACAGTGCTCGCAAGCTGGATACCTCCGCTTTTTGGACTTATCAACGGATGCCATCGACTGAGTTTGTACAGATTTTCCCTTTTTAGAGAAATGTGAATTGCTAGGTTCTTGAAAGGGCCTTTTCCCTTTTGAGGCAGAGCCGGTGGGACGGTGAGTGCTTGAGCTGACATTATTTGTCTTCAGATACTCAATGCAAGCACTCAAGTCGCTGTTTGCCCTGGCAATGAGATTGTAGGCCTCCGCGAAATCTACAGTGGTTAGAACGGATACACGTGACCTAAGGTCAGGTCGAAGTTTCTTCCTGAACTCCTCAATGCGATCGGTTGGGGTATTTACTAAGGTTGGTGCCAACTTTGCGAGTTTGGTAAACTTCTGACGATATTCAGGGAGTGTCATGTCTCCCTGTTCCAGTTCAACAAATTCCTTACGTCTTTCCTCGCTAAATCGTTTCGGAATATATTCTTGCTTGAATGCCCATTCAAAATGTGCCCATGTCCACGGCTTAGGGGTTCCCGCACTCTCATCTGTCCTCTTCCACCACTCGTAGGCTTCCTTTCGAAGCAATTGAGAAGCCAGTCTGGGATAATTGTCCATGGGTACATTGAGATCTTCCAATACTCGGGCAGTCTGCTCGATCCAGTCCCACGCAATCTGGGGTTCACCGATGCGATCCCCAAGGAATAAATCTGCACCGTTATCTCTTAGCATTTTGTAGGTTATCACTCGAGGTGGCGGTGGTGGAGGTGGTTGAAACATTGGCGCGTTGGCTATTTGTTGCAACACATTAGCGAGAAAAGCTGGAATCACAAGGTCGGGTTGACCACCAGCGTTTGGGTTATTCCCAACATTGACGGGTTCATTTTGGACGGGAGGGGTGAAACTAGATGCTTCAGTATGAACACTGACGTGTTCATTATTGTTGCCTTGTCCGTGGGCGGATTCTTGACTCATTCTACAATAACAGAAATTCCTTTATTAGGATTCTTTTATTTTAGTAGTTGAGTTCATGACAGGAATTGCAAAGGATTACAACATTCGATACAATTAATGGATTTGAAACAAACAACGAGAAAATTTCTAAACGTTTGCATTCGTTCGATTGGATCGTAACGATTCTACAGCTGGGTCTTCTACGCCCGATCCGCATACGCTATTTGCAGAGTCTATGCTGAATGTCTCTTCCGGGTCATCCCGTTCCCATGCAACCTTGCGGCGCAGATAAATCTTTCGTTTCATTATTCGTGCGAAGCGATGGGCGCGTTGATAACGTATCAGCGAGTCATATACATTTCGTTTGTTCTTCCGTCTTTTACCATGTACGAAAGTGCGACTTGAATCAACACTTGATATCATTTCCGAATTAACAGTTGACATCTATAAGGATTTAATACAGTCAAATTCAATACTTAATTTTTTTTTTATTACCTTCCTGGAGCAGAGGGATGCGAGAGTCGTGGATTTGACCGATTTTTTTTTAAAGGCCGAAAATATCTATATCATATATGTAAATTTATTATTATTATTATTATTATTTTGATCCGAAGATCGGTTTTAAAACCATTTGCTCCGATACCAAATTGTAACACCCTAATCCGTCAAGGTCTGCAGCCCCTTTCGGACTAAAGTATTAACTTGGTAATCGTAAAAATTTAAAACATTTTAACATCTTTATTTATCATAAAATAATATTCCATTCATAACAGTAATAAATTACGGAGTTTTTAACCATAATGCGGAAGCAATTTAAATCATGTCTCATAACAATTTAATTTAATCATTTTAAATCATAAATCCACCACGATCGCCTCGCCCCTTCTGCTGCCAGGAACATGTCAACTACTCGTTCGGCCTACCTGCGTGTAGCAAATAAAACACACTACACGCTCAGCGGTGAAGCTGAGTAAGCATATCTAAAGCGTCGAACATCCACATAAATTGAATCCAAATTCATAATCAAATCATTTGATATCACGCACAGAGTATTCAATAATCAATATTCAACATTCGTCATTCAATATTCATATTCAACATTCAACATCCTCATTCAATAATATCCTTAAACTATTCTTAGTCTAAGGCCAATTTATTTGATGTTTACCAACTCTTAAACTAGTTCTAGTTTAAGGTACCTCTATCCAACACTTAAGCTAGGTCATTAGTTTAAGGTACATATATTCCGATTGATTTACCAACTCTTAAACTAGCCTTTGCTTAAGGTACAAATCTAGAAAACCGAACAGTAGGATACTGACTGTCGGGTTGGGTGGTATCCCCAAACGAGTTCCTCTAGTTTGGTTATGGATCCCGTACGTACGTTTTTACCCAAGGCCACCGAATATACGTTTTATACTCGCAAGGCCCATTCTAATCAGAGGTCTATCTTAGAGGTCTTCTAAGTAGCCTTATAGTATGATTTGTTAATTCACTATTCTCAACTTAACAATTCATGATCGTCATTCAGAGTATTCAACATAATTAATTATCATAATCAATAGTCAAACAATCATAAAATCTAATAACAAATAGTGGCCTAGTATCGAGTGTTAACACCCGAACTTACCGTCATGCATCACATTACGTTTTTATATGTCAAAACATCATTTTATTGTACAAAATCATATTTATATTGTCTATAATTAGTTGGTCTCAAAAGTAGGATTTTAGAGCATAATTTGAGAAATATTTTTTTTGAAGCAGTAACTCGAATTGAAGTTGATTTAATATAAAATAATCTATTTATATATATATATATATAAATTGTGGAAAAATCGATTATTTAATGAATAATAATCGATTAATAATTAAAATCGATTTATAATTTATAAATAATCGATTATTTAACTAAAATCGATTTATAAATTCTGAATAATCGATTATATAATAAAAATCAATTTATTTTAATAAAATAATCGATCATGTTTTTCTGACTTTCAGCATCTCATCTAAACAAAGTTCTAATCGATTCTTAGGAGTAAATAATCGATTTTCGGCTACTGTTCATCATCTTCTTCCTCTGTTCAGTTTCGAGTATTATCATTTTTAATCACCAAACTTCAATTAAATTATATAGAAATGTTTTTCAAGGTTCATAGATCATTTTGGAATCATTAAAACATATTTTTAACATCAAATTCAAGGTTTATGATTCTTGGTTCTTAAACATGTCAAACACAAAACTCAACCAAACAGCCATTTATGAACGTAAAAACAACCTACATGAACATTCTAGTCTTTAGATATATCTACGGGCTTACCTCGAAGCTTATTGAAGGTTTTAGAAATTTTCTGGCGAAACTTCCGGCAAGGATTGTAGCTTGCTCCGGCGACTTCACACCAAATTGACAGCACAACTTCGTTCTCCACACTCACAGCTTTCTCTCAGAGTTTATTTGAAGGAAAATGGTGAAGAAATGGTGAAGTTTGGAGGGGTTTAAATAGGAGGGAGTAATGGAATGAAGACATGGTTGATGATTCCCTCTGCTACTGTTGTGGTGTCTCAGTGGAGGGAGCGGCGATTTCTACGGGCTGCAAATGTAAGTCCCTGATTGGGACTAATTTGGTCCCAGTCGGGGAACACTTTTTGGTCCAACTTTCTCCGAATTGAAATCCGTTTGCACTGTTGCGGTCAGACAGTCAAACTCTACATAATGATATGATTTTCATTATTTATTGACAAACTTTAGAATTTATTTATTTTTGGGTCCCTCTCAGTAATTAATTAATTATAAATTAATTAACTCTGATAGGCCTATTTTTGGGGTGTTACAGTAGATATTGAGTAAACTAAGTACGCTCAAGAACAACTCAAACTTCACACGAATTGGCTCTAGAAAGCTATGAAAATAGATGTTGTTTGAATGCAATGAATGTATGATAATTGTGAAGTGAATTGGTGAGAAAAGCAGACCCAAACACCTCTTGTTATAGTTCCAAAATAGGCTCCAACGGACCAATACATTAAAGGGGTGATTGGCTTGATTTATGGGATTGAATAAATTGTGGATCTGCAGGATATTGGCTTCCCAGCGATGTATGGACCTTACCCATCGCTGGTAGGCCAAATTTCCTTCAGTTTTGAAGTCAACGGTCACCTACCCATCGATGGGTACTTGTTTCCCATCGTTGGGTGAGAGGTTGACTTCCAAACAAGGAAAGAATCAACCTTAAATGACTTCCAACGGTCCTGCCTTTCCAGCAATGGTTAAGCCTTCCCATCGCTGGGTTCCCATCGATGGGGTAAAGTCCCCATCGCTGGGTAAGGTCGTTCTGCCTTGTGTTGATGTTGTACCAAGGCTTTAACAGCGATGGGTAGAACTTCCATCGCTGGGTAGGTGGTAAGTCAAAAACCCATGGTTTTTGCCTTTATCACGGCCTAGCCAACCGATGCAAAAACCGACCGAAAAATCCAAATTTCTCCAAAATAAAAACCAAGTGTTTAAAACACTTATTTGATGTATTTGGATAAGAAATCAAGTGAGACACTTTAAAAACCACGTCATTTGGGTAAGAACCACGGCTAGCCAAGTTTATGTCGTTTTATGTGGTTTTTGCCAAACGACAAAAACTGAAAGGTGGTTTTTAAGATGTTTTTGTTTGAGAACTGTTTAAACATGCAAAAGAGTAAAAAAAAATCATAAAATGTTGAAAACCACTTGGTTGGTTCGGACGCCAAAAACCAACGCCGAAAACCGAATGCCGAACGCCAGTTTCTAAAAGCCGAACGCCGGATGGCTTGGTTTTTGGTTTGGGCGAACACCAAGTGTTTTTAATGTTTTAAACATGTTTGAAAAAACTTTTTATGATGTAATAGATGCAATAAAAGAAGTTTAGCCTAAAGAGCCAAGGTGCAAAGGTTTGGTCGGTCTTGATCACAATTGTGACCGACTCAACGACACTAAGACTATGGTCTTCGTTCTTGGTCTTCTTTTAGCTCTTGTTCTCATCTTCGTTCTTCCCCTTGTATGTTCAATGTTTTATCTTGTTCACGGCGGTTTGAGATTATCAAAACCTGTCACAAAAACAAACACGGCTTTAGTACAAAAACGTGACAAACCTGTGTTTCAACAAAATCATAATTTGCATAACCAGATTCTTAAAAGGCAATCATTAATCAGACACTTAAACTATCATTAGTTTAAGGGAATTGATTTCGGACACTTAACTGTAGTCAGTTAAGGCAATCAGACACTTAAACTATCATTAGTTTAAGGGAATTGATTTCGGAGACTTAACTGTAGTCAGTTAAGGAAATCAGACACTTAAACTATCATTACTTTAAGGCAAATGATTTCGGACACTTAACTGTAGTCAGTTAAGGCAATCAGACACTGAAAGTATCATTAGTTTAAGGCAAATGATTTCGAACACTTAACTGTAGTCAGTTAAGGCAACAACAATATAGCGAATGGTCAACATTGGATTGGGCATTCCCAAATGAGTGATCCTCTAGTTTGGACTATGAATCCCGTTTATGCATTTTTATCTAATCCATGAACTAGCTAATAGGTATATCTTAAAGTCTTCTAGATATCCTTAAGAGTACACATCATTTTCTTGTTGATCAATTTATTAACTTTGAATTATGTTTTGGTGATTCATAATCATAATTTAATTCAAGATAGTCAAACAAACATATCTATTCATAATTTCATCTTTACGGTTCTTTCGTTCAATTTCTCATACTTTTATTTGTCATAATAAAATCCCGATCGTTATGTAGTCATAATCACTCGGGTCGTCCATTTGATCATCATAATCAATATTTATTATCAATGATATTCCATTATCCATTATAATAACCATTTATTCATAATATTATCAAGGTTTGATCATAATAGTCATAATAACATTTATTAACAAATAGCAGCCTAGTTTCGAGTGTTAACACCCTAGCTTACCGTCATGCATCAAACAAAGCTTTCGAACTTGTCCAAATATCATTTTTATTTCCATAAATCATATTGTTCATAATTGAGTCGTATCAAAAATAGGATTTTATAGCTTCAAAAATAGCATTTTCAGACTGAAAAATGTTCGTAACGGTCGACCGTTGGGTCCGAACAGTCGACCGTACCATTCTAAAATTTTCTCTTCCGACGGTACCTGGTAACGGTACCTAGAGATGGTACCAGGGTCCCGTATCAGCACAGAAAATTTTTATTCATCATCTTCTTCATGCGACCATTTTCCTCAAACTTCATTTTAGGTTACCAAACTTCAATTGAACTATATAGAAATGTTCTCCAAGGTTCGTAGATCATTTTAGAGGCATCAATTCGAAATTTAACAACAAATTCAAGGTTTATGATTTTTGGTTTCTCAAACATGTCAAACACAAAACGAAACCAAACAACCGTTTATGAACGTAGAAACGATCTATACGAACATTCTAATCACTAGATATATCTACGGGCTTACCTCGAAGGTAAATGAAGGTTTTGAAGATTTTCCAGCGAAACTTCCGGCAATGATTACTCTCAACTCCGGCAACTTCTCACCAAACTGGCAGCACCACAACATTCTCTACACTTCAGGCTATCTCTCAAGTAAATGAAGAAGAATGGTGAAGAAATGGGGAAGTTTAGGGAGTTTATATAGTAGAGATGAGAGGAAAAAGACATGGAAGCTGAGTTGTTCCTGTGTAGACTTCCAATTCGCGATCTTCATTCGGCAGAGGTGCGATTTTAGGCGATTCACCTCGTTACTTCCCTAATTGGGACTAATTTGGTCCTAGTCGGGATACACTTTTTTGTCCAACTTTCTCCGAATTGAAACCTGTTTGCATCGTTGCAATCAAACAGTCGAATTCTATCGAACTATATAATTTTTATATTTATTTGAAATAATTTTTTCGACATCATATTTTTGAGTGTTTGACTTTGACAGATTCAAAATTGGTTTATTTAACCTTTATTCAAAAAGGTTCTCACTTTTAATTCATATCATTTTATTTCAATAAATCATTTTAAAGTTCATATTATAAATAATTTCTATATTTATTCTTGATTTGGGTCTGTACTCAGGTTTCCAATCAAGATCACACAAATAGTCAACATATTGGATTTATCTTTTTGAGACTTATCTAGATTTTGATATTGGATATTAAAACATATTTCATATCGGCCCAAAACCCAAAAATAATTTATTTTAACCAAAAATTTTTTTATTAATTGAATAATTATTCATTAATAATTCTAGGGTATGTTTTGGGGCGTTACATTTCTCCCCCCTTAAAGAAATTTCGTCCTCGAAATTCTTCTAAGGTCCACAATCAACATTTTTTGTATTCATAATTAATCGTGACAACGTCATATTCGCATGGTTACATCTCATAGATACACATTCTCAAATCATTGATGTCACCAAACTCATTCAATCTTCGAAAGTTTAACAAATTTTTGATTAAGCAAGGTCTTCACTGATCCTTTGATGACAAAAGTTCCTTCATAGTGTATAGTATTGCATACTTGACATATTTGTACATAACTTCATTCAATCACGAGTCTCGTGTGTACGTCATCAGAAACGATTGAAAATTTCTTCAATATCTTTTGTAGAAAGGTCACAATAGGCATAGTTGGAAACTTGGAGGTTATTTCAATTTATACATCGTAACGTAATCTTTTAAGTTATTCAAGGGGTCGTTGTCTTTAGGGCAATAACCATTTTGACTTTTCATCTTGGATTTGAACGTATTTCAAGACAGCGAGTCTAACTGTTCATGAGTCTCGATATGTCATTTCGTCAGCAGACTGTAGTACTAGCGAGTACGTCATTGTCAGTAGGAAATTCGAATCCATCTTTGCTGTACAATTTTCGACTAAGGATAACTACCCTTTTTCAAAGGTCAGGTTTTCAGAGCCTATATATATCACGATTATGGCCAGAGTATTTCACATTCTCACATTATGGAAGGAACATCTCGAACTTTTCCTTACACCATAAAATTTGTTGGTCTACTTGGTAGTCATTCTCTTGGTAGAAATCTAAAGTTCATGGCTACGGCGGTGGATTTAGGAAGGGAATTGGTAAGGCAAAAAATTAGACTTACCTATGGAGGAGGCAACGTTGCCCTTCAAGGAGCTGTTGCTTCAACAGTCTATACCATTGGTGGTATAGTTAGAGGCTTCATACCAGGGTACCTAGCAGCAGGAAAGGTCTACGGACCTACATATGGTGCAGAGTACACCGTTTCCAGCAATTACTATAAGTATTTCGAGATGAATCATGTTGTAGAAGCTTTCATCATTCTTCTTGGAGGAGTTGATACTATGGAAGGTTTGTTCACCTTGATCTCATGGGCATCCGGAGGGTTGCACAATAAACCCATTGGTCTCTTGAATATTGACAGTTATTTTAATAAGCTAATCAAATCGAAAGATGATTTCTTGTTTACATAAGGTTTCTACATTATTCAATATATCCTCGAGCCCTTGTAGCACTTTAGGATCTTCACAAAGTATCATCCTTGGGTTGGATTTTGGACAGAAGTAATTGAATATGATTCAGGGTTAGAGGGACATTCTTGTCGGAAATGTCCAGGTTCACCACAAGTTAGACATAATCCTTGTGCAAGCCAGCAATCTCCCGAATGGTGTCTTTTACAAACCTTACACTTTGGATGTTTCCATACTCTCATTTTGTTCATGGATGACGTCAATTGAATTGTCATTGATTTTCCCTTTTTCGAGTGTATGGCACAATCGATTTCTTGTAGGGGTCTCTTCCCACTTGAATTTGGTCGTTCATTTAGATTGACACTCTCAGTCTTCAGACTTTCATAGTAATCAATTAGATCTTTTCCGGCTTTGGAGATTAGGTCATATGCTTCAATGAAATCCACTGTTTGAATAGTATATACGTGCGGTATAAGATCAGGTCGAAGTGTTTTACGAAACTCCTCCATGCGGTCAGCCGCTGTGCTCAACAGTGTTGGTGCAAATTGAGCGAGGTGGACAAATCTTTGTCGGTATTCAGGGAGTGTCATATTTCCTTGCTTTAATTGAATAAATTCAGCACGCTTCTCTTCACGGAATCGGGCTGGGATATATTCCTTCTTGAACACCCAATCAAAGAATTCCCAAGTCCAAGGTTTGGGTGTGTTTGGATTTTCCTTAGTGCGTTTCCTCCATTCGTAGGCTTCCTTGCGGAGGAATTGAGATGCAAATTTTGGATGGTCAACAAGAGGTATGTTCAGATTTTGTATTACACGAGCGGTCTGCTCGATCCATTCAACAGCAATTTGGGGTTCGGCAATTCGATCTCCCAGAAACTCCTCAGCACCATTGTCTTTCAAGGTTTTGAAAGTGATCAAACGAGGTGGTGATGGAGGGGTTTGAAACACAGGGGCATTGGTTATTTGTTGCAAGAGGTTTACCATTAAGGTAGGTAGCATAGCGCCAGGTTGACTTTCAATATTTTGATCATTTTGGGGAACATGTAGGGAGTTCACTTGTTCACTTTGAATAGGAGGTGTGAAACTGGATACTTCCGGTATGAACATTTTCGTGCCCATCGCTTGGCACTTGGTTACCTTGATCGTGAACGGTTTCATGACTCATTCTACAATAATAGAAATTCCTTCGTTAGGATTCTTGACGAGTTGACAACGGGTATTTATTCAGACTATATCGATGTTTAAGTCACTAATCGTGTCATAACAATGTGTCACTTCATTCAACAAGATTGCACTATCCATAGCTTCTAGCAAGTAGGTTCCTTTGAATTTGACCAAACAAATTGTCAATACATAGTAAAGGGTAGCGATTCTTGATCGTCAGTTTGTCTGTCTTAACAGAGATGTGATAGTATCTTTGACCGTAAGTCAATGTTAGAGAGCACAATGGATTCTCTAAGCTGATCAAATAAGTCATAGGTACGAAATAAGGATAATGTCAATTTCCTTGTATGATAAAGTTTTGCAAGGAATTGTAGTTGAACGAACGATTTCAATTCGTATGATAAAATCGCATATTTGCGTTGTAATCAGAATGGGATATTTTCAGACAATAGAGTCTATTTATTTTAAACGTTCGTGTTTGAATCAGCGATCCGATCGTCCTCAAACCACATGAGGATCTTTGACAGCAGCTTCACAGATGTTATTCAACATTAATCGTTTCTTCATAGTCATCTCACTTTTATGTGATTTTACGAGGCAAATCAGTTTTGTCATTCGCGATGCGATAAGTACGTTGATAACATATCAGAGAGTCATATTTTTTTTATTCTTTCGTCTCTTCACCGAGTACGAAAAATCTATTTGAGTCTATGCTCGATATAATTTCAGTACTAACAACTGTTCTCTAATGAGAATTCTAAGAGAGTAAATATTTTCCAAGTAATTTCTCATACCTTTCCTGGAGCAGAGGGATGCGAGAGTTGTGGATGTGATTGACACATTTTTTTAAATTCAAATTTTTGATCTGAAGATCGGTTTTAAAACCATTTGCTCCGATACCAAACTGTAGCACCCTAATCCATCCAGGTCTGCAGCCCCATTCGGACTAAAGTATTTAACTTGGTAATCATAAAAATTTAAAACTTTTCAAACACACTTTGTTAATCTCAATAATATTTTTCATAACATATACAGTACAGAGTATTCAACAATATTGCGAAAGCGATTTTAATATTGACATATCATAAATTCTTTCAAAACTTGTCACATCCATCCCGACAATCTCGCCCCATCTGCCACCAGGATCACACTGTTTTTTCTGTTTACCTGCGTGTAGCAAATGAAACACACTACACGCTCAGCGGTAAAGCTGAGTAAGCATATCTAATGCATCCAACATCCATATAAACTGAATCTAAATTTGTAATCAAATCATTTGATATCATGCACACAATGTTCATTCCAGTCATTCACAGTTTTGATAATGTTCAGTTCAGATACACATTTTATTCAATTCTGATATTATTCCGACAGTGCCCTTATTCTTAATCTAAGGCCAAATCATGATAATGCACTTAGCTATTCTTAGTCTAAGGCCAAATCATAATTTCCATAACCAGATTCTTAAAAGGCAATCATTAATCAGACACTTAAACTATCATTAGTTTAAGGGAATTGATTTCGGAGACTTAACTGTAGTCAGTTAAGGAAATCAGACACTTAAACTATCATTACTTTAAGGCAAATGATTTCGGACACTTAACTGTAGTCAGTTAAGGCAATCAGACACTGAAAGTATCATTAGTTTAAGGCAAATGATTTCGAACACTTAACTGTAGTCAGTTAAGGCAACAACAATATAGCGAATGGTCAACATTGGATTGGGCTTTCCCAAATGAGTGATCCTCTAGTTTGGACTATGAATCCCGTTTATGCATTTTTATCTAATCCATGAACTAGCTAATAGGTATATCTTAAAGTCTTCTAGATATCCTTAACAGTACACATCATTTTCTTATTGATCAATTTATTCATTTTGAATTATGTTTCGATGATTCATAATCATAATTTAATTCAAGATAGTCAAACAAACATATCTATTCATAATTTCATCTTTACGGTTCTTTCGTTCAATTCCATATACTTTTATTTGTCATAATAAAATCATGATCGTTATGTAGTCATAATCACTCGGGTTGTCCATTTGATCATCATAATCAATATTTATTATCAATGATATTCCATTATCCATTATAATAACCATTTATTCAGGATATTATCAAGGTTTGATCACAATAGTCATAATAACATTTATTAACAAATAGCGGTCTAGTTTCGAGTGTTAACACCCTAGCTTACCGTCATGTATCAAACAAAGCTTTCTGTTAGAATAAAAGACCAACGCTAGAGGGGGGTTAATAGCGTTTGATTGTAGAAATCGCAGAAATAAAAAATTTAAAGGAGAAGAAAAGAGAAGAGTAAGAGGCACACCGAATTTACCCTGGTTCACCACAACTTGTTGCTAATCCAGCCTCTCGAGAGACTCTCTCGAGCGACACTACTATCCCGTTAAGCTTAACGGTGCTTAACAAACCCTTACAACTTGAGAATTCGAGTCACACGAACCTCAACGAATCCTTTGAAAGAAACAACCCTTCCTTCGAATCAAACGAGAGAAATACTTTCTCTCATTGTGTCTTCGAACACAAATACACTCAAGAACGAGACTCTCTTTTAGAGTAGATATTGAGTAAACTAAGTACGCTCAAGAACAACTCAAACTTCACACGGATTGACTCTAAAAAGCTATGGAAAATGATGTTGTTTGAATGCAATGATAGTATGAATATTGTGAAATGAATTGGTGTGTAAAGCAGACCCAAACACCTCTTTTTATAGTGCCAAAATAGGCTCCAACGGACCAATGCATTAAAGAAGTGATTGACATGATTTATGGGATTGATTAAAATAGATCTACAGGATATTGGCTTCCCAGCGATGTATGGACCTTACCCATCGCTGGTAAGCCAATTTTCCTTCAGTTTTGAAGCCAACGGTCACCTACCCATCGATGGGTACAAGCATCCCATCGCTGGGTGGGAGGTTGACTTCCAAACAAGGAAAGAATCAACCTTAAATGACTTACAACGGTCATGCCTTCCTAGCGATGGTTATGCCTTCCCATCGCTGGGTTCCCATCGATGGTTATGCCTTCCCATCGCTGGGTTCCCATCGATGGGTAAAGGTTCCCATCGCTGGGTAAGGGCATTCTGCCTTGTGTTAATGTTGGATCAAGGCTTTAACAGCGATGGGTAGAACTTCCCTTCGCTGTTTGGCATGGTTCTAGAACTTGGTTGGGCTAAAGGACCACTTACCCATCAATGGGTAGATCTTCCCATCGCTGGGTGGGTGGTTAGTCAAAAACCCATGGTTTTTGCCTTAACCACGGCCTAGCCAAAGATGCAAAAACCAACCGAAAAATCCAAAGTTCTCCGAAATAAAAACCAAGTGTTTTAAACACTTATTTGATGTATTTGGCTAAGAAATCAAGTGAGACACTTTAAAAACCACGTCATTCGAGTAAAAACCACGGCTAGCCAAGTATATGTCGTTTTGCGTGGTTTTTGCCAAACTACCAAAAACGAAAGGTGGTTTTCATGGTGTTTTTGTTGGAGAACTGTTTAAACATGCCAAAGAGTGAAAACCAATCATAAAATTTTGAAAACCACTTGGTTGGTTCGGACGCCAAAAACCAACGCCGAAAACCAAATGCCGAACGCCGGTTTCTGAAAGCCGAATGCTAGATGGCTTGGTTTTTGGTTTGGGGGAACACCAAGTGTTTTTGATGTTTTAAACATGTTTAAAAAACATTTTTATGTTGTTTGAAATGCAACGAAAAGAATTTTAGCCTAAAGAGCCAGGGTGTAAAGGTTGGGCCGGTCTTGATCACAATTGTGACCGACTCAACACACTAAGACTGCGGTCTTTGTTCTTGGTCTTCTTTTGGCGCTTGTTCTCTTCTTCGTTCTTCGTCTATTATATTCAACGACTTGTCTCGTTCTCGACGGTTTGGCATTATCAAAACTTGTCATAAAGACGAACACGGCTTTAGTACGAAAATGTGACAAGCCCGTGTTTCAACACTTTCAAACTTGTCCTAATATCATTTTTATTTCGATAAATCATATTCATATTGTTCATAATTGAGTGGTATCAAAAATAGGATTTTATAGCTTCAAAAATAGCATTTTCGGACTGAAAAATGTTCGTAAAGGGCGACCGTTGGGTCTGAACGGTCGACCGTACCGTTCTGAAAATTTTCTCTTCTGACGGTACCTGGTAACGGTACTTAGAGATGGTACCAGGGTCCCGTATCAGCACAGAAAATTACTATTCATCATTATGCGGCCATTTTCCTCAAACTTCAATTTAGGTTACCAAACTTCAATTGAACTATATAGAAATGTTCTCCAAGATTCATAGATCATTTTAGAGGCATCAATTCGAAGTTTTAACAACAAATTCAAGGTTTATTATTCTTGGTTCCTCAAACATGTCAAACACAAAACTCAACAAAACAACTGTTTATGAACGTAGAAACGATCTATACGAACATTCTAATCACTAGATATATCTACGGGCTTACCTCGAAGGTAAATGAAGGTTTTGAAGATTTTCCGGCAAAACTTCCGGCGACGATTACTCTCAACTTTGGCGACTTCTCACCAAACTGACAGCACCACAACGTTCTCTACCCTCAAGGCTATCGCTCAGAACTTATTTGAAGAAGAATGGTGAAGAAATGAGGAAGTTTAGGGAGTTTATATAGTAGAGATGAGAGGAAGAAGACATGGAAGCTGAGTTGTTGCTGTGTAGACTTCCAATTCGCGATCTTCATTCGGCGGAGGTGCAATTTTAGGCGATTCACCACGTTACTTACCTGATTTGGACTAATTTGGTCCCAGTCGGGGTACACTTTTTGGTCCAACTTTCTCTGAATTGAAATCCGTTTGCAATGTTGCAATCAAATAGTCGAATTCTATCCAACTATATAATTTTTATATTTATTTGAAATACTTTTTCTGACATCATATTTTTGAGTGTTTGACTTTGACAGAGTCAAAATTGGTTTATTTAACCTTTATTCAAAAAGGTTCTCACTTTTAATTCAAATCATTTTATTTCAATAAATCATTTTGAAGTTCATATTATAAATAATTTCTTCATTTATTCTTGATTTTGGCCTGTACTCAGGTTCCTAATCAAGATCACACAAATAGTCAACATATTGGATTTTTCTCTTTGAGACTTATCTTGATTTTGATATTGGATAATAAAACATATTTCATATCGGCCTAAAGCCCAACAATAATTTATTTTAATAAAAAAAATTTGATTAATTGAATAATTATTCTTTAATAATTCTTGGGTATGTTTTGGGGCGTTACAGGTGGAGTGCGAGAAGTACCTTCAAATGCTGGATGAGCAAGACCACAGAATATGTGCATACCTCTCCCAAATTGGTCAAACAAGATGGGCACGCTGTAAAAGTGGTCCATACCGCCACTTTGTAATGACAAACGCTGCAGAATCAATGAACAATGTCAACAACTCAGCACGTGAATACCCCATTTGCAAGCTAGTTTATTTCATTCGCGAAATGATGCAGAAATGGTTTCATGAACGATTTGAAACAGCCTCATTTACATCAACCATACTTCCAAAGAAGCTTGAGTCGGAGTTAATTACACTACAACGTGACGCATTTGAGATGAAGGTATACACTCACTTCCTGTATACGATTCTACACTGCATTATTAACATTCCAAATTGGTATAGGTTAAGCCAGCATGGCCATACGAGTTCAAGATTGTTGACGGGTGGACCCAGTCATTTGTGGTCAAGCTCAGAGACAAGTCATGTACATGCGGGGACTTCCAATTGGACCATTTTGTATGTGTCCACGCTTTGGCAGCAATAGGATCTCGTCCAGGATTGTCATGCTATAATTTCATCTCTCCTTACTACAAACGCGAAGCATTGGTAGCCACCTATAGCGGTATTGTGCACCCATTAGGAGACAAGTCCACGTGGGACATCCCTACCGATGTCAAAACAATGGTTTGCAAGCCCCCATCATGCAACAAGTGCCCCCTAGGAGGCCAAAGAAGAGGAGGCTACCATCCGTTGGTGAATTTCACTCCGGCAAAGGTCGGAAAAAACAAAAGTGCACCCGGTGCTTGAAGATGGGACACAATATAAAAACATGCAAAAACCCAATACCAACTTGACAATGCTTATTATTTTTTTCAATCTTGCGTTTCAATATTTAATGACCTTCCACATCTCTTCAAAAAAAATAACACATCCTTTAAATTTCACTGCATGGTTTACGCACTTCTTGGACGGTGTCATTGTTTTTTTCCCACCCAACTCCTATGATATACAAATTCATTAACACTCTTTCTAAATGTAGCCAAATTATGTAATAATCACAACCACAACGATTCAAACCTATTTGCATACTACCTCTGTCACACCAACCAATAATAGATATAAACATTTGTTAGAAAAATGTCCCAACGCTAGAGGGGGGGGTGAATAGCATTTGAAACGAAAATGATGCAGGAATATAAAATTAAAAGCGTAAAGTAAAGAGCAAGGAAGAGGCACACCGTTTTTACCCTGGTTCACCACAACGTGTGGCTAGTCCAGCCTCCCGAGAGACTCTCTCGAGCTACACTATCAACGATAAGCTTAACGGTTCTTAACAAACCCGTACAACTTGAGAGTTCGAGTCACGCGAACCTCAACAACCCTTCGAAGGAAACAACCCTTCCTTCGAACTACTCAAGAGAAAAACTTTCTCTTATAAAGTGTCTAAGAACACTAAATTACTCAAGAACAATACTCTCTTTGAGAGTGGATAATGAGTAACTAAGAACGCTCAAGAACACAACACGAACTTCACCAAAATGGCTCTCGAAAAGCTATGAATAATGTATGAATGTAATGCAATGAATAATAAGATTTGTGAAGTAATGTGATATGTAAAGCAGACCCAAACACCCCATTTTATAGTAGAAAAATAGGCTCCAACGGGTAGGAGTTGAATGGGGGTGATTGGCAAAATTTGTAGGATTTGATTAAAATTGGATCTGTTGAAAATCAGCCTCACAGCGCAGTCCATGACTTGGACATCGCTGTTCTAGGCTTAGATTTTGAAAATTGGGAAGCAAAGGTCAAGCCAACAGCGATGTCCAAAAGGCCTACATCGCTGTTTTGGCTGTTGACTTCCAAACATGGAAAGTTTTAGCCATAAATTCCTTCCAACGGTCAGGTGCCTACATCGATGTTCAGTACTTGAACATCGGTGTTCAGGCCTGACTTTGAAGGATGAGAAAATGGCTTGACATCGCTGTTGCTGGGTCAACATCACTGTCCAAAAACTTTCTGCCAGAAGCATTTCTTTTTGGCTTAGGTTGGACAGCGATGTAGGGTAGTTTACATCGCTGTTCTAGATGTTTCTGGAAACCCAACCTTGGCTCAACAGCGATGTCTAACATCCAACATCGCTGTTGGATGATTTAACGCAAAACCATGGTTTTTAGCTACCCATGCCAGACAGCACTGTTGGTCAACCGAACATCGCTGTTGGTCTGGTTTAGCCAGACCCATGGTTGGTTTAGTCATGCCGTTAGCCGATGTCAAAAATCTAAGTTCTCCAAAATAAAAACCAAATATTGAAAACATTTGTTTAATGCATTTTGCTAAGAAATCAAGTGAAACATCTTGAAAACCACGCCATTTAGATAAAAACCACGGCTAGCCAAGTTTACGCCGTTTCGCATGGTTTTTACTAAAGGGCAAAAAACGAGGGGTGGTTTTTGAAGCGTTTTTGTTGGAGAACTATTTAAATATGCCCAGAAGTAAAAACCAATCATAAAATTTTTAAAACCACTTGGTTAGTTCGGACGCCAAAACCAACGCCGATAACCGAATGCCGAATGCCGGTTTCTAAAAACCGAATGCCAGATGGTTTGGGTTTTGGTTTGGGCGAACACAAAGTGTTTTAGGCTTGTTTAAAACTTATGGAAAAAATTTTTGAATATGCAAAAGAATATTTCAATGAGATGAGCCTAGAGAGCCAAGTTTAGAAGTTTGTGCCGGTCTTGATCACATTAAGACCGACTCAACCTATTTCTAAGACTTCGTTCTTGGTTTTTGGTTTTTGGTTCTCGGTTCATCATATCATGTTCCTTCGCC
The DNA here is from genome assembly GCA_003260385.1 of Cuscuta australis. Classification (NCBI taxonomy): domain Eukaryota; kingdom Viridiplantae; phylum Streptophyta; class Magnoliopsida; order Solanales; family Convolvulaceae; genus Cuscuta; species Cuscuta australis. The sequence continues at coordinate 5,705,597 of NQVE01000076.1, read as the reverse complement.
TTTGATTTGCTCAGTTTAATATTGTTATCACGGCGGTTTGGCATTATCAAAACCTGTCATAAAACGAACACGGTTTAGTACGACATAGGCGTAAACCCGTGTTCCAACAATTTCTCCCTTTTTGATGATGGAGAACAAGACGGGGATATGCATACTAAGGGATATTTGATTTTCAAAAAAAATGTGTGAAAAAGTTCCCCCTTAGTTTGTGCTTAAAAGCAAATAGTCGTTTTAAGATCAAACGATCCCGTTTTTAGAAACGTTCCCCTTAGTATATGCAGAGCCCTTTTCTTCCCCCTTTTGACATTAACAAAAAGATAAAAGACAAGTTTTATTTATTGAATTGGGAAAGAGCGGAGTACAACGGAAGCAATTAATTAAAAAGGAAAACAAGACAATTGAAAAAAAAGGGTAGAAATGCTAGGGGCAGCCTAGTCTTTGTCTTCGGTTTCCTCCTCGTCGTTGTGGACGTCCATCTCATCACCGTTAATGGCGTCGTCGAACTCATCCTCGTCCGGGGAGCTTGACGGACGTAGTTGACGCGTTGGTACGGTGGGGGGACGTAGTTGACGCGTTGAAAGTATGCGTTCATGGCATGCCCTTGGCGTTGAACAGCCTCGTTGAGCCGTTCAAGGTACCCGTCCATCCCGTCAACTTTGAAGTGCAGCCGGTTGAGGGAGTTAGCGATGGAGGCAAGGTTGGCCCGGGCCTGGGGTTCGGCTGGGCCATCGGCAGTGCGGCGTGGCGCGACAGTGGCAGGTGCGGCGTTGTCCGACCGCTTCGTGAAGGTTTGGGCGCTGATCGTCCAAAGCTTCGTGGCCTTTGTGAGCGGGCCAATGGTGGTGGTGACCTTGAACCGTTCAAGGATGTCCATCACCAAGAAGGGGTACGGGAAGAGGTGATCGTGGGCGGTAGACGAGGCGTCCGTCATGTAGATCATGACGAACTTCGCCCAATTGATCGGCTCTAAATGCATGATGGCGTGAAGGAGCTTGAGATCCTCGTCGGACACGATCGTGTGCCTGTGCTTCCGGGGCTTGATGATCCGAGACACGATGTAGAGAAGGAGGCGGCTCTCGGGGGTCGCGGAATGGATGGTGGGGCGACTCGTGGGATGGCGGATGAGCTCGGTGATGCCAAGCTCGTTGAGAACTAGGCCCTCGTTGTTGAGGACCCAATCTTCTCCGCTGTAGTTGGAGATGTCGTCACCTTGGTAGAGGAGGCCGGCAATGCGCCTGCTCAACAGTGAGCTCGATCAGCATGCTCTTGACGAGGGTGTAGAGCACGTCGTCCTCATGCCGGAGGTTGGAGTAGAACACCCGAATCAGCGCCGGGTTGATCTCCTTCCGTGCCCGGGAGACGAACGGACATAACCCGGTCTGGTGGAGCTGCGCATCGAGAAAATTGTAGCCTAGCAGCTCCGGTAAATGCTCTGGGAAAATTCGCGGGGGAGCCACAACCCGTTTAGAGAAGAAGGTGAGAAAGCGGGTGCGCTCCTCCTTGGAATCGAACCAGAGGTACGACCCATCGCCGTAGTAGAGGCGTTCCTCGGAGGTCGTCATAGGAGCCCGAGATTTGGCCTTTGATTTCCCGGATGTTCCTGCTCTGCTCTTGTCTTTGCCCATGGATGAATAGATCTCAAAAAAAAGTGTAGAGAAGATGATATTTGCTTGAAGATTGAAGAGATTTGTGTTTGTGTGTGTAGAAGTGAAGAGAGAGGGTCCCAATATATAGGGAAAGGGGTTCCCAACAACCAGATTATCAAAAATATGGCTGTTGGAGCATTTAATTCAGTGCCCAACGGATATTTTTTTTGAAAAATTCAACTTGAACAGCGATGTTCCCAAGGCGACATCGCTGTTGAGAAAGCGCTGTTGTGCCTTCGTACACCGTTGTTGTGCGTTATGTTTTAAAAAGAGGTGTCAAATGGCCAGCGATGTTGAGTTCCCTACAGCACTCTTCCAAAACTTTCTGGAAATGTGTAAGGGTTTGAACCCATTAGAGCAGCGCTGTTGGGTATAACTACATCGTTGTTTTACGATAAGGAATTTTTTTAAAAAAAATGGACAGTGATGTTGCTATAATGTACATCGCTGTTGAAAAACTTTCTGGTTCTGATTGAAAGCATGGTGTTTTAAGGAAACAACGATGTTGAAACATGCTACAGTGATGTTTCAAAAGTTTCTGGAAAAATAAAGTAAGAGGACTCCCTGTGACAACGATGTTGATGTATTGTACATCGCTGTTTGCCCAAGTTGGTTGACGGTGTTTCCTTCAACAGCGCTATTGGTCTCCTAGACAGCGCTGTAGGAACATCGATGTTGTCCTTATTACAGCGCTGTTTGCATGGTTCCCCCTGATTTTATGAACGGGGTACCTGCAAAAAAGAAAAAGTTCTCCGACGCTCAAGTTCGTAAACGTTTAACAAGTGAAAATGCACAACTTAGATAATCGTGGAGTCAAGGATTCCGAGTTCACTTCGAATGCAGAAGAACGACTCTTTCTCTAAAGGTTTTGTGAAAATGTCGGCTAATTGGTTGTGTGTTTCAACGAACTCAATTTCGACATCACTTTTCAGAATATGATCTTTGATGAAATGGTGCCTAATGTGAATGTGTTTCGTCATTGAGTGAAGAACGGGGTTCTTTTTCAAGCTTCTTCGTGAAGCTCGGTTTCTTCTTGTTCCTGGGCTTCCTCGTGTTCTTCTTTGTCCGCTTGATCTTCTTCATTTTCGACCGTCACTTGAGGTGTTTCCTCAGTTTGCGGCTGCGGGTTGGTGTATATTGGCATGTCTTCTTCATCATCTTCGACGTGTATTCTTTCGAGCGAATCTGCAAGATCATTACAAATAGCCTTTCTCGCCAAGTGAGTATTATCTTTGGAAAACACAACATGAGGAGACTCCTCAATAGTCAAAGTACGTTTATTAAACACTCTATAGGCCTTGCTACGTAGTGAGTAACCAAGAAAAATTCCTTCATCCGACTTGGCATCAAATTTTCCCAAGTTATCTTTGCCGTTATTATGAACAAAACATTTGCAACCAAAGACTCGAAGATGGGAAAGGTTTAGCTTTATCCCTTTGTACAATTCATAAGGCGTTTCCATGAGTATCGGTCTAATGACGGCTCTGTTTAACACGTAGCTCGCGGTACTCACTATTATACCCGAACCCGGGGTCTTATCATGTAGATAATTTGAGGGCGGGATTACGGAGGAATTGGTAGCAAACTAGAACAACCTTTAAACTTCAGGAGGGGCTGATAGTTGACTGATAGAAGGAGACAGTCGATTGTTAGAGACTGCAGGAATCCTGGGGGACGTGATAATCGATTGACAAAAGGAGACACTCGACTATTGAAGGATGCAGAATTTCTAGGAAGCTGATAGTCGATTGTCTAAGGAAGACAGTCGACTTTTGAAGGCTGCAGATATTTTTATGTTGATGGATAATCGATTGTCAATTAAGATAATCGATTGTTGGGCAGAATTCTGGGCAGGAAAAAGGGTGTTTTGTGGGGGGAATGGCTTGGAAATATATGGATATGATGAAGGAGTTCTTTTGGGTGTTTTTAATGGAAGAAAAGAGTAAGATTAAGAGGAGAAATGGGGAGATATGGAATGGAAGAAAATGAGGGATGGATAAACGAAGTTGGTGTTTAAGAGATATTACACACTCTTATCCTCACTTGGGGTTTGAATCTAGAATTTAATTAAGATATGACACACTTAATCAAATATCTAGAACCTAAAACTCACACTTAAGATAACCACTCTTAAGATATAGAATTAGGAATTTGGCTAAAATAGCATCACACTATTTTATAAATACTCAAAGAGTAAAAGAAGTTTTAATATTCAAAGATGTGTTACAACGGCCATAAGGCCTGAGTTATATAGGCAGGGGAAGGGGGAAATAATACACAATGCAATGAATGTGAACATGAGGAAGCTTCCTAGCAACATCCTCTCTCAAAGCATGGGGCATTCTTCATTCAAACCTGTCTCCTTAGTGGGATAATACTCAGGGATGGGGCTGGTGTTGTGGGGGTTTGTGTTTTGGTTCCTTGTGGTTGTTTCCTGGATTTTTTGTGGCTATTATTTAGGTAAAAATGGGGGTTGTTTTTTGGCTAATAAAAGGGGGCAGGAAATGTGTGGTTTTGGACTTATAGGTTTGGGTTATTTGCAAGGGAACATGGGCAGGAAATATGGCTGGTGGTGGGTCATGGTTTTTGGCTCTTTGTTGATGTTGTGTTGGGATTGTGAGAGATATTTGGCCAGGGATTTAGAGGAAGGGAGATAAGGTTTTATTTGTTTATTAAAAGGCTAAAAGAAGGAAAATAACAACAAACAAAAGGTGTTGGTTTACACACCCTTATTTTCGGCCATGGGCTAAAATAAGTGTAGGAAAACTTTATTTTGAAAAGAATTAAATGGAAAGGAGTTTTGGATGTTTAGGGTGGGGTTTGGCGGTGTAACGCCCCAAAATATACCCTAAAATTTATTGAATTAAATATTCAATTAAACAAAATTTGTTTTGATTAAAATAAATTGTTGTTGGGATTTGGGCTTGAATAAAATATATATTGATATCCAATAAACATAATTGGGATAAATCTTATAGAGATAAATCCAACATGTTGATTTATTGTGTGATCTTGATTGGGAACCTGAGTACAGACCCAAATTAAGAATAAATGAAGAAATTGTTTATAATGTGAACTTTGAAATGATTTATTGAAATAAATCATGGGAATAAATAATATGAATTAAATGTGAGAACCTTTTTGAATAAAGGCCAATTTTGACTCTGTCAAAGTCAACCACCCAAAAAAATGATGTCGGAAAAAGTATAACGAATAAATATAAAAATTATATCGTTGGATAGAGTTCGACTGTCTGATCGCAACGGTGCAAACGATTTTCAATTCGGAGAAAGGTGGACCAAAAAGAGTACCCCGACTGGGACCAAAATTAGTCCCAATCAGGGAAGGGCGTGTAGATCAATTAGAATCGCCGACCTGCGCACTAAGGAAATTCTACGTAGAAATGAGTCAGCTTACCAATGTGTTCTTCCCCTTCTCTTCTTCTATATAAGGATACTCCATCCTTATCAATTTTGCACCAATGTTCTGGAAAATTATACCATTGTGTTCATAAGAGTGAAGGGAGCAGTCTGGTGTTGTTGGTTGCCGCCGAAGTCGCCGGAGTGGGGAGTAATCATCGCCAGAAGTTTCACCGGAAAATTTCCAAAACCTCCGTTAAGCTTCGAGGTAAGCCCGTAGATATATCTAATGACTAGAATATTCGTATAGATCGTTTCTACGTTCATAAACGGTCGTTTGGTTGAGTTTTGTGTTTGACATGTTTGAAGAACCAAGAATCATAAACCATGAAATTGTTGTTAAAATTACGAATTAATGACTCTAAAATGATATGTGAACATTGGATAACATTTTTATATAATTAAATTAAAGTTTGGTGATTAAAAAATGATAATGTTAAAACTGACCCGAGGAAGAAGATGATGAACAGTGGTCGAAAATCGATTATTTACTTACTAAAAATCGATTAAAATTTTATTCAGATCAGTGGTTTGAAGTCAGTACCATTTAATCGATTATTTGTATTGTAAAAATCGATTATTATGAATTAATTGATTATTTAAATTGTAAAAATTGATTATTATGAATTAATGGATTATTTAAATTGTAAAAATCGATTATTGTGAATTAATGGATTATTTAAATTGTAAAAATCGATTATTATGAATTAATTGATTATTTAAATTGTAAAAATCGATTATTATGAATTAATGGATTATTTAGATTGTAAAAATTGATTATTGTGAATTAATGGATTGTTTAAATTGTAAAAATCGATTTTTTATTAATTAATCGATTATTTATAGTGGAAAAATTGATTATAATGAATTTATTGATTATTTAAATTGTAAAAATCGATTATAATGAATTAATTGATTATTTAAATTGTAAAAATCAATTATTATGAATTAATGGATTATATAAAATTATATAAATCAATTTTTATAAATTAATTGATTATTTTAAATTATTTTCCTCAATTCGAGATGAAAATGTTCCTGAAAATATGCTCTAAAATCCTATTTTTGATACCAATTAATTATGCACAATATAAATATGATTTTGTACAATAAAAATGATGTTTGTGACATATAAACATTATGTGATGCATGACGGTAAGTTCGGGTGTTAATACTCGAGACTAGGCCGCAGTTTGTTATTATGCATTATGACGATTGTTTGATTATTGATTATAATGAATTAATGATGATGAACGTTTTGAATGATGATCATGAATTGTTAAAGTGAAAATAATGAATTAATGAATCGTATTGTTAAGGATATCTAGAACAACTCTAAGATATACCCACTTGTATATTGATGATGATTATTAAGGATATCTAGAAGAACTCTAAGATATACCTACTTGACCAATTCATATTTCGGGTTAAAACGTACGTACGGGATCCAGACCGGATATCACCCACCCGACAAATCATTGTTCGGTTGGTACGTAATCCACATGACTCATAGGGTGGATTATCGATTCTTGTGTTCTGCATTAAACTATTTATAGTTTAAGGGCCTGGTTAGAATTACTGCCTTAGACTAGGAATAGCTAAGAGCTGAATATAAAATGATGTGGCCTTAGATTAAGAATAATTTAAGAGCATTATTGATATATATTGAATATCAAATGACTTGGAATAAAATATTGAAAATATTTTGAATGTTTGAACCATATATTGTGTGCATGATATCAAATGGTTGATTATGAATTGAGATTCAATTTATGTGGATGTTCGACGTTTTAGATATGCTTACTCAGCTTCACCGCTGAGCGTGTAGTGTGTTTTATTTGCTACACACAGGTAAATAGAAAGATTAATGTGATCCTGGCGGCAGATGGGGCGAGATTGTCGGGATGGATGTGACAAGTTTTGAAATGATTTATGATATGTCAATATTAAATTCGCTTCCGCAATATTGTTAAATACTCCGTACTGCATATGTTATGAAAAATATTATTGAGATTAATAAAGTGTGTTTGAAAAGTTTTAAATTTTACGATTACCAAGTTAAATACTTTAGTCCGAATGGGGCTGCAGACCTGGACGGATTAGGGTGTTATAATTTGGTATCGGAGCAAATGGTTTTAAACACGATCTTCGGATCAATGTTTGATTTAAAAAAAAATATATTATATATTTTGGGTAAAAAAAAAATATTGTCAATCACATCCACGACTCTCGCATCCCTCTGCTCCAGGAAAGGTATGAGAATTTACCTAGTAAATATTGACTTGTTAAAATTCTCATTTGATAATAATTGTTAGTATTGAAATTATATCGAGCATAGACTCAAGTCGAATTTTCGTATTCGGTAAAGAAACAAAAGAATAAAAAAATGTATAAACCTCTGATACGTTATCAACGTACGCATCGCATCGTGAATGACGAAGTTGATCTGTACCAGAAAAGTCGCACGAAAGTGAGATGAACCTGAAGAACAATTCGTGTTGATATATGTTGAGAAACATCTGTGAAGCTGATGTCAAAGATCCTCATGTGGACTCAAGACGATCTAATCGCTGATTCAAACACGAACGTTTAGAATCAATAAACTCTGTTATCTAAAGTATCTGATACTATTGTTTGACTCATTAGGACGCATTATGCGATTACTTAATGTGAATTGAAATCGTTCGTTAAGCGACAATTCTTTGTAAAACATCGTTAAAGTACCATACAAGGAAAATCGACATTATCCTTAGTGTGCATTAACTGACTGAACGTCGTTGCTGTTGTCAACTTGTGATGAAGAATTCCTCAACTGAAGACCAATGATGGTAACCTTATAGAGGTAAAAGCAAAGCTGATTTCTAAACCGACCAAGTTCATCTCGAATATATATACTAAAACATCTCAAGTGTAAATTCTATTCGTGCGATACCCAAAAAAAAACATCTAAGCTGAAGGAACGTACCAAAAGTATGTCACCCCTCTGATATGAACTTCCTTATATTTCACCGTTCCAAGAAATTGAAAACTCTGTCAATCTTGATCCTCGAGAGGACCAATATTCGTAACTCTGTATTGAATATGTTTCCATTAAAAAAAAACTCAACTATGAAGATTTCCTAAGAAAGAATCATCTGACAAAGTGTTTCCTTTATCGGAGAGTATCTGTTCTGTTCAAACGTGAATAAGGAAGAATCAATGAGACTCTATATCAACTACTGTCAGTTGAACAATTCGTTATCCTTTACTTCGTGTCATGACTTATTTGATTAGCTTAGAGGATCCATTGTATTCTCTAAGATTGACTTACGGTCAAGATACTATCACATCCCTGTTAAGAATGATGGACAAACTGACGATCAAGAATCGCTACTCTTTACTACGTATAGACGATTTGTTCAAAGAACCTGTTTGTTAAAAGCTATAGACATCTCGAACATGTTGAATGAACTGATGCCTTGCTATGAAGCGACTAATGATTTAGTTGTTTATCGTCAAAAACGTCGAGGTAGTCTGAATTGACTAAGTGAAACATAGGGATGCTGACTAGACAAATCGATTGACTCGTTTGACGTGAATAAATGACGCCAACAGTGAAAGACTGAAGAATGAAGCAAATGTAGCTCGCATATGACTAACCATTGATGTTTATGGATAATATTATTTAAACACAAATACAACTTGGATTACGTGTAGAAAGTTATAAATGCAATTCCATGTTTAGTCTTCCGGGATTCACGAACTCATCGTAACTAACCCCAGGTTCTGGGAACGCTTTAGCAAACTCTAGTTTGTCTAAAAGCTCATTAACAAAGATGAAGAAATAAAAAGTTTCCTTTGATTCAAAGCCATGAAGTTCTGCCTCACCACATCATCTAGAAATTTGAGTAGGTTATTGAAATAACCGTCAATGTTCAAGAGACCAATGGGTCTATTGTGTAACCCTTCAGAAGCCCACGAGATCAAGGTGAACAAACCTTCCATAGTGTCAACTCCTCCAGGAAGAATGATGAAAGCTTCCACGGCATGATTCATCTCAAAATATTTGTAGTAATTGCTGGAAACCTTGTGCTCTACGCCGTATGTAGGTCCGTAGACCCGTCGTGTTGCTATGTACCCAGGAATGAAACCTCTAACGAGACCTCCATTGGTAAAGACTGTTGAAGCAACAGCTCCTTGTAGGCCAACGTTGCCTCCTCCATAAGCAAGACTAATTCTTCGCCTTATCAATTCTCTTCCTAAATCTACTGTAGTAGCCATAAACTTTGGATTTCTACCAAGAGAATGACTGCCAAGAAGACCAACGAATCTTATGGTGTAAGGAAGTGTTCGAGAAGTTCCTTCCATAATGTGAGAATGTGAGATACTCTTCCCATAATTGTGATATATATAGTCTCTAGAACCTGACCATTGATGGAAAAGTAATTATCACCAGCCAAAATACGTACAGTAAAATGGTTTCAAATTAACTACAGACGAGAACGTACTCGCTAATACTATAGTATGCTAAAGATATGACGTATTGAGACTCTTGAATAATTTGATTCGCTGTGCTGAAACACGTTCAAATCTGAGACGAAAAGTCAAAACGGCTATTTCCTAAGACAACGACCTCTTGAGTAACTTCCAAAGAGTGAAACATTGAAGGAAGAAAACCTACTATTAGTAACGGTAATTTGCAAATGCTATCTTGATATCTTATGACTCATATCCTTGAATTACTCAAACTTGATGTGTTAACTACACCCTTGAAACATCCCGCTTGATCAATCTTGAAAAGATTGAATTTCATTCTTTGTATGAAAATAATAAAACCACGATTCTTCATTAAACAAAAAGATGTTTTATGATACCGATCTTTGAAAACTATACCTTGTGGAATACGTGACTCGATCACAATAGTAAAACTACCTTGACTTGAACATTATGCTGAACCTCTCTTTATGGACCACAAAACAATCAGTACAATTACGTTATCTCTAAAGATCATTATCGATGATCTTATTGACCAAGCAGACTCCATTATAACCTTGACAAGGAAATGTGTATGCAACAACCAGAGAAGAAATGAAGTAACGAGAACAAGCTGAATCATTCAAGCGAAAATCCCTAACCTATATGCGATGTTGGTGTTAGAACTTGTAAAGATCCCTCACTCTATGAATTCATGAATTGAATCGCGTACTGAAGATATTCTCTTCTTCCCTTGAAACAAGATCAGCCATAGTGCTACAATCGAATCTGTCGCTATCATATCTAGATATGGTTTCAAATTAATAGAAGAAGTTTAAATATGACAAGTCGTACATGAGACGCTACTCGAACGTCATCACCTATGAGTATGAAGACTCATTAAACGATAAATGAGAGCTACCATAAAGATGAATGAAGAAATGTTTTAACATAAGGTCGATGAATGACGAACTACTGTACAACCGATCGACAATTTGAGATTACGTATCCGTATGGATAATGACGGAATTATGGTTTAAGCAATTGAGCATGGCACGGTCATGTTTAAGTGAGATCACTACAAAATGGTGAACATTGGGCCTTAGAAGAATTTCGAGGACGAAATTCCTTTAAGGGGGGGAGAAATGTAACGCCCCAAAATATATCCTAAAATTTATTGAATTAAATATTCAATTAAACAAAATTTGTTTTGATTAAAATAAATTGTTGTTGGGATTTGGGCTTGAATAAAATATATATTGATATCCAATAAACATAATTGGGATAAATCTTATAGAGATAAATCCAACATGTTGATTTATTGTGTGATCTTGATTGGGAACCTGAGTACAGACCCAAATTAAGAATAAATGAAGAAATTGTTTATAATGTGAACTTTGAAATGATTTATTGAAATAAATCATGGGAATAAATAATATGAATTAAATGTGAGAACCTTTTTGAATAAAGGCCAATTTTGACTCTGTCAAAGTCAACCACCCAAAAAAATGATGTCGGAAAAAGTATAACGAATAAATATAAAAATTATATCGTTGGATAGAGTTCGACTGTCTGATCGCAACGGTGCAAACGATTTTCAATTCGGAGAAAGGTGGACCAAAAAGAGTACCCCGACTGGGACCAAAATTAGTCCCAATCAGGGAAGGGCGTGTAGATCAATTAGAATCGCCGACCTGCGCACTAAGGAAATTCTACGTAGAAATGAGTCAGCTTACCAATGTGTTCTTCCCCTTCTCTTCTTCTATATAAGGATACTCCATCCTTATCAATTTTGCACCAATGTTCTGGAAAATTATACCATTGTGTTCATAAGAGTGAAGGGAGCAGTCTGATGTTGTTGGTTGCCGCCGAAGTCGCCGGAGTGGGGAGTAATCATCGCCGGAAGTTTCACCGGAAAATTTCCAAAACCTCCGTTAAGCTTCGAGGTAAGCCCGTAGATATATCTAATGACTAGAATATTCGTATAGATCGTTTCTACGTTCATAAACGGTCGTTTGGTTGAGTTTTGTTTTTGACATGTTTGAAGAACCAAGAATCATAAACCATGAAATTGTTGTTAAAATTACGAATTAATGACTCTAAAATGATATGTGAACATTGGATAACATTTTTATATAATTAAATTAAAGTTTGGTGATTAAAAAATGATAATGTTAAAACTGACCCGAGGAAGAAGATGATGAATAGTGGTCGAAAATCGATTATTTACTTACTAAAAATCGATTAAAATTTTATTCAGATCAGTGGTTTGAAGTCAGTACCATTTAATCGATTATTTGTATTGTAAAAATCGATTATTATGAATTAATTGATTATTTAAATTGTAAAAATCGATTATTATGAATTAATGGATTATTTAAATTGTAAAAATCGATTATTGTGAATTAATGGATTATTTAAATTGTAAAAATCGATTATTATGAATTAATTGATTATTTAAATTGTAAAAATCGATTATTATGAATTAATGGATTATTTAGATTGTAAAAATTGATTATTGTGAATTAATGGATTGTTTAAATTGTAAAAATCGATTTTTTATTAATTAATCGATTATTTATAGTGGAAAAATTGATTATAATGAATTTATTGATTATTTAAATTGTAAAAATCGATTATAATGAATTAATTGATTATTTAAATTGTAAAAATCAATTATTATGAATTAATGGATTATATAAAATTATATAAATCAATTTTTATAAATTAATTGATTATTTTAAATTATTTTCCTCAATTCGAGATGAAAATGTTTCTGATAATATGCTCTAAAATCCTATTTTTGATACCAATTAATTATGCACAATATAAATATGATTTTGTACAATAAAAATGATGTTTGTGACATATAAACATTATGTGATGCATGACGGTAAGTTCGGGTGTTAACACTCGAGACTAGGCCGCAATTTGTTATTATGCATTATGACGATTGTTTGATTATTGATTATAATGAATTAATGATGATGAACGTTTTGAATGATGATCATGAATTGTTAAAGCGAAAATAATGAATTAATGAATCGTATTGTTAAGGATATCTAGAACAACTCTAAGATATACCCACTTGTATATTGATGATGATTATTAAGGATATCTAGAAGAACTCTAAGATATACCTACTTGACCAATTCATATTTCGGGTTAAAACGTACGTACGGGATCCAGACCGGATATCACCCACCCGACAAATCATTGTTCGGTTGGTACGTAATCCACATGACTCATAGGGTGGATTATCGATTCTTGTGTTCTGCATTAAACTATTTATAGTTTAAGAGCTGAATATAAAATGATGTGGCCTTAGATTAAGAATAATTTAAGAGCATTATTGATATATATTGAATATCAAATGACTTGGAATAAAATATTGAAAATATTTTGAATGTTTGAACCATATATTGTGTGCATGATATCAAATGGTTGATTATGAATTGAGATTCAATTTATGTGGATGTTCGACGTTTTAGATATGCTTACTCAGCTTCACCGCTGAGCGTGTAGTGTGTTTTATTTGCTACACGCAGGTAAATAGAAAGATTAATGTGATCCTGGCGGCAGATGGGGCGAGATTGTCGGGATGGATGTGACAAGTTTTGAAATGATTTATGATATGTCAATATTAAATTCGCTTCCGCAATATTGTTAAATACTCCGTACTGCATATGTTATGAAAAATATTATTGAGATTAATAAAGTGTGTTTGAAAAGTTTTAAATTTTACGATTACTAAGTTAAATACTTTAGTCCGAATGGGGCTGCAGACCTGGACGGATTAGGGTGTTACAGGCGGAGTGGGAGTTGCTTGGCAGAACACTTAGGTCCGAAGTTATTTTGGCCTCTCGGGTTGAAGGACTTTGGAATTCTCATTAAAATGGATCATAATGTTTGAACGTAAGTGCTTTTGTTTTTGCGATGGTGTGGGACATAGTGGAGGGTATGATAGGGCCAAGCCCAGATATAACACTCACGGCATCCGCCCAAAGATACTTAGGGATTTTTGCCTCATTGATCATAGTTCTAGCCATCTCTTCGATACATCTATTTTTACGTTCCACCACTCCATTTTGTTGTGGTGTACGTGGGGCTGAGAAATTATGATCAATGCCAAGTTCGTCACACAAATCCAAAAATAGATTTCGTTCGAACTCTCCCCCATGATCGCTTCTTATGGTGGTTTCTTTCTCATTTTGAACTTTCTTTAGAAAATTTTTGAAAACGTGAAATGCCTCACTTTTGTGAGTTAGAAACAAGGTCCATGTAAACCTAGAGTAGTCATCGACAATTACAAACGCAAAGTAATTACCACCAAAACTTTTCGTTCTAGAAGGACCAAAGAGATCCGTGTGCAAAAGTTGAAGCGGTCTAGACGTTAAAACAACGTTTTTAGACTTAAATGAAGCCCGAACTTGCTTCCCCTTTTGACATGCATCACATATGGTGTCTTTTTCAAACTTAAGTTTTGGAATGCCAATTACTAAGTCTTGTGAAACCAATTTGTTCAAAAGGTTCATGTTCATATGAGCTACCCTTCTGTGCCATAACCAAGTGTCTTCCTCTTTACTCATGAGGCACTTAGCAAAGCCGGAAGGTGATTTGTCTAAGTTAACCATATAAATGTTATCGATTCTATCACCACGTAGAATAACCTTATTGTCACTAAGGCATTCTACCGTGCATGATTTTGAATCGAAGGTCACACGATTTCCCTTGTCACATAATTGACTTATGCTCAAGAGATTGTGTTTAAGATCTTTAACTAGCAAGACATTATCTATAGAGGAGTCATTTGATTTATCTACCGAACCAATGCCGATGATTTTTCCATTGTTGTTGTCTCCAAAGATTACGGTCCCTCCTTTAGCGGGTTTTATTTGAAGGAACTTGGATGCATCCCTGGTCATGTGCTGGGAGCATCCGCTATCAAGGTACCAAAGTACACTTGATGCCTTCAAGCACACCTATGAAAAACATCAATGAGTTTTAGGTACCCAATTTACGTTGGGTCCTCGTGTGTTAGGTGTGTGATGGTAGTGTGCTTGATTTTGTGATAGGTGCCTATGCCTAGTGAAACAAACGGGGGCAATATGGCCTATCCTATTGCAATAATGACAAACTACATTGGGGTTGAACATATGCCTAGGTTCATAATAGTTAGATGGTCTAACCATATTGTTCCTATTTTGTGAAAAAGATGGTCTTTGAAAATTTGGAAATTGACCTTTCTTAGGTACTCTAACATTATTTCTTCTATTTTGAGAAAAATCGGTTTTATGCACCAAATCATTTTTCTTAGGTTGTCTACCATGAACATTTTCATTCCTAGGTTTTGGTCTAGGTTGTCTAGTGTCCTTAGGTTGACTAGGTTTTCTATTATCCTGATTTTTAGGTTTCTTACGTTGAGCCTTAGGTGGTTGTCTAGGCGTTTGCTCAACGTTTTCTTTAACCTTAGCTTTGTTTTTATTAAAACCTATTCCTTCCTTAGAAAAATTCATAGTGTCAAGGAGTAAATTTAAATCTTTGTGCGGAGTATTAAACTTCTTGACCATGCTCTCAAGTTTAGTGACTTGTTCTTTTAAAGCTTTACAAGATTCACATTCACTAGAGGAACTCTCAGGTTCGTCAGCGCTTCTTTTTCCAAAAAAATTGTTTTCTTGTTTTAATTTCTCATTTTCTTTTTCCAATTTTTCAAAATCGTTTTCAAGTGTGGAAAGACGTTTCTTTAAAGATTTGTTCGTTTTAGAAGCGCTAACAAATTCTTTATAAAGTTCATCAAGTGCTTCTTGCATTTCTTCAAAAGTATAAGAGTCGGAAGAAGTGGTACATACCTCTTGGACATCATTGCTTTGATCTTCGTGCGCCATGAGACATAGGTTTGCAGCTTCGTCCTCCTCTTGGTCGGTTGATTCGTCGCCGGAATCGCCACCCCAAGAGATGTAAGCTCTCGCCACAGCCATAGCATTTAGGAGGACCGTCGTGCTTCCTTCCCTTCCACTCAAATTCCTTCTTCATGAATTTGTGGAACTTTTTGGTGACGAGTCCAAACTCGTTGTCATCGTCGCTTGAAACCTCTTCCACCGGTTCCTTGGTGGCTTTTAGAGCTATTTCCTTTTTCTTTTGTTCGTCCAATGATGGATTAAGAATGGTAGATTCATAAGTTTTGAGATTACCTCTTAACCCATCAATTGTGACGTTGGAGACGCCAATTGACTCGTAGATGGCATCGGCCTTGGAGCGCCATTCGGGAGTCAAGCTGCGAAGGATCTTCCTCACTAGATCCTTGTTGGAGTAGCTTTTCTTCAAGGCGTGAAAATCATTGATGATTTTTGAAAAACGGTCGAAGATGTCGTCGATTTTCTCACCTTCCTTCATTCGGAACATTTCGTATTCTTGGGTGAGAAAATTGATCTTTGCTTCATGAACTTGATCGGTACCTTCGTACGTCACTTCAAGCTTGTCCCACTTCTCCTTGGCGGTTGTGCAACAGGAGCTCTTTCGGTAGTCGTCGGGGTTAACCGCACAATGTAGCATATTGATGGCCTTTGCATAATTTTCCACCTTGATTTCTTCAGCATCAAACTCGTCCTCGGTCTTTGGGACCATGGTTTCTCCCACTTTCTTCATTGGGATTTGCTCGCCATTTTTGATGACCAACCACAATTGGAAGTTGGTGGAACGAATATAGATTATCATCTGTTCCTTCCAATAGAACTAGTTGGTACCATCAAAAAGCGGTGGCCTAGAGGTGGATTGCCCTTCGCCAATACCTGCGTACAAATTTCTAGAAGAAGAGCCCATGATCTTATTCCTCTCAAACGGTTAAGTCTGGAAGAGAGTTAGGCTCCGATACCAATTGTTAGAAAAATGTCCCAATGCTAGAGGGGGGTGAATAGCGTTTGAAATGAAAATGACGCAAAAATATAAAATTAAAAGCATAAAGTAAAGAGCAAGGAAGAGGCACACCGTTTTTACCCTGGTTCACCACAATGTGTGGCTAGTCCAGCCTCTCGAGAGACTCTCTCGAGCTACACTATCAACGTTAAGCTTAACGGTGCTTAACAAACCCGTACAACTTGAGAGTTCGAGTCACACGAACCTCAACAACCCTTCGAAGGAAACAACCCTTCCTTCGAACTACTTAAGAGAAAAACTTTCTCTTATCAAGTGTCTAGGAACACTAAATCACTCAAGAACAATACTCTCTTTTAGAGTGGATAATGAGTAACTAAGAACGCTCAAGAACACAACACGAACTTCACAAAAATGGCTCTCGAAAAGCTATGAATAATGTATGAATGTAATGCAATGAATAATAAGAGTTGTGAAGTAATGTGATATGTAAATGTTGGGAAAAATATCATAGATTTTGATGATGATGTATTTAGAATGTAATAGGGACTTTAGGTCTCCCCCAATATTCAATGTAATTTTTCTTTTTAGAAATATTGTTAAAACCAAGTTCTTGAGTTTTCCAATAAGGTTGTGATATTTCTTTAAGTGTTTTGATGCCTGAAGACTTAATCAAATTAAGTGATATGGAAATTGGATATCTTAATCGGAAAACCTAGAGACAAGTAAGGATTTCTCAAGCAGATGAAAATCCTCTGTTCCGGAAGACTACATAAGAACCGGATGTCTCGCTACAACCCGCTGAAGGCTAAGTCACCCAAATCGGAAGACTAGCGCGGATCTCTCTCTCACCCGGAAGTCTGAGAATGACTTCTCCGGATTTGTCAGCTAAGAACCGGATGCCTCAAGGAAGACCGGAATTCTCAAAAAATGGACAAGTGAGAAAAGACTTAGAAAATTATCTAAGTCTTGAATGAAGAAATTCTACCCGTTGGTAAGGAAAAATTAATCTCTTGATTTTCAACGGCTAGATTGAAGATAATTATGCTGATTCAAGAACAAATGACTCGAAGACAAATTCTGAATCTCTAAAAATTGAAGAACCTGTCCAGAATTCCTAAACAAGCACTAGAAGACAAACAGAGTAAAGTGCTACAGTCTTGAATTCTTGAACAATGGCTAGAAGACAGACTCTGTGGAAGAAGGAATCCTTTCTCAACAATTGAGTACGTCCAAACACCCACTTCAACGAAGAATCTTCAAATCACAATCTTCATTCAAAATTGAAGCCAGCAAATGCAACGGATAATCTATTATGATTCAACGGATAGATTATCCAATCCAGCTATAAATAGCATCCTTGGAAGACTGAAGAAAAAAATGGATGAGATACGTTGATACAACAACACAACGAAGCAATCACTAAAGCTATCTCATTCACAGTTAGCCCAAAAAGCTTGATAAAGAGAGATTTCTAAACTCCTTATCCAGAAGCAAACTTCTCCTCCTTCCAAAAAGCTATAGTGTAAACACTTGAAGGTTTCCTTGCCTCAAGCACCACACCACGTTGAAGGATATTACTTTTGATCAAACTTATTGATTAAAAGGGGGTAGGTCAACTCTCTTACAAGTTGATCTTGCAAGTCTTATTGTTCGGATCTTGCAGTTGTTGAAAAAGCTTGACCTTCGAAGGAACAATAAAGCCAGCACGAGTGCAGTAGCAACATTGGTCTTGTGAAGATATACCGTGCAGAAATTCACACAAGTGTAATTGTTGGTTCATTATTCAACAACCAACTACATAGTGGATTTTGAGGACGTAGAAGGATTACCTCACCTTCGAACCTCGTTAAAGTTTGCGTGTCTCTCTCTCTTATCTTTATTCTTACTTGCAATTATATTAACTTTGAAAACTAACCTATCCATATTGATTACTGCTCACTCCACCCACCAAATTCCGCACACAATCTAAAGTTCACAAGGACTCTAGATTAACACTCATTTTCACGTTTTCAAAAGAAACGAAAAAGATTTTAAATCTGTAACAAAGTCTATTCACCCCCGCTCTAGACTTTGTATTTCACCACTTTGGGACCACCAATTGGTATCGGAGCGGTCTTCTCACTATCTACGTTTAGATTAACGAGAAGCGATCAAAATGGTGAACAATATGGATCACGGTTTGCCCAAGTTTTCTCTTCTAGGTTATGATGATTGGAAGATCATGATGGAAGCACACCTCTACGCTCTACATGATTGCATTGGATGGTGCTTGAGGATGGACCGTTGAAAATCCAAATGGAGAATCCTGAGAGGAATCCAGCAACTCCAGACGTAGTCCAGTACATTCCAAAGCCCAAGGAAAAATGGGATGATAGAGATTGCAAAAAGCACAATCTGGATAACGTCGCCAAAGCAGCCATCTTCAAGACACTTAACCCAATCACCTTCTCCAAAATCAAGCATCTCAAGACTGCCATGGAGATATGGCCAGGTCTTGGGAAGCTATGTGAGGGTTCAGAGGACTTGAGAAAGCAGAAGATAGAAGTCCTGCTTGAGAAGTTCAAAAGCTTCAAAATGCTTCCCGGAGAATCATTTGATATGCTGGATGAAAGATTCCACAAAATCTTGAATAATCTTGCATCACTTAACCACGTTCTTTCTCCCAAAGAAAAGAATGTAAGGTTGCTGAGATCTCTTCCAACTGAGTGGTACACCAAAGCCACAGCCATGGAAGAAGGAAGAAATCTGGAGAACTACACTGTCCAAGGTCTTCTTGATGAGCTCAGAACCTATGAGCACGAGCTGAAGAAGAAGAAGGAAGAACAAGTCACTCCATTCCCCACGGCACTCATGAAAACTCCAAGAGTCCCATCAAGTGAAGGGACATGCCTAAGGAACTGTGACACACCCTCCTCCAGTCAGCCGTCAAGTTCAAAAATGGAGAACTACGATGAGGAATTTGCCATGATGGTCAAGCAATTCCGGAAGTTCAAAAAGTTCTTCAAGAAAGCTGACTCAGTCAGAAGGCCATCCAAGGGAAAGCCACAGGTAAGTGACTCTCCTCCTGAATCTTATTTGTGTTACAATTGCAGGAAGCCTGGCCACTGGAAGTCAGTGTGCCCGTACCCAAAAGTGGAGAAGTACGGAGAAAGAGAAAGGATCGAGAAGAAAAAGAAAGCAATGGTTGCTGCTGAAAGTGACGAGTCATCCAGCTCAAGCTCGGATGAAGAAGCTCTCGTCTGCATGGAGCGCAGAGTTGAAAAGTCCAACCATAAGGATAGGTGGACTATGTCAGAAGATGACACTCTCTGCCTAATGGCCAAAGATGATGCTGATCAAGAGGTAACCTCACAAACCTCCTGCTCATTCTCTTATGAAAGCATACCAACTTCTGAAAATCTTTTTGACCAGTTCAAAAAGATGATGAAAGACTTTGAGGAGATAAATCTCAAACATTCTTCCTTAACAGAGGAGAACAAACTATTGAGTGAAGAGAATCTCAAGTTGACTGAAGGTCGGAAAAGTCAACTGAATGAGATCACTCAACTCAAGACTGAAAAGGCAAAATCCCTTAACAAAGAACTAGGGGCTCTTAAGTCCAAAGAAGCAGTGGATAAGCTTCTTGAAACGACCAAACATAAGGGTCGTGAAGGACTTGGGTTTGACCCCTCCAATTCTAAAAGGAAAGGGAAAACAACTTTCATCCCTCCTAGACCTACTGCTAAACCAAATAAGCAGAAAGGGAAGGAAAAGGAAAAACCAACAGAAGTTCCCAAAAAGGTAGTCCCTCCTAAGAACTATAGGAAGCTGGACAAACCTCAAAAAGGAAATAATTTCAGAAGAAAACCTTCTAACCCCCATTATACACGAGGCTATACCCATTATGGGGTAGACAGGAGTTTTCCAAGAAATTCTAAGTGGAGAACTATGCCAAGATATAGTCACCCTCCACCCGAGAAGCTATTTGTGCCACCTAAGTATGCTTATAACCGACACAAGACACACTATGCACAACCTAGACAAAATTATAGGTCTTATCAACCTAGGTTTGCTAGGAGGAAACAGGAAATAACACCTCCTGCACGTAGGAAGTTTTATGCCTACAACTATGATTACAATCCCAACAAGTTTAGAGCTGCAAGGAAGATTCCCTGCAACTTCAAACTTGATGTAGGGACACACACCATTAACTACTCCGGACCCAAACTTAATTGGGTACCAAAATCTTCCTCCTCCTAATGCAGGAAGCCACTAAGTACCCAGGTGTCTGGTACTTAGACAGTGGCTGTTCAAGACACATGATGGGTGATGCGAGCCTTCTGAGCAATCTAATTCCCTATGATGGTCCAAAAGTTACTTTTGGAGGAAGCAATGATTTCGGCCTTACTAAAGGACTAGGAAATCTGGTGTACAAGGGACTAACCATCCAAGCTGTATCTTATCTTGAAGGGCTCAATTACAACCATCTTAGCATAAGTCAGTTTTGGGATAAAGGTTACTCCTTGGAATTCTGCAAGGACATGGCATCTCTCAAGAACATCTCCACAAATGAAGTCATTCTCACTGGGAAGAGAATCAGAAACATCTATGAAGTAATATGGAGCGATGTCAAGGAAGCATGTCTAATCAGCAAAGGTGACACTAACCTTCTATGGCTTTGGCATAAGAGGTTGAGTCATCTCAACTTCAAAACCCTCAACAATCTGTCCAAAGAAGGGTTAGTAGAAGGTCTTCCCAAAGCTGCATTCAGAAAGGAAAGTATTTGTGATGCTTGCCAAAAAGGAAAGCAAGTCAAGTCCACCTTCAAGGCAAAATCGGCACCCTCAACTACAAGGATATTAAGTCTTATTCACATGGACTTATTTGGCCCTGTTACACCAATAAGTCTAAGTGGAAAGAAATATGTCCTGGTGGTAGTTGATGATTACTCAAGATACACGTGGACAATCTACCTCAACAGCAAGAAGGAGACTCAAGGGAAACTCACTAACTGCATGAAGCTGATTCAAAACCAAGCAAGTCAGACCATTCAGAAGATCAGATCTGACAAAGGCACAGAATTCCTGAATGAAATCATCATTCACTACTGTGAAGAAAACGGAATTCTTCATCAGACATCTGCAGCAAGGACACCTCAACAGAATGGTGTAGCTGAAAGAAGGAACAGAACCCTGAAGGAAGCAGTGAGAACCATGCTAGCAGAAGCTTCCTTACCAAAGAGGTTCTGGGCTGAAGCAGTTAACACAGCCTGCTACACTCAAAATAGGAGTATGATTTATAAAAGTCACAACAAAACTCCCTATGAACTGTGGAACGGGAGAAAGCCTAATATATCATATTTCCATATTTTTGGGAGCAAGTGCTTTGTGTTAAACAACGGGAAGAATCATCTGAACACTTTTGATGAGAAATCAGATGAGGCCATCTTCCTAGGATATTCCATGGTAAGCAAGGCATTCAAAGTCTTCAACAAAAGAACCATGATTACGGAAGAGTCAATACATGTTATTTTTGACGAAAAACATGTGGATAACAAGCCATCAAAGCATGACCATGAGGTTCTGGATCTATCAGACAAGGATGAAGAAGTCAATAAAGCAGATAGAATGAAGCCCACGGAATTCATTCCATTCAGAAGTCTGCCTCTGAGATTTCACAGAGAAATCTGGATTCAGACAGTGCTGAGCCTTCCAGAAATCTTGGCCAGCCTTCCAATATTCCGGATATCTCAAACGGCGACAATTCCG
The DNA here is from genome assembly GCA_003260385.1 of Cuscuta australis. Lineage (NCBI taxonomy): Eukaryota > Viridiplantae > Streptophyta > Magnoliopsida > Solanales > Convolvulaceae > Cuscuta > Cuscuta australis. The sequence continues at coordinate 5,683,460 of NQVE01000076.1, read as the reverse complement.
GAAATGGCGACCCAGTGCCAATCCATCTGGAAACACCAACAACTTCTGTTCTTCAACCAGAAGCTGAACTAGATCAACCAGTCAATCCCAATCAACACAATCTTCGTTGGTTAAGGGATCATCCTCCTCAACAGATCATTGGAGATATTCAATCTGGTGTTCGCACAAGGAGTGCCCAACAGAATCTAGAAGCTATGCTTGCTTGTTTCATCTCACAAGTGGAACCAAAGAATATTGAAGAAGCTCTAGCTTATTCTGATTGGATCAATGCAATGCAAGAAGAACTCAACCAGTTTTCCAGAAATGATGTCTGGAAACTTGTTCCCAGACCTACTCATCAACATGTCATTGGGACAAAGTGGGTCTTCCGGAACAAGATGGATGAAAACGGCGTTGTTGTCAGAAACAAGGCCCGGTTAGTTGCAAAAGGATATTGTCAAGAAGAAGGTATAGATTTTGATGAAACCTTCGCTCCAGTTGCTAGACTTGAAGCTATAAGGCTGTTTCTAGCCTTTGCTACTCATAAGGACTTCAAAGTCTATCAAATGGACGGCAAAAGCGCATTTCTCAACGGAAACCTAGAGGAAGAAGTGTATGTAGAACAACCTCCAGGATTTGAGTTACATACTAAGGGAGATCAAGTGTATAGACTCAAAAAGGCGCTGTATGGACTCAAACAAGCACCAAGAGCTTGGTATGATACATTGTCTCACTTTCTTATAGACAATGGATTTACCAAAGGAGTCATTGACAAGACATTGTTCAAACTACAAGATGGTGAAGATCTCTTATTGGTCCAAATCTATGTGGACGACATCATATTTGGCTCAACTAAGGAAGATCTATGCACTAAGTTCTCAACCCTCATGCAAGGAAAATTTGAGATGAGCATGATGGGAGAACTCAACTACTTCCTTGGTCTTCAAATCAAACAGAGAAGCGAAGGAACTCTCATCAACCAAGCGAAGTATACAAGGGATCTTATCAAGAAATTCAAAGTTGATCAGAAGTCATCCGTTTCTGTCCCCATGAGCACATCCACCAAACTTGATATGGATGTAGATGGAAAGGATGTAGATCAAACTCTCTATAGAGGGATTGTCGGATCTCTACTTTACCTTCAAGCCGTCCAGATATCTCATATGCAGTAGTTGTTTGTGCCAGATTCCAGTCAAAGCCAAAGGAAAGCCATCTGATAGCAGCTAAAAGGATTCTTAGATACCTCAAAGGAACTCAGAACATGGGTTTGTGGTATGCTAAGAGCAATTCATTTGAGTTAATGGGATACTCAGATTCTGACTTTGCCGGATGCAAAGTTGACTGGAAAAGTACATCTGGTACTTGTCAATTCATTGGTGGAAATCTTGTTTCTTGGTTCAGTAAGAAACAAAACTCCATTTCTACATCAACAGCAGAAGCAGAGTACATTGCAGCTGGTGGTTGTTGTGCTCAAGTTTTGTGGCTAAAGCAACAACTACTGGACTATGGAGTCAAGAAAAAGGAAGTGACAATCTTTTGTGACAATCAAAGTGCCATAGTCATCTCTCAAAACCCAGTGCATCATTCTCGCACTAAGCACATTGATGTCAATCATCACTTCATCAGAGATCATGTGGGAAAGAAAGATATCAAAATTGAGTATATCTCAACTGAAGAACAATTGGCGGATATCTTCACCAAACCACTAAGTGAAGCCAAGTTTTCCGATTTGCTTCACAAAATTGGTCTAATTCAATTAGACTGAATGTAGTGCACGTGGCAGTTCACTTTCCACGTCTGTCAAAATGATGGGTGGGGACGTGGCCTTGGGAACAGTTAAATCGCCCACATTAAAACCCAATCGCCACTATTCAGATCTCAACCGCCCACTCAAAAATTCTTCGTCATCTTCTTCGCGAAAAAATTCTCAAGAACTTGCAAGAACCCTAGGTCTTTCTTTCTCAAATTTTCACCCAAATTTCTGAGAAAATGATGGTTGTTGGAGCAAATGTCCACTTCCAGAAGTTAGAAGCCAAGTTCTCCTCACCAACATTCTTCCAAAGCTATCTGGAAATGATAGCCGCTCAAGAACTCTCCGAATTTCTTCAAATGGAGATTCGCCTCAAATTCGAGGAAGAAGTTCTTGAATTCTATAGAAATGGAGAAATCAAATCTACTCATTCAAAGAAAAACCCACAGAGGACGTTTCCAGTCATCAAGTCCACTGTTGGAGGTACAAGAGTGAAGCTTTCGCAAAAGAAATTGGGAGAAAAGCTTCGCCTTCCCAATTCTGGAGCTGAAGTTGGAAAATTTCCAGTCAAAAATCTGGACTAGAACATCATTGAAATCTCTGGGCAAGCTCCTTCTGGCCCAGCGAAGAAAGCAGATCTAAACAACGCTTACAAGTTGGTTTTGGAACTGGTCATCGCTTGCCTCGAGTGTGGAAGTGGAGGTCATGCCAATGACATCACCTAGGAGAGAGCCTTCATCATCAACTCTCTCATTACCAAAACTAAGGTAAACTGGGCTGCACACTTTTTCAATTCCATCTCAAAGCATTTGGGAAAGCCCAACCAGAAATATCTCTGTCAAGGACTATACCTTGGACATATTTTGGGATCTATGGGTATTGCATCTAAAGGAAAGAAGTATGAAGAAAGATACTGGTTATATTATCTGTCTTCAAAAGGGGAAAACAGAGCTGGTACTAGTGCCACTGCAGAAGAAAGCTCTTCAGATAACGTCCCACTCATCCATATGACGAAGACTACCAAAAGGAAGAAAGTGGTGTCTCCCTCCATTGAAGCACCACAGAATCTTGCTCCAATGAATCTTGAAGAAGAAGAAGAATCCTCTGACCAAGGAGAACTTCAAAGGAAGAAGAAGAGGAAGATCAACTCCCCATCAACATCTGGAAATGTCAATCCGGATGAGTTGAAGGAGAAGGAACCTGCTGAGGAAACATCTGCTCAAAACCGGAGCCCTCAACAATTTGAAGAAGAAATTCCTCAAGTCCAAAGCCTTCCAACCTCATCTCAGCCTCAAACAGATGATGCAGATAACCAATTCTGGCAGCTATACTATGATTGGAAAGCCTGGAAAGTTGGGAATTCAGCAGAGCAACTGTTGAATTGGGACCAACAGCTGAAGAATGAGAAAATCATCAAGAAGTGCTTAGGAATACGAGTCAACCACAACTGTGAACAGATTTTGGATGACTACTGGGTATGGCAAAGGAACCCTGAAGACTTGCATTTGGAATATCTGGCCAATACACCAGTTTCAGACTGTGAAGCAGATGATGAAGACACTGCAGTCTTCAAGCCAGTCTTCTCAAAAGCTATAGAAGATCAAGTGGCTCTCACTTCTGAAGCAACAGCTGAGGATTTCCAAACATTTCCGGAAACCTCACCTGCCCTCGAAACGGAAACCTCACCCGCATTTCAGGAAACTTCACATGCTTCTGAAATGGTTCTGACTGAAGTTGTTCAAGAGAAGGCAACCCCTCCCCCACAAGAACAGAACCAGGAAACAGCAGAAGAAGAAGAAGATTTTCAGCAACTAATCCAATCTCAAGTTTTGGAGACTCTCACCACTCCTTGTGAGATCTCCAATCCTACTGAAATTGAGATCCTGGAAAATCAGCTGAAATTCCGGAACAGTCAGCTCTTCCAGAAACAATGGAGCAAGCTGTTGAAGCACAGAGGGATTCTGGAGAAGCTGCAAAGGAAGCTCAAATGGCAGAACTAGAGATCTCTGAAACTCAAGTAGCCATCTCTGAAGAAGAGAATACAGCTGAAGAAAGGGACTCCCTCTCTAGGGATATATCAGATTTTGCTCTTGAAACAGAAGGAGAATCTGAAAGAACACTGAAGGTTACTGATGAAGAAGATGTCCAAGAAGATGCTGAATCTCTTCCTATGCAACTCTTCCAAAGAACACCATCATCTCATCAGGTAACCAACTTTCATTTCCATAGCTCTTCCACCCCTGCTCTTCCGGATAAGATACCGGAAATCTGGACAAAGAAGGTCCAAGGGCTGATTGAATCAGCCCTAGCATCTCAACATGCCTCCTTTAGGCAAGAGATAGAACAAATGGAAGTCAGGCACACCCAGCTAATAGAGAAGTCTGAAGGAAAACACAGCGCAGATCTCAAAGAAATAAGCAAATCAGTGCAGAAGACTCTGGAGATTATATCTCTATTGAGTAAAACTGTGAGCAACACGATGGAAATATATGCCTCTGACAGTCAACTTCATCTCAAAGAGATCAACAAAGTCAAAGAGCAAATAGCGAGTGTCACAGTTAGTCTCCAAAAACAGATGTCCCTTCTCCAAATGGACATCAGATCAGCCCTAGCAGTAGCTTCTGCAAATCAGGTAGCGACCAAAGACTACTTGAAGGTGATCATTGACAATCAAAAGGAAGCATTCAAGCTGTTCAGACTTATTGGTGCAAACTCTGGAAACCGCAAGATGGAAGTAATTCTCCAACAACACAGTCCATCTCCAATACCACAACTTCCTATTGCAATCAAAGAAGGAGAAGTATCTTATATTCCTTCTCATCTGAACTTGACAAATCTAATCCTTGAAGCACAGCAAAGAAATCTGGAAAACTCAGCACAACTTCTATCCAGCTCAGGACTGGATGGAACAGAAGTTATAGGTACAGTTGTTGACCACTTCTCAAATGATGCTCAATCAGAAGAAAGACGTGAAAATTTAAGACGCATCAAAGAACTATGTGGAAACATGAAGGGCATCAGTGAAGTTGCCGGATCTTCAAAGCGCAAGAGAAACTGAAGGTTCTTTACATCAAAACAGGGGGAAAGTATGTGAAAACACTAATTTGTTTTGATGAAAACACCTTCTTGTTTAAACATTGCTTGATTGGTTTAAACATTACTTAATTATGTCTTAATTGCGCTTATTATGCTTAATTATGCTTATCTCAAGTATAATTTTGTCTTAATTACTTTTTCTGAAGCGCATACATTCAGGGGGAATGTAATTCAGGGGAAACTTAACTAGTTTTGGCTAACAATTATTTTTGGCAATGAATTATTGATAAGCTCAAAGCAATGGAAGACGGATATCTCAGTTTTGGTACTAAAATTGGAAATCTCCGATTCAGGTACTTTACAAAACCTGCCTTCTTAAACTAAGCTTTAGTCCTTAGTTCATTTCCAACCAGCTCTAAAAGTACTGGTCCCTAGGATGTTTAAAAAATGTACAGGACTTTGGAAAAATAGTTCCACTTTTCTTTTAAATATTCACATTTGTTTTGGTGCTACCTCGTCCTAAGTAGAAATTAGAACTATAGGGAATGAAAAATGATAGTCTTATTTTGGGCCTTGAGAACCCAATAGGAATAATTTCCCTTTAGTACATAGCTTTCTTTTCTTTTTGGGCCACTCTTTTGGGCTTAGCCAAACTAAAACAGTTACGTTTCTCAAACCAATCGAAACTGATTTTCTAATTAAAACAGTTTCAATTCTTTGGTAACTGGTAAAAGATTCCTTTTACTTTTCAACTTCTTGGAAGTTGAAACTCCTTTACTCTCACCGTTCCAACTACCCACTTAATGGAACCCGTGAACCTTCTCTTCTCCTATTTAAATCAAGATATCTCAATCCATTTCCATCACAAACAACTCTCTCAATATGAAAAGTCCTCAAACTCACTGTCTAAGGAACACACGAAGAAAAATATCCTCAATGGAGAAATTTTTCTTTCTCACCCTCATAGACGGCAATGGAAGAAGCCTATTGAGAAGAAAAGACTTTTAAGGTCTATGGTGAGAATCTCGGCAGTAGAGAAGGTCTATGGTGGAAATCTCGTATTTTTCAGTATTAGACCATACACCTTCTCTGGAACAACACTCTCTCTATCTTTCTTCTTATTTTGAGAGATGTGTTGCTTCCAAGATCTTAAATATCCACTTTGGATATTAAAGATCTATCAAACGCAACGCCAATTGCTCTGCCAAGCAGAATCTGCTTAAGCTGAAAACAGTCAATGGCGGAAGAGATCACAAAATCTCAAGACAAAACTTGGTTTAGAAATTATTGTAATTTGAATTGTATTTGTTTAAGAGTTTTTGTTAACAAGCTGTATATTATGAGAAACTAAAAGAAAGTTACAAAATTAGTTCTCAGTACAGTGACCGAAACTCTTAAGCACTTGTTTGTCATCATCAAAAAGGGGGAAATTGTTGGGAAAAATATCATAGATTTTGATGATGATGTATTTAGAATGTAATAGGGACTTTAGGTCTCCCCCAATATTCAATATAATTTTTCTTTTTAGAAATATTGTTAAAACCAAGTTCTTGAGTTTTCCAATAAGGTTGTGATATTTCTTTAAGCGTTTTGATGCCTGAAGACTTAATCAAATTCAGTGATATGGAAATTGGATATCTTAATCGGAAAACCTAGAGACAAGTAAGGATTTCTCAAGCAGATGAAAATCCTCTGTTCTGGAAGACTACATAAGAACCGGATGTCTCGCTACAACCCGCTGAAGGCTAAGTCACCCAAATCGGAAGACTAGCGCGGATCTCTCTCTCACCCGGAAGTCTGAGAATGACTTCTCCGGATTTGTCAGCTAAGAACCGGATGCCTCAAGGAAGACTGGAATTCTCAAAAAATGGACAAGTGAGAAAAGACTTAGAAAATTATCTAAGTCTTGAATGAAGAAATTCTACCCGTTGGTAAGGAAAAATCAATCTCTTGATTTTCAACGGCTAGATTGAAGATAATTATGCTGATTCAAGAACAAATGACTCGAAGACAAAGTCTGAATCTCTAAAAATTGAAGAACCTGTCCAGAATTCCTAAACAAGCACTAGAAGACAAAAAGAGTAAAGTGCTACAGTCTTGAATTCTTGAACAACGGCTAGAAGACAGACTCTGTGGAAGAAGGAATCCTTTCTCAACAATTGAGTACGTCCAAACACCCACTTCAACGAAGAATCTTCAAATCACAATCTTCATTCAAAATTGAAGCCAGCAAATGCAACGGATAATCTATTATGATTCAACGGATAGATTATCCAATCCAGCTATAAATAGCATCCTTGGAAGACTGAAGAAAAAAATGGATGAGATACGTTGATACAACAACACAACGAAGCAATCACTAAAGCTATCTCATTCACAGTTAGCCCAAAAAGCTTGATAAAGAGAGATTTCTAAACTCCTTATCCAGAAGCAAACTTCTCCTCCTTCCAAAAAGCTATAGTGTAAACACTTGAAGGTTTCCTTGCCTCAAGCACCACACCACGTTGAAGGATATTACTTTTGATCAAACTTATTGATTAAAAGGGGGTAGGTCAACTCTCTTACAAGTTGATCTTGCAAGTCCTATTGTTCGGATCTTGCAGTTGTTGAAGAAGCTTGACCTTGGAAGGAACAACAAAGCCAGCACGAGTGCAGTAGCAACATTGGTCTTGTGAAGATATACCGTGCAGAAATTCACACAAGTGTAATTGTTGGTTCATTATTCAACAACCAACTACATAGTGGATTTTGAGGACGTAGAAGGATTACCCCACCTTCGAACCTCGTTAAAGTTTGCGTGTCTCTCTCTTATCTTTATTCTTACTTGCAATTATATTAACTGTGAAAACTAACCTATCCATATTGATTACTGCTCACTCCACCCACCAAATTCCGCACACAATCTAAAGTTCACAAGGACTCTAGATTAACACTCATTTTCACGTTTTCAAAAGATACGAAAAAGATTTTAAATCTGTAACAAAGTCTATTCACCCCCCCCCCTCTAGACTTTGTATTTCACCACTTTGGGACCACCAGTAAAGCAGACCCAAACACCCATTTTATGGTAGAAAAATAGGTTCCAACAGGTAGGAGTTGAATGGCGGTGCTTGGCACAATTTGTGGGATTTGATTAAAATTGGATCTGCTGAAAATCAGCTAGACAGCGCTGTCCATGACTTTGACATCGCTGTTGTAGGCTTAGATTTTGAAAATCAAGAAGCAACGGTCAAGCCAATAGCGATGTCCAAAAGGCCTACATCACCGTTTTGGCTGTTGACTTCCAAACATGGAAAGTTTTAGCCATAAATTCCTTCCAATGGTCAGGTGCCTACATCGATGTTCAGTACTTGAACATCGATGTTCATGCCTGACTTTGCAGGATGAGGAAATGGCCTGACATCGCTATTGCTGGGTCAACAGCGTTGTCTAAAAAATTTCTGCCAAAGGCATTTCTTTTTTGCTTAGGTTGGATATCGATGTTGAGAGGTCTACATCGCTGTTCCACATGTTTCTGGAAACCCAACCTTAGCTCAACAGCGATGTCCATACACCAACATCGTTGTTGGAAGACTTAACGCCAAACCATGTTGGAAAACTACAATCATCACAAGCCTACATGCATGACCATGGCATTCTCCACCAAACTTCGTGTGTGGATACTCCAGCCCAAAATGGAGTAGCTGAACGCAAAAATCGACATCTGCTTGAAACTGCACGGGCACTCTTAGTTCAATCAAAAGTGTCCAAGATGTTTTGGGCTGATGTCGTTGCCACGACATGTTTCTTAATTAATCGCCTTCCATCGAGTGTCCTTGGTGGCCAGCCACCATTTCATATTCTCTTCCCTGATAAACCTATTTTTCTAGTCTCACCAAAGATCTTTGGGTGTACATGTTTTGTAAGGGATGTTCGTCCATCTGTCACTAAGCTAGATCTAAAATCCTTGAACTGCATCTTTTTGGGGTACTCCCGGGTTCAAAAGGGATATCGTTGTTATTGTCCTAGTCTTGGTCAATATCTTGTCTCCATCGATGGGAGTTTCCATGAGCATGTTCCTTTTTCTTCACCTACAGATTCTGTAAATGAGGGGGAGGGTTCTGGTGACATTTTATTTTACACTACCTCTAGTGCTACAATGCCCTCTACTGGTGTGCCCCCCGTCATTCAGGTTTACTCCCGCAGGAAAAAACCAGTTGCACCTTCAATTATCCCTGAATCTCTTCCTGCCACATTGACTGATCAACCACCTACCCCTACACCAGTCTCACGCCCTGAGTCAAGCACTTCGTCGTTGGATCCTAATCATGCTGATGATCTACCCATCGCTTTGCGCAAAGGTAAGCGGTCTTGCACCTACCCTATTTCTAATTGTGTCTCTTATGATCATTTGTCTTCTACTGCTTGTGCACTCACCTCTTCCCTAGATTCTGTCCCTCTTCCTAAAACTGTCAGAGAAGCACTCTCTCATCCTGGATGGCGTACTGCCATGATAGAAGAGATGAAAGCCTTGGAGCAAAATCATACTTGGAGTCTAGTTTCATTGCCGATCGGCAAGAAATCTATTGGTTGCAAGTGGGTCTTCTCTATTAAGGTTAATCTAGATGGGTCTGTGGCTCGCCTCAAAGCTCGATTAGTGGCCAAAGGATATGCTTAGACCTATGGTGTTGATTATGATGAGACTTTCTCTCCAGTTGCCAAGCTCACTTCTATTCGCTTTGTCATCTCTATGGCTGCATGTCATGATTGGCCGTTGCATCAATTAGATATCAAAAATGCGTTTCTTCATGATGCTCTTGAGGAAGAGGTTTATATGGAGCAACCTCCAGGGTTTGTTGCTCGAGGGGAGAATGGGAAGGTATGTCGCCTGCATAAATCTTTATACGGACTAAAACAAAGTCCTCGTGCATGGTATGGCAAATTCAGCCAAGTAATCGAGCGGTTCGGAATGGTGAAAGGCAAATCTGATCATTCTGTCTTTTATAAGCGATCTAGGGGTGGAATCATCTTACTGGTTGTTTATGTAGATGACATCATTATTACAAGAAATGATTTTGCAGGTATTTCATCACTCAAGACATTTGTCCATAGTCAGTTTCAGACAAAGGATCTTGGACCGCTGAAGTATTTTCTAGGGGTTGAAGTTTTGCGAAGCAAGAAAGGTATATTGCTTACACAGAGGAAGTATGTGCTTGATTTGTTGTCTGAGACAGGAAAGCTCGCATCCAAACCATGTAATACGCCTATGGTTCCTAACATGCAATTAACGAAAGACGGTGAATCATTCAGTGATCCAGAGAGATACAGGAGATTAGTGGGTAAACTGAACTACTTGGTTGTGACCCGCCCGGACATTGCTTATCCTGTTAGCGTGGTAAGTCAGTTTATGGCATCCCCAACAATTGATCATTGGGCTGCAGTGGAACATATTCTGTGTTACAAGCTGCGTGTGAAATAATATGGATATATCACCTCCTGAATGAAATTGGTTTCAAAGCTCCCATCCCTGCGAAACTATGGTATGATAACCAACCAGCTCTTAATATTGCATCCAAACCAGTTTTTCATGAAAGGACGAAACATATCGAAGTAGATTGTCACTTTGTTCAGGAGAAAATACAGAAGGGATTGATTTCTACTGGATTTGTGAAGACATGAGATCAATTAGCAGATCTCCTTACTAAAGCGCTCAATGGCACCAGGCTTATGTATTTATGTAACAAGTTGTGCATGATAAATATATATGCTCCAACTTGAGGGGGAGTGTTATTAGTAATAATATTAGTATTTTAGTTAAGTCTTGAGAATATGGCAGGCTCTGATTTGGCCATTAATATGGGTGATTTAGGCATTAATATGGGAGATTTAGTTTCCTTATATTAGCACCCTTCTTATGTATATATAGTCATTTTGTATTATGTAATTATGTATTATGAGGAAAACCTCTGATTATCAATCACAAACATAAAGACAGGGAGTAATCCCAGAATTCCAAAAATACAGTATCTCCCAAAACCAAACTTCCAATGCCACATGTTTTCATATACTAGTGAGACAGACCACCATAATGCTATGTGAACTAAAAGGATATCGCAATGTGTCCACTAAAATTAACTTCCAATGCAACATACAGGGAAAAACCACAGTGCCAAACACAACACTAAATAACTACAACCACCTATACTTCCACAGCAGAGCACACATCCAAAAGCTCATTACTCTCAATGCACCCAAACAATATTGTATAAACCCACACAATTCCACACACTAAAACTGCACCCTCTAAACCAAAAAATTGATTGCAAGCACAACTTCAACTGAATATTGGGACTACCTAAAAAAACCTTTTTAACATAAAAAAGATGTAATTGCCATGAAAAGGGAACCGCAGAACATGAACCACACAAGCCATATGCAACGAAATAATGCTTCTGGAGGTGCAAGTTAAAAAAATGCAGTTGTACAACAAATCCATTAGGAATGTCAAGAGCACAGCCACCTTTTTCAAAATATCAAGGAATAAACTCCCAATGCCATTTACAAGAACACCACTAACAACACTAAGTGGCTAAAACCACACACACTTCCACAACAGCACACACACCAAAAACAAGAGAAAAAAATAATCACAATCCTCATCAACAATATTCTTCACACCCTCACAAATCCAAACACTATAACTACACCCGTCAAAACTACAAAAAAAGTGAATGCAAAACACACATTCAACTGAACATCGTGACTATCTACACACACAATTTTATGACAAAAAGCTTATTAATCAGGAAAAAGAAACCCCAACAATTAAACTACACACTGCAATATGCAAAAACAATTGGGTTTGGGGGAAGTAATTCAAGGCATTTGTACAACAAATCCACAAATAATAAAATCACAATCACCACAAGACACAAAACCCAAAAAAAACTGTTCATCTACCATAGTTAGCAACTCTTCCAAAACAGAATTACGGCATTGCACAACACATGTCATATTTGAAAACCTCAAAACCACCAAAATTCAAAATAAAATTCAAATCCCCAACTCAACCAGCTTTGAAACCTGAATACGGCCATGCATACTGCCAAAATTCAATCTTGAACAGCGTATAATTACATACATGCAATGACAAACCATACCTGAACCTTCTCCATTCGCTTAATCAGCAGAATTTCATCGAGTGCATCCTTCGCTGACAAGGCTTGTTCACCACTGTGCAAAGCTTCCTCTGTCGCCATTGCAATTCTCACACTGTGGCTTCTCACCGGATGAGATCTATCAGGGTTCGCAAGCTCTGTACACTTCATGTTTCTAGATTATAATTTTGGAAGTGCGAAACAGCCGCCTGAATCTCCGACCTCAATAACCGGGAAGCATTGAACAGACTATGATAGCAAATCTAGCGCCTGATTAGCCGACCTCAAGAATCGGGAAAATCCACTGCCAGGTTCAAATCAATTATCCACCTCTTTAATACCTCAGGGACAAAACCGGAAATTAACGTCCTCCAAAATGACGGAAATAAGTTTTTCAGTAGCAGTGCTAGATAGGTATTAAATCCTATACAGTAGTGCTATTTCAGTGCTTAACCCAATTTATTAACCTAAAATTTTAAACTTATGTTTTTTGTGTTCTTGTTTTTTAAGGAAACAAGCTGAGTTTGCTATGGAAGAGAACAGTGCTGAACTTTGCACACCTGTAGCTCCATCTACTTCCATAGTTCTTAGGAAAAGTTCACGTCTTTTATGTTTAGAATAGTCACCTGTGTTGGAAAACATTTTCACTTTGACATTTTGCTAATGACAATGTTTGTTTCTGTTTAGGTTTTGATATTGACAAACCGTCGGGAACATGGAACAAAATGAAAAGATTCAAAGAGATAGAAAAAGTTCTTTTAAGAAACAAAAAACACAAGAAAGGCATTGATGTTGCTAAAGATGGCGACATTGGCGCTTTGAAGACGTTTTCTAAAGACTTAGGTTTTTATTGTAACAAGCTCATTCAATTTCTCTACGTCATGGCTCAAAACAAAATATGTTTTTCATGCATCAAATGAGTGTTTTCATAAATGGTTTTTAAGTTTCTAAAACCCATGGTTTTTGCTCAACCAAAACCATAACCATCGATTATCGGCATTCGGTTGTGGCATTCAGTTTTCGGCATTGATTTTAACCAAATGGTTTTTGGGTTTTTATCTTTGTTTTATGCTTCCGGACACATTTAAAGGTTTTCCAAATCATTAGTTTTCAAAAACCATAACCTTTGTTTTTTCGGCGTTGGTTATCGGCATTCGGCGTTGGTTTTTGGCGTCCAAATCAATCAAGTGGTTTTTAATATTTTATGATTGGTTTTTACTTCTGGACATGTCCAAATGGTTCTCCAATAAAAACACTTCAAAAACCACCTCTCGGTTTTGGTCGTTTGGCAAAAACCATGCGAAACAGCATAAACTTGGCTAGCCGTGGTTTTTACCTTAATGAAGTGGGTTTTATGTTTTTATACTTGGTTTCTACATAAAATACATTAAATAAGTGTTTTAAACACTTAGTTTTTACTTTGGAGAACTTTGCTTTTTTCAGTCGGGTTTCAGCGCCGGTCGGCTAGGCCATGGTTTTGGACTAGCCATCTACCCAGCGATGGTAGATATCACCCATCCATGGCTAAGTGATCCCGGAATTCCAGAAACATGCCACCCAGCGATGGGAGATATTACCCATCCATGGGTAAGTGATCCGGGATTCTAGAACCATGCCACCCAGCGATGGGAGATATTACCCATCCATGGGTAAGTGACTTCCCAGCCATGGGAGGATATTACCCATCCATGGGAAGGCATGACCCGTTGTCTTTAAAACTGAAGGAAAAATGGCTTAGCAGCGATGGGTAGTTCCATACATCGCTGGGTAGGCTAATTTCCTGCAGATCCACTTTTATTTAATTTCCAAAAATCATGCCATTAAACCCAAATCAACTCCCATCCGTTACACATCATTTTTGGGTATAAATAAGGGTCTTTTGGGTCTACTTTTCACAACCATTCCTCACACATTTCATAGTTTTACATTGCATCATTCCATAAACTTTTTACATAGCTTTTTAGAGCCATTTCTTGAGGAATTGAGTTTGTTCTTGATCTAAATTAGTTTACTCATATTCTACTCTTTAAGAGAGTTTTTGTTCTTGAGTGGTTAAGTGTTGTGGTCCATGAGTTTCGCGTAGGGTCTTGCATTGAATTTAGACCTTTCCTTTTGCAATTTGTGTTCGCCAGCAATTTGTTGATTCCTCAAATCAAACTCTACCCTAGTCTTGGCCTAACTATAGGCACTAATGGCATCACTAGTCCCAGGTTTGAGCGGAGCCAAAAACAGTTTGATAGGTTCCTTTCAGTAGACGCCTTTGAAACCCCATCGGTTTTGGCATGTGTTGGGTTGTTGATGTCCTTCGCCGAAGACTTGGCTTGGTTTGCAGCATCAACGACCACGTCGTTAATAGTATCCATAATGTTATCATTCCGAACAAGAGAGGCATGCTGGTGCACAAGATCCTCTGCTGTTTAGGTTGCCCGTTTCTTAATAGGTTGTTTGGCCACTGGTCATGCATCTCTTTCGAGTGGTTACCAGCACCAGACCCACCATTATAAGTTCCACCTGTCTTAGCTGTCATTTTCTTTAAGGGAGGCATAACAGCGGGGTCTGGAAGGACCGAGGCCTTATCGCCTACCTCAGTTTTATGCTTTCTCCTATCCCTTTTGTTATTTCTTTATAGCAAGAACACTACATAGGCAATTGAAATATGAGTTAGTCAACCTTTTCAGAACCAGACATAATACAGATTCAATAAAGGACCAAATAGGTATAAGTGTTTCATTTTAATAATAACCATTGAGTATGTCAAAAACAAAAAATAGGAACCATTGAGGTTCTCTAACGCAGAGTATTTAATCATTTCTTGATACAATGCAACTTTGTAGTGGTGACACAAGAGGAAGCCTGTCACATTCATTTCCTTTGGTTATCATTGATACCTCATTTGTTTATGCCTTTTTGGAAGCCAATGAACCATAGATTTTATTGTTCAGAGGAAGGCCACTTTGAAATTCTCACAGCTAATTAAGCCTTTTGTTGGAATATAGATGGTAACATTACCTTGAAGGTTGAAGCTAGCCTTTGAATCTGAGTTCCCCTTCATTAGTGTGAAAAGCAATCATTGTATCTCCTGACCAATCCTAGTTAGACAATTTGAAGGCACAATAGATTGAAAAAGTTATATGCAAAAAAGAAAAAGAAAAATTATAGTCAAAGCTACTGGAAAACCCCAAGATATCAAGATACTTCTCATTAGGCTTTTTCTACAAACTGCTGAGATTTCAATTTCTTCATATGAAGTATACAACTCAAATGTAAAAAAAGAGCTCAAAGTATAAACATATTTGTGCTAACCAGAAAGTATTTCAGCCAGCAACATAGCATGAACAATTTTGGCTCATCAAATACAAATCCTCTAATTGAGTATGATATACGGAGTACACATAACTTCGTCAAGATAGATGATGCTCGCCTAGCACTTGATTAACAGTTTGGAAGACGGATAAGCAGCACTAGGTCATATTAATATAGAAAAAGCAATATATACATGGAAAAGTGATACAGAAAAGACTACTTTGTTGTATTATTCTAATGTAAATAGGTCGTGTATCACACTACGGCATTTGATATGTCAAAACAGATTTCAACATATTTGAAATATAACATACACACCATTTTACCACAAAAAACAATAAGTCTAGACCAAACAATAGACTTAATAACTTATTAAGAAAGCCTCATAGGCCTAAATTGATCCAAAATAAAAGCCACAAACAAGAAGAAATATGAACCTTTTTTAAATACACCTCACATGTCTAGATAAAGTATATTGGTTGTAAAATGTACAATGTAGTTCATAGAATTGATTTGTAATTTGGTCAACAAATCATAAAATCAACCTGGAAGCATATTTTCATCTCTACTCCCAATTTGGTATTTTTATTATGTTTTCTTGGGTTTCCAATTTATAAAATATATTTTTGAATACAATTTAAAAACAGGTTTGATAGATGTTTTCCCTACTTTTTATAGGTAATTAAAGAATGGGGTTCTAGTTTAAATAGCTTTGAAACAACAAATATGCTTAGATTTTCCTAAATTTGGCACTTTGGTGCACAAAGAAACTGAAAGGAAGGGATTAGAGAACTCATAGAAAGTAGACTTTAATTTTGTGCCTAAATTTAGTGAAGAACTTTTAGACTCAAATCAAGAGTCAAGACTAATACTGACTTAAAACGTACTCAGACTACTAAACAACATATGGAGTACTAAAAACTCAAAAAGACACAAATACCTAAGGACTAGGGGAGGAGTTGGAACTGGCAAAGAGCCTAACAAAATATTTTATAAAAGACTAAACTAAAACACAAAACAAATGGAAAAGATTCCGATTCATATAGTGCTAGAGACTAATTTTCAAAAAAGAAAATGTCCAAAATGGTACTGTTACACCAAAGACTAGAATTTATAGACAAAGGCATGATCAAGGGATTCCATTTTAGGTCTGTGAACCGAGAATAGAGATTTTATTTTGGATTGAAAATTATACCTTTTGAATTGAATAGATTAATAGAAAACCTGTTTTACAAAGAGTCTGATCTGATATAATCCCCACTTGTTGAAATACGCATATGGATGTTGATCTATCATGGTCCTGAATTCGTTCTGAGAAGAAATGACAAAGACCAAGGAGAAAATCAATTGTAGAAACCTGAAAATGCTCGGCGGGAAGCAATTGTGTCCAACGTAGATGTAGTTCTGAGAAGAAATGCCTCCCCCTCAACCCTAAACATATTTTTAGGCGGAGTATGGAAGAAAAGTTTTCCCAGCGGATTTCTAACTATTCGCTCCATAAAATAAATTAATTTTTTTGGGCAGATAGTGAATTGAGGATTCTTAACATTTTGCACAGCTGAATTTATAAATCCGCTGCCTAAATGGCGATGGGAAAACCTAATCGTGTAGTAGTGTGGACAGATCAAACCCGTGTGTCCGGAGCTCAAAAACCAGAAGGACAAGAGGGCACGGAAGAAGCAACGTGCCTACATTTTTTGGGAGAATGACGGCTCCAGGAGTGAAGACTCGGAAACGGAGAAAGTAGCCAACTTATGTCTCATGGCCATTGAAGATGGAGAAACATCAAAAGAGGTAAGTGATCAATAACCTTCTCCCAATGATCACTCTTAATGATGTAGTTTGCATTGTAGAGGAACTAGTAGGAATGTTCAAAAAAGCTTCCAAAGAAAATAATGAAGTAAAGTAAAAAATCCTGATTTTTGAGAATGATGTCAAAGAACTCAAAAATATAAATGATAAACTTAAACAAGAAATTATCTCTTTTGGAAAAAGGCCACAAGAACCTTCAACTACTTCTCCTACTACTTGCTCTAGTTGTACATAGGCAAAAAGTTAGTAATGGTGAAGGACTTGGATATAAGAAAAACGCACCGAGAAAAACACCTTTTGTTAAGCCTAAAGGAAATAAAATGGCTAGGACTAATAATCAAAATAGAAGAGCACCACCTAGCAAACCTAGAATGCAATTCACACAACCGTATAGAAAAAACAACCCGAATGTTTTTTGTCATTATTGCAACAAGATATAGGTCACATTGCACCCGTGTGCTTCACCAAACTTAGGCATTTCCAACAAACGCACACACATCGCACATATGCTAACCAAAAAGGACCCAACAATACATGGGTACCTAAACCGTCTCCTTGATATCTTTTTGTAGGTGTGCTTGAAGGCTTCGAGTACCTCTTGGTATCTCAATAGCGGATGCTCCAAGTACATGACCGGAGACGCATCCAAATTTAGGAATTTAGAATATTTCAAAGGTGGCAATGTCATTTTTGGCGACAACAACAAACGAAGGATCATTGGAAGTGGCACCGTCGGGAGAGACAATGCTACAACCGTTGAGAATGTTCTTCTTGTTGAGGGCCTCAAGAACAATCTTCTTAGCATTAGCCAATTGTGCGATAGAGGTAATCGTGTCATCGTTGATTCTAGTAAATGCATTGTAGAACACTTGTGTGGCAATAAGACTATTCTTTGTGGTAGTAGAGTAGATAACATTTACATGTTTGATCTTGAAAATTCCCCGTCTATCTTAGCTAAGTGCCTCATTACCAAAGAGGAAGAAACGTGGCTATGGCATCGTCGGATAGCTCACGTTAATATGAACCATCTTAATAGGTTGGTTTCTAAAGACTTAGTAATTGGTGTTCCTAATTTTAAGTTTGAGAGGAATCTAATTTGTGATGCATGTCAAAAGGGGAAGCAAGTAAGGGCCTCGTTTAAGTCAAAGAATGTTGTTTCTACGACTAGGTCATTATAACTTTTGCACATGGACCTCTTTGGGCCTTCAAGAACTATGAGTTTAGGAGGTAATTACTTTGGCTTTGTTATTGTTGATGACTATTCGAGGTTTACATGGACACTCTTTCTAGTTCATATGTATGATGCACTTAATGCTTTTAAGAAATTCATTAAATTGGTTCAAAATGAAAAAGATTCTCACATTGCATCCATTAGAACTGATCATGGGGGAGAATTTGATCAAGACGGCTTTGATGTCGTTTGTAACGAATTAAGCATTGAGCATAATTTCTCAGCCCCCCGTACACCACAACAAAATGGCGTGGTTGAACAGAAAAAGAGGTCTCTTGAAGAGATGGCTAGAACTATGCTCAATGAGGCAAATCTTCCTAAATATTTTTGGGCGGATGCCGTGAGTACCGCGTGCTACGTGCTAAACCGAGCCGTCATTAGACCGATACTCAAGAAAACGCCCTATGAACTTTACATAGGAAGAAAGCCTAACCTTTCCTATATTTCATGTCTTTGGATGTAAAGTTTTTATTCACAATAATGGAAAAGATAACTTGGGAAAATTCGATGCTAAGTCGGATGAAGGAATTTTCTTAGGTTATTCTCTTCGTAATAAGGCATATAGAGTGTTCAACAAGCGTACTAAGACCGTAGAGGAGTCTATTCATGTTGTCTTCGATGAACTTGATGCTCGCTTGGCGAGAAAAGGTATTGTTGATAATGTTGTAGGTTCTTATGATGATGAAGAAGAAACCGTTAAGGAAAATGAACCGAAAGAAGAGAAAACGCAGGAGCAAACGGAGCTTCCTAAGGAGTGGAGAACGTTCAAGAATCACCCTATTGACAATGTCATTGGTGACATAACACAGGGAGTTTCTACTCATAATTCTCTTAGCACACAATTAATCACATGGCCTTTGTTTCACAAATTGAACCAACAACCCTTTTGGATGCTATTAATGATGAACATTGGTCTATGGCAATGCAAGAGGAGCTTAACCAATTTAAACACAATGATGTTTGGGAATTGGTGCCTAGACCTAATGATCATTCCGTTATTGGCACAAAATGGGTGTTTCGTAACAAACTTGTTGGAACACGGGTTTACGCCTATGTCGTACTAAGCCGTGTTCGTTTTATAACAGGTTTTAATAATGCCAAACCGTCATGACAATAACAAGGTTAAACTGAGCAAAACCAAGGCGAAGGAACATGGCATGATGAACTGAGAACCAAGAACCAAGAACCAAGAATCAAGAAAGAAGACTTAGAATTGTATTGAGTCGGTTTTAATGTGATCAAGACCGCACAAACATTCAAAACATGGCTCTCTAGGCTCATTTCATCAAAATATTTTTTGCATATTCAAAATGATTTTCTTAAGTCTTAAACCTGCCTGAAAACACTTGGAGTTTGCCCAAAACAAAAACCATGCCATCCGGCGTTCGGTTTTCATAAATCGGCGTTTGGCTCTCGGTTTTCGGCATTGGTTTTTGGCGTCCCAACCAACCAAATGGTTTTCAACTTTTTATGACTGGTTTTTACTTCTGCGCATATTTAAATAGTTCTCCAACAAAAACGCTTCAAAAACCACCTTTCGTTTTTTGTCGTTTAGTGAAAACCATGAGAAACGGCGTAAACTTGGCTAGCCGTGGTTTTCAACTAAATGACGTGGTTTTCAAAATGTTTTACTTGATTTCTTAGCAAAATGCATTAAACAAACATTTTCAATACTTGGTTTTTATTTTGGAGAACTTACATTTTTGACATCGGCTAACGGCGTGACTAAACCAACCATGGGTCTGGCTAAACCAGCCCAACAGCGATGTTGAGGTAACCAACAGCGCTGTCTGGCTTGGGTAGCTAAAAACATGGTTTGGCGTTAAGTCCTCCAACAACGATGTTGGACATTAGACATCGCTGTTGAGCCAAGGTTGGATTTCCAGAAACTTCTGGAACAGCGATGTAGGCTTCCCTACAGCGCTGTCCAACCTAAGCCAAAGATATTGTGCATTGGCAGAAAGTTTTTGGACAGCGCTGTTGAACCAGAAACAGTGCTGTCAGGCCAAACTTCCATCTTCAAAGGCAGACCTAAACAGCGATGTTCTAGTATGAACATCGATGTAGAGACCTGACCGTTGGAAGGAATTTAAGGCTAAAACTTTCCTTGTTTGGAAGTCAACAGCCAAAACAGCGATGTAGGGATTTTAGACATCGCTGTTGGCATGACCGTTGCTTCCCATTTTTCAAAACGCAAGCCTAGAACAGCGATGTCCAAGCCTAGGACAGCGCTGTCTGGGTGAATTTCAACAGATCCAATTTTCATCAAATCCCACAAATTGTGCCAATCACCCCTTAAATACTTTGGTCCGTTGGAGCCTATTTTTCTACTATAAAATGGGGTGTTTGGGTCTGTTTTACACATCACATTACTTCACAACTCCTACTCTTTCATTGCAAATCATTCTTCAATTATTCATAGCTTTTGAGAGCCATTTTTTGTGAAGCTTGTGTTGCGTTCTTGAGCGTTCTTCGTTTACTCATTATCCACTCTAAAAGAGAGTATTGTTCTTGAGTGTTTTTAGTGTTCTTAAACACTTGACAAGAGAAGGTATTTCTCTTGTTGTTCGAAGGAAGGGCTGTTTCCTTCGAAGGTTCGTTGAGGTTCGTGTGACTCGAATTCTCAAATTGTACGGGTTTGTTAAGCACCGTTAAGCTAAACGAGGTAGTAGTGTAGCTCGAGAGAGTCTCTCGGAAGGCTGGATTAGCCACAAGTTGTGGTGAACCAGGGTAAAATCGGTGTGCCTCTTATTCTTTTCTTTACTTCTCATTTATTCATCTTTTTATTCCTACGATTTTTGATCAAACGCTATTCACCCCCCTCTAGCGTTAGTCTCTTATTCTAAAAATTGGTATCGGAGCCTAACTCGCGTCCAAACTTAACCGTTTGAGAGTAAAGCGATCATGGGCTCTTCTTCTAGAAATCTCTATGCAGGAATTGGAGAAGGTCAATCAACTTCTAGGCCACCACTCTTTGATGGCACCAACTACTCTTATTGGAAGGAACAGATGAGAATCTACATTCGTTCCACCAACTTCCAATTGTGGTTGGTGATCAAAAATGGCGAAGAAATCCCTATGAAGAAAGTGGGAGAAACCACGGTCCCAAAGACCGAAAACAAATTTGATGCCGAGGACATCAAGAAGATTGAAAACTATGCAAAGGCCATCAATATGCTATATTGCGCGGTCAACCCCAATGACTACCGAAAGATCTCATGTTACACAACCGCCAAGGAGATGTGGGACAAGCTTGAAGTGACGTACAAAGGTACCGATCAAGTTCGCGAAGCCAAGATCGATTTTCTCACCCAAGAGTACGAAATGGGTGTTCCGTAACAAACTTGATGAAAATGGAATAATCACTAGAAACAAAGCTAGGCTCGTAGCTAAAGGCTACAATCAAGAAGAAGGCATTGATTTTGAAGAAACGTATGCACCTGTAGCACGTTTACAAGCTATTCGTTTACTTCTTGCTTTTGCTTCGTCTATGGATTTTAAACTTTATCAAATGGATGTTAAGAGTGCCTTCCTCAATGGTTTTATTCAAGAGGAAGTGTATGTTGACCAGCCCCCGGGATTTGAGGACTTTGAGTTTCCCAATCACGTCTTCAAACTCAAGAAAGCGCTCTACGGTCTTAAACAAGCACCACGTGCTTGGTACGAACGTTTGAGTAAATTTCTTTTGGATAGTGGTTTCCAAAGGGGAAAGGTAGACACCACACTTTTCATCAAGAGTAAAAACAATAACATCCTTTTGGTTCAGGTTTATGTAGACGACATTATATTCGGTGCTACTAACGAGTCTTTGTGCAAGGAATTCTCAACGCTAATGACTAGAGAATTTGAAATGTCAATGATGTGCGAGCTCACATTCTTTTTGGGACTCCAAGTTAAGCAAATGAAAGATGGCACGTTCATTTGCCAAACTAAATACTGCAAGGAGCTCCTAAAACGGTTTGAAATGGACAGCGCCAAAGCCATGGCGACTCCGATGAGCACGTCTGATCATCTTGACAAAGATGAGAAAGGTAAGGAAGTAGAGGTCAAAAAGTATCGAGGTATGATCGGATCCCTTCTTTATCTTACTGCTAGTAGGCCGGATATCATGTTTAGCGTTTGCCTTTGCGCAAGGTATCAATCATGTCCGAAGGAATCGCACTTAACGGCGGTAAAACGGATTATGAAATATCTTGCCGGCACGGTAAACGTTGGACTGTGGTATCCAAAAGGCTCTTCTTGTCATCTCGTTGGTTATTCCGACTCGGACTTTGCCGGTTGCAAATTAGACCGTAAAAGTACGAGTGGGACTTTCCACCTACTTGGTAGCTCTCTAGTCTCATGGTTTAGTAAAAAGCAAGTCAGTGTTGCATTATCCACAACCGAAGCGGAATATGTAGCCGCCGGTAGTTGTTGTGCTCAAATTCTTTGGATGAAGCAACAACTCGTGGACTATGGCCTTAGTATCAATCACGTCCCTCTTCGTTGTGATAATACTAGCGCCATAAGCTTGACTAAGAACCCCATTCTTCACTCAAGGACGAAACACATTGACATTAGGCATCATTTCATTAGAGATCATGTTCTCAAAGGTGATGTTGAAATTGAGTTTGTTGAAACACACAACCAATTAGCCGACATTTTCACAAAACCTTTAGAGAAAGAGTCGTTCTTCCGCATTCGAAGTGAACTCGAAATCCTTGACTCCACGATGATCTAAGTTATACATCTAAACTTATTAAACGCTTACTAACTTGAGCGTTGGAGAACTTTTCTCTTTTTTTGCAGGTACCCCGTTCATGAAATCAGGGGAACCATGCAAACAGCGATGTCGAGGAGACCAAACAGCGCTGTTGAGAGAAACACCGTCAACCAGTTTGTGCCAACAGCGCTGTACAACACGCCAACAGCGCTGTCCCAGGGAGTCCCTTACTCTTCACTTTCCAGAAACTTTTTGAACATCGCTGTTCCAACCCAAAACACCTTGTTTTCAACCAAAACCTGAAACTTTTTAAACAGCGCTGTCCCACTTTCAACATCGATGTCCACTTTTACAAATTTTTTTTCTATCGTAAAACAGCGATGTAGAGAAACCCAACAGTGCTGTTCTAATGGGTTCAACCCCTTACACAATTCCAGAATGATTTGGAACATCGCTGTAGGGAACCCAACATCGCTGTCCTTTTAACACTTGTTTTTAAAACTTGACGCATAACAGCGCTATCCAGAGGCTCAACAGCGCTGTCCCAACAGCGATGTAGCCTTTGGAACATTGCTGTTCTGGATAGATTTTTCAAAAAAATATCCATTGGCACCAGCATTAATTGATCCAACAGCCACATTTTTGAAAATCTGGACGTTGGAGACCTCTTTCTCTATAAATTGGGACCTCCTCTCTTCACTTTTACACACACAAACACAATTCTCTTCCACATCCTTGCTTATTTCATCATTTCTACTCTCTTCTCTTGAGATTTCTTCATCATGGGCAAAGATAAGAACAGGGCAGGAGCTTCCGGCAAATCCAAGGCCAAATCCCAGGCGCCTACGACATCCACCGAGGAACGCCTCTACTATGGTGACGGGTCATACCTTTGGTTTGATTCCGAGGAGGAACGCACCCGTTTCCTCACCTTCTTCTCTAAACGGGTTGTGGCTCCTCCACGGATCATCCCGGAGTGCTACCCGGAGCTGCAGGGCTACGACGACCTCGACGCGCAGCTTCATCAGGCCGGCCTTTGGCCTTTCGTCTCCCGGGCTCGGAAGGAGATCAACCCGGCGCTGATTCGGGTCTTCTACTCCAACCTCCGGCGTGAGGGCGACGTCCTCTATTCTCTGGTCAAGAGCACGCCGATAAAACTTTCAATTGAGCAGCTTGGGCGCATCGCCGGCCTCCCCTACCAAGGCGACGACGTCTCCCGCTATGGCGGAGAGGACTGGGTGCTCAACAACGAGGGCCTTATCCTCAACGAGCTTGGGATCACCGAGCTCATCCGCCATGCCTCGGGCCGCCCAACCATCCACTCCGCTAACCCCGAAGGCCGTCTTCTTCTCTACATCGTCTCCCGGATCATCAAACCCAGGAAGCACGGCCACACCATCATGTCCGGTGAAGATCTCAAGCTCATCCATGCGATCATGCACTAGGCCCCAATCAATTGGGCAAAGTTTGTCATGCTCAACATGACGATTGCCGCGTCCACCGACCACGATCACCTCCTCCCGTACCCGTTCGTGGTGATGGACATCCTTGAATGGTTCAAGGTGACCACCACCGTTGGCCCACTCACAAAGGCCACGAAGATTTGGGCGATCAGCACCCAAACCTTCAAGAATCGGTCGAACAACGCCAGACCTACCACTGCCGTGCACCGGCGCCGTTCTGCTGCTGGCCCAGCCGAAGCCCAGGCCCGGGCCAACCTTGCCTCCATCGCCAACTCCCTCAACCGGCTTCACTTCAAAGTTGACGGGATGGATGGCTACCTTGAGCGGCTCGACGAGGCTGTTCAACGCCAAGGGCACGCCATGAACGCATACTTCCAACGCGTTAACTACGTCCCCCCACCGTACCATGGCACGTTCTTTGGGCAAGTGTACGGTGACGAGGACGAAGAGGATGGCTCGTACGCCCTGTCAAGCTCCCCGGACAAGGACGAGTTCGACGACGCTGTTGACAGTGATGAGATGGACGTCGACGACGACGAGGAGGAAACCGAAGACGAAGACTAGGCCGCCCCTAGAATTTCTCTCTTTTATTTTAAATTATCATGTCTCTTAATGCTTCCGTTGTACTCCGCTATTTCCCATCTTCAATAAATAAAAGTTATCTTTTATCTTTTTGTTAATGTCAAAAGGGGGAAGAAAAGGGCTATGCATATACTAAGGGGGAACGCCTCTAAAAACGAGACCGTTTGATTTTAATCCGACTAATTTCTTTTAAGCACAAATTAAGGAGGAACTTTTTCCCAACATTTTGAAAATCAAATATCCCTTGATATGCATATCCCCGTCTTGTTTGCCATTATCAAAAAGGGGGAAATTTTTGGAACACGGGTTTACGCCTATGTCGTACTAAGCCGTGTTCGTTTTATAACAGGTTTTGATAATGCCAAACCGCCGTGACAATAACAAGGTTAAACTGAGCAAAACAAAGGCGAAGGAACATAGCATGATGAACTGAGAACCAAGAACCAAGAATCAAGAAGAAAGACTTAGAATTGTATTGAGTCGGTTTTAATGTGATCAAGACCGGCACAAACATTCAAAACATGGCTCTCTAGGCTCATTTCATCAAAATATTTTTTGCATATTCAAAATGATTTTCTTAAGTCTTAAACCTGCCTGAAAACACTTGGAGTTCGCCCAAACCAAAAACCATGCCATCCGGCGTTCGGTTTTCAGAAATCGGCGTTTGGCACTCGGTTTTCGGCATTGGTTTTTGGCGTCCCAACCAACCAAATGGTTTTCAACTTTTTATGACTGGTTTTTACTTCTGGGCATATTTAAATAGTTCTCCAACAAAAACGCTTCAAAAACCACCTTTCGTTTTTGGTCGTTTAGTGAAAACCATGCGAAACGGCGTAAACTTGGCTAGCCGTGGTTTTCAACTAAATGACGTGGTTTTCAAAATGTTTTACTTGATTTCTTAGCAAAATGCATTAAAAACAAACATTTTCAATACTTGGTTTTTATTTTAGAGAACTTACATTTTTGACATCGGCTAACGGCGTGACTAAACCAACCATGGGTCTGGCTAAACCAGCCCAACAACAATGTTGAGGTAACCAACAGCGCTGTCTGGCTTGGGTAGCTAAAAACATGGTTTGGCGTTAAGGCCTCCAACAACGATGTTGGACATTAGACATCGCTGTTGAGCCAAGGTTGGATTTCCAGAAACTTCTGGAACAGCGATGTAGGCTTCCCTACAGCGCTGTCCAACCTAAGCCAAAGATATTGTGCATTGGCAGAAAGTTTTTGGACAGCGATGTTGACCCAGAAACAGCGCTGTCATGACAAACTTCCATCTTCAAAGGCAGGCCTAAACAGCGATGTTCTAGTATGGAACATCGATGTAGAGACCTGACCGTTGGAAGGAATTTAAGGCTAAAACTTTCCTTGTTTGGAAGTCAACAGCCAAAACAGCGATGTAGGGATTTTAGACATCGCTGTTGGCATGACCGTTGCTTCCCATTTTTCAAAACGCAAGCCTAGAACAGCGATGTCCAAGCCTAGGACAGCGCTGTCTGGGTGAATTTCAACAGATCCAATTTTCATCAAATCCCACAAATTGTGCCAATCACCCCTTAAATACTTTGGTCCGTTGGAGCCTATTTTTCTACTATAAAATGGGGTGTTTGGGTCTGTTTTACACATCACATTACTTCACAACTCCTACTCTTTCATTGCAAATCATTCTTCAATTATTCATAGCTTTTGAGAGCCATTTTTTCTGAAGCTTGTGTTGTGTTCTTGAGCGTTCTTAGTTTACTCATTATCCACTCTAAAAGAGAGTATTGTTCTTGAGTGTTTTTAGTGTTCTTAAACACTTGACAAGAGAAGGTATTTCTCTTGTTGTTCGAAGGAAGGGCTATTTCCTTCGAAGGTTCGTTGAAGTTCGTGTGACTTGAATTCTCAAATTGTACGGGTTTGTTAAGCACCGTTAAGCTAAACGAGGTAGTAGTGTAGCTCGAGAGAGTCTCTCGGAAGGCTGGATTAGCCACAAGTTGTGGTGAACCAGGGTAAAATCGGTGTGCCTCTTATTCTTTTCTTTACTTCTCATTTATTCATCTTTTTATTCCTACGATTTTTGATCAAACGCTATTCACCCCCCTCTAGCGTTAGTCTCTTATTCTAACAAAACTCGATGAAAATGGAGTAGTCACTAGAAACAAAGCTAGGCTTGTAGCTAAAGGCTACAATCAAGAAGAAGGCATTGATTATGAAGAAACTTATTCACCGGTTGCACGTTTAGAAGCTATTCGTTTATTACTTGCATTTTCATCTACGATGGATTTTAAACTTGATCAAATGGATGTTAAAAGTGCCTTCCTTAATGGTATCATTCAAGAGGAAAGGTATGTCGAACAACCCCTGGGGTTCGAAGACTATGAGTTTCCCGAACATGTCTTTACACTCAAAAAGGCACTTTACGGTCTCAAACAAGCACCTCGTGCTTGGTATGAACGGTTAAGCCAATTTCTTTTGGACCATGAGTTCAAACGGGGTCAAGTTGATACTACTCTTTTCATCAAGAAAGATAACAAAGACATCCTTTTGGTTCAAGTTTACGTAGATGATATCATATTCGGTGCTACTAACGAAGTTTTGTGCAGGGATTTTTCCGATATGATGCAACGCGAATTTGAAATGTCGAAGATGGGAGAATTGAAATTCTTCTTTGGGCTGCAAATTAGACAATGCAAAGAAGGAACATTCGTGTGTCAAACGAAATATTGCAGGGAATTGCTCAAGAGATTCGACGTTACCGAATCCAAATCCATTGACACGCCAATAAGCACCTCTTGCTATCTCGACAAGGATGAAAAAGGTAAAGAGGTACATATAAAGCGCTACCGAGGTATGATAGCCTCTTTACTTTACCTTACCGCGAGTAGACCGGATATCATGTACTCCGTTTGTATTAGGGGAGAGCATCAGTTTGGTTCGGTCGGTTTCGCCCAAAAACCGAAGTAACCGAAAATAGAAATTACTCAGAATAACCGACCGAAACCGAACCGAATTAGTTTTAAAACCGAACAAACCGAACCGAGGAAAACCGATGGGTTCGGCTGGTTTGAAAAAACCAAAAGCTTCATCCCTAAAAGGTTAAAACCTACTGCATACTATATGCTGCAAGAATAGAAGCATATTATCTTATTCCAACGAGAAGAAGATAAACAATTAGAACACGGACCACATATTGGCGGACACATACACCACACAAAATCGAAAACCAGGCAATCGGCACAGGAGTTTACAACCGACGGAGAAGGTGAGGTAGATCCGGAAATGATTAAGTCGAGGTTTTGAGGAAGGAGACGGGCGGCGGACGATGTAAGGAGTCCAGGTCTTGAGGTAGGAGACAATGGAGTCGAGGTTGTAACTTTCTCTGTAAAATATTTGGGTTGGGAGACTAATGACGGAGATGGTGAGGTAATGACTAGTGACCTACCCACTTTGGGATTTTAAAGTAATGGATTGGGCTGTAACTGAAAATATTTGGGTTGGGCTTAGATGTATTTAATAAACATATATGGGCTCGGTTATTCGGTCGGTTCCGGTTAACAAGGCCTAGAACCGAAACCAAAACCAATAACCCGAATTAACCAAATATTTTAACTATTAAAACCGAAAACTGAATTTAAAATTGCAGTCGGTTCGGTTAAATTGAATCGGTTAATCGGTCGGTTTGGTTAAATTGCTCACCCCTAGTTTGTATATGCGCTAGGTATCAATCATGTCCTAAAGAGTCACACTTGGTTGCGATCAAAGGATAATGCGATATCTTGCGGGCACATTGTTGGCTATTCCGACTCAGATTTTGCAGGTTGCAAACTCGATAGGAAAAGTACCAGCGGTACTTGCCACTTATTCGGTCATTCGTTAATCTCGTGGTTTAGTAAGAAACAGGTTAGTGTTGCACTTTCCACCACCGAAGCGGAATATGTCGCTGCGGGAAGTTGTTGTGCCCAAATTCTTTGGCTAAAACAACAACTAGTGGATTTCAGCCTTATACTTGATCACATCCCAATTAGGAGTGACCATATGAGCGCTATTAGTCTAACGAAGAACCCCATTCTTCACTCACGGACTAAACACATAGAAATTAGGCATCACTTGTAACGCCCCAAAATATACCCTAAAATTTATTGAATTAAATATTCAAAATTTGTTTTGATTAAAATAAATTGTTGTTGGGCTTTGGGCTTGAATAAAATATATATTGATATCCAATAAACATAATTGGGATAAATCTCATAGAGATAAATCCAACATGTTGATTTATTGTGTGATCTTGATTGAGAACCTGAGTACAGACCCAAATTAAGAATAAATGAAGAAATTGTTTATAATGTGAACTTCGAAATGATTTATTGAAATAAATCATGGAAATAAATAATATGAATTAAAAGTGAGAACCTTTTTGAGTACAGGTCAATTAAACCAATTTTGACTCTGTCAAAGTCAACCACCCAAAAATATGATGTCGGAAAAAGTATAACGAATAAATATAAAAATTATATCGTTGGATAGAGTTTAATTGCACGATCGCAACGGTGCAAACGGATTTCAATTCGGAGAAAGTTGTACCAAAAAGTGTACCCCGACTTGAACCAAAATTAGTCCCAATCAAGGACAGCGCCTCCTACTCCACTCAGCCGATCAGGATGCATTCCTACGCAAATCCTACACAGCAAATGTTGTCACCTTCCCCATTCTCTTCCTATATAAGGCCACCATCAACCCTCTCATTCCTCACCAAAAACTAATGAGTTTAGTACCAAAGTGTTCCTTAGAGTGAGGAGAACATGCTGCTGTAGTTGGTGGCCACCGAAGTCACCGGAGTTGGGAGTTATCATCGCCGGAAGTTTCGCCGGAAAATTCTCAAAACCTTCGATAAGCTTCGAGGTAAGCCCATAGATATATCTAGTGACTAGAATGTTCGTATAGATTGTTTTTACGTTCATAAACGGTCGTTTGGTTGAGTTTTGTGTTTGACATGTTTGAATAACCAAGAATCATAAACCAAGAAATTGTTGTTAAAACTACGAATTAATGACTCTAAAATGATCTGTGAACATTGGAGAACAATCCTATATAATTTAATTGAAGTTTGGTAATTAAAAATGATAATGTTAAAAATTGAACAGAGGAAGAAGATGATGAAAAGTGGCCGAAAATCGATTATTTCCTTCCTAATAATCGATTAAAAATTTGTTGTTTGAAGTCAGTATATTAAAAAAAATATACATAATCGATTACTCTAATTATAAAAATCGATTTAATTGTATTAATCGATTATATAATAACTAAAAATTGATTTTAAGTATTAATTGATTATTTAAAGTATAAAAATCGATTTTTAGCAATTAATTGATTATTTAAAATATAAAAATAGATTTTTAGCTATTAATGGATTATTTTAAATATAAAAATCGAATTTTAGGTATTAATTGATTATTTTAAAAATAAAAATCAATTTTTCTCAAGTCCAGATCCTGTTCCGAAAATATTCTAAAAATATATGCTCTAAAATCCACCAATTGATTATGTTCATTGGAAAAATGATGTACCATAATAAAAATGATGTTTTTAACAAATAAAAACATTACGTGATGCCTGACGGTAAGTTAGGGTGTTAACACCTGAAGCTAGGCCGCTAATTGTTATTGAATATTATGTTGATTAATGATTATGGTAATGAATATTGATTGATGATTATGATGATTAAATCTTGATAAATGTTCTGATTAAATATAGTAATTATGAATGATTAAATCATAATGAATATATTGATGATTGTGAAAATAATATGTATTGTTAAGGGTATCTAGAAGACCTCTAAGATATACTCATGCTAATGTTGATTCGAAAGGTATCTAGAAGAACTCTAAGATATACCTATATAAGTTAGGCCTTGCGGGTATGATGCCCGGTGGCTAGGGTTAAAACGTACGTACGGGATCCAAGAACCAAACTTGAGTACCTACTCGTTTGGGGGTACCACCCGTCCAACAGTGAACACTACGCTGTCGGTTTTTGGTTGGCCTTAAGTGAAGTTAAGTTTAAGATTTTCAAAACCCTTTTATCTTAAACTAGGCCTAGCTTAAGGATTATTTAGGAATATTTTATACTGGAATATAGTTTAATTATTAAACTATAATTCGTTTAAGGGTTGACAAATATTAAAGTGATTGGCCTTAAACTAAGAATTGTTTAAGGATATTGTCGAATGTTGAATATTGAATATGAATGAATATTGAATGATGATTATTGAATTGAATATTGTGAATATTATAAATAACCGATGAACGTCGAATATAAATATAAATGTTGAATAATGAATGATGAATACTGACTAATCATTATTGAATATCTGAACTGAACATTATGTGCATGATATCAAATGATTTGATTATGAATTTAGATTCAGTTTATATGGATGTTCGACACATTAGATATGCTTACTCAGCTTCAACGCTGAGCGTGTAGTATGTTTTATTTGCTACACGTAGGTTAATAGAAAGAATGAAGTGACGTGATCCTGGAGGCAGACGGAGGCGAGATTGTCGGAATGGATGTGATGGTTTTGAATTAAAGAACATAAATAAATTATGTTTGTATTATGATTTGTTAAGCCTCCGCAATATTGAAAACTCCGTACTGTTTATATTATGAAAAATATTATTGTGATAAATAAAAGTGTTTGAAATGTTTTAAATTTTTACGATTAGCAAGTTAATACTTTAATCTGAAAGGGGCTGCAGACCTGGACGGATTAGGGTGTTACATCACTTCATGCGAGATCATGTCCAAAAGGGAGATGTCACAATTGAGATGTCACAAAAGAGAGTTTCTTCCACATTCGAAACGAAATTTGAATTTTGGATATCTCTATGAATTAATTCATTCTTTTATTGACTTTACTAATTTGAGCGTCGGAGGAACGATAAAT
Source organism: Cuscuta australis (assembly GCA_003260385.1). Taxonomy (NCBI): domain Eukaryota; kingdom Viridiplantae; phylum Streptophyta; class Magnoliopsida; order Solanales; family Convolvulaceae; genus Cuscuta; species Cuscuta australis. The sequence continues at coordinate 5,651,538 of NQVE01000076.1, read as the reverse complement.
TTTTCAGGTATCTCTTCCCTTGGTATCAAATCTGAATTGAACCTGATGATCTTTTCAATTTATCTGTCAATTTTTTTTAATCGATTACTTCTTCAAAAGGAAATCGATTAGACCCGTCTATGCCTTGTAATTGATTAATTGACTTCTATTTAATCGATTAAATCCATCAGAGCAAACTTTTTTGACTTTGCTTCATTTATTAATCGATTAATTCCTTTTTCCTAATCAATTAGAAGTCGATTGGTCTCAATATGGATATCCATCGCAAACCTAATCGATTAAATCATTCGTACAAATTGATTAATATTCGAGGTTCTGTTTAATAAAGTCAGACCGTGTTTTCGTCTTCTACGCCATCTCAGTTTTATAAAACCTCAGCCGTGTGAACCCCTAGCTTTCTCCTTCAATTTCATCTCCGATTTTCATCATCAATTCCATCCATTTGTTCACCAAATTTCATCAATTTCGAAGAGGAAAGATTCCAAGGTGCAAAAACCCTACCTCGCGTCAAGAATCTGCAGCTGAAGAAGAGGACTGTCCATGGCGTTGTGACGGGAGCAAGTACATTCACATCCAAACCGGTCTCGCCTTCAACACTGGAGCATCAGTCGAGAGATTCCACAACATCTTTCTCCTGAAGGAGATCATTCCACCGAAGATTGTGGACAAAGAACTCTCCAAGACGGCAACCTATGCCCCGAGCAAGTCACTTTTCTCTCAGCAAGGTTTGCTCCATTTCATCCATTTGATGTATGAATTCTTTTGTCCAAATCTTATACGTCAATTTTACTCCAATCTTCATACCACTTTGGGAGACTCGCCATCTCTCATCTCCTATGTTGACGGCAAAACTGTTTTCGTTGACGGTGCCAATTTGACCACTCTCTTTGGCCTTCGTAGAGGTGAAATTACCGACAACTTGGATGAAACATTCCAAGATGAGGCAATTTGGAGACAACTCGGGTTAGATCATCGTGACCTCAAGTTTAGAAATTTTAGCAACCCGAGTGTCATTAACCTCACTTTGATTCAACGCGTCCAGCAATACATCTTCTATTATGTTTTGTTGCCCCGTGATTCGAACCATGGCGTTGTCAACAAGGACGACATTCGATTGTTTCACGTCCTGTTGAACAATGTCAAATTTGATTGGGTTCACTTCTTTCTCGTTGCACTTAGAGATGGTACTCGCTTTTCACATCTTCGTTTTGCCATCCCTGTCATGCATATCCTTGCTCACTGCAAAGTGGATCTTACTCGGGACACTCGGGTGCCGGTGAAGAAGACTTGTTTCATCAAGGACACCAAGTTCACTCGGATTGTCTTTCGCAAAGAGAGAACCGGCGAGCAAAATCTGGAACTAGTAGTCGCAGATGAAGAGGAGAGCGAGAACGAAGCAGAGTCATCTCGTTCCGGAGGTAGTCGAACCTCGTAACACGTCACCCGCCAACGCAGGACTCGTCCGAGAGAAGAAGCACCAGAACCTTCTTAGGTGAAGAGGATCTTTGACACTCTCACGAGCATTCGAGATGACGTTCGCCAGCTCAACGAGAGGATGACTCGTTTCGAGCAATCCCGCTCCTTCCGTGGTCCGCATCACAGCTTTAGCGGAGGAGCTCGTTCGGCGCATTCTCTTTAATTCTGTTGGCGTTGTTTATGTGATGACTTATTATGATACATTGTTAATTGTTCTTGTTTTTTTTGACACTTTTGGTGGATGACGATATTGCTTTGGATAATGCTAATTATTGTTGTTAATTGATGATGTTAATTGTGCATTGATATCTTTGTTGGTTTGGCAATATGGTTCTCTTTTAGAACATATTGTCCCTTTGTGTCTTTTTGTTAGAAGTTCTCTTATTAAAAGAAAACTCTTACAATTTTTTTTCTATCCTTCACAATCCCGACATCGATTAATGGGGAAGGTTATCGGTTGATAATGTCAAAAGGGGAAGGAAGGAGAGTTGATAAAAACGTTTTTCAGCTAATTACTCCGAATTTTCTACTGCACTTCAAAATCTCTGGTATGTTCTCAAACTTCTCAGGCTTTATCCTATTCCTTGCTTGATTCTAGACGGTCAATTCGAGGTTGAAACGCCCCGACATTGAGCTGTTGTTGGGATTTTATTGGCGAAATGTGCGAATCTTTGGGGGTAGATGTGTAGTCTCTTGGGAGGTTTAGTTCGATTGAAGTGATATGAGGTGTTGAATATGAGCGATGGAGGTAGGGAGAATGTAAGAGGGGGTAAGTACAACTGTGGGGCATCGAAGAAGAAGAAGAAGGTTGGGGTGAAAGACAAATTTGCCCATGCTATTGCTAGAGTTGCGGTTTCACAGATATTGGAGGGTATAGGGTTTCAGAACACCCACCAGTCTGCGTTGGACACTCTTTCCGATGTTGCTGTCAGGTACATTCAAGATGTAGGAAAATATGCCAATTTATGTGCAAATTCAGCAGGTAGGAGCCATTGTAAATTGTTTGATGTGATTGAAAGCTTGGAGGATTTGGGCTCCTCCCAGGGGTTTTCTGGTGCCTCTGATGTTAATCACTGTGCTTTAAGCTCAGGAGTACTCAAGGACATCATTCGGTTTGTGGATGAAACTGAGGAAATCCCTTTTGCCCGCTCTATTCCCAGGTTTCTAGCGGTTAAAGAGCATAAACTAAATCCCACTTTTGTGCAAACTGGAGAAAACCCTCCCGAACATGTACCTGCTTGGTTACAGCCATTTCCAGATCCCGAGAGTCTCAATTCGGTGGAAAAGAAAGAAATAGATGCCAGGACTGTCATGTCCGAGCCGGTTGAAGATAGGAGAATTGAGAAAAGGCCTATGCTGAATTTGAGCCAACATTTGGGTGCTAGTGGCCGTGAAGATGCTGCGGAGGAAAAAAGAGTAGCTGAATGTAACCCATTTCTTGCAACGCCTCTGCAATATTGGGAGAAAGAGGTCTCCCAAGTTCTCATTCCAGCTAGACATTTTGATAACACCTTTATGCCACAATCAAATCAGCCAATTACAAGATTCCATGACTCTGTGCTGGAAGCCTCTGTTCCCTCTGTTGAAGCAGTTCAGAGCAGGCCAACTCATCATGAGGATGGAGGGAAAAGTGTTCTCGGGGAAAGGAGAAATGCAGTGAGATTTCGGTTAGAAAGTGGAAGAAGAGCATTTGGTAAAGCAGCAAGCCTATGGTCCGACGGTGATGAGGAACTGGACTCTCCACCAATTAATGATCATGAGAAGGTTAACGGTAAAAGAATCTCTGAGGAAATTCTCATAAGTTCCAAGAATATCTCACAGGAGCAGGCTCAATTGTAAATTAGGCATGTTTTGTTAGACCTAGTATACTCTTTTAGCAAACTGGGAGGCAGACTTTGCCAATCATTGTAGAGGATATATGTGTCCGTATATGAGGTTTTACAGACTGCTGGAGAGGTATTTTTCCCACTTAATGATCCATTGAGATGTGTTATTATTAGACATTTCATTGATGAAAGTCTTTTTCTATATATATATATATATATATATATATATATATATATATATATATATATATATATATATGAAATTTAAATGGTGTATAACATATATTTGATATTATACAATAAAAAACAATTTCATTCCACCCGTGTATGACACCAGTTAAAATACTAGTACTCGTAAATACACCACAATCGTCAATTATTGCAGATCTTTTATGATTGTCTACCATCATCAATATCCTCTTTCCTTCTAGGTTTCACGGTATTCATTGAATTCCTCCCTCTACGATTAGATGAAACCTAATTGGATTCAATTGTTTTTGGGTTTTTGCTCAAGACTTTCAAATTTGTTTTTCATAAAATCACATATGATTTGATGTTCGTAATCTTAATTACATTGGGATTTTATCTTGGTTTGCTTCGATTTGTAGTATATAATGATAGTGTATATATGATAAATCACAAAATGTCATATTTTGTAACACCCCAACCCGCATGACCCAAACCCGTGAGACAGCGGATCGGTGTGCTACTGAATTGGTATCCGAATTTGCGACATTTTCAAAACAATTTTAAACAAACATTCTATCCATGCATATAAGAATCCATCGGAGTAATTTAAAATAATGCGGAAGCCTTTTTAAAGTCAAACAACTTGGGAGTTGCCCGAAAACGTAATAAGCATTAAAGTTAATTGAATAAAACATAATCAACAGATTAAAGTGACAGCCACGCCATCGTACATCTCCTCCTCAACGCCCTCTGGGATCGGCTCTAGGTTCATCTGTCTGATCACCTACGGACAGCAAAAGAAAACAACGCTATCCGCTCAGCATTGACGCTGAGTGGTACTCCATTGAAGCACAAGAATAAATAAAATAATTCAACAATTAAGATCGTGCATATGTTTATCTTCTTAATAAAAATCTATTCCACTTTACATTTGGTTCTTTAGACGGTTGACCAACAGTCAACTTATTTTCTTTCTTTTCAAAACGATTTAGGTGTTACGGGTTTCCCATTGACTCTTTGACCACCGGTCAAACCAATTTAGACTTTCATCAAAATCAAACCAATTTAACATTTATTCCCTATGTCGGAGATAGCCTCAATCCGTAATACCGAAGATGGCCTCAATTCGGTGGAGGTAGGATCCCCTGGGCGATGGCCTCAAACCCAAGATCGCAGACCCTCGTGCACGTCTTAACCTCACTGGCCAGGCCCTGCAGCCGCCCGAGCGTTGGCCAGTTTCTATGTTTGACACAATAACCCAATTGACCTTATTCACCAGTTAGAATTAATTAATTAACTTAACTAATTCGTTAAAGTTTGGATTCAACCATTCGGTCAAACCTACGACAACAGCGTATCCAGTCAAAGCCTAGGTCAAACATGACCTAACCCAAGTCAAAGTCAAACCTGTTCAGTCAATTCACAATCCTCAACAATTCAATTCAAACAATCAATTTAATTCAATTAACCAATTTAGCCAAATTATAGCATAAACACATATAACGATCCAAACCATTAAATCTATTCTGAATGCTATTAACTTCATAGTACGGACCTGGATTACGTCGAAATCGAATCGATAGCTCGAACGGAAGGCAAATCGACGAAATCAACCGAACGGGTCAAATCGAGTCAAAGTACGAAATTGACCAATCAATCCGGCGTGGGGGTTAATCAGCCGGCGATATCAACTCGGGGCAGCGGCCCGATGCGGCGACGGTGACGGACGCCGGCGACAGTGGCGTAGCGGCAGCTCAACGCCGGTGAGCAGCGACTGGCGGCGGACGACCGGCGAAGGTGAAACCACAGCTGTAAGCTCGGCGGCGGCGGCGGCTGGAGTCTCGGCGACGGCGGCGCTGCGCTCGACGGCGAGGAAGGTCGCCGGCTGTGGAGGCGACGTCCGGCGCTTGGCGTGGCGGTGCTGCAATCCGTCGGCGATGAGGCAGCGGCAGATTCCGGCGACGGCGCTGGAGGCGAAGGAGGCAGCGGTGGCGGCGATGAGCGACCGGCGCTGGCTCACGGCGGTGAGCGACGTCCAGTGGCGAGACGCGGCGGCGCTATACTCGACGGCGAAGATGGCGGCGGCTACCTGCGAAGGTGAAACAGCGGCGGCGACCGGCTGGGGAAGGCGACGGCCGGCTGGAGATGATGCTGGCAAGCTCCCGGCGGCAGGGCTGGGCGGCGAGGCTGGGCGGAGAAGAGAGAAGAAGAAGGAAGGAGAAGGAGAAGAAAGAAAAAGAAAGAAGAGGAGAGAAGAAGAACGAACGAAAAAGAAGATAAGATAGGGTTTGTGTGGTTTAGGTTTATTTAATGGTCCCATTCCAAAAAGGATTGGGATTCGGACCCAAAATACCTGATTAAATTGTCATAACTTGAGCTCTGTAACTCCGATTCGCGAACCGTCTGAACCGACGCGATCACAAAAATATTTCCTACGAGATGACATAAAAGTTGGGCTTAAAATCCAAATTATAATTTTAACCCCTTATTGGGCCCAATTCGTAAACAATTGCTCTAACAATTAATTAATTCCTTTGGGCCAGGTTTCGGGGCGTTACAAGGAACTTCCTTCGAGTTTACAACAAGGGAACAACCTCCCTTAAAGTGTATGAAAACACTTAAACACTCAGGAATGAAACTCTCACAAAGAGTAGATATGAGTGAACTAGTAAACGCTCAAGAACACGACAATTTTCAAGAATTGGCTCTCAAATAGCTAAGAAAAAATAGGAGTGCTTATGCAATGAAAGAGTATTGAAATGTTGAAGAATTGTGTGTCAAATGAGAGGATTTGGGTGCCATTTTATAGCCAAAAATGGGATAAACCCGTTGCTAGAATTTCCAACAGGATGAAGACAAATTTTTCAGGGACACAGGCTGATAGTCGATTGTCAAAGCATGATAATCGATTATCCAAAGATTCTTTGTCCAAAAATTTAAAATTCTATTCGTTGGAGGACAACGGTAACCCAGATAATCGATTGTCAACAAGTGATAATCGATTATTGGTCCTCTCAGAAGATTCTGGGTTTTGGCTGCAAAGACTGATAATCGATTATTGCAAAACTGATAATCGATTATTGCGTGCTTCAGAACTTTGGAAGTTCAAAGCTGCAGTGGCTGATAGTCGATTGTCACTAAGGTGATAATCGAGTATCACCCAGCTAAAGTCTAGCCAGCTGAAACCCGTTTTGAAAAACCGAGCTCCAAAAACGAAGTGTTTCCAAAAGTAAAAACCAGGTTTGGAAAATATTGTATATGGTATTAAATAGTGAAAACAAGACTTGTTTGGTAAAAACCAAGTCTCCAAGGTCGTATAATGCGTACGTACGGTTTAGACCGTTTTTCACGTATTAGACCACGTACGGTAAAAACAGGGTTTAAAATATTGAAAACCACGGAGTTGGTTCGGGCGCCAAAAGCCGAACGCCGAAAGCCGAACGCCGACTTAGGTGGTTTTGGCTCTGAGCAAGGACCAGGGATTTTAACAATAAAAGAAATCATCAAAAATGTTTGTTTTGATGCACAAAAAATATTTTATGGATTGTAAAAATTGTTTTGATTATTTGAGAACCGAGACTTGAATATATTGTCGATTTTGATCACAAGAGACCGACTCGACTAAGTCTTCAATTCTTGATCTTGTCCTTGAGTCTTTTAGGTCTTGTTCCAAGCCATTCTTCACGCCGTGAGTTATTCAACGAAACTCTTTATATCCACGTCGGTTTAGCAATTATCAAAACCTGTCAGAAATGAACACGACTTTAGTTTATCGTACAAAGTGTGTTCCAACAATTTCCCCCTTTTTGATAATGGCAAACAAGACGGGGATATGCATAGGGTTTTGATCTTTTTGAAAAAAAATTCCCCCTTAATGTATGCATAGCCCTTATCTTCCCCCTTTTGACATTAACAAAAAGATTGTTAACAACTAAGATCATAAAGATTTTTATTAATTAATTAAGGGAAATAGCGGAGTACATAACGAAAGCATATTAAAAGATGGTAAAATAAGGAAGAGAAGAAAGTAGAGCTAGAGCTCTAGAAATCCGGGGAAAGATCATTGAGAAGTTGTTCTTCGTCAATGTCTTCTTCTTCATCTTCATCTTCGTCACCGTCGCCATCATCAGCTTCTTCTTCCTCTTCTTCTTCGTCCACCATGTCATCTCTACCAACGCTTTGAGTCCCACTTTGATTCCCGTGCCTCACGTGGAATGGAGTCATGAATGAAGCGGGCTGTGGAGAATCGGGGAGGGAGAATCTCCCGGTGCTCAAATTTCTCCGAGAACCGCGTCGCCTCTTCGTGGTCGTCGAACCAAAGGAACGACCCGTCGAGGTACTTGTGCGCCGGTGGTGGAGGAGCCGAGGAAGAAGCCACGTTCTTGCTGGTGCGGGAACGCTTTCTTTGACCGCCTGCCATTGCAACAAAGAGTAGGGGGCAGAGCAAGGCAAAGAGAAAATTGCAGGAATTTGGAAAGAAAATGAAGAATAGGAGCAAAAATGATGAATTATGATGAATATATGGAGAAAGTATGATTTGAGTGAGTATAAAATGAATAGAAATCACCAATTTATAGAGTAGAAGCCTTGGAGATTCGTAGAGGTGGTCAAACAGGCATTAATTGCTCTCCAAACGACTAGAAAACGGTCAGATTTTTGAAAATCTACCGTTGTAAATCAATTTACATAACCTGTAAATCGATTATCTAGGTTTTCAGATTCTCCGCCGAAGGAACTGCAGGCTTCAATAATCGATTTCTGCCTGGTTGTAAATCGATTATTGTAGTTTGCGCCTGAGTTGCCTTTAACTTCTGCAGGCTTAAATAATCGATTATCATGACTTGGAAAATCGATTGTTGAGGTTTTGCGATGGATTTACTCCAAACTTCTGCGGACAGTGATAATCGATTATCTCAGGGTTGTAAATCGATTTACACTCAGTCCTGGGAACTAGAAATCGATTTCTTTTGTCCCCCCTGACTTTGACACCTGAAAATAAAATTAAAAAAAGAGCCCTGCAAAAAGAATTAAAAACGTCTCCGACGTTCAAGTTAGTAGGGACCAAAAATAATAATTAATGCACAATTTAGATCATCGTGGAGTCAAGGATTTCGAGTTCACTACGAATGCGGAAGAACGACTCTTTATCTAAAGGTTTTGTGAAAATGTCGGCTAATTGGTTGTGTGTTTCAACGAACTCAATTTCGACATCACCTTTGAGAACATGATCTCTAATGAAATGATGCCTAATGTCAATATGTTTCGTCCTTGAGTGAAGAACCGGATTATTCGTCAAGCTTATGGCACTAGTATTATCACATCGAAGAGGGACGTGATCGATACTAAGGCCATAATCCACAAGTTGTTGCTTCATCTAAAGGATTTGAGCACAACAGCTACCGGCGGCAACATATTCCGCTTCGGTTGTGGATAACGCAACACTGACTTGCTTCTTGCTAAACCATGAGACTAAAGAATTACCAAGCAAGTGACAAGTCCCACTCATACTCTTACGGTCTAATCTACAACCGGCAAAGTCCGAGTCGGAATAGCCAAAAAGATGACAAGGAGACCCCTTGGGGTACCATAGTCCAACGTTCATTGTACCAACAAGATACTTCATTATCCGTTTCACCGCCATTAAATGCGATTCTTTCGGACAAGATTGATACCTTGCACATAAACAAATGCTAAACATGATATCGGGTCTACTAGCGGTAAGATAAAGAAGGGATCCGATCATACCTCGATACTTCTTTACGTCTACTTCCTTACCCTTTTCATCTTTTTCCAAGTGCTCGGAGGTGCTCATTGGGGTAGCCATTGCTTTGGAGCCATCCATTTCAAATCTCTTTAGGAGCTCCTTGCAATACTTTGATTGACAAATGAAGGTTCCTTCCCTTATTTGTTTGACTTGTAAACTCCAAGAAGAAATTGAGTTCCCCCATCATGGACATCTCAAATTCATTTGTCATTAAGTTTGAAAATTCCTTGCACAAAGATTCGTTAGTAGCACCGAATATAATGTCATCTACGTAAACTTGCACCAAGAGGATGTTATCGTTTTTACTCTTGATAAAAAGTGTAGTGTCAACCTTCCCCCTTTTGAACCCGTTGTCCAAAAGAAATTTGCTCAAACGTTCATACCAAGCACGAGGTGCTTGTTTAAGACCGTAGAGTGCTTTCTTTAGTTTATAGACATACTCCGGGTGCTCAAAATCCTCAAAGCCCGGGGGTTGATCAACATACACTTCCTCTTGAATAAAACCATTGAGGAAGGCACTCTTAACATCCATTTGGTATAGTTTAAAATCCATAGACGAAGCAAAAGCGAGTAATAAACGAATAGCTTGTAAACGTGCTACCGGTGCATAAGTTTCTTCAAAATCAATGCCTTCTTCTTGATTGTAGCCTTTAGCTACGAGCCTAGCTTTGTTTCTAGTGATTATTCCATTTTCATCGAGTTTGTTACGGAACACCCATTTCCAGGAAGGACGAAAGGTCTAGGGGGGACAAGCAGGTTTGAAGGGTAGTTCTGCAGCTGTATAGGCCGGCAGAACCCTGACCACCGGCCGTCTAGGGCGACCACCTTTCTTCCCCGTCATGGAACGGGAGTGGTCGCCCCCAGCCTCGGCAAAAACCCACCGCCCTTCTCCTGCCAAGGAAGGACGGGGGGCGACTCACTTCTCTGTGAACCCCAACCAGCATCACCCAGACGAGGATGGAGATCCTGAAGCCGCTCGAGTTACTCCAGGTCGCCTAGGGGCCTTCCGGGGAGGTGAGCGACCAGTGGGGCGGGGTAGGGAAGAACCCAGTTCTTCCCCTACCACAACCTCATCTTTACGCCTCACTGGTGAACTGGTGCGACTTTCGTTAGTCCACCACTCCAGACTTGCGTAATATGCGCACTCATGCTCCAAGAGGGGTAGGTGCTCATTGTGGAAGCTCTCCCAGGCCATGCATTGCAGTGAATGGAGGGGGCATGGGGCATCCCAGTCAATCCGCCCGTCAGGCAGACGATTGGCGGAGAGGGCCTTGTACGCCTCGCTGAAGTCTTCATAAGGGTTTGGTGGTATTGGCGGCGGTTTCACCAATGGCCACTGCCAGCGAGGCAATCGGCGACAGAATTTGTAAGGGTCTAGCCCCCCCAATCATTGGAACAAAATGAAGGCTAGGGGGGCTTATAAATAGGCCCAGGTGAAGAAACCGAAGAGACGGTCAAGTCCCCAGGCAGCTGAACCGATAAAGCAGCTTTGAGCCGCGCGAAGGTCCAATCAGAGACTGCAAGAGGCATTGGGTCAGTTGGGCGGCACGCTGGCCAATCCTTAGATTTGGCCTGGTTAGGTAATTGGGCTGGGAGTAGAAGTTGGGCCCTAACGAAAACGCCCATGTTAACCAGCTAAGCTAAAGAAGAGAGCGCAGAAGTAAAACACAGAAAAAGAAAATCACATGGTAAATCCAGAAAATCAAACAACATAGGAGCCTTGTATCAAAACGACAGATCATTCCAAAAGGAAAAAAGAAAAAAAGCAAGTGTTTATGAAGCTGTGGTGGAACAACATGGGAGGTTAGACGGCCGAGCCAGAATGTCCACCCGCCTTGGACATGGCTAAGCTGACCCCGGGGTTCTGGTCGCCCTGTCCACCTTCCACTTCTTCTTCTTCCTCTTCTTCAGACGCGCTTGAGCTCCCTCCATCCAAGTAAGGACTGGGGTCGAACTCGGCCAAGGAACGGCAATGAGGGGGAAAGCCGAGGTCGGGGAGAGAGAATCCTTTGGGGAGCTGGGCCAGTTTGTCGCGGAAGACCTGTTGGGCACGGAAGAGTCCACAATTGAAGGACTTGGTCCCCTCCCTGACCATCCATTGAGCCCCAGGTTCAGTTTTGAGCCAAGCGGCTGTTAGCTCGTCCATCCGCTCCATCGCGACCATCGTGAAATCAGGAGAAGACTTGAAGTATTCCACCGTTTCCTCTGCGTGGTGGACCCGGTCGCTCCTCTCCACTTCCAACTGCTGGATCAGGTCAGACTTCTCCCTTTCCAGCTCGACCACGCGAGCAGAAACTGATTCCACCTCCGAGGACAAGGAGGCCTTGTCTGCCTCAAGGGCGACGCAGCGGTTCTCCTGGGAGGTTCTCTCCACAGCGAGCGCCGCGCAGCGATTTTCCTTCTCCTCCAGCTCCCTTGTGAGTCGAGTGATCTCCTCCTGTAAATCCTTCTGCCTGGCCTCCGATGTCTTCAACGCCTCGCCCAAGGCAGCTTAGTGGCCCCGTCTCCTACCGACCACCTTAATCATCCCCAGCGTGGCCTACACCAAGGCATGGGGGTTAAGAACGTAAAAAGAAGGAGGGGTGCAGAGAGAATCAGTGCAAGTACCTGGCTTAGCCTCAAGAGGACCATGTTATCAAGGTCGTCCTCAGAACCAGCCGAGATGCGGGCCTGGTCCTCCGCGGGCAGGGTGATCAGGGTCTCCAGCTGCACGTCCCCTAAGCTTTGGGGTAGAGGAGGAATGCAAAGCCTCGTCGAGCGACCCCCGGTTGCCACCTCGTAGGTCACCGCGGGAGGCGAAAGAGGTCGCTCCGAGGCAACACCTTGGGACAACCCAGCGAGGTCGCCACCCGGCATCACAGAGTGAGGAGGGGACTGGCCCGTCATTGTACCCGTTTCCAGGGTAGCATCATCCTAATCCTCCACTACAATTACAGCCGGCTCTCGGGAAGGACTCTCTCTTGGTGGGACGAAGAGCGTTTGCCCTGGCCCTTCCCCTCTCTCTTCCTCTTCCTCCCTGCAGTGAAGCGACTGAGTAGGAGATCGCCGTCCATCTCTTCTCCTGAATCTTGTAACTCCACTGGAAACAAAGGAAATGGTCAGCCTTGGAAAAAGATAAACCAAACATCCAGGCAAAAGAAAAGGTCAATTACCAAAAGGACCTCAGTCAAGACCTTCTTCAGGGATGTCCTTCAGCTGATCAGGCTGATGCCCCCCCGGGGATGTCCCTTAGTAGGTCGGGTTGGTGATGAAGCTCATCCCGAACAAACTCAAACCCCAACCCGGCAAGGGTTTCCTCTGTCACCACCTCTTTGATGTTCATAACTCCCTTATAGCAGAGTTGGCGAGTGATGGACAAAAGGGTGGCATCGGATGGGGGGCATGGGATGCGGCGGAAGGAAGGGCGCCCTGAACCCATGAAAGGAGATTCGGGCCCCGTCGAGACGAAAACGAAGAAGGGTTTCCAGTCTTTAGTCGACCCCTTCTTGTCACTAGCAAAGAGCTTACTGGACCTCTGGGAAAGGCTGGCATAGGACGCCCAATCCTTATGGCCCTTGGTTAGCTTGAAAGTGAATAGGAAGTGGTCCAAAGTTAGTTTCACCCCTACAACCTTACACCGGACCAGATAACCGGCGATGTACCGATGAGAGTTGGGGACCAATTGACACGGAAGAAGGTCCACCACGTTGAGGAATTCGATCAACAACGGGTGGAGTGGGAAGCGCAGCCCCTTCTTCAAAGACGCCAGATGGACCGTGAAGAACCCAGTAGGAGCGTCCAGGGCGGTTTGGGTGCTGGTAGGTCTCAGGACTTCAATGGAAGGTCCGACCATGTCAGTAGCATCGGCGAACCCTCGGTCAGTAATCTGGCAATGGCACAGCGCCATGATGTTTTCGTCCAATCCAACCCTCGAGCCCTCATCTACCGGGGTTGAGGAAGGGAATTGCTTCCTCAATCGACACCGTTTATGGCCAGACGCGACCGACGGCGACGGATGGGGTGATTGAGTATGGCTAGGGTTACGGCCAGAGGCTGATTGATCAGCTTGGCGAGAATTGGACGATGGGGTGGTCGAATCGGAATCTGAAACAATCATGGCGGCGAGAAAAGGAACTGACCTGGAAAGGAAGAAGAACGAGTCGGGTAGCAGCGGAATTGCAGACAAATGATGGTGCGAAAACGAAAGAAAGAGATGGCGCCCAGCGACGATTTTTAACTGACAATGGGGAGGCGAAGCGGCAGGTCATGATTACCTATTCGTGGAGATCGTGCCCAAGTGTCACACGGAGCCCAAGAAACGGCCCGGATCCGCGCTGGAGCGCCCAGGTGGACTTCGTAAACTCCCCAGTCCTCAATTTGGCCTAAACGAGGACTGAGGAGTTGGGGGGCTTGTGATGGGTCGATACCCACCAGGCGGCCCAAATGAATCATTTAAGCAACTTGGGTCAGGCGCTTGGAGGATATCCAGGCTCGGGTCGGCCCATGGAATCAGGCCCGGTCACTTCCGGCCCAGGAACAGCTGGCAGAGTCAATCCGGAAAAGGAGATGGAACTGAATGGCGGAGACGAAGCCGGAAAAAGGGGATCGCGCCATTGACGGGATAGACTCCATTGATTATGCATTACCTTAATTGTCTAGGCTCATGTATAAATAGAGGAGACCCGGAAGGGAAGCTAAGGATACATACTCAATTCTCGAATTCTCGTTCTTAATTAGATTCTTACGATCCGCTTTCTGAGTCGGATCATTTGGTGGATTTATTGTCCATCAGGTACTTTTTTAATTTTATAGCTGGATGTAATGTACCTGATTTTCAACATACGTCTCTGGTGTTATCTAATGATGAGTTGATAGATTCTACCATTCTTGTTCAAGAGGCAGAAACATCAGAATTAATTGGCAAAAAAATAAATTCAGAGAAAGAGGCATTTGATTTTTATAATGAATATGCATTTAGGATTGGTTTTGGTATTCGTTATTCAACTTTAAGGAAAGGTCAGAATGGTTTGAGTATGAGGAGGAGAGAGTTTTGTTGTAATAAAGAAGGTAAAAAAAGATCAAAGGGGCTGTTGGGAAAAAATTCACCAAAGTTGATCGACGCACTAGTTGTCAAGCTAAAGTTTACTTTGAATTGAAGGATAATGGTGATTGGGTTGTAGTTAGACATTTGATGGAACACAATCATTCGTTTTGCCCTTCTTCATTGGTTCATCATGTAAGATCACATAGAGATATTTCTCAAGAACAGCTGTCATATCTTAATCTTTTAAAACAACAAGGGGTTAAAGTTGCTGATGCATTTCGTTGTTTGAGGACAGAAGCTGGGGGGTCACCTGCGGTTGGTTTTGCATTGAGAGATGTTTATAACAATTTGGAAAAAGACGCTAAACGGTGCTTTGATGGTACATATGCTAATACTTTAGTTAAGTATTATAGGCAACGACAAAGAAACGAGGAAGATTTTTTTCTTTGCCTTTGAGGTTGATTTTGAAGGTTCATTGGTCAGTTTTTTTGGAGGGACAAGCAGATGAAGTAAGATTATTGTTTATTTGGTGCTTTGATTGTGCATGATACAACATATCGTACAAACAAATATGAAATGATTTGTGGGCCATTTGTTGGGGTTAACAACCACACTCATAACTGTATGTTTGGTTGTGGGTTTTTATTGAATGAAAGAATTGAATCTTTTGAATGGTTGTTTCACACTTTTCTAGAAGCAATGGGTGGGTTGCATCCTAAGACTATTATGACTGACCAGTCTTTTGCAATGTCTTCTACAATTTCTTCAGTATTCCCTAATTCCAAACATCGTCTATGTGTATGGCACATTTCTGAAAATTCCAAGAAGCATATAAGGGATTTGAGGAACCAGGATGGTTTTTTTGGATCTTTTCGATCATGTTCTGAAACTTTGTCATACCATTCCTGAGTTTGACTATTACTGGAATAGGTATGTTCATTTGGTATTGTCTTTTGTATCTTGAGTGACATTCTTTTATTATATATTATTGTCATTTTCATTATAAATTTTATTCTTTTTTCCAGGTTGGCTACAGAGTATTCGTGTATGAATAATGATTGGTTAAAGAAGCTTTATAACCTTCGAGACAAGTGGTGCCTAGCATTTTCAAAGGATTTCTTCTCTGCTGGTATTTTGTCTTCCCAACGTAGTGAGTCAACCAATCATGCCTTGTCTAGGAAAGTAAGTGTAACTGCTACTCTATGTGATTTTTATCATTTCTTCTGTGAAACTGTGAGTGAATGGCGTAGTCATGAGAGGAGTGATAATGAACGATGTTGGGAGGGATTTCCAGAGATTGCTATCCCATATGTGAGTTCACTCTATCGAGCCTCAAGAGTCTACTCCATTGATGCATACATGTTAATTGAGAAGGAATTTATCAAAAGCTCGTCTCTTAAACATGAGATCAGACATTCAGATGGCAGTTTGCTTTGTTATTTGGTGTATGTGCCAACTGACAGTGTTTTTCCATACTTTGTTCTCTATGATACTTCCACTGACAGTGCTAGTTGTACGTGCAAGTACTTTGAAGAAGCTAGTTTGTTAAGTTTGGATTTTTGTATAAACCGTGGTTGGTAAAATAGACGTTACAGTTTAATAAATAAATATAAAGATTTTATAATATAATAATAATAAATACGGGAAAGTTCAAGTGATTTTATAATATAATAATAATAAATACGGGAAACCCCCCACCCGGCCCCGGCCCGAACACACACCCCACCCCCTTTAATTGCACCCCACAAGTTGATTTTGACTTTGGAGTCAAATTAATAATAATAATAATACATACATACATAATTTCCTAAGTAAAAACAGAAAACCCACCCTACCATCTAAAGTCTAAACTACATATACACGCACAAGTAGAAAAAAAGGGAAACGAAAGGAATAGCCGAACAGAACACGCCGCCCAAAATCAGAGAAAGAAAAAAAGAGAGAAAAGATAACAGGCGCTGCGGGAACGAAGTCGACGCTAGGATGTCTCCAGGAACGGAAGACCTGGTGGTCCCAAAGTGGTGAAATACAAAGTCTAGAGGGGGGTGAATAGACTTTGTTACAAGTTTAAAATATTTTTCGTTTCTTTTGAAAACGAGAAAATGAGTGTTAATCTAGAGTCCTTGTGAACTTTAGATTGTGTGCGGAATTTGGTGGGTGGAGTGAGCAGTAATTAATATGGATAGGTTAGTTTTCACAGTTAATATAATTGCAAGTAAGAATAAAGATAAGAGAGAGACACGCAAACTCTAACGAGGTTCGAAGGTGGGGTAATCCTTCTACGTCCTCAAAATCCACTATGTAGTTGGTTGTTGAATAATAAACCAACAGTTACACTTGTGTGAATTTCTGCACGGTATATCTTCACAAGACCAATGTTGCTACTGCACTCGTGCTGGCTTTGTTGTTCCTTCGAAGGTCAAGCTTCTTCAACAACTGCAAGATCCGAACAATAGGACTTGCAAGATCAACTTGTAAGAGAGTTGACCTACCCCCTTTTAATCAATAAGTTTGATCAAAAGTAATATCCTTCAACGTGGTGTGGTGCTTGAGGCAAGGAAACCTTCAAGTGTTTACACTATAGCTTTTTGGAAGGAGGAGAAGTTTGCTTCTGGATAAGGAGTTTAGAAATCTCTCTTTATCAAGCTTTTTGGGCTAACTGTGAATAAGATAGCTTTTGTGATTGCTTCGTTGTGTTGTTGTATCTCTTCTCTTTCTCTAGTCTTCCAAGGATGCTATGTATAGCTGGATTGGATAATCTATCCGTTGAATCATAATAGACTATCCGTTGCATTTGCTGGCTTCAATTTTGAATGAAGATTGTGATTTGAAGAGTCTTCATTGAAGTGGGTGGTTGGACGTACCCAATTGTTGAGAAAAGATTCCTTCTTCCACAGAATCTGTCTTTTAGCCGTTGTTCAAGAATTCAAGACTGTAGCACTTTACTCTGTTTGTCTTCTAGTGCTTGTTTAGGAATTCTGGACAGGTTCTTCAATTTTTGGAGATTCAGACTTTGTCTTCGAGTCATTTGTTCTTGAATCAGCATAATTATCTTCAATCTAGCCGTTGAAAATCAAGAGATTGATTTTTTCTTACTAACGGGTAGAATTTCTTCATTCAAGACTTAGATAATTATCTAAGTCCTTTCTCACTTGTCCGTTTTCTGAGAATTCCGGTCTTCCTTGAGGCATCCGGTTCTTCGCTGACAAATCCGGAGAAGTCATTCTCAGACTTCCGGGTGAGAAGGAGATCCGAGCTAGTCTTCCGATTTGAATGACTTAGCTTTCAGCGGGTTGTAGCGAGAAACCCTTACTTGTTTCTGACACTTCCGATCAAGATATCCAATTTTCATATCACTGAATTTGATCAAGTCTTCAGGCATCAAAACGCTTAAAGAAACATCACAGTTTTATTGGAAATCTCAAGAGCTTGGTTTTGACAATATTTCTTAAAAAGAAAAATTACATTGAATATTGGGGGAGGCTTAAAGTCCCTAATACATTCTAAATACATCATCATCAAAATCTATAATATTTTTCCCAACAAGACCGGAGGTGATCGCCGCTGCTCCAGCAATAGTCCGACCCTGCCGATTCGCCGCTCCACCGGACCGGCGCCGCCACTTCTGTTAAATAGAGAACAACCTATCGTCGTCGTTTTCTACGCCGATGATCTGATTCGTTTGATTTGTTTTGTTTAATTCGCCAATCAATCAAGGTCAGAATGTGGACATCTAACGCTAGATTTTGTATATAGATTTGAAATTCACGTTCGTAGTTTCGTATGTTTGATTATGTGGTTATTTGATTATAATTAATTTATGATTTAGTTATATTATATATTGTTATTGGAATTGATTGAACGAGGTTGATCAGGTATGTTTTCTTACTTAAAACTGGTGTGATTTGCATGATAATAATCTTTAAAAACATAATACGTATTGAATGATTTGGAATTTGGTTGATCTTGTATGTTGCATGACGGTAAGTGAACGGTGTTTACACCGAACACTAGGTTGCCATTTGGATTGCACGATGATCTATTTAGCTATTTCTATTCTCTTGATTTATTGTAATTATAATGTTGATATGTCTTGTACGCATAAAGTAAACTGAATTTATTGTTAGCTTGGATCTGATTAGTTGAAGTAAGTTAATGAGATAGGTTACCCAGAAGTACTCTAGGGCTACTTTGTGAGAATTGAGATTGTGAGATGACAATAGGTTTAGAGCCTTGTGGACTTAATGTCCAATGGTATTTGGGTAAAGATGTACGTACATGGAATCTGGGATCTGATCCGTATGTTGGAGGTTCCACCCAACCGGCACCGTAGGTATCGGGTTGACCAGAATCATGGCCGTAGGTAGTGATTCTGATGTCATAGAATAGACTTGAGTCATGGCCGTAGGTAGTGGCTCTAAGTCTTAAGATAAGATGTGGATAATGAGGAATATGCCTTAGCGTAAAATAGGTTATGAGCTAGTGTTGGATATGAGCTACTGTGATAACTTGAATACTGTGATAATAACATGTGCAGGTGAAGAGCCAAGGTAAAAGTAATCTGAAGTATGCTTGTTATAACGTAGTTGATGTATCTGATGTAGCTACACTTCTAGAATTATGTATTATTATTAACCATGTTATATTCAAAATTTTGTTGTCATTTGATATTTTAAACTAAACAAATTGCCCTAAATAGGAGTAAAATATATGAAAAGTACCAAAATAAATTTTTCATATTTTTATCCCAAAATAGGAGCTTCCACTATGTTAATGTGACACTGTGCATGGATATTTCACATTTTTTAAATATATTGTACATTGACATGATTAACATTGTAATTATATATTTTAACTTCTATTTTGAAAATAAAAGTATGAAACTTCTATTTTGATATACTTTTTATGTTTTAATCTTATTTTAGTCTTGATCCCTTTAAACTATAAATATATGATTATCAAGAATTACAATAACTGCATAAACGATCTCTAATTACAGACGGTTTTCTATATTTAGTCCTCAATACTAAGAAATACATAAATTATCCTTAATTTGAAAACTACTCTCTGTACCATAATCTGTCATTCATGGACTATATGTGGAAAAAAATATTTCATCATATTTGTCTTAAATATCGATTTATGGAATTATTTTAAAAAATTGAGGATCATTTAAATAATATCCTAGAATTGGAAACAAAATATGAAAAACCATATATAATTAAGGACCATTTACTGAATTTACTTTTAAGATTATATTTTTACTTCTCTCTTTGTACTATAATATTATTTATCTATTAAAATAATAATCATTATCATATTGAATATTGGTGTGTTAGTCAAGAATCTCATTTTTAAATGTTATATAGCTAGTGATGTTAAAAAAGTAAAGTATAGAATAACTAAAATCATACTAAAAAGGAATTCCTAAATCGTCGGGTTTAAATTACTTAAATTACATAAGGCGAGATTTATTAAAATTATCAAGTAAAAATTATGAAAATTACATAACGCAAGAAATTATATATAAATTTATTTTTTTCTAACCTGGTAAACTGTAAAATTAGCTTTAAGTAAGGCAAAAACTCAGGTTTAATCATAGTTAAAACTTATATTTTAATTAAACTATCATCGTATACGTAAATTAGCTTTAATTATGGGAAAAATATAAAATTTTAATACGGTGACTAGGACAAAAAATTATAATGTATAATTGTTTTTTACTAAAGTCATAAAATGAGTAATTATGACTAATTAAAATGTAACAACAAAAAGTAATTACCAGTACACACTCTAAGAATTACATGGCATATTGACGTGTCAAAAATGGCCAAGTGTGTTGTCCACTTGTCGAATTCTCATGAAACAAGTCTCAAATATTATAGTAAAAAATTCTAAAAACTTGTTATAAATAAAAATAAAAATATAGAACTTGGAAAGAATATGATAATAAAAAGGAATATTTTTCCCATATTTTTATTTACTCAAACATTTCTTACCAAAATTTTAATTTTATATTCTCGATATAAAAAATTATGTGACATATTAGGCGTTAAAAAAGGCAACACAAAAATGATTTTCTTTTCTTTTTATTTAATTCATAAATTAGGTTTCATAAAAATGACACATAAGTAATGACACATGTCAACTCTTACTAATGCCACATTTCAAGTTCAGTAATGAACTTCTTGACCCAAACAGCTTCTTTAATTGCCTCGGCGGCATCTATGTACTCAGCCTCTGTAGTTGAATCAGCGGTTGTGTCTTCCTTGAAGCTCTTCAAGCTAAAAGCTCCGCCATTCAGGCAAAACAAATATCCTGCTTGTGATTTTGAGTCGTCTCTGTCGGTTTGGAAGCTAACATCAGTGTAATTGACAACCTTTAGCTCTTCCTCACCACCGTATACCATGAATGCATCCTTAGTATTGCGAAGATACTTGAGGATGTTCTTGACCATTGTCCAGTGTGCTTCTCCTGGACTTCCCTGGTATCTGCTGGTCACGCTTAAAACGAATGAGACATCAGGTCTAGTACATATCATGGCGTACATGATGGATCCAATCGTAGAAGCGTATGGAACCTTCATTATGAGTTCATTCTGCTCGGGAGTAGGACTCTAGCTCTTGGAAAGAACCATGTCAGGTGTCATAGGTAAAGATCCTTTCTTTGAGTTAGACATGCTAAATCGATCAAGGATTTTATCTATATATGTACTTTGATTCAGACTTATTATTTTTCTTGATCTATCTCGGTAGATTCTTATGCCAAGAACATAACTAGCATCCCCTAAGTCTTTCATGGAGAAGTTCTCGCTCAACCACGTCTTTACAGAAGTGAGAGCGAGAATATCGTTACCATTAACAATATGTCATCGACATATAAGATTAGGAATACTATTACACTCCCACTTACCTTCTTGTAAACACAAGATTTATAAGAGTTCTTCTCGAAACTAAAATTGGAAATGGTTTTGTCGAAGTGTATATACCAACTCCGAGATGCTTGTTTCAATTCGTAGATTGAACGTTGCAGCTTACAAACTTTGGCAGACTGACCAACAATTTGAAAACCGTCAGGCTGTGTCATGAAGACATCCTCTTTGAGGTTCCCGTTTAGGAAAGCCGTCTTGGCGTCCATCTGCCAAATTTCGAAATCGTAATAGGCTGCAATCGCAAGCATTATCCGAATGGATTTCAGCATAACAACTAGAGAAAAAGTTTCATCATAGTCAATTCCGTGGATTTGCCTATAACCTTTTGCTACCAATCGAGCTTGGAAGGTGTGAACCTTCTCGTCTACGTCTGTCTTCTTTTTGAGACCCACTTGCATCCAATGGGTTTTACCCCTTCGGGCGCATCAACCAAGGTCCAGACTTGGTTTGTGTACATAGACTCATTTTAGATTTCATGGCTTCGAGCCATAGATCGAATTCAGGGCATGTAATTGCCTCGAGGTAGGTCTCTGGTTCGCCTTGATCTATCTTCATCAGACATGAGAAATTCATATCTGACCGGAGGATTACGTATCTGGTCTGACCTACGTGGTATATCTTGACCAATTCCACATGTCAGCTTATTAGAGTTTGGAGTCTTAAATTTATGAATAATGTTTGCCTTCTCCTATAAATATCCGGATATAAAGTCTAGCAAACCCTAATTCTTTTGGCGGATTTCTCTTCCACACTGCCGCGATCCACCTTGCAGCTTATCTCCTTCTTTCATCGTGCACCCATTCCCTTTCACTCTTCCAATTCCAGAGCCAATCGGGTCATTTTTTTTCGCTGAATGGACTGTGGCCTCTTCGAGTGCACCACCGCCTCCTCATCTCCCCCCAAGCCCCGTAGCCCAACCCTAATTTTTTCTGCGCCGATCGTAGATGAAGAAAGAAGATACAGTGGAGCTAATCAGCGCCGAGGGTTTCGAATTCGTGATCGATAAGGAGGCGGCTATGGTTTCTCAGACCGTCCGTAACATGCTTACTTCTCTTGGTGGTTTCACCGAGACAGAGCACCGAGAAGTGACTTTTCTTGAGATTAGTACCACCATCCCCGAGAAGATATGCCAGTACTTCTATTAGCACTTTCAATTCACAAGGGGGAAGGAGACCGAGTTTCCTATAGAACCCGAACTCACATTGGAATTGATGATGGCAACTAATTATTTGCACACCGGAAAACTCTGTTAGCAACCTAACAGGGATGGTTTCATAGAGCACCCATCTTTAACGCCATCCAGGTTCTATATTTTCCACCTCTTTTATGTTTATTGCCTGCATAATTGAAATCCTTACTCATAGTAAATTAACTATTTTTTTCATAAGCTACAAAGATTTAATCTAAATAGGACATTTAAATGCTATGTCTTGTTCTTACATAACCTGTTTGGGATTTCGATTTTCTTACTTGAAATGTTAGATTGCTACATGTTCCCTATTTCAACATAAAGTTATCATTATAGTTTTGAACAATATCATGTTGTGCCAATTTATATATACTTCGTATAAAATATCATTCCTTATGATGGCGGCCTAGAGTAGATCATTGGGTAGCTAGAATTGTGAAATAATTTACAGTTCATTATTAGAACTGTTAAAAAAGACTTCTAAAGACCCTTGTTCCTAGATAGCCACTACATTGGAAGAGTTTTCTTCTTAAAAGGTTTGCTTATTGCAATTCTTTGCTCCAAGTTAGAACTCTTGCCGATAATGACATGAGTTATCTTTTCCCTAAATAAGTGTAGTTTCATGCTGGATTGGGATCAATAAAATTTATATTTGGGAAATGGTAGTTCTCTTGTAACCTCCTGTATTGGCCGATTTATAATTTGTGAGTTGTATGAAACCCGGTCTGTCTGCAGAATCACACACTTGTAGATTTCTTTGCTTAGCCTGGTCACTAATTTATCTGCCTTTCTTTTGTATTTGTCCTGGTGAATGGAGTACAACAACAAACTGATGTTTATGATTTCTTTTTGAGTCAATTCGACTTCATGCTCTTTTACTTAGTAGAACCATTATGATTTTTGCAGGCTGTTTGACATCTTCTTGGCAGGGGAATGAAGATCTCATTATAGTTCACGATCCTCTAGAATTTGGAAATTGTCGATCATCTCAAATTGAGAGTAACAATGAGCTCTTTATAGCAAAACATTCAAATTGTGTCATGTTATGTGCATTCCTGTCACCATTAGTATTCTTCCAATAATAATGACGTGCGACTGGAAATACATGTGCGTATCTGCAGATACCAAAGGATGTAATATTCGAGAATGTGAACTCATTGAAGGATCTAGCAGAAATGCCACATTGGACACCTGAGAGACCCTTGAGAGTAGCTACGGGTTTCACATATGCATGGTGTACTGCAATGTGACATATTCATCTTCTCTTTCCCACATACAGAGTATATATTATTGTGGTCACAATTATTATGTTCAAGTTTGATGATATTTTTCCCTTAACATCCTTCATTTCTTTCACAGATGGGGCCCAAGGTTATGAATGAAAAAGGACTAAATCATGTTACCTTTTCAACTCCAGATAGAGCACTGAAGGCTACTCCAGCAGTAAGACCAAATTTACCTATTTTAAACAGATTCAGTTTTCTCAAGTCCCGTCTTATTGAGATTGACTGTTAGTTTTCTTAAGTCCAGTCTCATTAAGATTGACTGTTTGTATTGTACTACGTATATAGATGAAATACTTCTTCTCTTTTTCACAAATCGATTACTGTTCTTGATGTTAAGACTCGCCTGAGAGCCATATTTGTTTTTCCTATATTTGTTGCATAAAAGAAATATGTCCTTCTATTTTAGATGTTATGGTTTGCTCTTTGAAATTTAATCACATCTGTTCTTTTCCAGCATTTCTTTTGGTGATCTTCAAATACAATCGCACTTTCAATTTCTTTTGAGTATGTACAAGTTTTTTTTAACCTATCATGGTTCCCTAATGTATGGGACAACACTGGGTAGGTTGTTGTTGCTGTTATCATTTCCTTATTTCTTCCTAATACAGATGGGGATAGTCGATGCAATTGTAGACCTTGCGAGTACTGGAACAACTTTGGGAGAGAACAATCTGAAAGAGATTGCAGGTGGAGTCATCCTGCAAATTCAGGTAATTTTTCAGCCTCTAATGCTAATGGGTTTGTGTGTTCTACTAATGTCAATGTGGAGTGTTTATTACTCAAAAAGTTATTGATTGAGACTAAATTTACTAGGGAAAGAAAAGGTTTTGAAAAATATGTATACACTATCGATAATATTTCATGTGTGTGAATGTTAGAAATAGATATTCATAGGCCATCACGTTTGGGTAACAAATGTTCCTGACTATCATTTGCAAAACCCTTTAAGTATACATAATACATTATATAGTGCAATGGCCCTTTGACCTCATTAGTTTCCAAAGATTATTGCCCCCATTATAAAACACTAGAACAGTCGTCATAAAATATTAATAGTGTCATTTTGTTTGAGGAAAGAATGCGGTCAAAGGGACATTGCACTGTATTATGTTATAAAATATTACTCCCTCCGTCCCAGTTGAAACTTCCCATATTGACTTGGTGCGGTTTTTAATGCTAAGTGAAAATAGTGTTGACTTTCCCATTTCACCCTTCCCCATCCCACCCCTCCCTTCCTCTTCTCTGTCTGATTCGTGAGTCACAATCCCTTTCGTTTTTTCTTTCTGCGTGACCCCTCTACATTACAAATCTGGAAAATCAAGAAGATCATGTTTGAAATCTACAAAATTAAGAAATTAAAAATCAAGCAATTTAAGTTTAAGATCTACAAAATCAAGAAATTAAAAATTAAATCTTTTCATCCTCAACCCCCTACATTACGATACAAATCTTTCTCTTCTTCAAAGAAATTGAAAAAAAAACGTTGAAAACACGAAGAGAAGAAGATGACGAAGAAACCAAAATTCAAGTTTAAAGTTCTTGCTCGCCACTGTCACGTGCTTCGCCAGTCACGGCTGCGCCGTACTTCGCTGCAGTCTCCCCCGCCTTTGCCCCTCGTCGCTGTCCGGGTCTGAAACCTTTTTTAAAGGAGGGGTGGACGAATTGCAGATCTGGAAGCTTAATTGCCGCCTTAGAAGAAGAAGACGGAAGAGATAAAGCGTGTCAGAAGAAGCAAAAAGAAACGAATGGTCAAGAATAATAAGAACAAGGTGATGAAGAAAGAAAAAAATGAGTATTAGGACAGGGATCTAAAGAAGAGAAGAAGAAAGAAAATACCGTGGGTAAGTGTCTGGGGGGGCTGGTATAATTTAGAAAGAAAATGAAGAGTTGTGGTGGGTCAGACTTGAGAGTAGGAAGAAAAAAGAAAAAAAGAATAAAGGGTATTTTAGTCTTTTCGGTAACATTTATTTACCAAATAAGGAAACAAGAAGAATCAAGTGGGACGGCCTAAAAAGGAAAGTGAGAAGAAAGATATGGGACGGAGGGAGTAATAGTATCATTTTAAAACATGTTTTCGGCTCATATTGATGGGCAGACACATTTTCAAGGGATGTAGAGTTCCAAAATTTGCATAGTCACATATCCTCATTATGACATATTAGCACAACACGTGATGGACGTAAAATATTATGATTAATATTTCTGCACAGGCGGTCCTTGTTGCTATTAGGAAATCATTGACACGTAAGGATGTGCTAGATGTAACGCATGAAATGCTTGAAAGGCTGGAGGCTCATTTGCGTGCTTTGGGGAAACTCTGCAGAGGAAGTAGCTGAGCGCGTACTGAGCCGAAATTCCTTATCAGGGTTGCAGGTAC
Organism: Cuscuta australis; assembly: GCA_003260385.1. Taxonomy (NCBI): domain Eukaryota; kingdom Viridiplantae; phylum Streptophyta; class Magnoliopsida; order Solanales; family Convolvulaceae; genus Cuscuta; species Cuscuta australis. Next base: position 5,625,477 of record NQVE01000076.1, on the reverse strand, counting down.
GGACTAAGAGTGTTACTAAACAGTTTAATAGAGCAGAAAACTATCTTACTACCCTTTGACAGATGGATAGTAATCACAGTCCATAAACTGTTAGCTACTCAATTCCCAACTAACTTAGGCATGCCCTGTTCCTATAAATCAATGTATGGGCCCACAGTAAGTCCAGTATTTTGCAAACGATATGGCCAAGTAACTCCTTTAACTCTTAATGCTAAGACATCTGATTTTTTTGAAACACAAGATAAAAAGAGAAAGAGTTTATGAATTAAAATTAAATGAAGAGTTTCAAATGGTATGCTCACTCTTCAAAATTGAACCAGACTCCTTTAACTCTTAATACTAAGACTTCTGATTATTTTAAAACACAAGATAAAAAGAGACAAGGATTTTATGAATTAAAATTAAATGAAGAGTTTCAAATGGTTGAAACAGACCTTCCAAATCAAACGGAAGGTAATGGACTAGATATTGAGAAGCAATCAGAGTTTGATTGGGAATATGTTTTCAAGATGATGAGACTTATTTAAACAATAAAAAGAATCAGATTTCTAATATTTCTCTGATAAACTTGAAGACAGATCATGTGCTTTTGAAACTGTCACAAATAACATTCAAGGTCATCTTCAAAATCAGTGTCAAATTCAAAAATTTTCTAATGAAGTGGAAAATATCAGTTCTAAACCTGAAACTGAAGTTGACATTGAAGCTGAAATTGATGAGTCCGAAAGTGCTTTCAAAAGTTTTGGTTTTGAAGAGGAGAGATCACCCAGTATTCAAAATAAAATACACCAAAAAGAGACAAACAAGATTTGTACTGGTGAAATGAATACCCTAGTGAAAATTGAAAAAGAGGAGGATATACTTCATGACCAGGGAGCTGTTTCAAATGGGTTTAGTATGGCTCATCTTCTTGGAAATATAGAGATTATAGCCAAGCTGCTAGGTGAATCTAGTATTGAAAACAAAATGGCTTTTGAGAAATCTGTTGAGCAAAACATCTTGTTGAAACTCTTTGGAAACATTGAAAAGAACTTCCATAATGATGGAGAAATAAATATTTTAAAAAGGAATGGGTCTGATAAGTTTGAAGGATCTAGGGCTAAGGGAGAATTGATAAGAGAGCTTGGAGAAGATTGTTGCTTGGGACTTGATAAACTTTTTAGAGAAAATGATTTTATTGTGTTTTCTAAACATGCTGAAAAAGATGAGCAGTTAGTTTTTGAAGAAATCCCACAAGCTCAATATGCCAAGAAAAATACAGTAACGTAGGAGCACCAGATTGAACAACCTGGGTTTTAACTAAGTGTGGGGGAGAACAAATTAATTCTTATTCCATACAGCACACCCCAGTTTCTTTGAATCCTGAGATGATTTCTATTCCTTATTCTTTTTCAAACAATTCTAAAGGACAAATTTCATTTGAGATAGAACTTGATCCTTTTCCAAAAATTAAAGATTATATTGTTTTAAATCTAGAGAGACAATAGGAAATTTTATTTTTTGTTAATTAAACTACAAGAGCCCACCAACATGCTTTAAGAAATGAAAATCATGTGTGGCACATAGTTATGAATGGCGCGCGCCATACTCGCCTATGGCGGTTATGGCGCTGTGGCGAGGCTGTAACGCCTGGATTAGGGTGTGCATGGCGATGTCCTTGAGGCGATGAAAGGCGATCGCCATTGTCGCTGCGTCTTATGGAGTTTGGCGAGTGCAATTATCGCCATACAGATCTGTGCAACTTTTTTTCGCTGTTGAGCCTTATGAATTGAATGGTTTAATGAAACTGGGCTTAAGCCCGTTTGTAATTAAATGATTTGATCCGTTGCTTTAAGTCAGTTTATCCATTACCTTAATCGATCGTATTCCCTTCCCCTCTTCCGTCTTCTTCCCCTATCCTCTCGTCCAATCAACCATCGGTTGAGCTTCCCAACTTCGACTCTGCTCCCACTCTCCGAAGTCGCAGGTTCATAGCGTCTCTCCTTCCCAGAGTAGCAACTTCCGAGCGTCCCTCCTTGGTCAGCGACTCAGTGCAGCAACATCAGGTCACTAAGGATATTATTCTTAATTTTTTTAATTTGTGTATTATTTAATTAATTAATTAATATTAATAGTTACAATGTCTTTAGTCTAATAGTTACCATTATATTTTCAATTTGTGTATTAATCTTTCAATTTACTGTTGAAGACTTTTTTATATGCCCTGCATTTTATATATATATATATATATATATATATATATATATATATATATATATATATATATATATATATATATATATATATATATATATATATATATATATCTTTCTATACATATAATTGTGAAACCCAGTTAGGTACCCTTTTTATTTGTGCACCTTTTCCATCTATAAAAGTTGTACATTGTGCATTGGAGATTGGAGCTGGTACACCGTTAAATATTTCCATTCTTGCCATTACGTCGTTGCTGGCCATATACGCCCAATTTTGCTCCAGAATTGATTCTCCTCTTTCTATATTAATACCCCCTTAAAATGCGTACTCATTTAAAGCCTTTAATTTACTTTCTTTTTTATAATGACGCATGCACAGTTTCATATGTGTGTGTTGGAATTGGAGAGATTTCACCCTATCTCCGCCGGGATGGATTTCAGGTGATTCTCCAAAATTTGCGCTAGCTCCCCCAAATATGCGAAGTCATAAATTTTTCTCCCGTTCAGTATTGTTGCGATCTGCAATGGATGTGGTTATTATATCAGATGTCTTCCTCCTTGCCGCAGCTCCTTGTCCCAGACTGGCATACTGTGAAGCTGAGATTGCACTAAATTAGCACATCTGCTTGCAGGTCTGTGAAATGTTTGGATATCATTTTTATAGCCTTTTCCTGAATTTCATTAAGCTTTTCCATGCTGTAAATCCAGCATACTCACATATTATTAGGGTTTAGCAATCATGCTGCTGTGTTCTTCAGTAGTCATTTTTCCTTTAAATTGATTTTTAAGATATTGCGTTAAAAATTATTGTATTCTGTCCTGGCAGTCAGTATGAGTATAAGTTTAAAAATTAGAGGAATTTATACTTGGAACATTAAACCATTTCTAAAAATTTTAGGCTCCCAACTTTGAAGTAATAACTTATTTATTGAATAAAAAAATTTACCAAGCTTCACGTGGTCAGCACCATAACCTATTTTCTTATCATTTAATAAAAAATATTTTTTTTAAAAATAACCCAGCTTTTTAAATCTATAGGAGTTATCTGTGAGGCTGGCTTAAGAGCTCTAGGCTCAATCTCTATCACTTAAATTATTAGATTACATATAAGGGGCCGGTTCCCCCTTCGTAAAATTGACGGTTTCTACCCCCCCTAATCCTCCCCCCCAGTAAACCCCCCTCCACCCCCTTCAAAGTCAAAATTAACTTGGGGGTGCAATTGAAGGGGGGTGGGGGTGTGTTCGGGTCGGGGGAGGGTGAGAGGGTTTACTGGGGTCAGAGGAGGTAGGAATCGTCAATTTTATGAATGGGGAACTGGAACACCCCTGGGTCATTCCGTGACTTTGATTCCCAATGTCATGGGAACCAACCGAGTTAGGGGGTTAGAGAGTGTAATTTAATATCTCCATCACCACCTTAATCTCAACTTTGTTTTGAATGTGGTTTTAGTGTCATACGAGGAAGTATTGACTATTGTGCATAGGTTTTGTTCATCTTTTATTTTTTTAAATGTGCTTTTTATTGTGGTTTTCATAAGGGAAGCAAATAACTTTCATACACATTGGGTTGATGCACTAACTTAGCACATCTCCTTCGAGGTATGTGAAATGTTTGAATACCATTTTTTTTGTTCTTCCTGAATTTAAATAAGCTTTATCATGCTATGAATTCACCATCATGTCGTGGTATTAGGGCTTAACAATCATGTTCTTTAGTAGGCAACTTTTCTTTAAATTAATTTTTAAAAAATTTGATTGTGTTTAAAAGTATTTTATTATGCCATGGAAGTCAATATTAGTATAGTTTTAAAAATTATATGAATTTATAGTTCCAATAATCATCCATATGTATTAAAACCACAAGAATAAGGCGATCAATTTCTGTCAGAGTGAAATAGAGGAGCAAACTGCATATTATAGAATTGTTTTTGTATATTCCAACCATTACCATAGGTAACCACGGGTTTGGGCGTAGCCTACCCTTTTGAAGAAATCCTCTGATCCCCATTTTTCCTTTTCAATTTGAATAGAAAAAGTCAAATGGAATTCTGAATGTGAAGGTTACGAACATGTATTTCAACAGTCACTTAGCATGTTCTCTCATGACATTAAAAAACCCTGGCAATTTCTCTTATCATAATCTTTTCATGAACAGTCAATAGTGTTGTGTGTTTCTGATAATACAATTCTATAGAATAAGAATAAGGCGATCAATTTCTGTCAGAGTGAAATAGAGGAGCAAACTGCATATTATAGAATTGTTTTTGTATATTCCTACAGTCTCAGACAACCGTTACCATAGGTAACCATGGGTTTGGGCGTAGCCTACCCTTTTGAAGAAATCCTCTGATCCCCATTTCTCCTTTTCAATTAGGAATGACTTAAGACGTAGTGCTGGAGATTAGGGGTGTTCATCGGTCTAAAACCGGACCGGATCGGACCGAAGACCGAAATACTCCAAAATCCAGACCAAAGACCGGACCTAAATGATTTTGGTTTTAGACCGGACCGGACCAAAAACAATTGGACCAGGGAGCTGTTTCAAATGACAGTGCATTACTTTACATATTCTAGAAATTTGTTTATTTATGTGATACAAACACTAAAAACTATGGCTTCTTATGTTATTGTTGCTCGCTAGGCTTAAATTAGAGAGCCAATAGTTGCTAAAACACAAGTATCTTTTTGAGGAGCTACTTTAAAATAGAAAACCCAACTCATTGACTCTTGCTTGAAATATTTTGGCATGTTTGAAAAACAACATGGTTCCTGAAATGATAAACCTCTCTGTGAACAAAAAAGGTGATCTTGCTAAGACTGCTAACTTTGGTGATACTTTCGATGTTCCTCTTGCATCGGAAGAGGATGTAAATGGATTGAACTACTAGATAGTTTTACATTACATGGTCCATAAGGAAAATAAGGTTTCTATGAGTGAAAAAGTAGTAGCTCTTGTGGCAGCATCTACCTTTAAAGTGGGTACACAAAAAACTCATATGGGTTACGAACATATGTCCCAAACTTGTCCCTAATTCAGCAAACTCTGAAACTACAGCTTCAAAATACATCTTCCTTACATGTGAACGTGGGAAAAAATATTCTATTCTTTTAGAGGCTACAACAAAGGAAGAAAAAATTGGGTGATGCACATGAAATCCCACCTAAAGGGTCTTCGGATTGCATAGGAAGCATCGCTTTGGGAAATAATGATCCTCAATATGATCCCAAACTAAAAACTAAGGCTCCTTATGTTACTATAGCTCCGCAGGCTTAAAACAGAAAACCAATAGTTGTTAAAACAGTAAAACATAAGTATCTTTTCAAGAGCAAAAGGCTCATCAACTATGGTAATTATAGGCATCCCAAGAGGATATGTCAAAAAGAGTCAAAGGTCTTGAATACAAGAAGAAAGAACTTTCGGTTGGAGAGGAATCTGAGATACCTTTACTAGGATCAGTCCCATGAAATATTGCAAGCTGTTTTCCCACACCTCACAATGAGGATATAAACACTACATAATTGGAGACCCAAAAAATGATTATCATTGAATACCCGATGCCTATTACCACCCTCCAAATTATGTTTTAGTTGAACTGCACTGACTGGTTTTGACAGGTTCTTGGCATGACCGCATCTCATTCGTGTTCCTCAAGTACTCATGGTCATTAATCTCGAGAAGAAAATTTGGATTGCCAAGCTATGCTCTATATAATTTATTTCATTATATTTCTCATTAGGTTACTTGCATACATTAACATAGAATAATTATATATTTACACATTAGATAAAAGATAATGTAAGAATTTATTAGGTCTGCGATAGAATATCCATTGTCATAGACTATCCATTGCAGAGGCATTTTTAACAATGCTTGAAGTTCTCCTATCGAGAAGTGAAAGTTTAGACTTTTGTTCCTCAGTTCTTGAATTTTAGAGACTTGACTATTTGGATGCTAAATGCATTCGAAAAATGATGATCTTTACCTTAAGGGTATGTTTGGTTCTCTGATTTCGCTAAGGAAATGGGGTTCTTTTTACTATAAAAGTTATTTTATTATGGTTAACGTTACCCATTGAAATGAAAAGGAAAGTCTTCGATTCTAAGAGTGTCTGAATGACACAACTCACGTGTTCAACCATTGTGTTCAGACACAATCTAAAGTCTTCTTTTAAATGAAAGGTAATATGAAAGCAATAGATATATTATAAGCTTCAAATGCACTCCTACTTTGATGATATCTAGACATGTGGCTTACATTATTTTATACATGCATTGAAATTTATACGTTCTATACTTTAGGTACACACATTGTTATTGCAATCATAATCAAAAGTGATGTGTTTCTCGAAAGTTTTCAATATGCACACTTAAAGAGAGGACCTGATCTGACTTATTTCCTAAGTCTTTGAAGGTGTGTTTGGTTCAAAAAAGAAGATTTTCTTCGCCTTTTTATGTTAAATTTGGTTTTCCCTTACTTTTATGAGTACTCGTTGAGATAATTAAAGATACAATGGAAGTAAGTATTTAGTTATGTAATTATGTTATTTATACTGAATGAGTTATGGACCAAAAGTTCAAGATCTCTTCGCATACTGTTTATCCTAAAGGTACCAGATTTTTTCTGGCTTAAACCGTCGCCAGTGTTGCAGTTATGATTAATTGATTTTACTTTTATTAATATAGGTTTATAGAAAGAATGGTACTGTTAGAATGAAACTTTGGTGGGAGCTGTTAGCAAGATTTGACAAGGTAAGCTGTTAACACATCATGACTAAATTATGAGCAGATAAGATTCTTTATTACTTGCTTAAATTCTAAAGCCAAACTAGACAATTGACGGTCATTTTTGATTCATGTCTAGCACTAATGATTTCAATTATAAGCAGATTTAGATTTCCATGTAAGAGGAATTTATATGTGCACTGCAAATGTGTTTAGCCGGATGATTAAATGATAAAACTCTAAAAGAGTACTTCGATAGACATGGAATTGAAACAAATTATTGTAACTGTTATGTGTTTGTACACCAAAAGCACATACTGTGTTTCCATATACCTAGCTAAAATAGTTACTTTCCATCACTTTATACTGAGGTATTTTCCAGGTCAAAAAAATTGCTAGAACTTTAGGCAACTTGTTTTGTTTTACTCTAATAGCACATGAATTCAAAAGTGAAGCTAGAACTTTAGGCAACTCGTTATGTTTTAAAACCAAGAGTTTTTTTATCATATAACTCACTCACATTTGAGTGGAATATTACTCTATTTGGCTTTTCAAGCAGAGGAAAATACTTCTCTTATTTTATACGAGTGGTTTGAGATTGTAAGGAACTTATGAAACATAGTATCATTCTCTTTTATGGGTTCATATGAAGACAACACAAGACAACAAAATATTTGTAGCATTTAATGAAAGAAAAGTATGCTTAACATGTTATGTTTCATGCAGCTGCTTCCTTTCCTTTCATGTGCTCTACAATTTGGTCAATTGCTGCACGTGCTTTGACAGCATTTTTGAAAATTGGTTCCTGGCATTCAGCACAAGAAAATAATCTCAAGGTCATACTCTTACTCCTACTTGATAACAACGGAAGTTTAATTTCTTTGTTGGTTCTAAGGTTCCTCCTGACCAATTGACCATATGTACTACCTAAAATTATAAAACTTTTAACTTCTATTGATCGGGCAATATTAGTTAGTCTACTGTAACATGATGATCAATTTGGGTTGTCATTATTGTCACAAATTGTTGATGAAAAAGTAACATGATGAGCAAGAATGTTTTTGAGTAAAAATCAGGTGTTTAATACATTTTTTCTAAGATTATGGTTCCAATCCAAACCAGTTCAATCCCGTCTCGTCTTGGTGGTCTCTTTAAGTTGTACCCAACTTTTGGTTTTCCTACAATCTCATAGCTTTTGGTTTCAAAGTGCATCACAAGATATTGTTCTGTGCATAAATTAAAAACAATGGATGTTATAAATAAATACAAAACTGCAGCATTGAAGAGCAAAGTCAAAGTGCAGCACAAGACTTCTAAAGACCCTTATTCCTAGATAGCCACTATACTCGAGTAGTTTTCTGGTTAAAAGGTTTGCTTCTTGCGATTCTTTGGTCCAAGTTACAACTCTTGCCGGATTTGTATGTGCGGGTGCATGTGTATTAATTAACTTTTGTTTATACGAATATGATTCAGTCATGGTTGATGGGTGACACCTCCAATTTGAAAAAAACAATATGCAAAACAAACATACATCTCGGTATTGTCACACCCCAAAAAATTATTTGTGGAATCTGAGTTGGGAAGATTGTCAGGAAGAGAAGATGACTTGTCTCTGGAAAATTATAAACCTAAGTTCACCAATGTGGATCAGGTTCTCATTTATTACTTTTTATATATGCCATGTTGCAGTTAGTGATTTAGTAGTTGTTTTCATTGCTTATATCTTACCTGCATTTGCTTTTTAGGCTAATGACTACGTTAAGGGTAGAGGGATAGATGCATTGCCGGTGTGCATTGGGAATATCCATGGGAAATACCCTCCAAATGGTGTGAATCTCAGACTTGATTTGCTTAAGGTCAATTCTAATTTGCATCTTTAATCTTTCTTTGTGTTCTACTTCCTTTTACTTCGTACGCAAGTTCTGCACTAATAGTTACCTCATTCATTCCGTCCTATCTGTTAACAGCTATTGTGTTGATACTTGATGTAGAGTTTGACTACAACATTGGCTGCTCTAACACAAAATTTAGTTCCCTCTATTGAACTCAAAATTATTTCAACAAGAATTAAAGAAGTAACATGATTTGATGCAGATTTAAACCCTTTTCCTAATGATAAAAAGGAACACACTTTCACTTTATTTGCTTTTGATAAAGCTGCCCTTTTAGGAAATGCAATGATTAAAGATTTTTTGGCTATTGAGCTTAATACTATGAATATGAGGATTAAAGACTGCGAGGTCATTGACTTCAAATTCTGTTTTTAAGGTCAAATTAAAGAGAAGTTTTTTTTTCAAACAATTCTAAAGGACAAATTTCATTTGAGATAGAACTTGATCCTTTTCCAAAAATTAAAGATTATATTGTTTTAAATCTAGAGAGACAATAGGAAATTTTAATTTTTGTTAATTAAACTACAAGAGCCCACCAACATGCTTTAAGAAATGAAAATCATGTGTGGCAGCCACATTGGTTTTAAACCAACAAAAGAGTCTACCCAAAGACATTAAACTGGGAAGCTGATTGGGAGGCAGCCCAAAATTTGTTTTTCTTTGTCTCTTTTATTTTTATGTTTTGTTTTTCTTTGAGTATCCAGTGGTGGTTGTAGGTTTTCCTGGCTATAGGGTTTAAATGAAGGCCTTGCAGGTGTAAAATTGGTGAAACACGGAGTCCCTCTTAACCCTTTTCTCTCTTGGTCCCACTCTGTTTTGTGCTCATATGATAATCTCACTCCTATTCTGTCTTGGCTGAATTCTATAACTTGTCCAGGTGAAATCTCCATCCCATTCTTTCTTGGCTCACATCTGAGTTTTCATTTAGTTGGACCCCCAACCCCTTCTTTGCTTGACTCTGACATGATGTGGTTATTTTTCATTACACATTCATGCGCTGAGGACATTGCATCATTTAAGTGTGGGGGGGTCCATTATTGGAAGTTTGAAGTCTAAGGTCTAATGGTTGAATTGCTAATTACTGGTTTTAAATTATGTTTTAAATTCTGTTTTGGTATGTTTAAAAAAAACAGATCTTAAATGTGACAGCTTTTGGTCTTAAATGCTGAAATTTTTTCAAAAATTAGTGAGTTTTTAGAGCTTAATGCTTAAGCGACTATTTTCTGAGATTAATGCATCTTGTGACTTATAAAATAGGTGCTGGTCTCTAGTTTGTAAGGGTAGGGTGGAACCTTTTTGGGTTAAGTAGGGTTACTGAAATGAGTGGTGGAGGAAATTGGTAAGCTCTTTGGTGTCAATTTCCCGTAACCTTGGTTCTTGTAATGTTCTTACAACTTTGAGAATTGATGATGTGGTGAAGGTTAGTTTCATATAATCAACATCAAACCAAAGTCCTTTTTCAACAAAGAAACAACTCGTTTTTTTCATTACCTGTTTACATGAACTTCTTACAAAAGGAATTTTCTATTACTTGGTTTTATCTTATACTTCGATACTGTTTTTGTTACTTTTTAAAATGTCAACACACACGCCCCTGGGGTGAGTGTTTGTGAGTGTTATACATGTTTTTTATACAAATTCTGGTTTAAAATTTAAGAGAAGTGTTGTTTTTATAAACTTTTTCCGTAGATACGATCCGTTATTTGCTACTATACTACCTTTTTTCCTCAGGTTTTGTACAACTTTGTTTTATCAATGTTCATGTTTCATTATTGGGTACAATACAGAGATAGCCTCATATCTCACCATAGGCAGAAACGTTTGAGGCACTTGAGTAATATTGTTATGTTGTTGATGGCCACTAACGTCCAGGAGAAAGTTGTTGAACTTGAGGCCGTTCAAAAGCTTTAGCAGATATGACTAAAAGTAGTCGCGTTATCATTTTAAGTGGCCTCCAGTGATTGGATGTACTATCGTCATGCAATTTATTTTTACGTGTTCTAAAATTTCAATCTGTACTTTTCTATTCTCTCACGTGTATGTTCATCCTAATGATTGCAATTGGCGTAAGAAAAAGACTTTCATAGTACTCCCTCTGACCACCATAGATCTTCCCAATAGCCCTTTTTCTTTGTCTACAATAGATCTTCTCATTTCATTTTTTAACAAGTAAAATACCACAACTACCCCCACTTACTTTATTTATTACATCTCACCCACCTCATTTAATACACTCCACCCATTTTTCATTAAGGGTATTATGGTAAACTTTCACCTTTTTTCAACTCTCCTTAAAAACCGCCAAAAGTCAAAATGAGAACATCTTAGGCGGACGGAGGGAGTAATATTGTGCTACCTGTGTACTTTTTTTAACCTTAAACGTTTTTCATTGTCTTTTTTTCTTTCTATGAAAATTCCCCTCCAACCTTGCAGTATGCTCGATTTTGGTAACTTTAAAAGCTATTCAAAGCAAGTATATTGTACTGGCTAATTTTCGTCCGTTTATCACAGGAAAGGAGATGCAGAACGAATGACTTAAGACGTAGTGCTGGAGATGGGATGCATGAAGTATATTCCAGGTAAGGGCTACATCCACCAAGTCATTCTTGAATGGAAGTGGGAGAGGATCACGATGGACTTTGTCATAGGCTTACCACTATAGAACAAGAAGAACGATGTAGTATGGGTCATAGTGGACCGATTAACTAAGTCGGCTCACTACCTCACTATCCGACAAGACTTTTCCTTTTAGAGGTTAGCTGAGCTTTATATTCGAGAAATTGTGAGACTACATGGAGTGTCTGTGTCTTTCATTTCAGATCGCGACCTACGATTCACATCACAATTCTAGAAGAGTCTTCAGAAGGCTCTTGGCACTAAGCTCAATTTCAGTACAACGTTTCACCCTCAGACGGATGGCCAGTCCGAGAGAATGATTCAGATCTTGGAAGACATGATGAGAGCTTGTGTCATTGATTTTGGTGATGGTTGGGAACGATATGTACCGTTGATGGAGTTCGCCTACAACAACTACCAAGCTAGTATTTAGATGGCACCATACGAGGCACTGTACGGCCAACGTTGCTGAACTCCGGTATGTTGGACCGAGTTGAGTGAACCTAAGCTTGAAGGACCTGACCTTGTTCGTGATGCAGAGGAGAAGGTTCGCATAATACGCGATAGACTACGAGTTGCTTCGGATCGCCAAAGGTCCTACGCTGACCTCAAGCGTAGAGAAATCGAGTATAATGTGGATGATTGAGTGTTTCTCAAGGTTTCTCTGTGGAAGAAGGTGTTGATGTTTGGGAAGAAAGAAAAGCTAAGCCCTAAATTCATTGGACTGTATCGGGTCATTGAACGAGTAGGACCCGTGGCTTATAGACTAGAGTTACCTCCGGAGTTACAGAAGATTCACGATGTGTACACGGGGATCTAAGAACTGTCGTTCCGAAGGGGACAGGGATCTACACACCAAACGAGCAACTCCCGAGTTGGTTTGAGCTTGACCTTCGTTCCGAAGGGGAAGGTCATGACTCTCATAGGCAAGTCGTATACAGTTAAGCTTTAACCTAGCATAGGTTAAGAGCCAAGCACAGAAAGAAAGTAAAGTAAACAAAGAGGTAAGAGCTTGTTATTACATCCTGTATATTATACCTCTTGAGTGGTAGTGTTACTGTTTACGTGCGTTATATCCTGTATGGTGGTGTATGGTAGTCCTTTTTCCTATTTGCTACACGTAGGTAATCCAGGAAATGATGAGTTTGGAGCCAATCGCGGAGGGCAATGAGGAGGCTGAGATGTGCGTGGCGGTGTTCGACGACTTTGAACTATTATTATTTATTTAAATAACTTATTACTATTTTGGGCATGATTCCCAAGTTGTGTTTTGAACTATGAATTAAGCTTCCGCAACCGTTTTGAATTACTCTGATGGATATTTAATTGTTGTTTGAGTTAAATGTTTTAAATTGTTTTGAAAAGTTAAGTAGTGTTTGGATACCTATTTAGTAGCAACCTGGTTCGCTGACCCGGTATTCAAGTTATGCGGGTTGGGGTGTTACACATGGTTAGGCCTCCTAGCTATTATAAACCTAGGCATGTGTTCAACCCAAAAGTAGTATGCCATTATTGCAATAGGATAGGACATATAGCTCTCGTGTGCTTTACCAGACATAGGCATTGAACCTATAATGAAACACAACATATTTGACACAAACAAAAAGAAATCCTTTGGAAAAGGATATTCATGTTATAAACAATCTCCGCAGGATAATGCAAAAAAGATACCTTACTATTTCTTCTACTTTGACGAAAAGAAGAAAGTTCATATTCTGTTACCGGAACCCACAAATCTCACCGAGATATCGCACTCCGTTCAGGCAGATTAGAACCCGCCTACCACAAGACGACGGGTTGGCCAAGGTAACTTCTAAACAATCATCTAATCGTGTGTGTGTGCTTATGGAAACTTTATAGACAAACTTTATAAATCTTATATTTTTGGGTCCTTCTCAGTAATTAATTAATTATCAATTAATTAATCCTGATAGGCCTATTTCTGGAGCGTTACAAAATTGCAGCACCAAAGCAGTAATTTGAGGAAAAAAGTAATTCTCTTGTTGTCGCACTCCTTTCTACATTAAACCTTGGGTCATACATTCTGTTTGCATCTCGCCATCTTCTTATTATTTTTTGACTTTATGGTGTGAGATTTATTGATTGTATGAGTTTCCAATTTCCTTTGTGTGTAGCGGGACAGTACCTAGCCTGTTCATGTACTTTTTTTCGTTTCAAGGGAAGTGTTTATTTTTTTCATGTCCATATAATTATTTGAAACAACAATTATTTGATTGTTGTATAAATTTTTGCCTGAAAGTATGAAAGCAAAGTTAGAGAGCGTATACATTTTCATTGTAAGAAAATTTACCGTTTCTTCGAATTTTTAAAATACTTTTAGGCTTAAAAGCTAGACTATTGTTTAAAATGAGTATTCTTAACTTTTAAAATAGTTCTAGGCTTAATACGCACAATTCTTTTAAAAATAGTTTTCTTTAGTTATTATAGATAACCCAGAAAAAAACAGTGTGACACACACTACTAGTAATACACTACGGTTTTTAAAAATTTTGAAAATAGTTCTAGGCTTATTAGTCCAGCTATTATTTAAAAAAGGTATTTTTAATTTATTATAGACAACTTGTAATAGGCTACGGTTTTAATGAATTTTAAAAATATTTCTATGCTATATAAATATATTATTGTTACAAGAGTGTCTTCTATTCTTATAATAAACATCTGTGCAAAGAAAACCATATGAAACATACAACTAAAAATATATTATTATTTCTTATAAGTTTAAAAATAGTTATAAACTAAAAAAACTAGGCTACTGTTTAGAATAGTAGTCTTAACTAATTATTTACAACTGTGGCAATAAAAACTTTATTTTTAGATGCAACAGACTACTACTTTAAAAGTTAAGGATACTCATTTTAAATAGATAACTGCTTCTAATAAGTTTAAAAACAGTTATAGACTAAAAACCCAGACTACTGTTTAAATAGAGTATTCTTAACTTGTTATTGATAACTGTTGTAACAAAAATTGTATTTTGAACTGACACAGACAACTAATGATATATTATTGTTTCTCGAAACTTTAAAAGTAGTTTTAAAGCATAATAGCTAGAGAACTGTTCTACCGGGTCCGTGTATTTGGGTTACGCGGGTCGGGGTATTACAGTACTACCACCCAACGGTAGGCCACTACCACCACGGAACAGTTCACAACTGAATTGCGTTGTGGACGGTACTGAGGTTCACTCACCATACCATGCGATGTTCACTCCCTTTTGTTTATTGTTTGTTCACTTTCAAGACATGGATTGATTTTGAGACCTTATGTGTTGTATGATGGTAAGTGGAAGGTGGTTACACCTAACACTAGGGTGTTAATTGTATTATATGATTGATTATTTGAGTATTGTTATCTTCCTTGATATAATAAAATATAATCTTGATGTGTTTTTAAAGGAAATAATGAATTAAGATTATTGTTGGAATAAATTTGAAACTCTAGTGTGATTGTAAGTGTGAATATCAATATTAAAACGTATGTACGAGATCCACAAACTGTCATTCCAAAGGGGATATGAGTACCACCCACCTAGCGGAGAATTCATTCGTTGGTAAAATCATGTTGTGTTGTAATATGTTGTGTCTGTTAATAAATAGTCTTAGCCTATAAAAGGTTATGAGCGAGTGTTAGAGATGAACTTAATAAAGATACGAATGTTGAGTTAATAACTGATACAACCAAACATCAAACGTAAGTCCACATGATGTGTGGTTATTATTGATATTATTTGATGTTGTTATGTGATACTACTTATTCATGGAATATTATGAGTGAATATGTATAATGAAATAACCCTATGTATGACTTCTACTGTTAGAACCCCTCACTCAGCGTGAAGGTTGAGCATGTAGTTTGTTATACTAGGTACACGTAGATAACAAGAATAACAAATAAGGAGACCATCCTGGAGGGAAGTGAAGACAAGGAGATGGATGGATGCTGGCTCAGGAGTTATTTGATTTAATGTTATATTTTGGATTTATTATGTTTTTGGGAAGGAATCCAAAGTTGTGTTTGAATTAAGTACTTTAAGCTTCCGCACCATTTTGTTAACTCCGTTAGATGTTTTAAATATTATTTTTGAATTAAATGTTTAAATTGTTTTGAAAACTATTTTGTTTGGATGCGAACTTTGGTGACAACCCGATCCACTAGTCCTTGTATTCGGATCACGCGGGTCGAGGTGCTATAGACTGTGTCATTTGCACCGATGTTCTCCATGGTAAATAAGAGTGTGGTAGTAATTGAAGGTATTCGACGATAAGATGCAATATACCAGGGTTGACAACGACAGAATCAACAAAGGAGAACGAAGAGCAGAATAGTTTTGAGGGGAGAAGGCGTATTGTTTCCGAAGATTGGTCGGGGGGTTTAGGATCGGCTGGGCCTTCAAACGACACTGTTTTGCCCCTTTGAAAATCATTATCTCCCTTCGACGACAATTGAACGATTAATCATTAATTTTAATATTTCTATTAAATTTTTTAAGTAAAAATCACAAACAGTGACATTTTGTTGCTTGGTTGGAACCAACACGCTTCACATGGTTCTTTGTTAGATCTACGAGGGCATTTGTATAAATCCTAACCTTTTTCTACCCTTTTCCATAAATTCTTTGAAGCCAACAGGTTGCAAGAGGGGTAACATAGTCCATTCACTCTCTTTTTTTAAAAAAGAGAATATAATTTTAAAACGGAGAAAAAAGAGAAGTGATAAAAATGTTTTAGGAGGGAGGGAGTATCAAAATTGCTGTGCCACCAAACAGTTCTATTTGGGGCCACCGGCCACGCAGATTTGGGAGCCACACATATTTTACCGTGTAATTTTTTTTAAATGACCCGCATATTTTATTTTGTTTGGGCGCCACACATAAGTTTTTCGAGGCACCACTTCTCCTGTAAATGTCTGGTCCACAGACTGCAGACCTTTTCCTGCAGAAAAAACAAACACCCCCTAAGACCAGCAACAACATTGGCTTGCGGCTTCTGACTTGCTGGAGCACATGTAAAATATGAGAAAAATGCTAGGGGTATAACTTGGTACACCAAAGGTGTACCCCATTTGTCCCCCACCCCCTCCTCCACCACATAAATGAGCAAGTATTTTAAAAAATTAAATAAATAGAAAGATGATAAAAATGGATGGTGGAGAAGGAGGTGGGGATAAATAGACCCCTAGCTCAATATGAACACCTACTTAACTAGTTTTTAGGTTTTACATAAATGGTCAAAGAAGATCGTATCTCTCTCACGCCCTACATATCCCTTTCCGCCTAAAGAATTTTCCCTTCTCCTCGCCCCTTCTCTGGAAAGAAGAAATCTTGAGAAAGCAGAAAAGAAATAGAATCGAAAACCTCAATTTGAAATTGACATTTTTGTCAACAGAAGAGGAAAATATTTGTGCCCAGTGCTTCTGATTCAACATCAGGTGTTCATTCCTTTCTTAAATTAGCGATTATGATTGTGGATGTTTTCTTCTATAAAAAAATGTATTTGGTTCCTTAGCATGCTTTGATATATTATGTTGTGATCAGAATAGGGTTTGACATTGGTATTTTCTTTTGAAGGAAAACCATTTTTGGATTTGGGTGTGATTTTACTGTTTGTATATAATTACTCGAGTGACTAAAATTGGTTTTTGAATTGATTTTTAAAATCCCTTCGTTTCCCTGATCGGTTTACAGCTGAGAGGATCGAGTCTAGGGTTTTGGATCCTGTGGTTGGTCCAGCGACAGAATTGCTTTGGAGAATTAAATTGGGGGTTTGGATTTTTCAGAGAATATGAGTTTTTTAGCCCAAAGTAACAGCAGGTCAGATAATAGTCGCAGGGGTAGAAACTATCAAGGGCAAACTGCTCGACAGGAGTGGGTTCCTCGAGGATCCACACCTACCACTTCCATTCCTTCTGCTTTGACCACCACTGTGGAAAACTCTGCTGTTTCTGTTGGTGATAATGGGAGCTCAAATGGGATTCACAGGGAATTTGGTGATAGGTCGGTTCCCAAGGTATATTGGGGTAGGAACTATGATGCTCATCAAGGGAATATGCTTAGACATGCAAACCAAAGGAGAGGTAGGGAAATGGGAAGGCAAACAGACAATTTTGAAGGGAACAAAGTGGAGAAGATGGGTGGTCCAGATCATAACATGGAAACAGAACAGGATTTGAAGGGCCCTACTTTGCCTCAGCTTGTACAAGAAATTCAGGAGAAACTCTTGAAAGGAACAGTTGAGTGCATGATTTGTTATGATATGGTTCGTAGATCTGCAGCAATCTGGTCATGCTCTAGCTGTTTCTCAATCTTTCACCTGAGTTGTACCAAGAAATGGGCCAGAGCTCCTACATCTTCTGACTTAACAGCAGAGAAGAATCAGGGGCTTAACTGGCGGTGCCCAGGTTGTCAACATGTACAACTCACTTCTTCCAAGGATATCCGCTACATGTGTTTTTGTGGGAAAAGGCAGGACCCTCCTTCTGATATGTATTTGACTCCACATTCTTGTGGGGAGGCTTGTGGCAAGCCGTTGGAAAAGGTAGTTCCTGGTTCTGGCTTGAGCCAGGAAGATCATTGCCCTCATCATTGTGTCCTGCAGTGCCATCCTGGACCATGTCCACCCTGTAAGGCATTTGCTCCTCCAAGAAGCTGTCCATGTGGAAGGAAAATGATCACTACAAGATGCTCTGATAGGAAGTCTGTTCTTACCTGCGGCCAGCATTGTAACAAGCTTCTAGGTTGTGGTCGCCACCGGTGTGAAAAAATTTGCCATGTCGGTTTGTGTGATCATTGTCCAGTTCTTCTTAATGCGTCTTGTTTCTGCAAGAAGAACACAGAGCTTATTCATTGTGGTGACATAACTTTAAAGGGAGAAATCAATTTAGAAAGTGGCGTCTTTTCGTGCAACTCACATTGTCAGAAAAAACTCAGCTGTGGAAACCATGTCTGTCATGAAATATGCCACCCAGGCCCGTGCGGGGACTGTGCTTTGTTGCCCATCAACGTTAAGACATGCTGTTGTGGTAAAACTAGCCTAACAGAAATGAGAAACAGTTGTTTAGATCCCATCTCAACATGTTCACAATTTTGTAACAAAACCCTCCATTGTGGGGTACACCCGTGTGAAAAGGTGTGTCATTCTGGAAACTGTGCACCATGTCCTGTGCCTGTGACTCAACGTTGCTGTTGTGGATCAACATCTCGTACCGTGGAGTGCTACAAAGTGTTCGTGGAGGACGATGAATTTACTTGTGATCGGCCTTGTGGGCAGAAGAAGAGTTGTGGAAGGCACCGATGTAGTGAGCGGTGTTGCCCTCTTTCGTCAAATCCTCCTAACAATTCCCACACTGGTGACAGGGACCCACACTTGTGTTTGATACCTTGTGGCAAAAAACTAAGATGTGGGCAGCATTTTTGCGAGTCGCTTTGCCACAGTGGTCATTGCCCTCCATGTCTTGAGACCATTTTCACTGATTTGACCTGTGCGTGTGGGAGGACGTCAATACCTCCTCCGTCACCATGTGGTACCCCTCCCCCATCATGCGAGTACCCATGCTCAATTCCTCAGCCCTGTGGCCATTCATCCACACACAGCTGCCACTTTGGAGACTGTCCGCCATGTGCTGTTCCCATAGCAAAGGAATGCATTGGTGGGCATGTGGTTCTATGGAATATACCATGTGGATCGAAGGACATCAGATGTATCAAGCCTTGTGGGAAGACCAGACAGTGTGGCTTGCATGCATGTGATAAAACATGTCATCCTGCACCTTGCGACTCTCCTGCTGCTGCGGTGGCCAGTGCTGGTGGTGGTCCAAGACCTTCATGTGGTCAAACATGTGGTGCTCCTAGGAGAGATTGTAGGCACACTTGTACTGCTCTTTGCCACCCGTCGTCCCCTTGTCCTGACACTAGATGTGAATCTCCCGTCAAGATTTATTGTTCTTGTCGCCGGTTAAGTGCAAGCGTTCCATGTGATGCGGGGGGCAGAAATAGTGCTTCTGACACCGTTTTTGATGTATTGATACTACAAAAGTTTCCGGCACCCCTACAACCTGTTGAGACAAATGGAAAGAAGGTTCCACTTGGTCAGAGGAAGCTAATGTGTGATGATGAGTGTGCAAAGATGGAAAAGAAGAAGGTGCTAACTGAAGCATTTGGTGTGAATACCTCACATTCTGATGCGAAACTTCATTTGGGTGAAAATCCTGCTGCTGCTTCTGAGGTGCTCTTAGACCTCCTTAGACGCGACTCTAAATGGGTGCTCTCTGTGGAAGAAAGATGCAAGTTTCTGGTCCTTGGTGGCGGCGGCAGCAGGGGTAGAGGTGGAGTCAAAGTTCATGTGTTTTGCCCAATGATGAAAGAGAAGCGGGATGCAGTTAGAATGATAGCTGAACGGTGGAAGCTCTCAATCAATTCTGCTGGACGGGAGCCAAAGCGGTTTGTTGTTATACATGCGACACCAAAGTCGAAAGCTCCTCCCCGCATTCTTGGTGGAGCTACTAAGGGATGCACGGTCAACATACAACCTGCAATATGTGACCCTTTTGTAGACATGGATCCTAGGCTTGTTGTTGCACTGCTGGACCTGCCACGAGATGCAGATATAAGTGCATTAGTGCTGAGGTTTGGTGGGGAATGTGAGCTTGTCTGGCTGAATGACAAAAATGCATTGGCAGTCTTCAGCGAACCGGCACGAGCAGCAGCAGCTATGAGGAGATTAGATCAGGGGTCTCCTTATCATGGGGCCGCTGTTATAGCCCCTCCTCAGAGTGGTGGCGTTTCTAATTCTTGGGGAGGAGTGTCTTGTGTGAATGCTGCTGGAGGAGGAGGAGGTGGTGGTGGTTCAATGCTGCTGAAGGATAATAATTACAATAACAACAATTTTGCATGGAAGAAGGGCATAGTGGTAGTCCCTGAGGTTAGGGGCTCTGAAGAGGAGGGGGCCTGGAATGGTTCGAACATGGAACTCTCGGCCTGGACGAAGGGGAAAGAATCCTCTCCATTTGCTCCATCAAGCAGCAACAGGTGGAGTGCTCTATCTGAAACCGCTACCTCAACTTCGTCGGCTCTGTCAAAAGTCATGGTAAAATGCTCTTTGATTAACCACAACAAGTCCGCACCTCATCAGGTGTCTGAAACTGAGACCGCAACCAATGGACATCAACAAAATAATTTTGAAGGAAGTAACGCTGATGCGGATGCGGCAGATGTGTTGGATGATTGGGAGGAGGCTTGTGATTGATATGATTGGACAACGACAATATGGATGGATGGGAGGGCCTCTGATCATTCATTCTTGTATTGAGTGTATGGACTTTTCTTTATCTATCATCCCTATTATTAGTATTAACTAAACTAAATTGCTGTCTACATTTTCTTCCAAGTTCATTATGTTCAATTCCGATATCATTTCTTGATCTGAACCTGCTGCTTCCTTTTGGTTTGATCCCGGAAATGTCAATAATGTTCTCATTTACATATTCATCTATGTTCTTGCCGTATTTCTCAATACTCTTTTACTCATAATTAAACCAGTAATCGGACTGATACCTATGTCTCCATTTATATGACGTGATTTTCGTTTTGCTCTATTTTTTACTTATTTCCATTGTAAAAGTATCTTTTGATTTATATTGTTTCTCTCCATATACATCTTAACTACACGATTTTCCATTCATAACCTCTATGCAGAGACTAAAGTGAACGATGGACTTAGGGAGCAGAAAATTTAGATTAATCGTGTGTTTGGTTGGAGGAAAAATATTTTTACTGGAAAATATTTTTTAAAGAAAATTATTTTCTCTTCACATTTCATGTTGTTTGGTAAACTGCATCTCTACTTTTAGGGGGTGTTTGTTTTTTTGGCCAGAAGAGCTTCTGGCCTCTTTTGTCTGTGCCGCGCAGACGCTCGCAGATGCTGAGCTCTGCAGATTGTTTGTTTTTTGGAAGACATTTCACTCAAAAAGGTCTTCCTGACATCTTCTTGGAGAAGACATTAACCTATGTCTTCTAACATCTTCTTACATCTTCTCCATTTTTTTCTTCTACTTCTCTTCACCACCACCACCGTCCACCACCATCACCGTCGTCCACCACTACCGCCACCGTCCACCACTACCACCGTCCACCATCACCGTCCATCACCACCGTCGCCCACCACCACCGCCACCGTCCACCACTACCACCGTCCACCATCACCGTCACCGTCCATCACCACCGTCGTCCACCACCACCGCCACTATCCACCACTACCACCGTCCACCACCGTCCACCATCACCATCACCGTCCATCACCGTCACCGTCCATCACCATCATCGTCCACCACCACCGCCACCACCGCCACCCTTCACCACCACCCTTCACCACCACCCTCCACCACCACCACAATCGTCCATACACCACCGTACACTACCACCATTAATTTATATAACAGTCTACAGATATTAAAAAACAAACAGTCTTCTTCTTGCAGACCGCAGACCTTCGGTCCACCACTTCTCTTGCAGATATCTACAATAATGGTCTGCAGACTGCAGACCTTTTCCTGCAGAAAAAACAAACACCCCCTTAGTGGGGGTAAGGTCTGCATACACACTCTCCCTAGACCCTGCTTTTGTGGGATTCTATTGGGTTGTTATTGGTTAAAATTGGTTCCAAAGTCAAAATTAACTTGAGCGTGTAATTGAAGGGGTGGGGGTATGTTCGGGGCGGGGCGGGGTGAAGGTCTACCGGAGGGAGAGGGGGGATTAAGGGGAGTAAGAACCATTAATTTTACGAATAGGATACTCCTGGGTTATCCCATGACATGGGTTGCAATGTCCCCTTAATCTCAGACCGTGCCTCGAGTTTTCTCATACTCCATTAAACTGGCAATGCTGCACACCGCACACGAGAGGAATGTTACTGCCCGATGAACATATGGTGCTGTGTTTGTGTTGGGATGATTTTTTTTTTTTTTTGCATTGTGTTCACAATGCAGGTTAATTTTGTTTAACTGAGAGGAAAGTATGCAATATAAAAATTGAAGAGTAAGTAAAATCTAGTGTTTACAATGTCAACCTATACTAACATTTCAATAATAAGAGGGTATTTATTAAGAATACTAAATTTTTATTAGTAGTAGTGTTTACAATGTCAACCTATACTAACATTTCAATAATAAGAGGGTATTTATTGAAATGTTATATTTTATAACATTTCAATTATATTTTTATATTATCTATAATAAATTAAGAATACTCTTTTTAAACAATAGTTAGACTATTAAGCCTAAAATTATTTTTAAAGTTTTGAGAAACCGTAATGTATTACTAGTAGTGTGTGTCACACTGTTTTTTTCACGGTTATCTATAATAAGTAAAGAAAACTATTTTTAAGAGAATTGTGCGTATTAAGCCTAGAAGAATTTTAAAAGTTAAGAATACTCGTTTTAAATAGTAGTCTTGCTCTTAAGCCTAGAACTATTTTAAAGGTTCAGAGTAACGGTAATCTTTTTACAATGAAAATGGATACGCTCTCTAACTTTACTTTCATACTTTCGGACAATATATGTACAACAATCAAATAAACACTGTTTCGAACAATTATATGGACATGAAAAAATAAACACTTCCATTGAAACGAAAGAAAAAGTACATGGATAGGGTACTGTCCCGCTACACACAAAGGGAATTGGGAACGCATACAATCAATCAATATCACATCATAAAACCAAAAAACAATAAGAAGATGGCGAGATGCAAATAAGAGTACACAAAATTTATTAAAAACAAAACTAAGAGTACATTGGCTTGCTTCAATCCAAGGCCGGAGTGCTAGAAGTTGTCACATTGTCCTGAAAGCCTTCTTCATTGCTTCCCTCGGTTTGAGTTCAGACACAACAAGTGCATAGGTAGGAAACCAAACGAAGTCAACCTCTAGTACCCAAGTAATAATAGCCCAAAGTCCACCAATTCCCCCAACCGAATGGGTTAAGAAGGTGTAACACCCCAACCCGCATGACCCAAACCCGTGAGACAGCGGACCGGTGTGCCACTGGATTGGTATCCGAATTTGCAGCATTTTCCAAACAATTTTAAACAAACGTTCTTTCAATACATATAAAAATCCATCGGAGTAATTTAAAATAATGCGGAAGCCTTTTTAAAGTCAAACAACTTGGGATCTTGCCCGAAAACGTAATAAGCATTAAAGTTAATTAAATAAAGCATAACTACAGATTAAAGAGACAGCCACGCCATCGTACATCTCCTCCTCAATGCCCTCCAGGATCGGCTCTAGGTTCATCTGTCTTATCACCTACGGACAGCAAAAAGGAAAACAACGCTATCCGCTCAGCATTGACACTGAGTGGCACTCCATTGTAGCACAAGAATAAACATAATAATTCAACAATTAAGATCGCGCATATGTTTATCCTTTTAATAAAAATCAATTCAACTTTACATTCGGTTCTTTAGACGGTTGACCAACAGTCAACTTATTTTCTTTTTTTTCAAAATGATTTAGGTGTTACGGGTTTCTCATTAACTCTTTGACCACCGGTCAAACCAATTTAGACTTTCACGAAAGTCAAACCACTTAACATTTAATGCCTATGACAGAGATAGCCTCAATCCGTAATACCGAAGATAGCCTCAATTCGGTGGAGGTAGGATCCCTCGGGCGATAGCCTCAAACCCAAGATCACAGACCCTCGTGCGCACGTCTTAACCTCACTGACCAGGCCCTGCAGCCGCCCGAGCAATGACCAGTTTCTATGTTCAACATAATAAACCAATTGACCTTAATCACCGATTAGAATTAATTAATTAACTTAACTAATTCATTAAAGTCTTGGATTTAACCATCCGGTCAAACCTACGTCAACAGAATATCCAGTCAAAGTCCAAGTCAAACAGGACCTAACCCAAGTCAAAGTCAAACCTGTTCAGTCAATCCATAATCCTCAACAATTCAATTCAAATAATCAATTTAATTCAATTAACCAATTTAGCCAAATTATAGCATAAACACATATAACGATCCAAACCATTAAATCTATTCTGAATGCTATTAACTTCATAGTACGGACCTGGATTTCGCCGAAATCGAATCGATACCTCGAACGGAGGACAAATCAACGAAATCAAACGAACGGGTCAAATTGAGTCAAAATACGAAATCGACCAATCAATCCAGCGTGGAGGTTAATCTGCCGGCGATATCAACTCCGGGCAGCGGCTGGATGCGGCGACAGTGACGGACGCCGGCGACAGTGGCGAAGCGGCAGCTGTTGGCGGTCTACCTTGTTCAAAATCGAGGGGATAGAGACAAACCGAAATAGGAAACTGAAGAAGAAGAAGAAACTGACCTGAGCTAAGGGCGACGGCGGCGCTCGACGGTGATGAGCGGTGGACTTCCGGCGAAGGCGAAACAGCGGCGATTGGAGACCGTCGGCGGCGGCGCTGACCCTGGCAGTGGAGGCGACGTCCAGTGGCGAGGCGCGACGGCGCTGGACTCGACGGCGATGATGGCGGCAGCTACTGGCGAAGGAAAGGCAGCGGCATTGGAGGCGGAGGCCGGACGGCAGGGATGACCGGCGAAGAACGGTGTCTGGCTCGGGCGACGCCGGCGTGGTCGAACAGCAGGGAGGACGACCGGCGGCTGGCTCACGGCGGCGATCGAAGAAGAAGAAGAAGAAGAAGAAGAAGAAGAAGAAGAAGATGAGGATGTGCGGTTCTCAGAGATCCGAAGGAAAGAAGATAGGTTTAGGTTTATTTAATGGTCCCATTCCTAAAAGGATTGGGCTTCGGACCCAAAATACCTGATTAAATGGTCATAACATGAGCTCCATAACTCCGATTCGCGAGCCGTCTGAACCGACGCGATCACAAAAATATTTCCTACGAGATGACATAAAAGTTGGACTTAGAATCCAAATTATAATTTTAACTCCTTTTTAGGCCCAATTCGTAATCAATTGCTCTAACAATTTAATTAATTCTTTTGGGCCAGATTTCAGGGCGTTACAGAAGGACAAAGGCTAGGGCTTCAAGCAGTATCCAAAAATCCTCTTCACAATGGTTAAAACAACCCCAAGACAAAGGAACCTCAATCAATGTCACAAAAAGGTCAAAAACCATCCACATCTAGTGTCAAACAATGGCCACACAACTCCCTTCAAAGTGTGCCACTGCCTATGGTTAGGGCAGTCAAAACAGCAGCTCAAAACACTCTAGAAACACAACAAAAACCAACAGCTTCCTCGCAGTGCTCCTAGCAGTGCTTTTGGCTAAGCACAACAGCAACACCAGCCGCAAAACGGTGCAAACCAGCAACAAACTAGTGCCCCATACTTCAGCTTCAGCTTCTAGTCCAATCATTGCCCCAAAACACAGTCCATGACCTCTCATCTAAAGTATTTAATTCCCAAGTGCACCTCCAAGTACCATCCAATAGACCACCTTCAAGTACCAGCCAATCAATGCCAAAGAGCCACATAGGATCCGGCTATCTTTCCAGAATGAGTTCACACCAAAAGCTTTCTTCATGGATATCCCAAAAGCTGAATGAGTTCGGCCCTCACTTCATGCTTCACAAAACCATTAAGAGGAACAAAAACCAGCAAGTTCACGCTTAGTGATGATCCAATTTCATGTGTATAACAAGAGTATTGAGTAACCAACAAAGTAAGCAACACATAGTTCACACCAAACAATAGCAGCAAAAAAATAAAACCCAAGTCAAGCCTAACAAGGAACCAAGAACAACAATTGAAAGCCGTAAGCCAAGCATTCATTCCTCAAATTGAAATCAGAAGTAAACCGCGCACTTGTTATTGAGTCATCATCAGCAATATTTCAAAATAAACCACAGGAATCCACAAAAAGTTGGGCAAAAAACAAGCACGAAACTGATACAGTTTGCATTCCTAATTGGCATTGTGAACAGTAACTACAAACCAAATAATGCCTTAAATCGAAATAAAATTCAAATGGTATTGCAATCCAACTTCATAGCACGGAAGAGAGTTACAAACCGCTCAGAAAACCAGAAGAGTAGCCATCAAAATTGTCTGAAACCCAAGAATGAGTTTGAAACCCAGTAATGAGCAAAAAAATCTAGCCTAACACAAAATTTCAACAATTGAAGTACTTTCTTTTACAAAATTGAACCCAATTAAAATAATACAAAAGGGGAAATTCAAGAGAAAGTAAAAACCTTGAAATTGGTGGCGGATGAAACTAGCTTGGCGACGGCGACGGGGTTGGCGACGGAATCCGAGTTCTAGTTGACGCCGAGGAGAGGCGACGAGGAGGTAGACGAATGGACCGAAGTTGTTAACTTTATTCGTTGATGAACTACGATGCAAATGGGAAGACCGGTGCGAGGTATTTTGATTCTTTCTTCTGACCATAATCAACGAGAGATAGGGTTTTTTAGAGGAGGGAAAAGAGAAATTAAGAAGTGGGAGAATGAAATTTGTGGGAGGGAAAATGAATTTGGAAAGAGGGAAATTAAAATTTTAGAGATTTGGAGGTAAACTCAAAGAATATTAACTAAATTCCTGTTGAACAACTTACGCACCTCTATAAGGGGGTGAATAGATGTGTTCTTCAATAATCAAAAGTTTTGGAAGATTAAACAAGAATTCGTAGGATTATATCAACCACAAGAAGACCAAGAAGAAGAGAAGGAGCAACACACGATGTATACTGGTTCGGCCTAATGCTTACGTCAGTCTCCGAAGCAAACGTGCCCAAGATTCCACTAACTTTGTC
Source organism: Cuscuta australis (assembly GCA_003260385.1). NCBI lineage: Eukaryota > Viridiplantae > Streptophyta > Magnoliopsida > Solanales > Convolvulaceae > Cuscuta > Cuscuta australis. The sequence continues at coordinate 5,598,272 of NQVE01000076.1, read as the reverse complement.
AACCTTAACGGAGTTTGACAATCCGACTACAACTCGAGAACTTGAATTCACAAGCCTCTAACCTTTCCACAGAAGTCTTGATTTCACAAGACTCGGGATTTCTCTCCAAAACTTGAACAATGTGCCTGGATAGTTAAGACTTATTGTTGGACAATGTGCTATCACGAATATATATTTTTGCAATGTCCTTTGTCCATTGTCTTTTAGGTTTTGATAATGACAAAAGGGTGAAAAAACATCATCATCATATTGTGCACCAAGGCTAAGAATCAAAGCTACAACAAGTTCATATCCGTCCGTGAAGAAGGGACTTGAGCATCGGTGGAAGGAACGAGACCGAAGAGGTTGTTTCCTTAGTTGGGTAGTGTTTTAGGTCTTAGATTATGTGTTAAAGAGTATGGAATCTCTAAGGTTCATTCCCTTATCACCCTACCTTTAAAACACATTTTAGATCAGCCTTTGTGTGGGGAAGTTGCATTTCTATTCGAATAATCTTTAGTTTATTCGAATAAGTCGAGATATTTCCTGTGACTAAAATTAACCTCTTTTATTCGAATAAATCCACCACTTATTCGAATAAGTCCTACTTTTTCAACCTTATTTATTCGAATAAGTCACCCATTTCTTCGAATAGGAACTGGTTTTTCAAGCCACGCGATTGATCCAAACTATTCGAATAGTTCTTGACTTATTCGAATAAGTCGATAGTTTCAATTACCAAACGGCTAGTTTTTTGAATGCTTTTCATCTCTATCACTCCCTAACTTCTATAAATACCTACTTTCGTGATTATCTTCATTAGAACACTTAGAACTGAAAGGAAACCATGCAAGGATAGACAGCGGAATATAAAAATTTTAACATCCTGACATGATTATCTTGCCCAGAATCACGTACTAAAACTTATAGTATTAAGAAATTTGTACCTTTCTCCGTAAGCAGTAAAAACGAAGAAGTCGTAGGAAGAGCGTTGAAAGTGCAAACGTAACCGTTCAAGCGTCCGGTCTCCAACTTTGGCACACGAACAACGCCAGAGTCTACCACAATCTTTATTCTAGTAAAGATTATAGTAGTATAAAATATAAAGATTAAAATTGGGATAATAATAATCTTGTATATTTCTTATAGAAAATATTTCTAATAATATTTAGAAAATATTATAGATATTTTCTATACACAAAATGATATTAATGGAACACAAAATAAACTTTCTCTCTCTAAGAAATTTATGGCCGAAAACCACACCCCAATTTGATAATTTACACTCTCCCTTTATAATTGTCATGTTTTCAACAAATGATTTGTCAATTTTGTCATTAAGCTAAAAGATAAAGTAATGAACAATTAATCAAGGATTATGGACAAAGTGAGATCCCAATTAGCCGTATGTTTTGATTTGAAAAAGTGAGAAGGATTTTCAAAATTTTTCTCCACTTAAATGTTCAAAGTGTATTTTATTTGACACAAAAAATTAATAAAAATTAATTTTAAATCAAATAAAATATCAATATCATTTTAAACAAGTATACAAATATACTTTAAATAGTTTATGTCAAATTAATTATTTTCATAATTAAAATGACAAATCAAAATAAAATATTCAACATAATATATATATATATATATATATATATATATATATATATATATATATATATATATATATATATATATATATATATATAACCTTTAAACCATATCGATTAATAACTCGAGAGGCAGTAACATATAGTTGACCATTTTCTCGTGCGTTGTTCCTATATGGGTTTCTTGTCCTAACCTCCCTATTTTCCTGCATGATCAAGGGAGATTAATATAAAAATGTCTAGTGAGAGAGAGATTCCGCCGGCAGTGAGTGCCGGAATTAGTGGCTGGAAGAAACTTTTTTCTGAAGTTCTCAATACATTCAAAGAAGAAGAAAAATTACAAGGTGTTACTCAAGGTTTTTACAAAGGGGTGCCATTAGTGTCTTTGTCTTTTGATGACATCCAACTACTTTCTAGGAGATTCAAGAATGCTCTCATTGGCACTTTCAGTCGCAGGCCTCCATACCCAGTGATGAAGAATTTCTTGCAGAAACTTGGACTTCAAGGAGAGTTCACAGTTGGAAAACTTTCTTCCAATCAGGTACTCATTAACTTCCAGCTTGAAGATGATTATCAGCGTATCTTCCTTAGACAAACCTGGCAAGTTGGGGGTCAAACAATGGTTGTTACCAAATGGACTCATGATCACAAGGAGGGGGTGGACTGTCCCATTGTTCCTGTATGGGTTTCTTGTCCTAACCTCCCTATTTTCCTGCATGATCAAAGAGCTCTTTTCAACATTGCATCCTCTTTGGGTAGGCCTCTCAAAGTGGATGAGAGCACATTAAACTTCACAAGACCAGATTTGGCTAGGTTCTGTGTGGAGGTGAATGTCTCTAATCCATTACCTGCCAAGATGCACATCAGATTAGGTGATAAAGATTCATTTACCCCTCTCATTTATGAAAATGTCCCATATTACTGCCATTCATGCTTGAAGCTTGGTCATATGAAGAACAGCTGCAGAAAGATGAAGGATCCAACCCAGAACTCTCATGTTCACAAACCGGCTCAATCTGAACCGGTTCAGTCAGATTCCTCTATAGGTAAGGGAAAAGAGCCCAGCCAGGATAATTGGACAATGGTCACCTCCAAAAAATGTGGGTCAGGTCCAGTATGGAGAAAGAAAAGCTCTAGGGATTGTTTCAATCAGAATATGCCCAAACAACTACAGGACAGTCCCCCCACTGCTACTGCTTCCCCCGGCCCCATTAATAATGCTAAGGTTATTATTCATAATCCTGTCCCTCCCAATTATCCTGAGATTAATAAATTGGCTCTGGTTCTTTGGAAACCCCTCCCTACTATTGAAGAGTCTAGCTTCTCCCCTCTCTTTCAATGTGATTCTGATAGTGATGAGTCAGATTGTGAAGATCTTGGAATTATGCTGGACTATGTACCTCCCTCTGTGTGATAAAAATATTAATAACCAAAAGGAGGAAATTAGGGACATGGAGACAATTTACAACACCAATATTAAATCAAGATTGAGGTCAGCTAATAAGAGTTCCTCAATAGCCTTTTCCCAATGAAAGCCCTCTTCTGGAACATCTGTGGGATTAAATCATCCCTCAACAGACTTCTTCTTCTTAGCAAGACTCACAAATTTTCTTTCCCGGCTATTTTTGAACCTATTGTAGCAGCTAAAAGATTGGACTACTATAAAATCAAACTTGGTTTTTCTCATGGTTTTTCCACTCAATTCAATAAGTGCTGGATCTTCTGGGACTGCAACACTCTTAATCTCCAACAGGTCCAAGAAGGAGATCAAATCTCTACATGCCTATTTAATACTTCTGATCATCCTTTGTTTATCAGCTCTGTGTATGGAAAACATTGTAGAGCAGATAGGCTTCTCCTCTGGGACTCTATGGTGGATCATGACCCAGGGGATCAACCTTGGATTGTAGGAGGGGATTTTAACGCAGTCACCTCCCTTACTGAACACCAAGGACATGTGGCTCCCTGTCTTCATAGTATTGAAGACTTTAGGGAATGTATTCAGAACTGCTGCTTATTAGAACCCTGTCTTAAGGGCAATATCTTTACTTGGATGGGTAATAGGTCCAAGGGGAGAGTTCTACGTAGACTAGATAGAGTACTGATTAATCAAAGCACCCTTGATCAATACTCTGATATTTATCTTTATCATTTTGGCAGAACCTCCTCTGATCACAAGCCACTTCTTCTGGACTGCATCAACTACCACTTTTCTGGACCTAGACCTTTCAGATACATTAATGCTTGGGCACTTAATGAAAGTTTTTATGATATGGTCAAGAAAGCTTGGAGCTCATATAGCAATGGTAGGGGCATGAGAGGGCTGGCAATTAAACTCAAAAATTTGAAAAAAAGTATTAAGGATTGGAATCATGCTCATTTTGGAAATATCTTCATCAAAGTCCAAGAAGCAGAAAAGGCAGCTTTGCAAGCTCAAGAAAACTTTGAAGATGAGGAATCTGAAGTGAATAGAGAGGCCTGTAATTTGGCCAATGCCAAGCTACTGAGAACATGCAAAATTGAAGAGGCTTACTGGTCACAAAAAGCCAATGTTAAGTGGATTGCTAATGGAGATGCATCAACTAAATTCTTTCATTCTTATGTCAAAGGCAAAAGAAGAAAGGCTAGCATCAGACTTCTAAAAAATCATGAAGGTAGGGAGATGGTGGATCATAATGAAATCTCCAATTTTATTGTCAATCACTTTGAGAGTTCTTACACTCAAGAATTTATGGGCAATCTTGAACCCATCCTTTGTCATATCCCAACTCTTATCACTGATCAGGACAATCAAAATATGATCAAACTGCCACAAGAAGAAGAAATTAAGGCTGCTATTTGGCACCTAAATCCTAATAGCTCTGCTGGACCAGATGGGTATAATGGAGAATTCTTCAGGTATTTTTGGGACATTATTAAAGTTGACATTATCAGTGCTATTCAGGAATTCTTCCTAGGCCATCCTATCCCTATGGCATTTAGAAGCACCTATATCATCCTCATTCCTAAACTTGAAGGGGCTAAGTTTATTGGAGATTATAGACCTATTGCCCTCTCTACTTTCTTCAGCAAGATTCTCTCTAGGATCTTGTCTAATAGGCTTTCCCCTCTTCTAGACAAGATCATATCACCTGAACAGGCAGGTTTCCAAAAAGGGAAGGGTATTGAGGAACATATCTTATTAACTAATGAGCTAATGCACACGTTGGAATCAAAAGTCAGAGGTGGTAATGTGATGGTTAAACTTGACATGGCTAAAGCTTTTGATAAGATTTCTTGGTCATATCTAAAAGAAGTGCTCAAATCCTTTGGATTTAATGATCACTGCATAGCTCTTCTTCTGCAAAATCTAGAGGCCACTCACATTTCTTTGCTCATCAATGGAAGCCCCCATGGTTTTTTCAAAATTAAGAGGGGAGTCAAACAGGGAGATCCTCTTTCTCCTCTCCTCTTTATCATTGGGTCAGAAGGATTCTCTAGGAGCCTGAACTATGCTATCTCTTCTGGTTTTATAGCACCATTCAAGGCAGGGAAAAGTCAGGTGGTTTCTCATCTTGCATTTGCAGATGACCTCTTAGTATTTCTTAAGGGAGACCTAAGGAATATGCTGAGATTTAATCACATCCTACATAACTACCTTAGAGCTTCTGGGCAAGAAATCAACAGCAAGAAAAGTAAGGTTTTCTGCAAGAAAAACAGCCACTGGACTTACAAGAAGAAACTGGAAGAAGCTCTTGGCTTTATGTTAGGAAGCCCACCTTTCAAATATTTGGGGTCCACTATTACAACAGGTAAGCTTAAGAGAATCCATTGTGATCAAATCCTCAATCACTTTGATGCTTATCTTAACAGTTGGTACAATAAGGAGCTTAATCCCATGAGCAGATTAATTCTCATCAAACATGTGCTTAGTGCTATTCCTTTACACACACTAGCTATGCAAGACCTTCCCAAAGCTTGTATACCATCCTTATTTCATATGGCTTAGGACAATGCATCAAAGTATGCGGGTTCACATATGCAGAAAACATAATACTTCAAGTCGAAGGATAGTTACACCCGTGATCGCGCTAAAGATGCTTAGAGCATGAACTAAGAGTTCAAACAACATCTTTAGGATGGGTCAGTCCGGCATCCTATTATCTCCAGACAATATCTGCCCATGTGCGGATGCGAACACGCTGTCATTGACTATGAGACTAAGTCAAACATCCAACACACACTAGTCTCACATGCATTAACGATATCCTACTCTCGTTAATACTCGACTATGGACATTTAGATAAATATTTATTTCAAGATGTTAGTCTCATCAGCAGAGAAACACTATCTGATAAACATCTTTAAATATAAATCTAGGAATATAATATTTGTTTACATTAGCATGAGATATGTAAACATATTATATCTGCCTATACATGATAGGATAACGATGAACAGTTGGCCATCAGGGCACAACTCCAACAAGAACACTATGAAGAACATATCCTTTGAATATCCAAAGAGATTCTACTCAATCCCCTCCTTATATCCCAGCAAGGCAATTGTTTTGATTGCTAAATCATTTCTTTCTTGAGTTTTTCCTCATTGCTTGAGTCTTTGAGAGATATAGCCATATTCTAAAGGACTTCATTGTATTTGCAACAATCTACTCCGTGTTGGGAGAACTACTAGGTTGCGGTTTGTTTTCTTACTTTATTGTAAGCGATTTGTATTCTTGGTGTTGGGATTACACCAAGTGGTAGAAATCCTAACGGTTTGTGAAATCAAACGTTAGGTAGAAGAAATCCTGAGTTTTGTGAAATCAAAACTTCGGTGGTAAGATAAGAGGCTTGTGAAATCAAGTTCTCGAGTTGTATTCGAATTGTCAAAGTCCGTTAAGTTTGACGGGTTAGTGAAGGCTTGGGCACGATTGCTTCGGGGACTGGATGTAGGCATTTAGGCGTAACTAGTATATATTGTGTGTGCATTGCTCTTATCCTTCACTTTATTTTGTTTGTGGTGCATTGTTTTTTATTAAATATTCGTGAAGAACGTTTCCGCGCAAAAAAACTGGTCTTTTGGGCAACACATTTATTCACCCCCTCTAGAGGTGTGCGAGGCGTCTAACAATTCATATCTCATGCATTTAAAGATTATATCTATTTTGGTCTAATTCGATCTAATTTGATCTGATCTGATGCATTTATAGATTATATTTGGCAAAAAGGACACGACCTATATAATTAAATTTTTTGATGCCTTTGATCTTTTGCATCAGTTTGTTAAATAGGCGGTGCAATTGAGGTAGTGTATCTACCTTTTTTGTAGTAGTGTCATGATATTCATTAATAATAGCGTTGCTGATTCTTATGATATTGTGTGATTATATATAATTGGGTATTAGATGTGAGTTAGTTCTAGTGTTAGATACTTCCCCCCTTCCACTATGTTTGATTCAAGGAATTTGGAAGGAAAAGAAAAGAAAATTGTTTTCTCTCATTTTCCTCACCAAAATGGAAGGAATTTGGTTTTCCCTCCACTTGGTACATTTTGCCTTCTCATTTTCTTTTCCTTTCACTTTTCCTTTCTTTTCCCTTCTAACCAAACAAGAAAAACAGTTTTCCACTTCATTTTCTTTTCTTTTCCCTTTTAAATTCCTTGAACCAAACATAGTGTTCGTGTTTTTACATGTAGGAATCAAGGATTGGATGAGGAGTGGGCTGGAGAACAGTGATGGAGCGTGATGCTGGTGGATGGCCCGAAGCTGTTTAATCTACATTAAATATATTTTATTGAAATTGTTTATTTAAATTACAAGAATGTTGAATGTTGTTTTCAAAAACTTCCGAAACGTTTGTTTTAGTTTCTTTGATTAAACAATGATTTGTTATAAATTAATATGAATGAATGTTTCATTTTAAATGTTTTAAAATATTATGCATGTGAATACCAAATTTAGTGACAACCTGATTCGCTAACTCATTGATTTGGGTTATGCGGGTTAGGGTGTTACAAGATGTCATGGGTACGTAGATTAATAGTGAAAAAGTGTGGTATGATATGTAGGTTAATAATTAGTATGGGTAAAAGTGACTTTTAATTGAAATGAGAAAGATTTTTTTAGAACGGATAAAAAAAGAGAGAGGTTTTGTGAGAGTATGGAGTATATAAGATAATAATCATGCCAATGTATAATGCCAAAAAGTATATGTTGAAATGTCAATATATAGTGGCAAATTACTATAATGCGAGCTCATAATTTAGAGATTAAAATATGAAACTATTATTTTAACATTTTTCTCTATATTTTACTTCGGGTGATTTGTATTAAGACAATTAAATTTGGATGCATAGAACGATAAATAATTAGAAGTCACGCTAAATATGACTAAAACATAGAGAAAAATGCCAAAATATGACCTTAATGTTTTTTTCCCAAAATAGGATGGGGTTGTAATGTGGCACTGTATATGTGCACATTATTATACTATTTAGTCCTCCCTCCGTCCCTTTAAACATGAGATGTTTTGATTTTGAAGAGATTTAAGGGGAGTGTATTTTAGTATTGAATTTCCAAAAATGTCCTTTGATGTGATGGTTAAAAATAGGATTTGATGGGTAGATTATTAGTAAAAAGGCATGATGTGATAAGTAGGGTATGAAAAGGTAAGGGGTAATTAAAAAGTGACTTTTAAATAGAAATAAGAAGTGTTTTTTTGGAACGGATGAAAAAAGAAAGAAGAAAGGTTTTCAGGGACGGAGGGAGTAATTTACATGACCATGTTTGGTAATATAAATATATTTTAAGTCCTATTTCACGAATAAAAATATGAAAGTCTTCTTTATTAGTCTTCTTAATTAGAGCTGAAGTCCTACTTCAAGTTCGGGTTATTTTGGGTTTGGGTTGAGAATTGTATGTTCATGACCCAGTATTGTCGGGTTCGGGTCGACCCAACGGGTTATGACTTTGGTTTTTAAAATTTTAAGTTCACATTAACACTTACATTTTCTATTAAATAAATTTAAAATATCCAAAAAGTTGTATTAAATCTATAAAATAATTTTATTTTAAACTCTGAAGTAATTTTTAGATATATAAATTAATATAAGAAATTTAAAAATGATTAAGTTTTGGGAAAAAATAAGATAATTATGCAATATCATTAAAATTTTATCTGAAAATTTAAATTTGTACACTAAAAACGAGTAGTAAAGTGTATGATTTTGAAAAATTCTTACTTTAGCGGGTCGGTCAGGTTGGGTTCAAGTTCGGTCGGGTTTGAACCATTTTTAGCGGGTCATTTCGGATTCGGTCAACTTCGGCTTCGGTCATCAAAACCTTTGTTCAAAACCCAGTGTTTTCAGGTCGGGTTTCGGGTCAAAAACAGGTCAGGTCATTTTTTTCCAGGTCTATTGTTAATATATTTTCAACATTTTAGTTCTATTTTGCTGAGTAAATAATCGCGTAACTGTGGGAGATATGTTCAACCAAAAAATGAGTAAATGGCCAGTAAATGTAAAAAGAAAATATTGCATTCCTGATAGTGCAAGTCAGAAAAAAATTTCCTGGTAGTGCCATACGGAGTTCGTAACTCCGTTTCTCCTTAGAATTAATTGACAAAACGGAGTTCCCTACTCCGTGTCTATTTTATTTATTACTAAACAAACAAAATACTCATACGGAGTAACTAAATCCGTTCAAGCCAAACCCTTTATTCCCACCCATTTTATCTCTATCTCATGATTCCGTTCAAGCCAAACCCTTTATTCCCACCCATTTTATCTCTATCTCATGATTCATCCCTACTAGGCTACTACGCTGACACCAAAAATAAAAAATCTCACTCCCTTTAAATAATTCATTCCCATCCACCCATTTTCCTTGCTTTTTCTTTTATTTTCATTTTTTTGTTGTGTTGTTTTGTAAAGAATACAATATTTTCCTTTTATGCATACTCAGGGACGTAAATGAATCGAATATTTTTTGTTTGATTCGTGATTCGTATTCGTTTAAGGTGATTCGTATTCGATTTTTTCAAATCCGAATACGAATACGAATCTGAATAAATATTCGAATCCTTATCGAATACGAATATGAATCAAGGGTATTCGATTCGTGAGTTTGACAAATATATTCGGAATATAAATCTAATTATATAAATTATATAAATTATATATATATATATATAATGATTATAAATATTTTAAAATCTAAATGAACTGAATAATTTTAAACAAACCGAATATATTTAAACGAATCGAATATTTAAACGAACCGAATATGTTTAACATATTAAACGAACCGAAATACGAATCTTAAAAAATATTCGAACCAAATTCGAATTCGAATTCGAATATCACTCCATCTTAACGAATATGAATATTTTTCATGAATATTCGATTCGGTTCGTTTACAACCCTACTCCTGTCGTCCCAGAGTGTTTGTCCACTTTCATTTCTACAGATCATTTAATACACTTCTTTAATCAATATTATTTTGTAATTTATATATTAAAAAATTATAGAAATTATATATTAATAATTTATATGTTAAGACAAATCAAACAAGATCATACATGACTATATTTAGGCTTACACATTAAGAAAATTTGATGAGTTAAAATGCTTAGATGAACAGTTTCGAGAGTCAAAAGTGGACGAATATAGCGGGACAGAGGTAGTATAATTGAGTAAATGACCAATATATGTAAAACTTTGTTTATATAAAGGAAAAATTACCCAAAATAATCCCAACTTTACCCTGTCTTTCAAAAATAATCCCACCTTTCACTGTGATGCATAATAATCCCAACTTTATTGAAATTTGCCAATTTTGGGTCGCCGTTAAATTTCTAACGGAAAGTTAACGGAAATGCCCGTTTTAGACAATAAAATGAAAGTTGGGATTATTTTTGATGAATTTTTGTTTTTTAATTTTTTTTTGAAATTTTTTATTTAAATTTTTTGAATTACTTTTAACCTCCATTTCTTTTTCTTTTTTAAAGATTATTCTTACCTTAGAAAAAAAATAGATAAAAAAATTAATGAAAATGCGAAAAATAACTAAAACAATACAAACTTAATCAAATAAATAATGTAATCAATAGAAATTAAACAGAAACTGGTAAGAAACATAATAAATATATACGGAGTGGTGGGTTTTAACATTTTACACACTATACGAGGTCTTAATATACTACTTATTTTTTAAAAGAACAAGCCGTCCGGTAAAATTGGAATTATTGTAGATAATTTTTTCTAAAAAATAAGTAGTGATATGTTAATACTTTGTATAATACGTAAAATATTAAAACTCACCCGTATATTTTTATTTTACTTTTACCAATTTCAAGTTAGTTTCCATTGATTACCTTATTTATTTTATTATTTTTGTATCATTTTAGTTACATTTCTCATTTTTTCATTTTTTATATCTATTATTTTTATTTTTTAAACTAAGACTAATCTTTAAAAAAGAAAAAGAAATGATGATGGAGGTAGAAAGTAATTCAAAAAATTTAAATAAAAAATTTCAAAAAAAAAATTAAAAAACAAAAATTCATCAAAAATAATCCCAACTTTCATTTTGTTGCCCAAAATGGGCATTTCCGTTAACCCTCCGTTAGACACTTAACGGCGACCCAAAATTGGCAAATTTCAGTAAAGTTGGGATTATTATGCATCACAGTGAAAGGTGGGATTATTTTTGAAAAACCGGGTAAAGTTGGGATTATTTTGGGTAATTTTTCCTTATATAAATGTATGTAAACTTTACTTGTTTATTTCAGTAATGTATGTAAACAATTTACCGGTAGCCATTATCTTTAGTATTTTCCTTTTCTTTAAGGGCAAGGTTCCCATGACATTGGGAACCAATGTCATAAGATGACCCGGGGGCGCTCTGGTTCCCCGTTCGTAAAATTCACAGTTCCTACCCCCTTAACCCCCCCGGTAAACCCCCCACCCCGCCCTAACCTTAACGCACCCCCCACCCCCTTCAATTGCACCCCACAAGTTGATTTTGACTTTGGAGTCAAAATTTGACTCCAAAGTCAAAATCAACTTGTGGGGTGCAATTGAAAGGGGTGGGGGGGGGTGCGTTCGGGTTGGGGCGGGGTGGGGGGTTTACCGGGGGGGTTAAGGGGAGTAGGAACCGTCAATTTTACGAACAGGGCACCGGAGTGCCCCCGGGTCATCCCATGACATTGGGAACCAATGTCATGGGAACCAAGGTGTTTCTTTAATACATTTTATAGAAATCATCCTAAATAGAACTAAAACATAGAAAAAAAAATACAAAAATAGGACTTTCATATTGTTTTTCCCGAAATAGGACTTTGCACTGTGGTAATGTGACTTGGCCATGTTGTAATGTGACAGTGTACATGTGCAAATTACTATACTTTTTTGGTAATGTATATGAGCATGTATGATAATGCAGACCAGATTACACAAGAGGCAAGGACGACAAATTGTTAACAAGTGAACTCATAAGTATTCTGATATGTCCAAAAATTCGAAGATGCTGACTATAAAGTCAAACTCACTATAATTATTTTATTATAAATAATTTCTAAGTAACAAAAATTAATCGATTTCTTTCAGAAACTAAAAATTATAATACTTCCTCCGTCCTTAAATAGATTACAATTGTTTTCTATGTCCTCTCGATAACTTTACTCTGTATTTGTTTACGTGATTTCATTAAGTATTTGATAAAATAAAATATTCTTATCACCTCTTGTTTTGTAGAACTTTTGATGTAGTTTTTTTAATATGTAATTTTTATATCTTATTGATATACCAACTTGTAAATAAAATGATTTCAAAAAGTAGAAAATTTTACTTCGTAACCCATAATTTGTAATCAAATTTGGGACGGAGTAATATTAAAATATTTTTAAAAAAAGATAGAAAGGTTTAAAAAGCAAAAAAAATTGAAACAAAAAACAACCAATAAGAAAATTGTAATTGGAACAAAACATTTGAAGAAAAAAAATTCGAACAAAAAAATTGGAACAAAAGAATTTGGAACAAGCAAGACACTCCATTTGGAAGAATAAAGTGGAAACAAATTTGGAACAAATAGGTAAATGGAGTGGGCAACTCCGTTCAATAATTCAATGAATAACACGGATTAGCCTACTCCGAGTAGGCAAATCAGTTTGGTATTATTTGGGAAAGTGTATATTAAATTTACATATAAAGGAAGATAAAGCAATGAGTTTACACATGTACGGAAATCACCCCAAAAAATGAAGGAAAAGGACAAACAAGTTGTGGCTAGGTAGAGTCTTCAATTTACGGAGTATATAGGGGGAAGAAAGCAACCCTTGTCATCACCACCCCTACGCAGTCGTTCAGAAACAGGAAAGGAAAATATGGATCCAGAAGTGTTTTCCTCCTCGAGCGTGTTCAAGTGGGACCCCAGAGCCGCAATGCCCCCGCCAAGCCGACTCCTAGAAGCCGGGGCGGCGCCACAGCCACCAACGCACCTTCATGCTGCTGCTGCGGCGTTGGCCGCTCACCAGTCGTCTGCTGTGCGGAACCGGCCGGAGCTAGGACTGGGACGGCTGGAGGACTTGTTCCAAGCGTACGGTATAAGATACTACACCGCCGCCAAGATAGCGGAGCTGGGCTTTACCGTGAACACGCTGTTAGACATGAAGGAAGAGGAGATCGACGACATGATGACCAGCCTTTCCCACATCTTCCGGTGGGAGCTACTTGTGGGCGAGCGCTACGGCATCAAATCCGCCATCAGGGCCGAGCGCCGTCGTATTGAGGAGGAGGAGTTACGCCGGCGCCATCTCTTCTCTGGCGACGGAACCAACTCTCTCGATGCTCTCTCTCAAGAAGGTTGTCTCATTATTTATTCTCTTCATTCATTCATATCATTCACTCCTCTAATCAACTAGTACGTCATCATTACTAATGAGGCATTAGACAAATTACAGAAACTGATTTCTCAAGCTTGAGTGAACAAAAATTAACCCCTCGGCAGGATATACCGTATCCGTACTGTTTCATTGAATGTAGGTCTAATCCTTAGACTAGTCGCAGACTTTAAAATTTAAATTAGTCACTTGGACTTGTTGACTATCCCTGAAACGTTTTTTTAAAGAGAAATTTACCTAAATAGGACTAAAACATAATGACTTTTCCAATATAGGACCATAAGTTTTTATTTCCCAATCTAGGACCTTTGGTCATTATCAAGTAGTCATTATTCAACTAAATGTTCATGATTACAGGACATTATTCTTTCCACTAGGTCATTATTAACTCCTATTTAGGGAATAAAAAAGTTTAAGTTCTACATTAGAAAAGTCATTATGTTTTAGTCCTATTTAGTGCAAATTTCACTTTTTTAAAATCCAACCTTATTCGTTTAATTTTATCTGTTTATTCATATATATACACACCCATCTCCCTTACCGGTTATGGATCCAAAATAAGTGAAATTATTTTAAACTATAACTTCTCCGTCCCGAAAAACATGGAAGTTTTGATTTTGAAGAATGATTTAAGGGGAGTGTATTTTGGTATTGAATTTCCAAAAATGTCCTTTGATGTGATGAGTAAAGGTATGATTTGATGGATAGATTATTAGTAAAAAGGTATGATGTAATAGGTATGGTATGAAAAAGTAAGAAGTAAAAGTGACTTTTTACTAGAAATGAGAAGTGTTTTTTGGGACGGATGAAAAAAGAAAGGAGAAATGTTTTCAGGGACAGAGGGAATATTTATTTTTAAAATTAAAAAAATAAATTGAAAATATGTATAAAATATATGAGAAGTTTAATAAAACATGAGATGATGAGACTAAATTATTTTATCATATATGTAGAGAGAATAATTATTCACAAAAAGTAGTAAAATTTTAACTGTATGAGTACGAATAATAAGAAGAAAAATCTTTTTGGGCTAAGAGAGCATATATAACATGGGTAATTTACACAAATGTGACTCAAAAATATCAGTTTTTCTCTAAATATGACCGGCTTATTACTCTAACATTGGACAATGGAAAGACTAAAATGGCATGCCTTTGAAAAAATGATTTATTATACAATTCAAGTAAAATATGAAATTATTAAAAATTATTTGAATATATAGTCATTGAAATAATCAGTCATTATTCAATATTTGTTATTAAAGATCACATTCGTAGTGTCATTCGTATAATCAGTCATTATTCAACACTTGTTAACATGACATATATGGCAGATCATATGAAAATGTGTCATAAAGTGAATAAAACATTCATAAGCTTGCTCCTATTGAGCGAAATGTACTACCTTCTAATCCTACATGAAATAAATTTTTTATTTATTAAGAAAATAAGAATATATAACAACTATTTTGCGAGGAACTAAAGAAAAAAATAAAACTGTTAATACGAATGAAGGAATTGAAGTACTCCCTCCATCCCGTTCTTTACTGTCATTTATTATTTTACGATTTTCATACAATACATTAATCATTAATATCTTTATTTATATAAATACAATCGATAATAAAAATATTATATTTTAAAACTATGTTTCAAAATGAAAGCATTGGTATTACATTAATATGACAGCTCAATACTACCTCCGATCTTAGAACCTTTCCAGTTTTGATTTTTTTTGGTCAAGCAATAATACATTTTGACCATAAAATATGAGAAAAGTATATTTAATTATAATATAAATTCAATATAACTGGATTCATCTTAAGATATAATTTTGATACATCAAATTTTATATCATTTATTTTTGTAGATTATTTTTAATTAATGGTCAAACAGTATGTATATTTGACCCAAAAAAGTCAAAAAAGAAAAGTTTTCAAGATCGGAAGGAGTAAATTTTTTCCATAATGTTGATCACAATTTGGTCTCTCTCTGTGTTAGTTCTGGTGAGAATGCGATCTTAGGAGAGAAATGAGAATGAATTTGGTGCTTTAGATTGTGAAATCTAAGGATCATGATTGTATCAAAATTAGGTGCACCAAAATGGTTTGAAAATGCATCATGTCAAAATGCACCAAAATCTTTTGAAAATGCACTATCTCAAAATCTGAGTGCAGGATGTAATCTGAGCCGCACGATGCATCAGATTCAACGGCTAGATTTTATTCTCATTTCTCTCCACAAGGTGATTCTCATGGAAACCAACATATATATATATATATATATATATATATATATATATATATATATATATATATATATATATATATATATATATATATATATATATATATATATATATAAAATCTGTGTGTGTTGCATATTAGTTAATAGAATAAAGTTCTGACACTTATTAACAAAATAAATATAATAACATCTCCTTTATAATACTCCCTCCGTCCCAAAAAGTTTATTACGTTTAGAAAAAATTGCGTCTCGTAATGTCCATTACATTTCTATTAAAAAACCACTTTTACCCTTTTATTTTTTCATACCCTACCTATCACATCATACCTTTTTCTAATAATTACTCATCACATCCTACTTTTACCCATCACATTAAGGGTATTTTTGGAAAGTCAATACCAAAATATCCCTCCCTTAATTTCCCAAAAATTCAAACCGTCTCATTCTTTTTGGGACGGAGGGAGTAGTATAAATTACTACTTGTATTTAATTGAGATTCAAAATTCTTCCCTATATTATTTAGTCAAATAATGATTCATGATTCGTTTGTGAGTTGGATAAACATGTTTTTATAGAAATTGGGTTGGCGTAGGGTTGTCAGAGGAAGGGGTGCATGCGCATGACAAGGAAGTGGTGGGGAGCGGTGGTGGAGGGACTTGGGATGTGGTGGCGGTCACGAGCGGGAAGGCGAAACAGAGGAGGATGAGGAAGAATTGTGCGGGTAAAAAGGGGTCGAGAACCGCAGCGGCATCGATGGAGGAGGACTACGATACGGAAGGGAACGATAATGAGGAAGATGACGGGGTAATTAGCGAGAGGCAGAGGGAACATCCATTCATCGTGACGGAGCCGGGAGAGGTGGCGCGTGGGAAAAAGAACGGCTTGGATTACTTGTTCCACTTGTACGAACAATGCCGAGAATTCTTGATGCAGGTTCAGAACATCGCCAAGGAAAGGGGAGAAAAATGCCCTACTAAGGTCAGTTCCCTTTTTTAAAAATAAAAAATGGTATTCCCAACTTAAGTATTACTTCCGTGTCACTTATATGTTCAATTTAATATTTTTAAATAGGACAATTTAAATTCTCAATTTATATTGCATATTCATATACTCCTTCCGTCCCTAAATAAAGTTCCTCTTTCGTTTTTTCTTTGTCCCTAAATAAACTTCTCTTTTCCCTTAAAAAACCCCTTTTACCTCTTACTTTTTCATACACTACCTATCACATCATACCTTTTTACTAATAATCTACCTATCACATCTTACTTTCACTTCAATTTTTGATTTAGTTTCAATATATTCCGTATCAAATTTCTAAAATATTTGTCAATATACGATTAATAATGGTCAAATGTGTATGAAGTTGACTAAAGAAGTCAAACTATGAACATTCGGTTTTAGGATGGAGTGAGCATAATTTTTTCACCACTTATTTTATAAATTTTTGATGTAGTTATTAGTTTTATTGTATTTTAATATTATTTTATATATAAATTAAGTTTAAAATATAATTAATCAAACATTATACTCCGTCAATGAAAGTTTTTACTCCCTCCATCATAAAATGTTTTACACTTTACGAAAGACGAAATAAAATTTCAAAATTTATTTAATTTACTTTATTTAAAGATTTGTATAACTTTTAAAATCAAATAAAAAAAACTTATTTTACGGAGTAGTTATCAATCAAAACACATACCCCTTCCGTCCCAAAAAAGAAGCAATCGTTAATTTTTTGGCTTCTCGATAACTTTTGTTTGTTACTTGTTCAGGTTGTCCATTTGATAAAATTAAATATTCTTGTCATATCTTATTTTATCAAAATTTTGATCTATTTTTGAACAATATAATTTTTGTTTTTTATTTAATTTCTCTACTAATTTATAAATAAAAAAGTTTTTTTACAAAAATAATATTTTACACGTCGTTCGAAATCTTACATACATTTTGGGACAAGGGAGTAAATAAATAAAAATGTTCGAAATTTTTGACTCGTAAAGAGTCTATTAATTTTGTCGTACGTACCTTGTGGTTATTGCTCCAAATCTGCTTTTTCTCTCCCAAAGCCAAAGTAGTAGTCGTTCAGAAGTGTGAAAGCCAGAGGGCCTCGTTTGATGGGTCACTGTAGAAAGCAATTAGCTGTCCACAAGAGAAGCTGACAGCTAATGTACGGATTGTGTGACGGTTGGATTGCAGTAATATATCCTTAGGATTTCGCCCTTCCCCCACTCTTCCGTCGGAGTATTTGTTTTACTGAGATGCAGATGGTGATAGGTGATTCTGCCCCATAGTTAAATCACATTTTCGTGTCAAGTCCCCTAAAGTAAAGTGTCAAACAACTTTCAAGACATTATCATTCCCTTAAAGTAAATGGTCAAACCAATACACTGCTGCCATTAATTACTAAAACCATACTTCAGGAATCTTGAGTTGGACCCATTTTTAATGTCAATGCTTCTATAGATATTATAGGCATGAAAGAGTATTCTATGTTCTAATATCCCTGATTAGAGGTGTCAATCGGGTCAGGTTGGATCTTTTTGGTTCGAATATCTTTCAAATACTCCCTCCGTCCCAAAAAGAATGAGACGGTTTGACTTTTTGAGAAATTAAGGGAGGGATATTTTGGTATTGACTTTCCAAAAATACCCTTGATGTGATGGGTAAAAGTAGGATGTGATGAGTAGATTATTAGAAAAAGGTATGATGTGATAGGTAGGGTATGAAAAAATAAAGGGTAAAAGTGGTTTTTTAATAGAAATGTAACGGACTTTACGGGACACAATTTTTTCTAAACGTAATAAACTTTTTGGGACGGAGGGAGTATATGTTATAATCAGTTCGCTTCGGTTCGGATGAGTTTGATTTCAATTCGAATTTGATTCGATTCTATACATTTTTTGGTTCAGTTTGGTTTCGAGTCGGTTCAGATACGGTTCGAATATAAATCGATTCGGATAGTTTTCAGTTCCGATACATTTTGAATCGGATATATCCGGTTCTGGATCTAGTTCGGTTCAGATATTTTTCGGTTTTGGATATGTTTCACTTTGAATATATTTCAATCAAATATATTTTGGATGCATATTTTTTCTAATTAAAAATTTAATTATCCATGTTTCTTTTTATGTTTTATCACATTTATCAATCTATCATCAATTCAATACCTCATATTATTTTATATTTTTTTTCTAATTATTTTATCTCTACCCTAAATAATCTTCTATTTTTGACTTTTTAGTCATATTTTACAAATTCGGACTACAAATTATGAAAAAATATATATTTAATTATGATATAAATTTAATGTAATTAAATTGATTTTAAAATTTAGTTTTGAATACAATTTTGTAAAAATAGTGTTACGCTCCAATTGGATACAGTTTGGTAAAAAAATGAGTGAAATTGGGAGAAATTAAGTGAATTCTATTCAATTGAGTGCAAAATTTATTAATTATTTGAGTGTATTTGGTTGAAATTAAATAAAATTAAATTTAATAGAGTCAAATATAATTAATTTTACACTAAATGATAACACTAAATGTAATGGTGTAGATCAAATTTGAATATGATAACACTAAATGTTGTTGCTAGGGAGTCTTTTCAAAACGATAAGAGTAACATCTAATGTTATTGACTAATATTGAGTGGATTGGTTTGAAACTAATCAAATTAACTCCCAAACAAATAAAATTTATTGTAATTGGATGAAATAAGAATAAAATCTAGTTATTCCATACCTTTCATCATATAATCCTTTCGTCTCAAAAAGAATATTACAGATCACTATTTAAAATTAAAATTACAAAAATTTTATTTGTTTGTGCGTTATCATTTATTATTTGATATAATAAATTATTATTCTTGTAACATCTTATATTTTAAAACTTTTTAAATTTTTTTAAATATGTAAACTTTTTTATTTCTATACCAATCTTTAAATAAAATAAATTTAAAAAACATAAAATTTTTGCTTTGTTTTGCGTTATGTAGCACTCTTTCTGAGATGGAGGGTGTTTTTTCTTCAAAATAAGATTGTTTTAATTAGATTTTTTAACTTAAGACTAAAATTAGTACTGTATTTTTTTTTATTAAATATCTAATCAAAGACTTAATTTTTTATATCAAATCTTCCCCCTTAAAGCTCAAAATTTCCCCCATTTCTTTTCATTTTCCTTGCTTAATCTTATCAACCATTCAACACGTTTCTCAATTTTCACTTACCTTCAACTCTTAGACCTACTTTCTTTCAATTGGTGCTTCATTTTTTTTTCCAAATATTTTATTCCCTTTAATTTTGTTACTAACGATATAGTTGGCTTACTTTTTTCATCTAATATTTTATAGGTATAACTTATCTTTGACTTCTAAATATAATAAATTTAAAGCATGAGATTTTGTAATATTTTTTCAAGATGGTAATCCATTTTATGAAGAAATGAGCAATTAATGTAATTAGTTCAAATGGTAAAATAAAAGTAAAAAAATTTAAAAACACAATATGCTTAGAAAGGCAAACACAGTTCCGAATTTATCGGTATTAGTTCTAATCGAGTTTGGATTCTATCAGTTTCAGGTATTATCGGTTTTGGATCTAATTAATTTCGGGTTTAATCAATTCGGATATTATCGGTTTTGGATTTAAATCGGATATGAATTATTTAGTTCGATTTCAGTTCAATTCGGATCATTTCGGGTTTCGGTTATAGATCGGATCTTTATTTTTCAGATCATTTCGATTTTGGTTTCGGATAATTCAGTTCGGGTAATCGGTTCTGGTTGATTTGCCAGGTCTATCCCGGATTGTATTCAAATCTAATATTGGGTGCAATTTGAATTCTCCAAAGTTTTTTTCTAATTTTTAATGTTTCTGATTTAAAACTAAACTTGTGTTTCTACTTTCTACTTTGATTATTTAAAAAAATAAAACTGCCACTTTTTTTAGTGAGAAAAAATGTGAAATCTACTCTCTACACTCTTTCTGTCTCTCATAGATGTCACTTTTTAAACAATGCGCAAAAATGTCTTCACTTCTTAAGTCAATTTTAAATACTAAAGCTAGTATAGAAATAAAAAATATATATTCCATCATCCAAAGTGAGGTATGTATACTCGCTTCTCGCCGCTGCAGAACCAACCCGTGTCTTTGTTTACCGCTCGTGTATCCCAGCAACATGCATCCCACAACCTTTACTGGATGGGCAGATTCATACCGTTGGGGCACCACATATTGGGGATCCGAGAGCATTGTCCTAATGTTTTTTTAAAATATGCAAAACGAATTGACAAAAATAAATAAATTTTATTTCAATTTTGAAAATCTTTTTAATAGGCAATTCAAAATTTCATTTTATATACAATTAATACACAATAAAATATGAAGTACATTTTATTAAATGAATTAAACAAAATCCAAAAATTAACCTAATTAGATGGGATCTCCTGAATTTTAGTTGAGGGCCATATACATAAAGTAATCCAGAGTATTTTTTTAACTTTCATATAAAGATTTAGGGCCCGTTTGTTAAGTTTAAAAGATATGATAAGATATAAGTTTTGAAATCTGAAAGAAATGATATGAGTTTAAAAAACTAAATGAGAACTGTTTGGAGAAAGAAATTTGAAAATAAATTACAGACATAAATATGTTTACAAAGAAATCACAAAATATGATATACGATATAAAGTCATATACTCGTTTCATCTAAAAAAATTATTTTAACTTCAAAGAGATCAAGAAAAATGTAAAACAATATTTAAAAACTATTAAATTGAGAAAATAAAATGATTAAAATTGTTGAGAAGAGAAAAATTGCATAACATTATTTTTTAAACAAGAAAGGAGAAAAGAAAAAATAAAATAAATAAAAAATTTAAATTTAAAAACTACAAAAGATAAAGAAAGATAATGGGGACAACACAGGTATACAAATTTAGGTACTCCCTCCGTCCCGCAAAAAACTTTCTATTTTAAATTTTAAAGAATATAAGGGGAGGATATGTTAAGAATTATTAGGGATAAAAGTGATTTTTTTAATAGAAAAAGGGAAGTATTTTTGGGACGGATGAAAAAAGAAAAGGAGAAGAGTTTTGTGGGACGGAAGGAGTACAGAGTATTAAATAAGCTTCCGCTGACTAGCGAAATCAGCATTCTCAAGCCCATTTGAAGTAGCAGGAGTTTCTCAGGTTTTCCATATCTGGAGATATTAATCAATTATTCTTAAACTTTTATTTTTATATTTTATTTTTATACTAGCTCCGTTTGAGTAGTCGTTTATTTATATATCCGATTCATCATATACTTCGTAAAGTTTTTCCCAAAGTTTTATTTTTATATTTTATTTTTCTATTAAAATCACAGAGTATAAGTTTTTCTATATCTAAAATATATGTGTAGACACACAAATACGTGTATATGTTTAGAATATGTAATATTTTTTTTTATCAACTGTTGTTTTTGTAAATAGTATATTTTACAAAAAAATAAGAAAAATACTACTACTTCATAACAAATTGCAATTAAATAAAATATATTAAAAAAATTATATACTACGGCATATAAAGATCAATTTGACTTCGAGAATTTACAGACGGATAAAAATATATGATATATCTGATCGGCATCCGACAAATATGAATGCGGTTATATATATATATATATATATATATATATATATATATATATATATAGTGTTTGATTGCATACGTACGTACGGGTATGTGTATATGGAGATGTATCGATAAATAATGAATGAACATTGGTGGGGGATTATATATATGTATTATATTTTAAATTCAGGTAACGAATCAAGTTTTTAGATATGCAAAGGAGGCAGGAGCCAGCTACATAAACAAGCCCAAAATGAGGCACTATGTCCACTGCTACGCTTTGCATTGCCTTGACGAGGAGGGATCGAATGCATTGAGGAGATCGTACAAAGAGAGGAGAGAGAATGTTGGGGCATGGAGGCAGGCGTGTTATAAGCCCCTCGTCACCATTGCTGCGTTGCAAGGTTGGGACATTGACGCCATCTTCAATGCCCACCCTCGCCTCTCCATATGGTACGTCCCCACTAAGCTTCGCCAGCTTTGTCATGCCCAACGCAGCAAAGCCGCCGCCTCTTCCACTTCTGCTGGGAGCACTTCTACTACTACTACTGTTGCTGCTGTCGTCTGCTCACACCTTCCGCTCTTTTAATTTAATGAATTTCCCATGCATGCTGCAGGTTGAGCTCGCTCACAGTTTGAGTTGAGCCACTAGCTACAATTATCGTGCTTAATATGTGAAGTAGCTCCCTAGCTTTCTTCGACTTTAACTAATTTATTTATGATGTGATGCAGGATGGATATATTGATGTTGTATTCTATATTCTGCTTTTCGAACTTGATCACAATTAATGGAATAGCACGTCTACTGCATGTTACCTATCTTAGCTATTTTAAAATAAATACTCACTTCTACTGATAAGTTTCTCATGAAGAAAAAGGACAGATAAGGAAGAAGAAGAAAATCATAGATTGAAGGAATCTGCAATTAAATCTTGAAGGAATATATATAAATGTTAATCTCTCCTACTCCCTCCGTTCCACAAAATTCTTCCTTTTTCGTTTTTTTGTTTTCCACAAAACACTTTCACTTTCTATTAAAAAACCACTTTTACCCCTACTTTTTTCATACCCTACCTATCACATCATACTTTTTCACTAATAACCAAACTATCACATCTTACTTTTTCTCATCACATCAGGGCAAAATTGGAAAGTCAACCAAAATTACACTTTCCTTATTTTTCCCCAAAGTCAAAACCGGAAGAGTTTTGTGAAACGGAGGAAGTACAATACAATCTACCCGGCCTGCTATCATTACAAGAACATGTACTTTTTACCACATTTGTTTTACCACATGACTAAATGTGGTAGATAATTACCGCGTATTAAACTATAATTTTCCACACCTTTAAGTGTTGTCATCACAATAAAAGAACATTTTACCACAATAAAGCATCCACCACCCCAATCCATTTTATTACTCTTAGGCCAAATAGCTTCGGCGTTCCCTGTGGTTTGAAAAATTGGAACCAATACCACATTTCTTTTCAAAACTTATTTATAAAGTCCTCGTGGTTTCAAAACGTTGCACCCACACCCCCTCTGATTACTTTCCGGCCATTTTCCGGCGAAGAGGGGGCATTGGCGCATAATGTCTAAACCATAGGGGACATTCATGCTTATTTCTTATTTTTCGTTTATTATTTATGTTTTCCTTTTTTAAAATATTTTCTATCTCTTTTTTTTTCCTAGAATTTTTTTAAAATTAATTTTCAATTTTTTATGATGTTTTAAAAATTTTAAAATTCTTTTTGTTTGAAATAAAAACAAAAATAAAAAAATTAACATAGATTACATCTATCTAAATTTAAACATTTTAACTTTTTGTTATGTAATTTTTTTTTGGAAAGTTCAAAAAGAAAACCCAGAATAAAAAAATAAAAATATGAAAAAACTAAATGAAAAAATTAAAATACGCAAAAAAATCTTATAAAAAAATTTGGTCACACCTAAAAATGTCCTTAGAATTGAGATATCCGAAAAGGATATTCTTTTTTTAGTTTTGTATTATTTTGTTTCTTATTTTTGTTGGAATACATGAGTTCAACCCTTTCTGTGTTGTTAAGTGTTGACTCACAGGTTTTGATAATTGACAAACACAATTTATTCAAGTCAAGATCAAAGTGCTACAACGAAAAACACGAAGACTTGAAATGCCATTCTTTGAAGTATTCAAGAAGGTGCATAGGATTTTATTGGAGTCCGAGACGCATTCGGATCGCCTAACATAGGACTCGGAGGAGTAGAAGATTTTCGAAGACTTTTATTTATTTGAGTCGTAGGAATAATTGTAAGGATGACAAAAATATCTTCTCTCCAAAATTATTTTTATGAGAGTTAAAATAAAAATTATATTTATTTTTGGAGTCAGTTGAAAAATCTTTTTAACTGTTCAAAATACATCATTGAGTCAGTTACAAAAGGTGTGTCAAACATTTATCAAAATATTTATTTTGATATTATAAAATATTTTTGGTAAGCCAAAATATTTTATTCAAATATTTTTCGTGTACATCGTTGGACACACAAAATAATTTTTGGACTCACTTTTACTCCCTTATTCAAATTCATTGAATAAGAGAAGGAGCGTTCTCTGATTCCCGTTTTCTCAAACAACGAGTGTTACGACATTTTTGCTCTCAAGCGCAACTGACTTGGGCCCTTTGAGTTTGCACATTATTTCTTCTTTTAATCGATTATTCTTCTTTAATTTGTTTAATCGATTAGTCTTCGATTATTGTTCAGCGCATTCAATTAATCGATTATTCCTCTTTTCTTTAATCGATTAGTCCTCTCAGAGCCTTCTAATTGACTAACCCCTTTGCATTAATCGATTATTTCCGCGCAGAAGCAATCTTGCTTAGACTGCATTAATCTATTATTGGCACTGCATTAATCGATTTTTATGCTGCATATTTTCAGCACAGCTTCTTTTCTTGGACCAACAAATATATTTCTTCAACTCCTATTTAAACAGCCTTCCTTGGTCATTTTTGATAATAAGAAGCACTCCTAAACTCCCCTATCTTGAGGTTATAATTCTCCATTCAATTCTTCCTCAAATTGATATATTTTGAGAGAAAACCAAGTGTTTTCAAGAGAGTGTTTTGTCATCCATAGAGCTTTAATCATTTCTCATTTCTACTCTTTTGAGAGTTTATGTTGAGAGGTTGAAGAAGATTGTTCTTCTTGTTTTTCAGGACTTATGTGACTTAAGTCTTGGTTGTGAAGTCTTGTAGAGAGCATATCTACGAGCGGTTGTGTCGAGGCTTGTGGGATTCAAGTTCTCGAGTTGTAAACGGTTTGTTAAGCACCCGTAAGCTTAACGGAAGTAGTGGTAGCTTCGAGAGAGTCTCTCGGGGAACTGGACTAGCCACGAGGTGGTGAACCATATACATCGGTGTGTTCTTTGCCTTCTCTCTTTTATTTCCGCTGCACTTACGTTTATTTTATTAATCCTGCAAAAATCGGTAATCATTCTCAACAACTCTATTCACCCCCCCCTCTAGAGTTGCACGTCTTGTCTAACAATTGGTATCGGAGCGGGTATCTCTAACGCTTCTTGTGACGTTTGAGAAAACGATCAAATTTTTTTTTGAGAATGTTGAACGCAGGGATTGGAGAAGGGCAATCCACCGTAAGGCCGCCATTTTTTGATGGAACAAATTACTCATATTGGAAGGAGCGAATGAGGATTTTTGTTCAATCAAACGACTTTAAAATTTGGCTTGCTATCAAGATCGAATGGAGATAGCTTGCCGATGAAGAAGATGGGCGATACACTCATCTCGAAGGACGAGGATGAATACGATGAAGCCGACTTCAAGAAGGCACAATTGAATGCCACCGCCATAAACTTTTTGTATTGTGCTGTCAACGCCAACGATTATCAAAAGATATCTCGTTGCCAAGCCACCAACCAAATGTGGAACAAGCTCATGATCACATACGAAGGTACGCCTCAAGTTCGTGAATCAAAAATTGATTTACTAACCCATGAATATGAGTTATTTGCTATGAAAAAGAACGAGCTTGTGGAGGACATGTTTGGAAGATTCTCAAACATTATCAACGACCTTGATATGCTTGGAAAGACTTTCACTAACAAGGAGTTAGTGAGGAAAATCCTGCGAAGTCTTACCAAGGAATGGGAGTCAAAGGTAAACTCCATCTATGAAGGCCGAGATTACAATGTTATCACATATGACGGTCTTCGAGGTAATCTTATCACTTACGAAACAAATCATCTTTCTCATACTCTTGATGTTAAGAAGAGAACGGGAATTGCTTTTGAAGCATCTTCTTCTCAAAAAGTAGAGATTGGTGATTCAGATTCGGATAGTGATAGTGATAGTGATTCTAGCACTTCTTGTGATATTTTGGTTGAATGTTTTAACGAGTTTATGAAACATGAGCTTAATAATAGCAAGAAGAAAAATTCCCCAAAATGTCACAAGTGCGGAAAGCTTGGCCACCGAAAATTTGAGTGCCCGAAGCTCAAGAAGAGGAGCAAACAAGATGAGTTCACATACTTTTCGTGGAAGTATGATGAACCTTCTAAAGACGATTGGCTCATCACTCTTGAAGAACAAGATGGGTGGTCGGGTACGTGACGCACATGGAAGGTGTGCTTGAAGACTACAAATTTGTAGTGGATGCTCCAAGCACTTAGCCAAAGAGATTGCATCAAAGGGGAGTAAATTCTTTTTTTAAATTAAATGTTATCTTTGAGATTTATATGAATTTATTTGGGGAATATATATAGGATGTTTTGCATATAGTAAGGGGGAATTATTGCTATATGTGTTAATCTTTTTGCATGCCTTATTTTTAAGGAGAGATAGCATACTTTAAGGGGGAAGTATTTTATTTCCTAGAAATGCATGTTTTTAGGGGGGATGTGATTTTTCTTAATTGTCTAGAATTTTTTTCTCTCCTCGGAATGCATGAGTTTTTTTGTTGCATTATTTTTTATAATTCCAAAAGGGGGAAGAGTATAGGAGTATATGCTTTAGTTTGTTATTTGTTGGTAGCATATCCTCCATGTGTTTGTCATTATCAAAAAGGGGGAAATTGTTGGAATGCATGAGTTCAACCCTTTCTGTGTTATTAAGTGTTGACTCACAGGTTTTGATAATTGACAAAAACAATTTATTAAAGTCAAGATCAAAGTACTACAACGGCAAACACAAAGACTTGAAGTGCCATTCCTTGAAGTATTCAAGAAGGTGCACAAGATTTTATTGGAGTCCGAGACGCGTTCGGAGCGCCTAACGAAGGACTCGGAGGAGTAGAAGATTTTCGAAGACTTTTATTTATTTGAGTCGTAGGAATAATTGTAAGGATGACAAAAATATCTTCTCTCCAAAATTATTTTTATGAGAGTTAAAATAAAAATTATATTTATTTTTGGAGTCAGTTGAAAAATCTTTTTAACTGTTCAAAATACATCATTGAGTCAGTTACAAAAGGTGTGTCAAACATTTATCAAAATATTTATTTTGATATTATAAAATATTTTTGGTAAGCCAAAATATTTTATTCAAATATTTTTCGTGTACATCGTTGGACACACAAAATAATTTTTGGACTCACTTTTACTCCCTTATTCAAATTCATTGAATAAGAGAAGGAGCGTTCTCTGATTCCCGTTTTCTCAAACAACGAGTGTTACGACATTTTTGCTCTCAAGCGCAACTGACTTGGGCCCTTTGAGTTTGCACATTATTTCTTCTTTTAATCGATTATTCTTCTTTAATTTGTTTAATCGATTAGTCTTCGATTATTGTTCAGCGCATTCAATTAATCGATTATTCCTCTTTTCTTTAATCGATTAGTCCTCTCAGAGCCTTCTAATTGACTAACCCGTTTGCATTAATCGATTATTTCCGCGCAGAAGCAATCTTGCTCAGACTGCATTAATCTATTATTGGCACTGCATTAATCGATTTTTATGCTGCATATTTTCAGCACAGCTTCTTTTCTTGGACCAACAAATATATTTCTTCAACTCCTATTTAAACAGCCTTCCTTGGTCATTTTTGATAATAAGAAGCACTCCTAAACTCCCCTATCTTGAGGTTATAATCCTCCATTCAATTCTTCCTCAAATTGATATATTTTGAGAGAAAACTAAGTGTTTTCAAGAGTGTGTTTTGTCATCCATAGAGTTTTAATCATTTCTCATTTCTACTCTTTTGAGAGTTTATGTTGAGAGGTTGAAGAAGATTGTTCTTCTTGTTTTTCAAGACTTATGTGACTTAAGTCTTGGTTGTGAAGTCTTGTAGAGAGCATATCTACGAGCGGTTGTGTCGAGGCTTGTGGGATTCAAGTTCTCGAGTTATAAACGGTTTGTTAAGCACCGGTAAGCTTAACGGAAGTAGTGGTAGCTTCGAGAGAGTCTCTCGGGGAACTGGACTAGCCACGAGGTGGTGAACCAGTATACATCTGTGTGTTCTTTGCCTTCTCTCTTTTATTTCCGCTGCACTTACGTTTATTTTATTAATCCTGCGAAAATCGGTAATCATTCTCAACAACTCTATTCACCCCCCCTCTAGAGTTGCACGCCTTGTCTAACAATTTTGTTCCTCATTTTTTGAAGTTCTGAAACAAATTTTTACTTTTTTTTAGAAATAACAAAATTTATTAATGTGAGACGTACACATGCATTATATTTTAATTTTTTCAAACAAAAATAACTTTAAATTTTAAGAACATTATCAAAATAACTTTTAAAAAACCTTTATTAATAAATGAAACAAATAAAGGAAAAAATAGAAAAAACAAAAAATAAATGAGAAATAAATATCAACACTGATTCCCCTACCGTTTAGAAAATACGCACCAATGCCCCCATTCTTTTCCGGAAAAATGACAGGAAAATAATCAGAGGGGGCACGGGTGCATCATTTTGAAACCAAAAAGACTTTAGAAATAAGTTTTGAAAACAAAGAGGATATTGGTACCTATTTTGCAAACCACGGGAGTATTAATGCTATTTGGCCATTACTCTTACCCCATACAGAGTATTATTATAACTTCGTATCAAATTTACCCAAACCATCACAGGCTCATAGAGGCCAACGCCTCATGGCGATGTATGAGATTCTTCCCGCATCAGATCTAGATGATCGAAAACCCAAAATTGCAATTTGATTTTTCATCTACAATTCATCATCTTTGATGGATCAAATGGAAGAATAGGGAGGAAAAAGAAGGGAATACAGTAGACAATGTCGGGACTAGGGTTCAAAACCTTAGCTCCCGACCATGGATCTTTGAGCCGTGAAGCAGCAAGAAGATGCTGCGATAGAGGAGGAAAGGAAAGGGAAATGCTCTGGAGATGCTACCACCACTAAGAACCTAAAGACGAGATAGGACATATACAAAACCCAGTCTAGCATCCATGAGTACGTATTTTCCAGGTACTAATCTTAAATCTGTAGTTGTACTTCATTTTCCTATTGTTTATGAGTTTTTTTGATGGCAAACAAAACTTCATTCAGAAGAAATCAAATGTGCGATACAACTGGGTGGTGTACAGCTCCATGAGACAAAATGGGGCGTAGCACACCGTGCAAGAGTATGAGCAATACAATTATGATTCCTACGAATAAAATGAAAGTCAATAGATGTAAACGAAGATAATAATTCAACACAATCATCAAGGATGGGGCCTAGATAAGAGTAGCACTCAAAGAAAATTGGGTACTAAACTCAAGTTTAGTACATCGAGCCACTCCCAAACCGATGGACAGACCGAAGTCACCAACCGAACTCTTAGAACCCTCCTCTGAGCCCTCATCAAGAAGAGCATCAAACAATGGGAAGAGTTACTACCACATGCTGAATTTGCCTACAACCGAACCCCGAACAAGACCACCGGATTATCCCCTTTTATGATTGTCTATGGTTCGAACCCTTTGACCCCACTTGAGCTTAATCCTATCGTGACGGACACCAAATACCGTTGGGAAGTGGATAAAAGATCGAAGGAGATTCAGGACCTTCACAACAAGGTGCGAGACATGATCGAAGCCATGAATGAGAGACTAAGTGCTCGCATCAACCAAGGAAGGAAGGATACAAACTTCCAACCCGGCGACCTTGTTTGGATCCATCTCCAAAACGAGCGCTTTCCAACTAAATGCAAGTCAAAACTGTTACCAAGAGCCGATGGTCCATTTGAGATCTTAGAGAAGGTGAATGAAAATGCCTACAAGATCAACCTCCCGGGAGACTATGGAGTGTCGGCTACATTCAACATCAAGGATATCAGCCCGTACTTCGAGCCTGAAGAAATTTTGAGTTTGAGGACAAACTCTTTTGAAGAAGGGAAGTATGATATACCCCGGGTTACTACCAAGGATTCTAATGACGTTAAACAAATCAATGGAATAATGGCTAAGTGTTATGATCCCTTTTGGACTGAATTTATCACTAACAAACCATACAACATAGCCATAATATCCTTACACCCAACACCACCCTAGGGCCGAACCATCATGGTAAAACCCAAACCTCCAAAACATCCAAATAAACACTTAAACCACATTGCCCTTTCTCCCTTTTCCCTTTTACCATCCCCTGGCCAAAAATCCACTTCAAAACCACCACACCCTTAAAACCCCACATTTGCCCCTCCATTACATTCATACACCAAAGGCCAAAACCACATCAAATCATAGCCTAAGCAACCACTCCTTTTTCCCCATATTATGGCCGAAAATAACCATCCAAAAATCCCATGTCATAGCCCATTCTTGTTCCCCATTGTGCTCCCCAACTAGTCAGGCCAAACAATAACTATAATCCAAAACACAAGGGTCCACAATCCCCACCAATCAACCAGCCTATGTATCCCCCATATACCTTTCATAAAAAGCCTCCAAAATAGCCAACCTTTCCCCTCATTCAAACCCCTCCCTGGCCGAATAATCACTGCCCAAAAACCAACCAAATAAGTGGGATACTTTCACATATATTTCTCCCCACTTGTGGCAAAAAAAATCCAACCCCACAAGTACACCCTTTTCTGTTTTTGTTCCCCAACAAAAGGGCATCAATAAGTGGCTATTATTCCTCTTTGATTTGTGTGAATAATGAGACTTGGTAGTCTCCCTTGTGTGTGTATGTATAAATTTGGCCATAGGCCTGGTATTTCAACACATTGTATTTTCCCATTTCAGTAGTGATACACTTATGTGTGTTCTATTTTAAATTCCTATTTCTATATCTTAAGAGTGGTTCTCTTAGGTGTGAGTTATAGGTTCTAGATATTTGATTAAGTGTGTCATATCTTAATTAAATTCTAGATTCAAACCCCAAATAAGAGTGTGTAATATCTCTTAAACACTAATTTGGTTTATCCATCTCTGATTTTATCCCATTTCATACCTCCCCATTTCTCCTCTTATTCTTACTCTTTTCTTCCATTAAAATACCCAAAAGAACTCCCTCATCATTTCCCCAAATCCCAGCCGTTCCCACACAAGAACCATTATCTTTCCACCCAGATTTTGGATCTTGACTGCCATTATAATCGACTATCAACAAAGATAATCGATTATCTTCCCCTCCCGAAGTCCCTTGGAATAAGCTGCGAGCCCCAATAATCGATTATCATATACTGATAATCGACTATCTGGTTTCCCTGAAGTTTCTGGGTTTTAGCCGCACAGCTCCACAATCGATTATCATCTAGTCATAATCGATTATCACCTGTTCCTGAACTTTGATTTCTACCAAGAGCATGACTACCAAGTAGAACAACGAATTTTATGGTGTAAGGAAAAGTTCGAGAAGTTCCTTCCATAATATGAGATACTCTTGCCACAATCGTGATATATATAGGCTCTGAAAACCTGACCTTTAAAAAGGGGTAGTTATCCTCAGTCGAAATTTGTACAGCAAAGATGGATTCGAATTTCCTACTGACAATGACGTACTCGCTAATACTACAGTCTGCTGACGATATGACATCTTGAGACTCATGAACAGTTTGATTCACTTGTTAACCTTGGTTTGCTAAGCCTCATGTTTTGATGTTAACAAACAATATAAGAGCTTGACGTTTGTTTAAGTGTTTCAGGTACAACAAGAATCCATTAAGATTCGGTACTCAAGAATAAAGTCGAAACACCAAACTAGCGTAGAATATAGGTTGAAACCAATGTAATGATATGATTTTATATACCTATATTCACAAGCTTAAAAGCACTCACAAAATATGTTTAAAACCATCCCATAAACATTTTCAAATATCTAAAAGGTTTTAAACTCAAACACGAAGGATTAAGGGAATTTTGGAAAACGCAGGACAGTGGTACGGTACCCCAAACGGTACCCCATACCGTCAACACGGTACCCTATACCGCCAGCACGGTACCTCTTTACCGTTAGAGGACGGATACCGCCAGAGCCGGATTGGTTTGCTGTATTACCCGGTACCGAGGTACCGCCACTCACGGTACCCCCTACCGTACGCACAGTACCTTGCTACTGTGAGGACGGTACCGGCCTACCGTGACCGTTGGGTTACTGTTCCTGATTTGTGATTTTGAATTAAATCAACCCTAATCACCTCCCAACGGCAAATTAACATATTCCACTATAAATACAAGCCTAATCCTTCATATTTCTTCAAGAAACAAAGCTCTAAACATCCTCTCTTTTTATTCTAAGTGTGTTCATTCTTTTATTAATGATTTTCAATATTTTGGCTATTTCAAGAGCCTTAAATTCTTGATTTTTATACACACACTTTGAGTTTGTGTTTCTAGTTATATACTCTCATATTCATAAGTTTGAATTGTATTTTTGAGAGAGTATACTTTCTTTCTACACCGGCTAAGTTTTGTTCTTCATTTTTATATTCTAGCCGTTGTGTAGAATCCTCTTTTGTGTTCTTCAAACACACCTTCTTACGGTCGAGAATAGCCGTTAAATTCTCATATTGTATCGGTCAAGGATAGCCGTATAAATCCTTGGGTAAAGGTTCAAGGATAGCCTTTGAAATCCTTGGGGGAACGGTAGAAGATAGCCGTTAAATCTTCGTTGTAAACGGTTCGAGATAGCCGTGGTGAATCTCGGAGTGAATTCTATTGGCAAGGGTTGTTTGCCAAACTAGTGCGGTGCTTTGACGGAGTTCAAGAGACCGGGACTAGTGCGGTGCCTCGAGGTACTGGAGTAGGGAGTTCCCCAACCAGTATAAAATCAGTGTGCATTTTATTTACGCTTTTATTTCTGCGTTTTATATATTGCTTCCTCATTTGCCAACACCGTTTTTATCAAACTCCGAAAAGATTTTAAACGCCTTATTCACCCCCCCTCTAAGGCGTGGGCACAACGACTAAACCGACTAACAATTGGTATCGGAGCGGTTTCGTAGTTGAAAGTGCTTAACCGCATCTACGACAAAGATCCACTTGTTGTGTCCTTTTTTAATTTGAATTTTTAAAATCTCAAAACTTAATTTTTCCCTAATTTTTTAAAAAAATTCAAATTTATTAAGAAATGGCCCAAATGGATTCCCAAAGCATTCACCGCCCTCCATTTTTTAATGGTCAAAACTATTCTTATTGGAAAATGCGGATGGAATACTTCATTCAATCAATTGATTTTGATTTATGGTTGAATGTACTTCACGGGCCATTTGTGCCGAGTATTGGTAATCTTGCACGATTATCTCCAGAGGATAAAAGAAAGTTATCAATGAATGCAAAGGCAATCAACATCCTACATTGCTCCCTCAGTCCCGATGAATTTGCAAGAGTGAGTACATGCAAAACTGCCAAAGAAGTATGGGATCTATTAGAAGCCACTCACGAAGGGGATATCTCGACAAAGCAAACAATGATTGCCCTAGGGAACGCCGAATACGAATCCTTCAAGAAAGGACCATGTGAGACAATCCAAGATATGAACAAGAGGTTCAATGAGATTGTCAACAAATTGAGTAAGTTGGGTAAGACGTATACTACTTTCGAGCTTAATACGAAAATTCTATTTTCTTTACCTAAAGAATGGCATAGTAGTATAGTGGATTCATTACCCAAATGTGATAAGGCCGAAACCGCCCACATTTGGTCTTCCTTGTATTCTCACGAACTTTTGTTGAGAAAAATCAAAGAGGAAGAAATGCGTGAAAATCCCAAGCTTACAAATGCCTTCAAAGCTTCCAAAGACTCAACGAGTGAAGAATCAAGCAAGTCAAGTGATTCAAGTGACTCAAGCTCCTCGGAAGAGTCAAATGATGAGGAAGATGAAGAGAAGAAAATGAGAATGAAGTATACGGATTTACTCTAATGGAAGAAATACGTAAAGAGGAAAGAAATATACTCAAAACCGAAACAAGAACGGCATAAGCCAAGGTAAGTTTCTCTTGCTCATTGGGATAAGATATTTTGTTTGGTTTTAATCCTTTTCAAAAAAAACCTTATCCCATACGTGCTTTTATTTGCTTTAGCCTTGGTTTGCATGATTAAATAATATTTTCAAAATCCATTTTAAATCATGCTTTTTATAAAATAATCCCCAAAAATCCCTGAAAAATAAAGGTTTTAAAAACTTGCATAATTTAAGGGGGAGTTTTCATTTTTAGGGGAAGTTTAGTTGTAAATGCACATTTTGCTTAATGATCTCCAAACTATCATATTTCCTAAAAATTCATTTTGATAGGGGGAGGGTTTCAAGAAGTTCTACATGGTTAAAGTTTTTAAAATACCCTTATTGATTTTGACAAAATGGGGAGAAGATGTATACTTCAAAGTGGTGCATATGCAACTTGACTTAACTAATTGCATCAAACCTAAACTTTTATAAACATAAGAAAAAGTTCAAAGTGAGTATTTTCAATATGCTTATTCTTAGGGGGAGCTTGCTTCCTTTATTATTTTACTCCCGCCTAACTCACTTTGAAGTATTGTTTGTCAACATCAAAAAGGGGGAGATTGTTAGCCTTGGTTTGCTAAGCCTCATGTTTTGATGTTAACAAACAATATAAGAGCTTGATGTTTGTTTAAGTGTTTCAGGTACAACAAGAATCCATTAAGATTCGGTACTCAAGAATGAAGTCGAAACATCAAACTAGCGTAGAATATAGGTTGAAACCAATGTAAGGATATGATTTTATATACCTATATTCACAAGCTCAAAAGCACTCACAAAATATGTTTAAAACCATCCCATAAACATTTTCAAATATCTAAAAGGTTTTAAACTCAAACACGAAGGATTAAGGGAATTTTGGAAAACGCAGGACAGTGGTACAGTACCCCATACCGTCAACACGGTACCCTATACCGCCGGCACGGTACCTCTGTACCGTTAGAGGACAGGTACCGCCAGAGCCGGATTGGTTTGCTGTATTACACGGTACCGAGGTACCGCCACTCACGGTACCCCCTACCGTACGCACGGTACCGGCCTACCGTGATCGTTGGGTTACTGTTCCCGATTTGTGATTTTGAATTAAATCAACCCTAATCACCTCCGAACGGCTAATTAACATATTCCATTATAAATACAAGCCTAATCCTTCATATTTCTTCAAGAAACAAAGCTCTAAACATCCTCTCTTTTTATTCTAAGTGTGTTCATTCTTTTATTAATGATTTTCAATATTTTGGCTATTTCAAGAGCCTTAAATTCCTGATTTTTATACACACACTTTGAGCTTGTGTTTCTAGTTATATACTCTCATATTCATAAGTTTGAATTGTATTTTTGAGAGAGTATACTTTCTTTCTACACCGGCTAAGTTTTGTTCTTCATTTTTATATTCTAGCCGTTGTGTAGAATCCTCTTTTGTGTTCTTCAAACACACCTTCTTACGGTCGAGAATAGCCGTTAAATTCTCATATTGTATCGGTCGAGGATAGGGCACAACGACTAAACCGACTAACATCACTATCCTGAAGTACGTTCAAATCCGAGACGAAAAGTCAAATTGGCTAATGCCTAAGACAACGACCCCTTGAGTAATTTGAAAGATTACGTTACAATGTATGAGTTGAAATAACCTCTCAATTTCTGACTATGCCTATCAAAGGATATTGAAGAACTTTTCAATCTAGAAAAGAAATTCAGTTGAGCAATAACGTGCAAACGAGACTCGTCACTGAATGAAGCTATGTGCAAATATGTCAAGTATACAATACTACACACTTTGAATCTCTCGAATATTGAACGAGTTTGGTAATATTAACAATTTGAGAATACGTATTTATAAGATAAAACGTAAACATACGTATTTATAAGATAAAACGTAAACCAATTTTGATTCTGTCAAAGTCAAACACCCAAAAATATGATGTCGGAAAAAGTGTTACAAATAAATATAAAATTTATATCGTTGGATAGAGTTTAACTGCCCGATCGCAACAGAGCAAACGAAATTCAATTCGGAGAAAGTTAGACCGAAAAGTGTACCCCAACTGGAACCAAAATTGGTCCCAATTAGAGTACTGTTCCGTCGGCGCCTCCTAGCGCAGTAACCGATCCTAAATCGAATGAAACATCATCATGCTTCTTCTTCTTCCCCACAACCCCTATTTAAGGGAGAATCCATTTTACCATTACTACAACATTCCTTCTGCAAATTAGTTCATTAGAATCCTGAGAGTGAGGGGAGTAGACTGTTGTTGTTGGCTGCCGTCGAAGTCGCCAGAGCAAGCCGTGGTCTTCGCCGGAAGTTTCATTGTCCAATTGCCGGAATCATCGTTAAGCTTCGAGGTAAGCCCGTAGATATATCTAGTAACTAGAATGTTCATATAGATCGTTTCTACGTTCATAAACGGTCGTTTGGTTGAGTTTTGTGTTTGACATGTTTGAAGAACCAAGAATTATAAACCATTAAATTGATGTTAAAACTATGAATTAATGATGCCAAAATGATCTATGAACTTTGGAGAACATTTCTATATAGTTTAATTAAAGTTTAATGACTAAAAATGGAATTTCCGAAACTTGGCCCGAGGTTGAAGATGACACTGTTCAAAGTTACGCATAGTAAAGTACCACCCTACCGCCCGGACGGTACCTAGGTACCGCCGGCACAATAGGCTATACCGTCTACATGGTACCCTCCCTACCGTTTCATTTTGTGTCTCTCACGGTACCTGGTGGCGGTCGGTAGTCACGGTACCGAGGTACCGTACCAGGTACCGTCCAGAACCAGAAAATGCTCCGAAAACCCGATTTTTGAACTATTAAATCCTATTTTTTAAACCAATCAATTATGAACAATATGAATATGATTTCTGTAAATAAAAATAATGTTTTGACAGATTTAAAAGCTCTGTTTGATGCATGACGGTAAGCTAGGGTGTTAACACTCGACACTAGGCCGCTATTTGTTAATAAATGTTACTATGACTATTATGATCAAATTGATAATATTCTGAATAAATGATTATTATAATTGATAATGGAATATCATTGATAATAATATTGATTATGATAATCAAATGGACGACCCGAGTGATTATGACTACATAACGATTATGATTTTATTATGATAAATAAAAGTATATAGAATTGAATGAAAGAACCATAAAGATGAAATTATGAATAGATATGTGTGTTTGACTATCTTGAATTAAATTATGATTATGAATCATCAAAACATAATTCAAAATGAATAAATTGATCAACAAGAAAATGAAGTGTACTCGTAAGGATATCTAGAAGACTTTAAGATATACCTATTAGCTAGATTGATGGATTAGATAAAAATGCATAAACGGCATTCGTAGCCCAAACTAGAGGATCACTCGTTTGGGAATGCCCAATCCAATGTTGACCATTTGCTATATTGTCGTTGCCTTAACTGACTACAGTTAAGTGTCCAAAATCATTTGCCTTAAACCAATGATAGTTTAAGTGTCTGATTGCCTTAACTGACTACAGTTAAGTGTCTGAAATCAATTGCCTTAAACTAATGATAGTTTAAGTGTATTAATAATTGCCTTTTAAGAATCTGGTTATGGAAATTATGATTTGGCCTTAGACTAAGAATAGCTAAGAGCATTATTATGATCTGGCCATAGACTAAGAATAGCTAAGAGCATTATTATGATCTGGCCTTAGACTAAGAATAGCTAAGAGCATTGTTATGATCTGGCCTTAGATTAAGAATAATTTAAGAGCACTATCGAAATAGTATCTGAATTGAATAAAATGTGTTGATATGAACTGAACAATACCAAAACTGTGAATGTCTGAAATGAACATTTTGTGCATGATATCAAATGATTTGATTATGAATTTAGATTCAGTTTATATGGATGTTCGATGAATTAGATATGCTTACTCAGCTTTACCGCTGAGCGTGTAGTGTGTTTTATTTGCTACACACAGGTAAAACAGAAAGACCACTGTGATCCTGGCAGCAGATGGGGCGAGATTGTCGGGATGGATGTGACAAGTTTGAAATGATTTATGATATGTAAAAATTAAATTCGCTTTCGCAATATTATTGAATACTCTGTACTGTATATGTTATGAAAAATTATTGAGATTAATAAAGTGTTTTTTAAAAGTTTTAAATTTTTACGATTACCAAGTTAAATACTTTAGTCCGAATAGGGTTGCAGACCTGGACGGATTAGGGTGTTACAGATCGTTGGTCAACGGTGGTCGTCTGTTCGTCTGACCGTTATGGCACACCGGCGAAAGGTCAACGATGGTCGACCGTTTGTGATTGCAAATTATATTTTTGTTACTTTAAGTCTCTTAAATACTTTCTTAAGTCATTTAAAAACTTTTGATTGTTATACATACATACATACACACATAGATATATATATATGTGTGTGTGTGTGTGTGTGTATCCACACACACACACACATATGAAAAAAATTTATGAATACGCAAAAGAATATTTTAATGAAATGAGCCTAGAGAGCCAAGTTTAGAAGTTTGTTCCGGTCTTGATCACATTAATACCGACTCAATTTATTTCTAAGTCTTCGTTCTTGGTTCTCGTCTCTCAATTCATCATGCCATGTTCCTTCGCCTTTGATTCGCTCAGTTTAATCTTGTTATCACGGCGGTTTGGCATTATCAAAACCTGTCATAAAACGAACACGGTTTAGTAGGACGTAGGCGTAAACCTGTGTTCCAACAATTTGCCCCTTTTGATAATGGAAAACAAGACGATATGCATACTAAGGGATATTTGAATTTCGAAAAGTGTGAAAAAGTTACCCCTTAATTTGTGCTTAAAAGCAAGTAGTGTTAGAACAAGTGCCCTTCACTAGAGAGGGGGTGAATAGTGAGGCACGAGAATGTTTGAGTCTATGGCATTAAAATCACCTCCCATGATCCAAGGGCAGTGAATTGAGTCTGAGAGATGGGTAATGGAACTCCAGAGATCCCTTCTTTCTTCCTTGGTATGAAGTCCATAAATAACTGAGATTATGCAGGGTGTGTTGAGGGGGGAGGAGGAGAAATGGAGGGTCCCCATCTGGGAAGAGGTATGAGTCTGAGCAGTGGGGTCAATGGTGAAGTAATCTGATTTCCAGAAAGCCCAAACTTTATTATTACAGAAGGGTTTAGAGAAATCAAATCCAAGGCTTATTTGGTAATTGGAGATATGGTTGGGGTTGCTTTTAGGTTCCATAATGGCTAAAAAGTTTGTGTTAGAGTCTTTGATGAGAATAGATAGCCTTGGAAGGTTTTTGGCTATCCCTCTGATATTCCAAAAAAGCATATTCATTGAGAGAGGAGGCTGAAAGAATTGTATGAAGAGGATTTCTCTTGTAATCTGGATGATCTTCTAACACTTGGATTGTTTCTTTTGCTTTTTGCAGGGATAAAAGAGTTTTCATCTTCTGAGTAATAAGCTAGTTCATGCAGATGTTTCTTGGAAGGGATG
Organism: Cuscuta australis; assembly: GCA_003260385.1. Taxonomy (NCBI): domain Eukaryota; kingdom Viridiplantae; phylum Streptophyta; class Magnoliopsida; order Solanales; family Convolvulaceae; genus Cuscuta; species Cuscuta australis. Next base: position 5,558,074 of record NQVE01000076.1, on the reverse strand, counting down.
AGATCATCCAGGACTGGAGGAGCTTCAGAAGTTTGCATTTCCTTGAGAATGTGCTCATCTCTTCTTTGTACAAGAAGGCAGAAGAGGTTAGAGAAGACTTCTTGATGGAATCTGATTTCAAATGCTGACTGTTCTAAGTCTGGGTTAAGGGGTGAGAGGGTTGGGGATGGCTTCATAGAAGGAATATTTGTGAGGGAATCAAGTTTGGAGTCTGAGATAAGGTTGCTAGGGTGAAAAAATTCAGGGTTTGAGGGAGTTAAATTTTGAGGGTGGGGTAATGGTGTGGCACTTGGTGTGAGAGGGGTAGCTGGGATGGGGTTGGTTTCTTGGGTTAAACAGGTAAGAGGGTTAAGGGGCTCAGAAGACGGTTTGTCTGTTTAGGTGGGAGATAAAGTGGGGGGGGGGGGGGTCAGAATTTGAGGGGACAGTGGGTTCAGGCCCAGTGGCAGCAGGTACTTTGGCTTTATATGTTTGCTTTGGTTTTGCAGGTGGGGCACTGGACGAAGGAATCAGAGGTTGCTGTTGGGAAGCTTTTGGAAGTTTGTTGTTTGGCATGCTGGGTTCTCCCATTGAAGGTTTTGTGAAAAATTTGCAGGTAGTGGCATGTCTATCTATCCCCCTGCATATCTTACAATAGTTGGGGAGATTTTCAAATTCAGCCTGTAGTAAAATGGGCTGGTCCCCATTTTTGACAAAAAATTGGTTTTGAATGCTTTGGGACAGGTCCATTTCAACACAAAATCTTGCAACAGATGGTTTGCTGAAGCTTTCAGTGGTGGCATCCATTTTGATTGGCTTACCAAAGATGTTGGCAATTGAAAAAAGGGCCCTTTTGTCATGGAAATGGATAGGAAGATTAGCCACAGAAATCCATACTGGGACTATAGGAGTTACCTTGTCTGGGGAGAAGTCTGGAGTCCACTTGGTGACATGCATTGATGCTCCTTGCACATTCCAATCCTTCCTAAGGAAAAGCCTTTGGAAGTCTTTCTCTGAGGCGAAGTTGAAGAGGACATGATGTTGATGAAGGAGGGTGACAGAGAAGCCAACAAAACCAATCTTCTCTAGCCAGTTCCTGATGACAGCCGGGGGGGGGGGGGGGGGGGTCTTTTGGCAAAAAAACTGCCTACCAAGGTAAATTGAAACCTGGCAGCAAGGTTTTGGACTTCACCTGGGGAGAAGGTAATACAAGGTAGTCCTTTAAACTTCTCAATGGGTTTGATGGGTATGGCAGGTTGTGGGGAGGAAACAGCATCTCTGAAACTCTTGGGTGCTGGAGAAGAAGAAGAGGGTAGGAGGTAGGTGTTGAGCTTGCCTACGGCAGGAGCAGGAGGCTCAACTGCCGTCGCCGGAGAGCCGGTGGACATGGACACGGCGGAGAGCTAGAGAGAGAGAGAGATTATTATATATATATATATATATATATATATATATATATATATATATATATATATATATATATATATATATATATATATATATATATATATATATATAATATATATATATATATATATATATATATATATATATATATATATATATATATATATATAACCAAAGACGAGCGAGCAAATAAAGATCTCTGGCGCCGGGTAGCCGGCGGCGCACTCCGATGGGCTGTTGCGCGTATACTTGCGCCGCAAGCCTTGATTTCTTGCTGTAATTAGGGTTGGGCGTCGGATTATTATCCTGTAAAGAACAGATATTCGAATACCTTCTGTAACTTGGTTCAGCGCCGACAACGGAAGAAAAGCTTCCAGCAATTGGGGATTCGTTTCCATTCATCTCCCACCCGAAGACTATATTTTACAGCTTTAGCAATGATAAAGCCCAGTGTTGATGACGAGTATGCCGTGATGATTGAAGAAAATACAGAAATAGATGCAAGAAGAGCTCGGTTTCCCTGCTGCATTGTTTGGACACCACTTCCTGTCCTGTCTTGGTTTATCCCTCTCATTGGTCACATTGGGATCTGCAGGGAGGATGGAGTAATCTTGGATTTCGCCGGGCCAAATTTTGTCTGTGTGGACAATTTTGCATTTGGAGCACCGGCACGCTACGTGCAAATAGGGAAGAATGAGTGTCGTGTTTCTCGCTACTCGGCTCCTTATGAAAGAGAAAACAGCTGCGAAATTGGGAGTGACATGGCTACATCGGATGGTGCATTGCATAAGAGCACAGAAGAGTTCCAACACCTGTCTTATAACCTTCTCACGTGCAACTGCCACTCATTTGTGGCCAATGCTTTAAACAGGTTGGGTTTCCAAGGCGGAGGCTGGAATGTCGTTAGTGTGGCTATTTTTCTCGCGCTCAACGGACAATGGGTGAGAAAAACGTCTATCTTCCGAGCATATTTGCCGGTTCTTGTAGTGTCTGGTTTAGCATTGGCCTTTGGGGGATGGTCTTTTTTAACCATCTGGGGAATCTTCATTGCTATTCGTGTTGGCTGGTTTCTTGTGGGTTCTTACTGTTTCAAGAAGATGATCTATGTCTAGTAATTTTTCTTGCCACTTCTCTCCCTATTCAGTCTGCATCTAAAACTTGTTTTCGTAGTTCAATTTTTTTTGGAGGACTTTTTAAGTGATTTGGCAAGCTCAATTGATTTGGGCGTGTTGTGTAATGTTTATGAAGAGAAAATGATGGTGTGCATGATTGTCTTTGATTGTGTCAATATATATATATATATATATGAATAATAAATTGTTTATTATTTTAGTATTATAATTTTAATACTTGGACATTTTAATTATATGATAATTAAGTTTGTCAAATATTATTTAAGGAACAAAATATAACATAATTATTAAATATATATATATATATATATGTGCGTATATATATATATGTATATGTATAGATATATATGTGTTCGGCGTGTGTGTGTGTCTATATATATATATATATATATATATATATATATATATATATATATATATATATATATATATATATATATATATATATATATATATATATATATATATATATATATATATATATATATATATATATATATATATATATATATATATATATATATTATATATATATATATATATATATATATATATATATATAATATATATATATATATATATATATATATATATATATATATATATATATATATTATATATATATATATATATATATATATATATATATATATATATATATATATATATATATATATATATATATATATATATATATATATTGAAGAAATTTTTATATATTAATTAAGACGAATCGAGATACAAGTTTTGTCACATGTAATTGCTCCCCTAACATTTTTGGGAAGAGAAGTGAATGATAAATAGTCGGAAAACAGATTGTTTTTGAGTGCATATTTTGCCAGATTATGTGCCGCTGTGTTTTCTTCTCTGTATATGTGGCTGGCATTCCATGTCTTGCTTGTAGAATTGTCTTTATGTTGAAGCTGACTGTATCTTCTCTATTTTTCGCATTAATTCTATTTATTGCATTTTTGGAGTCCATGCAGAGATTTATTTGTCCATGAAGAATTTTTGTGGCCCATTGTAGGCCAATAGTCCAGCTTCCAGTTCTCCTTCTTCTGCGTTGGTCTTCTGTTGAAGCATCCTTGCCATACCTCCAATGAAGTCTCCGTTGGTTGTTCGTAGGATTGCACTGCCCACCATTATTCCATTGCCTACTGCCACATCCGTGTTCACTGTGGTGTTAGTAGCTTGCCATTTGAAGATTTGAACGGCTGGTGTATGTGCAATTGGATATTCAAAGGTTAGAGAAAATTTCCCTTTTCCTTTTCCAATAGTCCACTCGATTAGTTTGTTCCAAATAATCTGAATGATCTGAGTTGTTTTTGATTCTTCTTGATGCTTTCTGCGATTTCTTTCCTTCCAGATTTCAAAAGCTATGATTCCAGGAGCAATTTTCTTCTGTGGATTGTTGCTTGTAGTGTGATCTTGCCACCAGGTCATCAGGTACGCACAAATCCCATGTGTATTACTTCTAGGGATTTTGAAATGTTCTTCAAAATGTGCCCAAACTTGTTTGCTGTAGCTGCATTGCTTGAGTGTGTGATTTTGATCATCGCAGTTGTTCCTGCACAGAAAACAACTAGAGGGCAGAGTAACTGCAAATCTTGTGAGATTGTTAGTGAAGGGTAGAATATTTTTGTATGTCTTCCAAAGAAAGAGAGAAATCTTGGGATACTGTTTAGTATTCCAAGAGTATTTTAGAAAGTTTTGAGTAGGATGATTCTCTCTCAAGGCATTGTAAGCTCTCTTTAGGCTGAAGCCGGTTTGACCATCATCCCAGGATGGTTGGTTGTCAAAGTCAATATTGATGATGGTCTTGACTTTTTCATGAATGTGGTGTAATCTCTTCCAAGTGGGTGAATCAATGAGTTTGGGAGGGTTGTTGAAACTGTTAGGGTATCTATGATGCATGAAATTTGCCCAGAGAGAGTTATTATTCATGTAGCTCCACCACATTTTGATCCCATAAGACATCTGTAGGTTGTCAAGGTTAGGAATATTGAGTCCCCCTTCATCTTTGGGTCTGCAAATGTCCTTCCAAGAGCTCCAGTGGTAGTTTTGGTGTTCATTTTTGGATCCCCAGAGAAAATTGCTCATTTTCTGATGTAGGCAAGTGATGATACTTCTGGGTAGTTTAGTAGAGCCAAGTGTGTGTATGGGGATGGCACTAAGGACATGTTTGATAAGAACAAGCCTTCCACTATGGGATAACAAGTGCTTGGTCCAACCTTGCAGCTTTTTATCAAAATGATTTAGGAGGTCATTGCAGTAGTTCTTCCTATTGATTCCTCTATGGATTTGAGTGCCCAGGTATTTGAAAGGGAATTGGCCTCTTTGCATGTTGAGAATTTTCCCCATTTTTGTTGCATGAATTGTTGGTGTTTTGTCTGGGGTAAAGAATGAGCTTTTGTGTAAGTTGATCTTCTGTCCAGCAGCTCTTTCATATTCTCTCAAAAAGTTGGTGATCTTGGCTAGGTTATTGGCAGCACCATTAGTGAAAATCAGTAGGTCATCAGCAAATGCTAAGTGTGTAATAGGCATGTAGTGTCTGCCTAACTTGTAAAGGCTTAGATTCCCCTTATCTATTTCCTGTTTTATGGTTCTGCTGAAACTTTCTGCTGAAAGGATGAAAAGAAGAGGAGAAAGAGGGTCTCCTTGTTTGAGACCTCTTTTGGGTTGGAAGTTCTTGCTAGGATATCCATTAATCAGGATGGAATGTGTAGTTGATTTGAGGTTATTGAGGATTAAGGTGATGAACCTCTCTGAGAACCCAAATTTCCTCAAAATCATCTCTAAGAAATCCCAAGATACTCTATCAAAAGCCTTAGACATATCCAGTTTAATAGCAAGGTTTCCCCCTCTTGTCTTGTAGTTGATCCCATGAATAAGTTCTTGGGCTATCAGGATTTGATCATGTATTTGTCTATCTTTGATGAAACCTCCTTGTTCTGGGGAGATAAGGTTTGGCAGAAGTTTACCCAATCTCATTGCTAAAATTTTTGTGTTAATTTTAGCTATGAAATTAGATAAGCAAATGGGCCTGAAGCCCTCAAAAGTTGTAGGATTCTCTTTTTTAGGAAATAAGATGATAGTAGATTTGCCTAGAGTTTTAGGAATGGGAATACCTAAAAAGAATTCTTAAACAGCCCTTGTTACATCTTCTTTGATAATATCCCAACTTTGCCTATAGAAGTCTCCTGTAAAACCATCAGGTCCAGCTGCACTATTAGGGTAAAGATTCCATATTGCTTCCTTGACTTCTTCCTCGGAGGGTAGATTGATGAGGGTTTGGTTTTCAGCTTCATTGACCAGGTTTGGAATGTTTGAGAGGAATTGTTCATGTCCCTCACTGATTTCCCAAGAGAAAAGATGACTGAAGTAGTTAACAGCCTCTTGTTGGATGTCTTTATTGTTTTCTATCCATTCTCCTTGGTTGTTTTTGATTCTCTGGATTGTTTGGAAGTGTCTTTTCTCTTTCAAAATTGCATGGAAGTATGAGGAATTGCAGTCACCTTCTTTAAGCCATTTGATTCCAGCTTTTTGCTTCCAGTACTGGAATTCATTTTTAGTGGCTTGGATCAGATGTACTCTTGTTTCATTCATAAGGGTCCTATTTTCCATGCTGGGATTCTCATCAAAAATATTTTCTGCCTCTTGTAGTTGTGACTCTAAATCTTCCACTTTGGTTATGATGTTTCCAAAGGTGTTTTTGTTCCAATTGTAGAGAGCTGTAGTGAGTTTGGAGAGTTTGTCCATCAGCCCTCTCATCCCTCCTCCTTTATAGTCACCCCAGTTGTCTTGAATAATATTTCTGAAGGAGTGATGATTGGCCCAACAGTTTAGATATCTGAAAGGTTTAGGACCCTTGAAGCTGTGGTTGTTCATTTTGATGATGATAGGGCAATGATCAGAGTTTCCTCTAGAGAGATGCTGACTTGATATGCTAGCATAATGTGTCTGACAAATAGAGTTAGTGAAGACCCTATCCAATCTTTTCCAGACTCTGCCCAATGATCTTGTTCCTGTCCATGTCAACAGGTTTCCAGTGAAAGGGGGAGTATAGAGTCCATTGTCCATGATACAGTTATCAAAATCCTGGATGTTGTTGAGGCATGGAGTGCTTTTCCCTTTGTGATGTTCCAATGTTGAGATGGCATTAAAGTCCCCTCCAAGAATCCAGCAATTATTATTGTTTTGATTGCTGTTGTTGATAGCTTCCCAAAGATCTTTTCTATCTTCCCTGGTGTGTTTGCCATAAACTCCAGAGAATAAGATATTTTCTTTTGTTTGATGACACTGGAAGAGAACATTAATCATTTGCCCCAAGTCTGTGTGATTGATATATGTGAGATGTTCATTCTTCCACAATATCCAGATTCTGTTACTTGAACTATGGATGGAGTTGGAAAATCCCAGTTCAAGTTGCAGGTTGGGAAGGTTATTAGGTTGGGATTTAGGTTCAATAATGGTAAGGATGGAAATTTTGTGTTTTGAAACTAGAAGGGATAACCTCTCCTTTTTAGAAGTTAGCCCACAGAGGTTCCAAAAGAGGCAATTCATTGATAACTTGTGTGTGAGGAACTGTTTGCTGTGGCTTTTTCCAGAAGTCTTTTGGATTTCCTTGTACTGATAGTTGTAAATCCATCCTTTTCAGGTTCTCTTTGTTCCTGATGGTTTGTTGTGGTTGGAGGAGGAATAGAAATTTCTGGATCACTCAGGTAATTCACATTGAATTTTAAGCCTGTTTCCTGAATGTCTGAATCATCTTTTGAGGTCGTGATCATATCTTCTGATGATTTTCTGCAGATGTTAGATATGTCTATCATCATGGCTTCTATAAGCTCATCATCTGAGGGTGTGGGTGAATGTGAGTTTGTGAGGAGGTTGTTATGGTTGGTGTTTGATATAATTGGTTCAGGTGTGTTGATTGTATCAGGCTGGGATGAAATAGTGGGTTGGCTTTCAGGGTGGGGAGTGTGGATTGGACTTATGGTTTGTGTATGAGTGGTAAGTTTTGGGTGATGTTCTGTGGGGGTGGAATGTGTGGGGCTGATGGTTAAGGGTTTATGTATTTCAGGACTAGATATTTCCTGGTTGTCAGTGGTAGTGGTGGGTCCTGTGGGTTTCTGGACTGTGGGTTCAGGAATGTTTTTTTTGGGTTGTTCAGTTTGGTGGGTAGTGGTATTGCTCTTAGTGTTTGATTGACTGGCATTTGAAATGGGTGGATCCAGAGGTTTTAGAATTGGGAGTGGGGTTTGGGTTGTTTGGATTGTATTTGTTGATGGGTTATCAGGACATGACTAGGTGTTTTTGTCTGTTTTCTTTTGGAAAATGGTGACTATTTTGGCTTTGGGATTTTTGGGAATATTCCGGCCATGGCTTGAGTTTTCCTGCAACTGGTTAGGTTCTTGAACTTGCTTGTTTTTCAGCATTTTGCATTCTCCAGTGTGTCCAGATATGCCCTTGCATGTGTGACAGTAAGTGGGAACTTCTTCATAAGTAGCTTCCAGGGACAGTTGCTGAGATCCATTTTGAATGTAGAATTTTGTAATTTGTGGTTGAGAGATGTCAACCTCAACACAAATTCTGGCCAATGAAGGTCTGCCAAAATTCTGTGTAGTAGCATCAAGCTTGATAGGTTTACCAAAGACTTGGCCAATTCTAAGAAGGGAGTCTGAAGAGTGTAGGTGAATAGGTAAGTCTTTGATTCCTATCCAAACTGGCATAATGGGGGATTCAAAATTGGGATCAAAAGTTGGTGTCCATTTGGATATCAACATTTTAAAGGGGCCTAAAACCCACTCCCTTCTTTTGAAGCATCTGTGGTATTCCTCTTGGGAGGAGAAGTTAAGAAGGATGTGTGTAGAATCAATGAGAGTAACAGAAAAAGCTGAAAAGCCAATTCTCTCTAAATTATGTCTCACATAATCTAGACTTGGTCTTCCAAAGAAGAAAGATCCTACCAGTGCCTTAGAAAATCTTGAGGCCAGTAGGTTCACTTCTTCATCAGAGAATGACACACAAGGTAGTCCTTTGAGTTTTTCAATAGGTTTGATGGGGATGGTGGGAATTGGTACCTCTTGTGAAGAAGCAATAATAGCTGCAGCGTAGCTTTTCCTTTGTGGCAGGTTATTGCTTGCTTGTGTGGAGGGGGGCTGCTTGGACCAGGGATTCCTTGCTTCGGTGTGCTTCTTAGTGTGAGGATTGTTTGCTGCTGAAGTTGTGGCTGTTGAAGTTTTAGTGGAAGGATGGCCGGCATGCTGAGGATGGCCGGAGTTACCACCTGAGGAGGTCGCCGACATGCTTAAAGGGTGCTCCGCCGCCTAGAGAGAGATTATATATATATATATATATATATATATATATATATATATATTATATATATATATATATATATATATATATATATATATATATATATATATATATATATATATATATATATATATATATATATATATATATATATATATATATATATATATATATATATATATATATATATATATATATATTATATTATATATATATATGTATATATATGTGTGTGTGTGTGTTTCATATATATGTATATGTAATAAATGTTATATTATTTATTTTGTGTTAATTATATGATAATTAAAGTTGACAAAATAAATTAGAAGCTTCCTTAAAGTGCCATTCGAAATTACCTAAGTTGAATATGAATGGGATTTGATTTCCTTCCTAAACTCTAAAAGGTATATTCCTATTAGGAATAGGAATGGGGATTATGCTCCTTATAAATAGGAGATCATCCCAGCCCCTTTAAACTACTAGTATTTTCGGCCCTAGCATAATTTTAAGAGAGAAAAATTTGTTTTGTTCTCTTAATACTTTACACCAAATATTTTATATTTTAGAAATATTCTAGAGAAATATTACTAGCATAATTTTCTCTAGAACACTCTTCATTGTTCGTGTGTCTCAACTGGAGGTCATATGCTTTTGTGGCTAGCTTTTGGATCAATCCATCAACCTACACATATCGTTGCTTGCTTGCCAAGAAAGGTATATTTCTCAACAATAACTTATAATAATCATAAGAGGTCCTAGGTGGATCTACGTTTGGACATCATAAATTTTGTTTTCTGTTGCCCTATCCAAGCGTAGAACCCAATAGTGGTATCGGAGCTGACTTATGAAAGTTATAAGTTTTGTAGATCTAATTGCCGTTAGGGTTTTTGATAATTGATAAAATATATGTGTATATATTTTCGAAAATTATCCAAAATTCAAGAAAGTTCCAAAATATGATTCTGGACTTTATAAAATTCTAAAATATGATTTTTGAATTAAATTTTGGATTTATTTTTATTTTCGGGTTAATCGGTTAAAAACTGTTTTAACCAATTAAAATATTTAGAAAATTCAAAAATTAAATTTTATTAAATATGAGACTTTTCAAATATGATTTAAAGACCTCTGGATATTTAAAAATAATTTTCGGAATTGATTTCCTAACTTATAAAGTATTGTTTGATTTGTAGTTAATTTGATTAATTACAAGATTAATACAAAATAAATTATGGAAAAATAATTTTAATCATTCTTAGACTTTAAAATATAATTTTAAGAGCTCTAGAAATTTAAAATGAATTTTCGGAATTTATTTTCTAATTTATAAAGTATTAGTTGATTTGTAGTTAATTTGATTAATTACAAAATAAATACAAAATAAATTAAAGAAAATAATTTTAATACTTCTGAGATGTTAAAAGATTATTTTAAGTAATCTGGAAAATTAAAATAAATTTTCGGTTTTTATTTTCTATTTTTCCCGATTTAAATAATCGTATTCGGTATTAATATAGATTAAACTGAAAAGGACAATTGAAATTTGGGATTATATTTTTATGAACTTTAAAATAGGATTTTCAGACTACATAAAATTGTTTAGAATTAAATTCTTAATATAAGTATTTAATTAATAATGTTTGGGAAAAACAGTTTTAGTAATTCGGTATTTAATTCCTGAAAACTAAATAATTAATTTTAAATTATGGAAATTTAATATTTGGTATTAATATCATAATATTCTGAGAATACTGGTTTTTGGAACAATTATGGAACATGAAAATAATTTTAGAAATTGTTTTATGGATTACCAAATAATAAATAGAAAGTACCAAAAATAAATTTAAGCATGTTGAAACATGGGTTTATCGCTTTATCGTACTAAAGCCATGTTCGTTTTTATGACAGGTTTTGATAATGCCAAACCGCTGTGAACGAGACAAAGTGTTGAATATACAAGGCAAGAAATGAAGATGAGAACAAGATCTAAAATAGACCAAGAACGAAGACCGTAGTTTTAGTGTGATCAAGACCGACCCAACCCTTCCACTATGGCTCTTTAGGCTAAAACCTTTTATTGCATGTCTCATGTCATAAAAATGATTTTCAAGCATGTTTAAACACATTAAAACCCTTGGTTCTTGCCCAACCAAAACCATAACCATCGGTTATCGGCGTTCGGCTATGGCCTTCGGTTTTCAGCATTGGTTATGGGCATTAATTTTAGACAAATGGTTTTTGGGTTTTTATCTTTGGTTTTTCCTTCTGGACACATTTAAAGGTTTTCCAAACCATTAGTTTTCAAAAACCATAACCTTTGTTTTTTTGGCGTTGGTTATCGCATTCGGTGCTGGTTATCGGCGTTGGTTTTTGGCGTCTAAATCAATCAAGTGGTTTTTAATATCTATGATTGGTTTTTACTTCTGGGCATATCCAAATAGTTCTCCAACAAAAACAACCTTTCTTTTTTGGTCTTTTGGTGAAAATCATGTGAAACGGCATAAACTTGGCTAGCCGTGGTTTTTACCTTAATGAAAGGGGTTTTTAAGTTTTTATACTTTGTTTCTACATAAAATACATTATATAAAAGTTTCCAACACTTGGTTTTTATTTTGGAGAACTTCGCATTTTTCGGTCGGGTTTTAGCGCCGGTTGGCTAGGCCATGGTTTTGGACTAGCCATCTACCCAGCGATGGTAGATATCACCCATCCATGGGTAAGTGATCCCGAGATTCCAGAACCATTCCACCCAGCGATGGGAGATATTACCCATCCATGGGTAAGTGATCCCGGATTCCAAAACCATGCCACCCAGTGATGGGAGATATTACCCATCCAAGGGTAAGTGACTTCCCAGCAATTGGAGGATATTACCCATCCATGGGAAGGCATGACCGTTGTAGGGCATTTAAGCCTAATTCTTTCATTTTTTGAAAGTCAACCTCCTTCGCAGCGATGGGAAGTTCTTATCCATCCATGGGTAGGTGACCGTTGTCTTTAAAACTGAAGGAAAAATGACCTACCAGCGATGGGAAGCTAATTTCCTGCAGATCCACTTTAATATCAATCCCACAAATCATGCTAATCACACCATAAATGTCTGATCCGTTGGAGCCTACTTTGGCACTATAAAAAGGGGTGTTTGGGTCTGCTTTACACACCAATTCACTTCACATTACACATATCATCATTGCATCCAAACAACATTATTTTCCATAGCTTTCTAGAGCCAATTTGTGAAGTTTGAGTTGTTCTTGAGCGTATATAGTTTACTCAACATCTACTCTTAAAGAGAGTCTTGTTCTTGAGTGTTCTTAGTGTTGTAAACACGTTTAGGGAAGCTTGTTTCCCTTGGTTGTACGAAGGAAAGGTATTTCCCTTCGGGTTGAAGTCTAGGAATTCGGTATCTCCGAGCAAGTGTATTGAGGCTCGTGGGACTCGAGTTCTCAGGTTGTAATGGTTTGTTAAGCACCCGTAAGCTTAACGAAAGTAGTGTAGCTCGAGAGAGTCTATCGGGAGACTGGACTAGCCACACGGTTTGGTGAACCAGTATAAATCTTGGTGTGCTCCCTTTACTCCTTTTTATTCCGCAAAAATTTATAAACATTCTCGTCCCTCACTATTCACCCCCCCTCTAGTGAAGGGCACTTATTCTAACAATTGGTATCGGAGCCTAACTCTCTACAAGCGTTAGTCGGTTGAGAGAACAATCTATATTTTCTTGTTGAGAATGTCGTATGTAGGATTAAGCGAAGGACACTCCACCGTTAGACCTCCACTCTTCGATAGAACAAACTACACCTATTGGAAGGAACGAATGAGGATTTATATTCGGTCAATCAACTTCCAACTATGGTTAATCATCAAAAACGGTGAGACGATGCCAATGAAAAAGGTTGGTGAAATCACCATCCCAAAGAAGGAGGAAGAATATGATGCTGAAGACATCAAGAAGGTAGAATCTTTTGAAAAAGCTAAACACATAATTTTTTGTGAAATTAACCCGGATGACTACCGGAAAATTTCTTCTTGCTCCACCGCAAAAGAAATGTGGGATAAGCTTGAAGTGACATACGAAGGTACGCCTCAAGTCCGTGAAGCTAAAATTGATTTTCTAACCCATGAATATGAGTTGTTTAAAATGAAAGAAATTGAAAGTGTTGATCAAATGTTCAACCGATTTTTAAAGATCATGAGTGATGTCCATGTCCTTGGTAAAACATACTCGAACAAAGATCTTGTTCGAAAAATCTTTCGGAGCCTAACACCGGAATGGCGTTAAAAAGCCGATGCCATATATGAGTCGATTTGTAACACATTAAAACCCTTGGTTCTTGTCCAACCAAAACCATAACCATCGGTTATCGGCGTTCGTCTATGGCCTTCGGTTTTCGGCATTGGTTATGGGCATTAATTTTACACAAATGGTTTTTGGGTTTTTATCTTTGGTTTTTCCTTCTGGACACATTTAAAGGTTTTCCAAACCATTAGTTTTCAAAAACCATAACCTTTGTTTTTTTGGCGTTGGTTATCGGCATTCGGTGCTGGTTATCGGCGTTCGGCTATGGCCTTCGGTTTTCGGCATTGGTTATGGGCATTAATTTTAGACAAATGGTTTTTGGGTTTTTATCTTTGGTTTTTCCTTCTGGACACATTTAAAGGTTTTCCAAACCATTAGTTTTCAAAAACCATAACCTTTGTTTTTTTGGCGTTGGTTTTTGGCGTCTAAATCAATCAAGTGGTTTTTAATATCTATGATTGGTTTTTACTTCTGGGCATATCCAAATAGTTCTCCAACAAAAACAACCTTTCGTTTTTGGTCTTTTGGTGAAAATCATGTGAAACGGCATAAACTTGGCTAGCCGTGGTTTTTACCTTAATGAAAGGGGTTTTTAAGTTTTTATACTTTGTTTCTACATAAAATACATTATATAAAAGTTTCCAACACTTGGTTTTTATTTTGGAGAACTTCGCATTTTTCGGTCGGGTTTTAGCGCCGGTTGGCTAGGCCATGGTTTTGGACTAGCCATCTACCCAGCGATGGTAGATATCACCCATCCATGGGTAAGTGATCCCGAGATTCCAGAACCATTCCACCCAGCGATGGGAGATATTACCCATCCATGGGTAAGTGATCCCGGATTCCAAAACCATGCCACCCAGTGATGGGAGATATTACCCATCCAAGGGTAAGTGACTTCCCAGCAATTGGAGGATATTACCCATCCATGGGAAGGCATGACCGTTGTAGGGCATTTAAGCCTAATTCTTTCATTTTTTGAAAGTCAACCTCCTTCGCAGCGATGGGAAGTTTTTGTCCATCCATGGGTAGGTGACCGTTGTCTTTAAAACTGAAGGAAAAATGACCTACCAGCGATGGGAAGCTAATTTCCTGCAGATCCACTTTAATATCAATCCCACAAATCATGCTAATCACTCCATAAATGTTCTGATCCGTTGGAGCCTACTTTGGCACTATAAAAAGGGGTGTTTGGGTCTGCTTTACACACCAATTCACTTCACATTACACATATCATCATTGCATCCAAACAACATTATTTTCCATAGCTTTCTAGAGCCAATTTGTGAAGTTTGAGTTGTTCTTGAGCGTATATAGTTTACTCAACATCTACTCTTAAAGAGAGTCTTGTTCTTGAGTGTTCTTAGTGTTGTAAACACGTTTAGGGAAGCTTGTTTCCCTTGGTTTTACGAAGGAAAGGTATTTTCCTTTGGGATGAAGTCTAGGAATTCGGTATCTCCGAGCAAGTGTATTGAGGCTCGTGGGACTCGAGTTCTCAGGTTGTAATGGTTTGTTAAGCACCCGTAAGCTTAACGAAAGTAGTGTAGCTCGAGAGAGTCTCTCGGGAGACTGGACTAGCCACACGGTTTGGTGAACCAGTATAAATCTTGGTGTGCTCCCTTTACTCCTTTTTATTCCGCTCTTTACTTTATCCCTGCGATTTGTATTCCGCAAAAATTTATAAACATTCTCGCCCCTCACTATTCACCCCCCCCCTCTAGTGAAGGGCACTTATTCTAACAATTGGTATCGGACCCTAACTCTCTACAAGCGTTAGTCGGTTGAGAGAACAATCTATATTTTCTTGTTGAGAATGTCGTATGTAGGATTAAGCGAAGGACACTCCACCGTTAGACCTCCACTCTTCGATAGAACAAACTACACCTATTGGAAGGAACGAATGAGGATTTATATTCGGTCAATCAACTTCCAACTATGGTTAATCATCAAAAACGGTGAGACGATGCCAATGAAAAAGGTTGGTGAAATCACCATCCCAAAGAAGGAGGAAGAATATGATGCTGAAGACATCAAGAAGGTAGAATCTTTTGAAAAAGCTAAACACATAATTTTTTGTGAAATTAACCCGGATGACTACCGGAAAATTTCTTCTTGCTCCACCGCAAAAGAAATGTGGGATAAGCTTGAAGTGACATACGAAGGTACGCCTCAAGTCCGTGAAGCTAAAATTGATTTTCTAACCCATGAATATGAGTTGTTTAAAATGAAGGAAATTGAAAGTGTTGATCAAATGTTCAACCGATTTTTAAAGATCATGAGTGATGTCCATGTCCTTGGTAAAACATACTCGAACAAAGATCTTGTTCGAAAAATCTTTCGGAGCCTAACACCGGAATGGCGTTAAAAAGCCGATGCCATATATGAGTCGATTTGTAACACATTAAAACCCTTGGTTCTTGTCCAACCAAAACCATAACCATCGGTTATCGGCGTTCGTCTATGGCCTTCGGTTTTCGGCATTGGTTATGGGCATTAATTTTAGACAAATGGTTTTTGGGTTTTTATCTTTGGTTTTTCCTTCTGGACACATTTAAAGGTTTTCCAAACCATTAGTTTTCAAAAACAATAACCTTTGTTTTTTTGGCGTTGGTTATCGGCATTCGGCGCTGGTTATCGGCGTTGGTTTTTGGCGTCTAAATCAATCAAGTGGTTTTTAATATTTTATGATTGGTTTTTACTTCTGGTCATATCCAAATAGTTCTCCAAAAAAACATGTTAAAAACCACCTTTCGTTTTTGGTCTTTTGGTGAAACCATGTGAAACGGCATAAACTTGGCTAGCCGTGGTTTTTACCTTAATGAAGTGGTTTTTAAGTTTTTATACTTTTTTTCTACATAAAATACATGATATAAAAGTTTCCAACACTTGGTATTTATTTTGGAGAACTTCGCATTTTTCGATCGGGTTTTAGCGTCGGTTGGCTAGGCCATGGTTTTGGACTAGCCATCTACCCAGCGATGGTAGATATCACCTATCCATGGGTAAGTGATCCCGGGAATCCAGAACCATTCCACCCAGCGATGGGAGATATTACCCATCGATGGGTAAGTAATCCCGAATTCCAGAACCATGCCACCCAGTGATGAGAGATATTACCCATCCATGGGTAAGTGACTTCCCAGCGATGGGAGGATATTACCCATCCATGGGAAGGCATGACCGTTGTAAGGCATTTAAGCCTGATTCTCTCCTTTTTTGGAAGTCAACCTCTTTCCCAGCGATGGGAAGTTCTTACCCATCCATGGGTAGGTGACCGTTGTCTTTAAAACTGAAGGAAAAATGGCCTACCAGCGATGGGAAGTTCCATACATCGCAGGGTAAGCTAATTTCATGCTAATCACTCCATAAATGTTCTGATCCGTTAGAGCCTACTTTGGCACTATAAAAAGGGGTGTTTGGGTCTGCTTTACACACTAATTCACTTCACATTACACATATCATCATTGCATCCAAACAACATTATTTTCCATAGCTTTCTAGAGCGAATTTGTGAAGTTTGAGTTGTTCTTGAGCGTATATAGTTTACTCAACAACTACTCTTAAAGAGAGTCTTGTTCTTGAGTGTTCTTAATGTTGTAAACACGTTTAGGGAAGCTTGTTTCCCTTGGTTGTACGAAGGAAAGGTATTTTCTTTCGGGTTGAAGTCTTGGAGTGCGGTATCTCCGAGCAAGTGTATTGAGGCTCGTGGGACTCGAGTTCTCAGGTTGTAACGGTTTGGTAAGCACCCGTAAGCTTAACGGAAGTAGTGTAGCTTGAGAGAGTCTCTCGGGAGACTGGACTAGCCACACGTTGTGGTGAACCAGTATAAATCTTGGTGTGCTCCCTTTACTCCTTTTTATTCCGCTTTTTTATTTTATCCCTGGAATTTTTATTCCGCGAAAATTTATAAACATTCCCTAGTGAAGGGTACTTATTCTAACAATGTAAAATCTGGAAAATTTTATTTTCAGATTGTACATGAGTCAAAAACTTTTTTTTTGGAAAATATTGATTTTTGGAATATTTGGAATATTCTAAATTAATTTTGGAAATTAATTTAAATCCTTTTGGAAACAAAGTACAAAATATCAAAAATAAAATTTATTTAATTCTGGAAATTTGATTTTCAGAACAATACGGACCCAAAGTAAATATTTTTGGAAAATATTAATTTTTGGAAACTCGAAATTAATTTTTGGAAAATAGAAGTCCGATTTTGGGTATTTGAATAAAGAATTTCGAAAATAAATTTTATAAATTCTGGAAATTTTATTTTCAGACATAAAAAATCAGAATACACATTCTAGAATTTATTTATTAATTTTCAAAAGGTATAAGTATTTATTTCGAATTAAAATCCCAACTTCGAAATTAATACCTATATTTTCTGGCAATTAACTATTTTAAAATTTAGGAAATTCAAAATTAAATTTTGTATATTCTGGAGTTTTAAAATAAAGTTAAATAAAATTATTTGATAATTTTTAGGCTTGTAGTTTATTTTTCTTAGAATAAACTAGGTCTGGGGCGAGCGCGGTTTGCCGGTGTATGGTTTTTCTGCATGTGATGTATGAATGTATGCATGGTGCGTGGTTGTGGCTTAGAATCATTGGTTTTTAAAAACGGCCTGCGTGTCGTGCCTCATCTCTGAATTCTGGTTGTAAATCTTATCTTAAACCTCATACCCCTTGCTTACAAAGCAAGGATTCTTTTCTCTCGATTAAACAAAGAAGTCCATGAAAAAGCAAGGAAGATGATGGATCCAAAAAGAAGAGGACACTAACGAGTAAGGGCTGAACTTGAAGACTAAAGCATTCTTAAAGAAAGAAGGTGAAGCTGGAGATAGAGATCTCAAGTGAAGGCTTTATCGTTAGTTCTTTAGGAGGCCACAATCATGTCACGTTTTATTCATTATACATGTTTGTATATATGTTTGTATGATATTCGCTAGTGTATGTGCGCGACACATGCCATAGGTGAAATCACATTTAAAATCCCTCGTAATATTAAGTTTGTGCCTTCCGACATCGACTCACTTGTCGATACCAGTTTCGACCAGTCAACGGACACGCCAAAGCGGGACGCCTGGTTTACATTGGTATGACGTGAAATTCGTAACAATGGATACTGAGTACGCCCCGGGTTGAACTTAACTAAGTTAAGGTAAAAAGATGAATAACTTAGAGGCACATGGTTAGGTTAATAAATAAAATCAAATTTATCTAACCTAGAGTTGTAAAATGTTACAATTGGAAATAGTTTCTACCTGAAATAGTTTAACTATAGGGCAAGATGCAAAGCAAACCTATAGTTAGATGAAATAAGGATCTACGCCCAATATAAGATTTTATTTAGAACAACCTAACAAACCAAGGATTGTAATTGGATCACAATTGGAAATAAGTTCCTACCTAATTAGTTTAACAATAGGTCAAGATGCAAAGCACAACTATGGTTAAATGTAATATGGACCTTGGCCCACTAAGATATCTCTTTAGGAGAAATCTCGATTCAGCAGGCTACGTACTTGAGGGTAGTTGATTTGTTAAAATAGTGGGAGAGTTATTAGTTAAAGACCTAGCTAATTACTTAGATTCTTGATATTAACTATCTTGCAAATTATATGTAGATGTCTAATAACAACCATAACCTCACTCTTCGCTCAATCCTCGACAAAGATAAGTTGACCGGCTCTAACTTCTTAGACTGGCAAAGAAACCTCGTTATCGTTCTTCGACTCGAGAAGAAAGGATACATGCTCGAACGAGCCATCCCACCTGTCCCGGCCACCAATGCTTCTAGAGCTATCAAGGATACTTATGAGAAGCATGTTAATGATGACAATGAGGTGGCATGTCTCATGTTGGCTACGATGACTTCTGACCTTTAGACACATCACGAGAGTATGAAGGCGTACGATATGATCATACACCTAAGACAGCTCTACCAAGGACAAGCTAGGCATGAGAGATTCCAAATCTCCAAAGCTCCCTTTAGTTGCAAGTTGTCAGTTGGAAACCCCGTTGGTCCGCATGTTCTCAAGATGATTGGCTACGTCCAAACTCTTGAGAAATTGGGTTTCAAACAAAGGACTGAACTTGCAACTAATTTGATTCTGCAATCGTTTCCAGAATTATACAAGCGGTTTGTGGTTGTTAGAATAAAAGACCAATGCTAGAGCGGGGGTGAATAGCGTTTGATCGTAGAAATCGCAGGGATTAAAAACTTAAAAGAGAAGTAAAGAGAAGAGTAAGAGGCACACCGAATTTTACCCTGGTTCACCACAACTTGTGGCTAATCCAGCCTCCCGAGAGACTCTCTCGAGCTACACTACTATCTCGTTAAGCTTGCGGGTGCTTAACAAACCGTTACAACATGAGAGTTCGAGTTACACGAACCTCAACGAGTCCTTCAAAGGAAACAACCCTTCCTTTGAATCTACCGAGAGAAATACTTTCTCTCAAAGTGTCTAAGAACACGAATACACTCAAGAACGAGGCTCTCTTATAGAGTAGATTATGAGTAAACTAAGTACGCTCAAGAACAACTCAACCTCCACACAAAAATGGCTCTAGAAAGCTATGGAAAATGATGATATTTGAATGCAATGAAAGTATGAATGTTGTGAAGTTGAATTGATGAGAAAAGCAGACCCAAACACCCCTTTTTATAGTGCCAAAATAGGCTCCAACGGACCAATGCATTAAAGGGGTGATTAGCTTGATTTATGAGATTGAAAAGATTTGGGATCTGCAGAATATTGGCTTCCCAGCGATGTATGGACCTTACCCATCGCTGGTAGGCCAATTTTCCTTCAGTTTTGAAGCCAACAGTCACCTACCCATCGATGGGTACATGCTTCCCATCGCTGGGTGGGAGGTTGACTTCCAAACAAGGAAAGAATCAACCTTAAATGACATACAACGGTCATGCCTTCCCATCGATGGTTAAGCCTTCCCATCGCTGGGTTCCCATCGATGGGTAAAGCTTCCCATCGCTGGGTAAGGTCATTCTGCCTTGTGATAATGTTGGACCAAGGCTTTAACAGCGATGGGTAGAACCTCCCATCGTTGTTTGGCATGGTTCTGGAAGTTGGTTTGGCTAAGGGGCCGCTTACCCATCGATGGGATGTTCTTCCCATTGCTGGGTGGGTGGTTAGCCAAAAACCTATGGTTTTTACCTTAACCACGGCCTAGCCAACCGATGCAAAAACCGACCAAAAAATCCAAAGTTCTCCAAAATAAAAACCAAGTGTTTAAAACACTTATTTGATGTAATTGGCTAAGAAATCAAGTGAGTTACTTTAAAAACCACGTCATTTGAGTAAGAACCACGGCTAGCCAAGTTTACGCCGTTTTCCGTGGTTTTTGTCAAACGACTTAAAACGAAAGATGGTTTTCAAAGTGTTTTTGTTGGAGAACCGTTTAAACATCCCAAAGAGTGAAAGAAGATCATAAAATGCTGAAAACCACTTGGTTGGTTCGGATGCCAAAAACCAAAGCCGATAACCGAAAGCCGAACGCTGGTTTCTGAAATCCGAGCACTGGATGGCTTGGTTTTTAGTTTGGGCGAACACCAAGTGTTTTTAATGACTTAAACAAGTTTGAAAAACATTTTTATGATGTAAGAAATGCAATGAGAGATTTGATCCTAAAGAGCCAAGGTGTGAAGATTGGGTCGGTCTTGATCACAATAAGGACCGACTCAATATTATGACTAAGGTTGTTATATCTAAGCTCAGGGTTTTATAGTTTCAGACTCTTTATTTGCAGGGAAAGGAAGATAATCGATTGTCCTAAGTGGATAATCGATTATTGAAGGCTTCAGGTTCTGGGTAGTTTTCTGGGAATTCTCTGAGAAGGGCGATAATCGATTGAAGGGGGAGTGACAATCGATTATTGAGAATTGCAGGTTTTTGGGAAAAGCTGATAATCGATTATCTAAAAGTGATAATCGACTATTGAAGACTGCGGGTGTTTTACGAAGGATAGATAATCGACTTCTACTACTGATAATCGATTACTCGACAGCTCGAGACAGGAAAAAAGGTATTTCTTTGGGAAGGGGAACAAGCCAAGTTGGTGTTAAGAGATGTTACTCACCCTTATCTTAACTTGAGGTTGAATCTAGCATTAAAATAAGATATAACACACTTATTTAAATAACTAGAACCTAAAACTCACACTCAAGAGAACCACTCTTAAGATATAGGATTAGGAATTTGGAATGAAACACACAAGTGAATCACTTTGATTAAAAGGGGAATACAATGTGTTTCTACACCCAGGCCTATTGCTGAATATATAGGATTACATTGGAGGGAAAGAGGGAAAATACAACTCACTCAAAATAATGCCCATGTGCTTATGTTTCTTAAGTGGAATGAAATCAGGGATATGAGTTGTTTGGTGGGGTTTTGGGCTGTTTCTGAGTTGCAGGAAATGTTGGGGGGAAGGAGGGATGAATGTGGGGAGGGCTGAGGTTGAGGGCCAAGGGGTGGGGTAAGATGAAGTGGTACATTTGGCTGGGTATTTGTGGAGGTTTTGGGAGAATTTGAATTTGGTCAGGGTGGGGAGACAAAGGGGTGTGTGTGGGGTGTGTCATTTGGACTTTTGTTGTAGGTTTGTTGTGGGGATTGGATGTATTATTGTGAAGGAAAATATCCCTGGGCATTTTGGTTTATAATTTGAGTGTATTGGGGAACATAATGGGGACCATGCTGGGTGTGTTTTTGGACACTTATTTTCGGCATTGTAAAATAGGAAGAAAGGGAAATTGTGGCTTGGTTTTCTTTGGATTCCTGGGAATGGATTGTGAAGTGCTGGGATTGGTTATTAATGTGGTGATGGGTTGAGTGTAAGTATGGTTAGGGTGCATGGTTTGATGATGATTTCATTCCAGAGGGGGTCATAACACTTGGACATTATTCCACTGATTTCCTTAAGGACTTGAGGGTGATTTGTGGTGCTCTGGGATATATCATCCTCCCCGTCTTCAGAAAAGTTTGTCCTCAAACTTGGAAGTTCTTCAGGGTCAAAATATGGACTGAGATCCTTAACATTGAATGTAGCAGAAACTCCTCAATCTCCAGGCAAATTGACTTTGTAGGCGTTGTCGTTGATCTTCTCTAAAATCTCGAATGGGCCGTCGGCTCTTGGTAGTAACTTGGACTTACGTTTGGCGGGAAAACGCTCTTTCCTTAGGTGAATCCAAACCAAGTCACCGTGCTGAAAACTTGTGAATTTTCTTCCTTTGTTGATCCTGTTACTAACTTTCTCATTTACCGCTTCAATCTTCTCTCGAACCTTTTCATGGAGTTCTTGAATTTCCTTGGACCGTTGATCAGCTGCCCAACTGTATTGCTCTTTTCCTACGATGGGATCAAGCTCAAGTGGGGTGAGGGGGTTCGAACCATAGACCACCATGAACGGGGATAGCCCCGTGGTCTTGTTTGGGGTTCGGTTATAGGCAAACTCGGCGTGCGGCAGTAGCTCTTCCCATTGCTTGATGTTTCGTTTGATTAGAACTCGAAGGAGAGTTCCAAGCGTTCTGTTGGTGACCTCGGTTTGTCCGTCAGTTTGCGGATGGCTAGTAGTGCTGAATTTGAGCTTTGTGCCTAGCTTTCTCCAGAATGTCATCCAAAAATGGCTAAGGAAATTGGGATCCCTATCAGAAACCATGCTGCGAGGTATGCCATGGAGTTTAACGACCTCTCGGAAGTAGAGATCGGCTACTTGGGAAGCATCATATGTAGTAACGCAGGGAATGAAATGGGCCATCTTTGAGAATCTATCCACAACCACCATTATGGAATCCTTGCTTCGTTGAGTTCGGGGCAGCCCAGTAATGAAATCTAGGCTAACATCTTCCCACGGGGCGTACGGGACGGGTAAGGGTAAGTGCATTCCTTGGGGTAGGGCTTGGGACTTTGCAAGTTGACAAGTGTGACATCTCTTGATGAAGTGCTCGACGTCTCTCTCCATTTTGGGCCAGAAGTAATGCTCTTTCATCATCAAATAAGTCTTGTTGATCCCGAAGTGACCGGCTAGTCCACCACCGTGGACCTCGTCTATCAGGGTTTCACGAACGCTGCTCCTCGGGATGCACAGTTGATTACCACGAAAGAGGTAACCATCTTTGATTAGGTAATCTTCATGAGGCCGAGATAAGCATTGGGCATACATTTCCTTGAAATCTTCATCATCCTTGTAGAGTTCCTGCAAAAATTCAAAACCAAGAAGTTTGGTACTAAGTACCGTTAGTAATAAGTGTCTCCGAGACAACGCATCCGCGCCTTTGTTCATGGACCCGTTCTTGTGCCTGATGGTGAATGTAAAGGTTTGAATGTATTCAACCCATTTGGCATGACGGGGTCGAAGCTTGTGCTGCCCTTGAATGTACTTCAACGCCTCATGGTCGGAGTGAAGGATGAATTCCTTACTCACGACATAGTGTCGCCAATGCTCAAGAGACCGTACCAACGCATAGAATTCTTTGTCGTAGGTAGAATAGCGTCTTCGCGTGTCATTGAGCTTCTCACTGAAGTAGGAAACCGGGTGTCCCTCTTGAGTTAGGACAGCCCCAATGCCAACTCCCGATGCATCACACTCCACCTCGAACAACTTCTCGAAACTGGCAGGGCCAATACGGGGGCATGCGTTAAGCGATCCTTGATTGCTTCGAAGGCTTGTTGGGCTCTCGAGTTCCACTCAAACTTCGGATTCTTTGTCAAGTCCGTGAGGGGGGCAGTGATAGTACTAAAGTCCTTCACAAATCGCTGATAGAAGGATGCAAGGCCATGGAAGCTCCTAACTTGCTGCATTGTTGTGGGAACGGGCCAATCTCGTATGGCGTGTGTTTTCTTCTCATCGACTTTGATCCCTTCACTTGAGATAAAGTATCCCAAAAACTCGGTTTCTTGAGAAAAGAATTGACTCTTCTCAAGGTTTCCATATAACTTCTCTTCTTCCAATTTCTTAATCACCAAAGTGAGGTGATTAGCATGATCTTTCTCGTTCCGGCTGTAGACCAAAATGTCGTCAAAGTACACTACGACAAAGTGACCTATAAATGGCTTCAACACTTGATTCATTAGTCTCATGAATGTGCTTGGTGCATTGGTTAATCCAAATGGCATAACTAGCCACTCGTATAACCCGAACTTTGTCTTGAATGCTGTTTTCCATTCATCTCCCTCAAAGATTCGAATTTGATGATAACCACTTCGGAGATCAATCTTTGAGAAGATATTGGATCCATGAAGTTCATCCAACATGTCCTCAAGCCTAGGTATGGGGTACCTATACTTGATGGTAATCTTGTTAAGGGCTCGACTATCACAACACATACGCCAAGTACCATTTTTCTTTGGCACCAAGAGAGCCGGAACAGCACAGGGGCTCAGGCTTTCTCTCAAGAATCCTTTGGCTAGTAACTCATCAACATGCCGTTGGACCTCCTTGGTTTCCTCAGGGTTCATTCGGTACGCAGGCTTGTTTGGTAGGGCAGCTCCAATCTTGTGTTGAATGTCTCGTTTTGGTGGTAGGCCGTGAGGCACATCTTCGGGAAAGACATGGGAGAATTGCTCAACGATATGCTTGGCTAACGGGTGGGGTGGTGCTGAGGTTGTGGTAGAATCGGAGGCTTCGTTTTCAAAGAGAATCAGTTCTTTTTGGGGTTCATATTCATGGTGTTCGGCTTGCAATATAGTGGAAATGAGAACGGGGGTTTCTTCTTCGGATGGGGGGGTAGGTGTGGGGTTAGAGGGGGGCAAGGATGTGAGGGTAACCTTCTTCTTGTTGATGAGGAATGAATATGTGTTGGCATATCCATCATGGAACACCTTCCGATCAAATAACCAAGGTCGTTCCAATAGAACATGGCAGGCATCCATTGGGATGATATCACACCATATCTCGTCGGAATAACTTCGTCCAATGCTTAATGATACCAAACTCCGGGAATCCACACGTAATCCCTTGCCATGGTTCAACCACTGAATCGTGTATGGCCTCGGGTGTGGTGAGGTCTTCAACTTCAGCTTATCTACCAACGTTTTTGAAACGACATTGGTGCAACTTCCGCTATCCACGATCAAAGTACATACCTTCTTTTGAATAGTACAACGGGTATGGAAAATGTTTTCCCGCTGTAGTTGGTCATCGGGACTAGCTATGTTACTCAAGGCCCTTCGGATGACCAAGAGTTCTCCTTCGTCCGCTCCAACACACTCTTCTTCTTCAAGCTCTTCTTCAGCCCACGAAGGACTGATCTCTTCTTCTTCGCATTCAACAATGGCCATTATCTTCTTGTTGGGACATTCATTGGCAAAATGCCCTATGCCTTGGCAACGAAAACATTTGGGAGTCCGGGTGTTTGTTTGGGCTGTTTTGAATGGGGGTGGATTGGTGGACGTAGACGGGATAGAGTTGGGTTTTGAGTGGGTATTTTGAGCAAGGGTGTTTGGAGTTATCTTTGAGGTAGTTGGAGGGGTTTTGGAAAAGGGTGAAGTACGGACAAATGAGGTTTTGTTTCTCTTAAGTTGGGACTCAACTTTGAGAGCCAGCTTAGAAAGCTCTTCAAAGGTATCATAAGGTTGCAGCTCTACTACATTAGCTATTTGAGTGTTTAATCCAAATAGGTAACGTACCAATGTTTGTGAATCGTTTTCGTGAAGATCACATCTCATCAAAAGTTCTTCAAACTCCCGAGTATAGTCCTCAACTGAGCGGGGACCTTGCCTTAGGTGTTGAAGTTTGGAAAAGTTGTCCCGCACATATTGTTCGGGTAGGAACTTCTTCTTCAACAAGCTCCTCATCTTGAGCCAGGTCTTCACAGGGGCCTTATTCTCTCGCCTTCTTTTGGTGGATAGGTTGGACCACCAAGTGGAGGCATACTTCCGAAACTTCAATGCCACGATCTTGACCTTTTTTTCTTCGGGCACATCTTTGAAATCAAAGACGCGCTCAACAGTTTCCAGCCACTCTAGAAAGTCATCCGGATCGTTCTTCCCTTCAAAGGTTGGTATGTCCACCTTGAAATCGGTAGCTCCTCGTTCATGATTCTCCTCTCTAGTGGTATTACTAGAGTTAGCTTCGGGGTGAACTTCTTCGTCTTCTTCACTTTCCTCCGGGGTATTCACCATGCTCATCTTGAGCTTAGTGAGTTGGGCAACTTGCTTGGCCAAGTACTCAACTTGGGCCTTGAGAGCAGCATTCGAGGCTAGGAGTTCTTCGTTGGACAGGTTGTTGGAAGTGTTTGACATGATGATAGTAAGGGAGAGAGAGTAAAGGAAATGGAAAGGAAAGAAAAGGGGAAGTGTGTTGTATGGCCTCAGGGAATGCTTAACAACAAGCTTTGATACCAAATGTTATATCTAAGCTCAGGGTTTTATAGTTTCAGACTCTTTATTTGCAGGGAAAGGAAGATAATCGATTGTCCTAAGTGGATAATCGATTATTGAAGGCTTCAGGTTCTGGGTAGTTTTCTGGGAATTCTCTGAGAAGGGCGATAATCGATTGATGGGGGAGTGACAATCGATTATTGAGAATTGCAGGTTTCTGGGAAAAGCTGATAATCGATTATCTGAAAGTGATAATCGACTATTGAAGACTGCGGGTGTTTTACGAAGGATAGATAATCGACTTCTACTACTGA
Organism: Cuscuta australis; assembly: GCA_003260385.1. Classification (NCBI taxonomy): domain Eukaryota; kingdom Viridiplantae; phylum Streptophyta; class Magnoliopsida; order Solanales; family Convolvulaceae; genus Cuscuta; species Cuscuta australis. Next base: position 5,531,281 of record NQVE01000076.1, on the reverse strand, counting down.
TAATCGATTACTCGACAGCTCGAGACAGGAAAAAAGGTATTTCTTTGGGAAGGGGAACAAGCCAAGTTGGTGTTAAGAGATGTTACTCACCCTTATCTTAACTTGAGGTTGAATCTAGCATTAAAATAAGATATAACACACTTATTTAAATAACTAGAGCCTAAAACTCACACTCAAGAGAACCACTCTTAAGATATAGGATTAGAAATTTGGAATGAAACACACAAGTGAATCACTTTGATTAAAAGGGGAATACAATGTGTTTCTACACCCAGGCCTATTGCTGAATATATAGGATTACATTGGAGGGAAAGAGGGAAAATACAACTCACTCAAAATAATGCCCATGTGCTTATGTTTCTTAAGTGGAATGAAATCAGGGATATGGGTTGTTTGGTGGGGTTTTGGGCTGTTTCTGAGTTGCAGGAAATGTTGGGGGGAAGGAGGGATGAATGTGGGGAGGGCTGAGGTTGAGGGCCAAGGGGTGGGGTAAGATGAAGTGGTACATTTGGCTGGGTATTTGTGGAGGTTTTGGGGGAATTTGAATTTGGTCAGGGTGGGGAGACAAAGGGGTGTGTGTGGGGTGTGTCATTTGGACTTTTGTTGTAGGTTTGTTGTGGGGATTGGATGTATTATTGTGAAGGAAAATATCCCTGGGCATTTTGGTTTATAATTTGAGTGTATTGGGGAACATAATGGGGACCATGCTGGGTGTGTTTTTGGACACTTATTTTCGGCATTGTAAAATAGGAAGAAAGGGAAATTGTGGCTTGGTTTTCTTTGGATTCCTGGGAATGGATTGTGAAGTGCTGGGATTGGTTATTAATGTGGTGATGGGTTGAGGGTAAGTATGGTTAGGGTGCATGGTTTGATGATGATTTCATTCCAGAGGGGGTCATAACACTTGGACATTATTCCACTGATTTCCTTAAGGACTTGAGGGTGATTTGTGGTGCTCTGGGATATATCAAAGGTCTTCGTTCTTGGTCTTCGTTTAGCTCTTGCTCTTATCTTCGTTCTTCGCCTTGTATATTCAATGTTTGACTTGATCACGGCGGTTTGGCATTATCAAAACCTATTACAAAAACGAACACGGCTTTAGTACGAAAACGTGACAAGCCCGTGTTTCAACAATTTCCCCCTTTTTGATAATGGCAAACAAGACGAGGTTATGCATAGGAGGATTATTTTGAGAAAAAAAATGTTCCCCCTTAATAGATGCCATTTTACAAAAAAATTCCCCCTCAATTTATGCATAACAACCTTAATATCTTCCCCCTTTTGACATTAACAAAAAGAATTAAAAGTAAGCTTTAGAATTTTAAAAGTAAACTTTTATTCATTAAAGAGGGAAATGCGGAATACAACAGAATGGAAATAAAAAAATACAATCATAGTAAGGAGAGAAGAGAGAAGAGTCTAGGCATCGGCGTCCTCGTCGTCATCCTCGTCGTCCTCGACATCCATGGGATCGCCGTCGACCGCATCTTCAAAGTCGGCCTCGTCGGGGGAGGAGGACGGAGCGTAGGAGTCGTCATCCTCATCCTCACCTTCAAAGTTTTGGCCAAGAATGGTGCTGTCGAAAGGTGGCGGAACGTAGTTGACGCCACGGAAGTATGCCATCATGTCGTGGTGTTGGCGTTGCAACGTCCAGTCCATCCGCTCGATTGACTGCCCCATTCCATCCACTGTGAGGGTTAGCCGATTCTGTGTATCGGCTATGGATTGCAAAGAGGCCTTGGCGGGAGCGGGGGCTGGTGCACGACTTGGGCCTACGCCGTCCCGGTCTCCGGACTTCTTCCGGAAGGTGCAGTCTTGAATGATCCAAATCTTCGTCATCTTCGTATCCCGGCCGGCGATGGAGATGTCGGCGGAGATGTAGAGGTCCATGACGAGGAAGGCGTATGGCAAGCTCCGCTTAGTGGCGATGGAGGCGCAATCCGCCATGTGGATCATCACAAATTTCGCCCAATTGATGGAGGCGCCGTGGATGATGGCGTGAATCGCCTTCAAGTCCTCGTTGAAGAGCGAGCTATGGCTATTGTCCCGGGGGCGGAGAATCCGGGTGATGATGTAGAGGAGGAGGCGCTTGTCCGGTGGGGCCAAGTGAATCGTCGGCGCGCCGCTGTGGCGGATCAAGTTGGTGATCCCAAGCTCACGAATGACGACCGCCTCGTTGTTGAGGATCCAATCGTCGCCACCATAAGTTGCAATGTCGTCACCGCGGATGGGCAGCCCTGCGACCCGAGCAAAGGTAGGCAAATCAATCTCTATGTCGTAGAGATTGATGCTGCTACGTATGGTGTCCCCGTCACGGTGGAGATTGGAGTAGAAGGCCCGGACGAAGGCGGGATTGAAGCTCGAGCGGCTCTTGGAGACGAATGGCCACAAACCCGACGCTTGGATTTGGTTGTCGAGGTCAGTGTACCCTTTGTCGTGGGGAAACAACTCCGGGAGCACGCGAGGCGGAGAGATCGGGCGCTTGGCGAAGTGAGTGAGGAAGCGTGTGAGTTCTTCCTCTGACCCGAACTCAAGAAATGAGCCGTCTAGATAGGGAAACGGCTGGGGCGCAGAGGTCGTAGCTTCGATGTTGGTCTTCTTCTTGGAGGCCTTGCTCTTAGATTTTCCTCCGGCCATAGCAGCGTTTATGAAGGAGAAGGAATGAAATTTGATTATGAGATTGAATTTGGGATGTAAATTTGTGATTAGGAATGATAAAACAAGGTGTGTATATATAGGGAAGGGGTGGAAACCAGATTGAGTTCAAAAAATATGACTGTTGGGCATTAAATTCGTTGCCCAACGGTCAAAATATTTTGAATCGCAGTAGGCTTCCCAGCGATGGGTAGAAGTTCCCATCAATGGGAGGGTCGCCACTGGAAAGCGAAGGAAGAACCCAAGGCTGCCTTCCCAGCGATGTTTGGATTTCCCCATCGATGGGAAGGTGGCTTCTGGAAATTGACGAAGAAAAGAACATGGCCTTCCCAGCGATGTTAAAACCATCCCATCGCTGGGTTGGTAGTTTTGAAAAATCTGTTAAAAATTTTTTAAAAAATAGTGTCAAACACCCAGCGATGGGCGAAAGTTCCCATCGATGGGTAGGGAGGTTCTGGAAAAAATTTTTGAAACTGAAAACATTCACCCAGCGATGGGATGAAATACCCATCGATGGGTAAGGTGTTTCTGGAAATCCGTTGAAAATTTTAAAAAAAATAGAGTCAATTACACATCGATGGGAAGAAGCACCCATCGATGGGAAGAGGGGTCCTGGAAAGATGAGGACTTCCCTCCCAGCGATGGTATAACGCACCCATCGCTGGTTCCCCCTGATTTCCAGAAATCTTCACCTCGAACCGTCCCTTCAAAAAAGAGTTAGAAAACCCTCCGACGCTCAAGTTAGTAAACATTGAAGCACAGAAAAAGGAGTGATAAAATGCACAAATTAGATCATCGTGGAGTCAAGGATTCCGAGTTCACTACGAATGTGGAAGAACGACTCTTTCTCTAAAGGTTTTGTGAAAATGTCGGCTAATTGGTTGTGTGTTTCAACAAACACAATTTTGACATCACCTTTGAGAACATGATCTCTAATGAAATGGTGCCTAATGTCAATGTGTTTCGTCCTTGAATGAAGAACGGGGTTCTTCGTCAAGCTTATGGCGCTAGTATTATCACAACGGAGTGGAACGTGACTGATACTAAGGCCATAATCCACGAGTTGTTGCTTCATCCAAAGGATTTGAGCACAACAACTACCGGCGGCAACGTATTCCGCTTTGGTTGTGGATAACGCAACACTGACTTGTTTCTTACTAAACCATGAAACTAAAGAGCTACCAAGTAAGTGGAAAGTCCCACTTGTACTTTTACGGTCCAAATTGCAACCGGCAAAGTCCGAGTCGGAATAACCAGCGAGATGACACGAAGAGCCTTTTGGATACCACAGTCCAACGTAAACCGTGCCAACAAGGTATTTCATGATCCGTTTCACCGTTGTTAAGTGCGATTCCTTCGGACAAGATTGATACCTTGCACAAAGGCATACGCTAAACATGATATCCAGCCTACTAGCGGTAAGATAGAGAAGGGATCCGATCATACCTCGATACTTTTTGACTTCTACTTCCTTACCTTTCTCGTCTTTGTCTAGATGGTCGGACGTGCTCATCGGGGTCGCCATGGCTTTGGTGTTGTCCATTTCAAACCGTTTTAGGAGCTCCTTGCAATATTTAGTTTGACAAATGAACGTGCCATCATTCATTTGCTTGACTTGGAGTCCCAAAAAGAATGTGAGCTCACCCATCATCAACATTTCGAACTCGCTTGTCATTAACGTTGAGAATTCCTTGCACAAAGACTCGTTAGTAGCACCAAATATAATATCGTCTACATAAACTTGAACCAAAAGGATGTTATTGTTTTTACTCTTGATAAAAAGTGTCGTGTCTACCTTTCCCCTTTGGAAACCACTATCCAAAAGAAATTTGCTCAAACGTTCACACCAAGCACGCGGTGCTTGTTTAAGACCGTAGAGCGCTTTCTTGAGTTTGAAGACATGGTCGGGAAACTCAAAGTCTTCAAACCCCGGGGGCTGGTCAACAAACACTTCCTCTTGAATAAAACCATTGAGGAAGGAACTCTTAACATCCATTTGATAAAGTTTAAAATCCATAGACGAAGCAAAAGCAAGAAGTAAACGAATAGCTTCTAAACGTGCTACAGGTGCATAAGTTTCCTCAAAATCAATGCCTTCTTCTTGATTGTAGCCTTTAGCTATGAGCCTAGCTTTGTTTCTAGTGATTATTCCATTTTCATCAAGTTTGTTACGGAACACCCATTTCGTACCAATAACCGTACGATCATCGGGTCTTGGCACCAATTCCCAAACGTCATTCCGTTTGAATTGGTTTAGCTCCTCTTGCATAGCCAAGGTCCAATGTTCATCGTTTATTGCTTCGGAAATGGTTGTAGGTTCAATTTGAGAAACAAAAGCCATGTGTCCTACGGTGTCCCTAAGTGAGTTACGAGTACTTACCCCACGGTTGATGCTACCGATTACCTAGTCAAGCGGATGGTTCTTGTTTATTCTCCATACTATGGGAAGCTCGGTTGCTTCTTCTTCGTGTTCCTCTTGTTCCTCTTCTTTCTCCTGATTTTCTTCTTCACCTTGGTTAGTCGCTTGAGGTATCTCCCCAGTTTGCGGCTGTGTGTTGATGTATATTCCCGAGTTGTCTTCATCGTCATCAACGTGTATTCTCTCTAATGAATCTGCAAGATCATCACAAATATCCTTTCTCGCCAAGCGAGGATTATCTTCGGAAAATAAAATGTGAGGAGACTATAGTCAAGGTACGTTTATTGAAGACTCTATAGGCCTTGCTACGTAGTGAGTAACCCAGAAAAATTCCTTCATCCGACTTTGCATCAAATTTGCCTAAGTTGTCTTTGCCATTGTTATGAATATAACATTTGCAACCAAAGACTCGAAGATGGGAAAGGTTTGGCTTTCGCCCTTTGTATAGTTCATAGGGCGTTTTCATGAGTATCGGTCGAATGACGGCTCGGTTTAACACGTAGCTCGCGGTACTCACGGCATCCGCCCAAAAATACTTAGGGATTTTTGCCTCATTGATCATAGTTCTAGCCATCTCTTCGAGACATCTATTTTTACGTTCCACCACTCCATTTTGTTGTGGTGTACGTGGGGCTGAGAAGTTATGATCAATGCCAAGTTCGTCACACAAATCTGAGAACAAATTTCGTTCGAACTCTCCCCCATGGTCGCTTCTTATGGCTACTATGGTTGTTTCTTTTTCATTTTGAACTTACTTTAAGAAATTTTTGAAAACGTGAAATGCCTCACTTTTATGAGTTAGAAACAAGGTCCATGTAAACCTAGAGTAGTCATCGACAATCACAAACGCAAAGTAATTGCCACCAAAACTCTTCGTTCCAGAAGGACCAAAGAGATCCATGTGCAAAAGTTGAAGCGGTCTAGACGTTGAAACAACGTTTTCAGACTTAAACGAAGCCCGAACTTGCTTCCCCTTTTGACATGCATCACATATGGTGTCTTTTTCAAACTTAAGTTTTGGGATGCCAATTACTAATTTTTGTGAAACCAATTTGTTCAAAAGGTTCATGTTCATATGAGCTACCCTTCGGTGCCATAGCCAGTGTCTTCCTCTTTACTCATGAGACACTTAGCAAAGTCGGAAAGAGATTTGTCTAAGTTAACCATATAAATGTTATCGATTCTATCACCACGTAGAATGACCTTATTGTCACTAAGGCGTTCTACAGTGCATGATTTTGAATCGAAAGTTATACGATTTCCCTTGTCACATAATTGACTTATGCTCAAGAGATTGTGTTTAAGACCTTTGACTAGCAAGACATTATCTATAGAGGAGTCTTCGGACTTACCTACTGAACCGACGCCAATAATTTTTCCCTTGCTATTATCTCCGAAGACTACGTTTCCTCCTTTAGCGGGTTTGATTTGTAGGAACTTGGATGCATCTCCAGTCATGTGCTTGGAGCATCCGCTATCAAGGTACCAAAGTACACTTGACGCCTTCAAGCACACCTACAAAAATGATTTAATAAGATTTAGGTACTCAAGTCTTTTAGGGTCCTTGAGTGTTAGGTGCAAAGTGGTAGTGTGATCCATTTTGTGCTCAATGCCTATGCCTAGTAAAGCAAACGGGAGCTATATGTCCTACCCTGTTGCAATAGTGACAAACTACATTTGGGTTGTGCATCCTCCTAGGTTGATAATAGTTGCTAGGGGGCCTAACCATATTCATCCTATTTTGAGAAAATATTGGTTTTTGAAAATTCTCTCTTCTAGGTGTCCTAGCATTATTTTGTCTATTTGAAAAATTATTTTTATGCACAAAATCATTTTGATAATTTTTCCTAGGTTGTCTAGCATGCACATTTTCATTCCTAGGTTTTTGTCTAGGTTTTCTAGTGTCCTTAGGTTGACTAGATTTTCTATTATCCTGATTTTTAACTTTCTTGCGTTGAGCCTTAGTAGGTTGTCTAGGTGTATGCTCAACGTTTTTATCCTTAGATTCATTTTTACCAAAACCTATTCCTTCCTTAGAAAAATGCATAGTGTCTAGGAGTAAATTGAGATCCTTGTGTGGTGTATTAAACTTCTTAACCGTACTCTCAAGTTTTGCAACTTTTTGTTTTAAAGCTTTGCAAGATTCACATTCACTTGAAGAGCTTTCCGGTTTGTCAGCACTTCTTTTACCATAAAATTTATTTTCTTGTTTCAACTTTTCATTATCTTTTTCCAGTTTTTCAAAATCATTTTCAAGAGTTGAAAGACGTTTCTTTAATGATTTGTTGGTTTTAGAAGCTCTAACAAATTCATCATAAAGTTCTCGAAGAGCTTCTTGCATTTCTTCAAAAGTATAAGAGTCGGAAGAAGGGGTACATACCTCTTGTACTTCGTTGACGTGGTCTTCGTGTGCCATGAGACAGAGGTTGGCGACTTCTTCCTCTTCTTGATTCGTTGACTCCTCCCCGGAGTCGCCACCCCATGAGATGTAGGCGCGTTGCTTTTTGAAGCCAGGTTTGTCCTTGCCGCTTTTGCCTTTTGGACACCTCGGCTTGATGTGGCCTATCTCACCACAGCCATAGCACTTCGGGGGACCGTCGTGCTTTCTTCCTTTGCGCTCAAATTCCTTCTTCATAAATTTGTGGAATTTCTTGATGACGAGTCCGAACTTGTTGTCATCATCGCTTGAGTCTTCTTCCACGGTCTCCTTGGTTGCTTTCAGTGCTATTCCCTTCTTCTTTTGTTCATCCAAAGACGGAGTTAGAATAGTAGATTCATAAGTTTTGAGGTTACCTCTTAGCCCGTCGATGGTGACATTGAAGACTCCGATGGATTCGTAGATTGCGTCAGCCTTTGATCTCCATTCGGGTGTGAGACTACGCAGGATTTTCCTCACAAGGTCCTTGTTGGTGTACGTCTTCTTGAGAGCGTGAGGGTCGTTGATGATCTTTGAGAACCGATCGAACATGTCATCGATCTTTTCGCCTTCCTTCATCCTGAACATCTCGTACTCCTGTGTTAGGAAGTCAATTTTGTCTTCCCGAACTTGGTCCGTACCTTCATATGTGACTTCCAGCTTGTCCCACATTTCTTTTGTAGTGGTGCAGCAAGAGATCTTGCGATAATCATCATGATTGACCGCACAGTACAGCATGTTGATTGCCTTGGCGTAGTTCTCCACCTTCTTGATGTCTTCGACATCAAATTCGTCTTCGGTCTTTGGGACAAGTTTTTCATCGACCTTCTTCATTGGCGTTTCTTCGCCGTTTTTGATGACCAACCACAACTGGAAGTTGGTTGAGCGGATATAAATTCTCATCCACTCTTTCCAATATGTGTAGTTGGTGCCATCAAAAAGCGGTGGCCTAGATGTTGATTGACCTTCTCCAATTCCTGCATAAAGATTTCTAGAAGAAGAACCCATGATCGCTTTACTCTAAAACGGTTAAGTTTAGACGCGAGTTAGGCTCCGATACCAATTGTTAGAATAAAAGACCTTCTCTCAAAGTGTCTAAGAACACGAATACACTCAAGAACGAGGCTCTCTTATAGAGTAGATTATGAGTAAACTAAGTACGCTCAAGAACAACTCAACCTCCACACAAAAATGGCTCTAGAAAGCTATGGAAAATGATGATATTTGAATGCAATGAAAGTATGAATGTTGTGAAGTTGAATTGATGAGAAAAGCAGACCCAAACACCCCTTTTTATAGTGCCAAAATAGGCTCCAACGGACCAATGCATTAAAGGGTGATTAGCTTGATTTATGGGATTGAAAAGATTTGGGATCTGCAGAATATTGGCTTCCCAGCGATGTATGGACCTTACCCATCGCTGGTAGGCCAATTTTCCTTCAGTTTTGAAGCCAACGGTCACCTACCCATCGATGGGTACATGCTTCCCATCGCTGGGTGGGAGGTTGACTTCCAAACAAGGAAAGAATCAACCTTAAATGACATACAACGGTCATGCCTTCCCATCGATGGTTAAGCCTTCCCATCGCTGGGTTCCCATCGATGGGTAAAGCTTCCCATCGCTGGGTAAGGTCATTCTGCCTTGTGATAATGTTGGACCAAGGCTTTAACAGCGATGGGTAGAACCTCCCATCGCTGTTTGGCATGGTTCTGGAAGTTGGTTTGGCTAAGGGGCCGCTTACCCATCGATGGGATGTTCTTCCCATTGCTGGGTGGGTGGTTAGCCAAAAACCTATGGTTTTTGCCTTAACCACGGCCTAGCCAACCGATGCAAAAACCAACCAAAAAATCCAAAGTTCTCCAAAATAAAAACCAAGTGTTTAAAACACTTATTTGATGTAATTGGCTAAGAAATCAAGTGAGTTACTTTAAAAACCACGTCATTTGAGTAAGAACCACGGCTAGCCAAGTTTACGCCGTTTTCCGTGGTTTTTGTCAAACGACTAAAAACGAAAGATGGTTTTCAAAGTGTTTTTGTTGGAGAACCGTTTAAACATCCCAAAGAGTGAAAGCAGATCATAAAATGCTGAAAACCACTTGGTTGGTTCGGATGCCAAAAACCAAAGCCGATAACCGAAAGCCGAACGCTGGTTTCTGAAATCCGAGCACTGGATGGCTTGGTTTTTAGTTTGGGCGAACACCAAGTGTTTTTAATGACTTAAACAAGTTTGAAAAACATTTTTATGATGTAAGAAATGCAATGAGAGATTTGATCCTAAAGAGCCAAGGTGTGAAGATTGGGTCGGTCTTGATCACAATAAGGACCGACTCAATATTATGACTAAGGTCTTCGTTCTTGGTCTTCGTTTAGCTCTTGCTCTTATCTTCGTTCTTCGCCTTGTATATTCAATGTTCGACTTGATCACGCCGGTTTGGCATCATCAAAACCTGTTACAAAAACGAACACGGCTTTAGTACGAAAACGTGACAAGCCCGTGTTTCAACAGTGGTTAATTACGAGATGCATGAACTCGATAAACCACTGCCAGAACTTTTGAAGATGCTGCAAACTGCCGAAGAAAGCTTGATGAAAGGAAATGGGAATTCTGTCCTTCTGGTTCAAGGAGGAAAAGGCAAGAAGAAGTTCAAGAAAGAAAAGAAGAATGGACCTAAAGGCAAGGGTAACACCGAACCAAAGTCAAATTCTTCTAAGCTCAAGCCTAAAGGTGGAGTGGCCAAAGATTCCATTTGTCATCACTATTAGCCTTGGTATGCTTAATCTCATGTTTTGATGTTAACAAATAATTTTATTGAGCTAACGTTTGTTCAATTGTGTAGGAACGTCAAAATCCACTAAAACGCGTTGATTGCGTCAATACGTTCGCTCACATATGACCAGTGTAGAATAGCTTAGAGTTACTTAATTGTTAAAGATATTTGAATGATATATCTCTAAGCTCGAGCAAATTTTTGCACACTTACACAAAAAGATTTTTACTTAGGTATTTATTTTTAAAATACATTTGGTAAACATTTTCGAAAAACATATGTTTCAAAATATTTAACTAAAGTTATAGCGCTTCTCAATACGAGATCACCGATTTTTGAATTACTTAATTCCTATTAGTATTGAAAAAGTTATTAACATTTTACCAAATTTATTTTTAAAATCATGCACAAGGTATCGAACGGTCGATGTGATGAACCGTTTCTCTAGAACGGTCGACCGTCCTACTAACCGTTGGCAGAATCTGAACGTTACCCCGAACAGTCGATTTCAAATACCCAAACCAAATATGTTATTCTTCTCTAACAACTATTTTTCAATTTCAAACAACTCCTAATCCATCCCTATAAATACCCAAACCAAATATGTTTTAATTAATCAAGTTTTGCTCAAATCTCTTAATTCCTTCTTCTTGTGTTCATAGAAATCTCTGATTTTTACTAGGTTATTAAGAGCCATTTCTTCAATATATTTTCTTGAACACACATTGAGCTTGATCCAACGAGATATAGACTCATATTATCTATAAGAGAGTTGTAATTGTTAGAGTGTATAAAAATCATCACACCAACCCAACCTTGTATTTCATATTCTTGAGGTGGTGTTGATTCATATTATTCAAATTTTTATATTCTTTCTAATCGGTCGAAGATATTCGTTGCAAAATCTTCATTGAACGGTTGGAGATAGCCATGGTGAAATCTCCGGAAGCGGTCAAGGACATCCATGAAATCCTTGTTAAGACGGTTGGAGATAGCCGTTGCAAAATCTCTAGGTTGAAGAAATTCTGCAAATCTTCAGTGCACGGTTGGGGATAGCCGTTGGAAATTCCTCAAAACTAGTTGGATACTTCAAGACGTGAAGTATTGGCGATCTAGTGTAAACCTATTGGCAAACGTTTGTTTGCCAAAAACTAGTTCCGTCGTGACGATCGTGTTGAGACGGTCAAGGCGTTCTAGTGGATTGAAAATCCTTGAGGAGGAGCCTTAGGGTACTGGAGTAGGGAGTTCCCGAACCAGTATAAAATCGGTGTGCATTTTCTTTACACTTTTATTTTTTGCATTTTATATATTGCTTCTGCATTTGCCAACACCGTTTTTATTAAACTCCGAAAAAGTTTTCAAACGCCTTATTCACCCACCCTCTAAGCCGTGGGCACAACGAATAGACCGAATAACAATTGGTATCAGAGCAGTTTCGTAGTTGAAAGTGCTTAACCGCATCTACGACAAATATCCACTTGTTGTGTCCATTTTTAAATTTGAATTTTTAAACTCAAAATTTTATTATTTTCTTTAAATTCAAATTTATTTAAAAAATGGCTCAAATGGACTCTCAAAGCATCCACCGCCCTCCGTTTTTTAATGGCCAAAATTGTTCTTATTGAAAAATGCGGATGGAATATTTTATTCAATCAATTGATTATGATTTATGGTTGAATGTACTTCACGGGCCATTTGTGCCGAGTCGTGGTGATTTTGCAGGATTATCTTCGGAAGATAAGAGAAAGTTATCAATGAATGCAAAAGCAATCAACATCCTTCATTGCTCTCTTGGCCCCGACGAGTTTGCACGAGTATGCTCATGCAAAATGGCCAAGGAGGTATGAGAATTGCTACAAGCTACTCATGAAGGCGACATCTCAACTAAGCAAACGATGATTGCCCTTGGGAACTCCGAATACAAATCCTTCAAGAAAGGGTCAAGTGAGACAATCCAAGACATGAACAAGAGGTTCAACGAGATTGTCAATAAATTGAGTAAGTTGGGTAAGATGTATACTACTTCCGAGCTTAATACAAGAATATTATTTTCTTTACCTAAAGAATGACATAGTAGTATCGTAGATTTATTACCCAAATGTGATAAAGCCGAAACTGCCCACATTTGGTCTTCCTTGTATTCTCACAAACTTTTGATGAGAAAGATCAAAGAGGAAGAAGCGCGTGAAAATCCTAAACTTACCAACGCCTTCAAAGCTTCCAAAAACTCATCAAGTGAAGAATCGAGTGAGTCAAGTGACTCAAACTCCTCAGAAGAGTCAAATAATGGGAAAGATGAAGAGAAGGAAATGAGAACAAAGTATACGGATTTTCTCAAATGGAAAAAATACGTGAAGAAGAGTAAAGAAATGTATTCAAAGCCGAAGAAAGAGCAACATAAGCCAAGGTAAGTCTCTTTTTATCTCTCAAAAAAGTAATACATTCAAAATCTTGTTTTTCAGAATCACATCATCATCATCATCATAAAAATTCACAATAAGAGGATTGGAGGAATTAAAAAACCAAGGGACACAGGAAGCAAAACGGTCGACCGCGAGATATTGACGGTCCATCAAATCAAACTTCTGTAGCATTTAAAATCGGACCCCAATCTGTGACCCAAACGGTCGACCGTGACATTGGACGGTCCACGATATCAACCGTTGCATTTTGAGCTAGAAAACTGCCATACGCACGGTCGACCGTGGAGTTGAAACGGTCCATCTTATCAACCGTGCAAATTTGTCCAGTAGCCCTCCATAAGAACGACTGACCGTGGGATTTAAACGGTCTACCGTATCAACCGTTCCAAGTTAGTCCAAAAGACTGTCATACGAACGGTCGACCGTGGGAGATACGCGGTCCATCCCATCGACTGTCGACACCTATTTAAACGGTCAAAACCCTATTCTTTTAGATCTACTCAACAGCGGCTGACTTCGTCTCCTCCGTCCAACGCCTGCAATTCCTCAATTTCGTCTCTCTCTCTCCATCCAAGCTCCAAGAATTCATCTTCCATGGCTCCCAAGAAGGACACCAACAAGCGCACAATTGCTCCGAGTAAGATTCTAAACCTACCAGATTTCCGCCAATTCATTATCTCCGCTCTTACGCTTCAAGGATTGCTAGGATTTGTTGCAATAGATGAATTGGTGTATGATGAGCTTGTTTATGAATTCTATGATAACCTCTCTTGGGAAACTAAGGTTAATGAAGATGAAACTCCTTTTCTCAAATCTAAGGTTAATAACAAAACTATAAATTTTGGAATTGAGGAAATTTGTGAATTTTTTGATATTGTTGATAACCGTAATGGATTTGAGACGTATGATAGACATGGTTGGGGCATCAAGGGTGATACTCTAGCTAGTTGTGTTGATAGGCTACACAATGGAGTTGAATATTCCGGAATTGTTAGGCCTAAAAGAGAATTTTTGAATGTTAATCAAAAAATTCTTTTGAAAATCTTAAAAGAATGTCTTTTGCCTACCGGAAGCAACGGCTCGATTGTTGGTATGCTCGAGTGTGCCATTGTCTATCTCTTGGAAGTGGATTCCCTCGTTAGGTTCCCCATGATGATGATGAACCATATGTGGAGTCACAAGGGTCATGGACAACTTTTGTATGGAATGGCTTTGACTAAAGTGTTCCGAAAGGCAAAAATAAAGCTTGAAAAATGCAAAGGAAGGAACTACGATTGCAAGAAGATGGAAGCCACAAGTCTTCGACGATCAAAGATCTTTCAACACTTTGATGGATTTCACACCGAAGCTTCCTACAACCAAATCTCGGTAGAAGAGAGAAACCGATGGAGACGTGAGCACAACGTGAGTAAATTTGCCAGCTCTTCCTCTTCAAACCCCCGTCCGAGCGTTGAGGTTCCTCCACGTGCTTCTTCCATGCCTCGCTCCCGTTCTACACACGCAAATATCGATCCTTCATTGAAGAGGTATTTGGATGAGAAGATAGCCCAAATGGAGGAAAGCATCACAAAGAAGGTAACCAAGTCCGTGACAAAGAAAATCTTTGAAAAAAATGAGAAAATGGATTGGTAGGCCTAAATCCCCGTTGTCCTCATCTTCTTCTTCGGAGGAAAAGAGAAGAGCTAAGAAGAAATCCAAAGGACCAATCATTGAGGAAGTTGTTGAGGAAGACCCCGAAACAATCAACAAGGAGAATTTACAAAAAGGAATTCGGGAAAGCCTTGCAAAACATCGTCACAGCATTAGCTCATTTCCTCCTATGAATCCCTCATCCACGGTTGAATATGGAAATCCCTCCTCCTCACATGTGAACATTGATGACTATGATGATGATGAAGACATTGACAACATGGCAAATGTTGACAATTATTATTATTATTGAAATTAATTTACTTTTATTTTGCACAATATGTTGATGTTTGGATATTTAAAACTTTGGTACTTTTTGACGACATTGTGCTGAATGTGAAATTGCCTTCATTAACTCTCTTGACTATGTTTAGATTTGGTATCAAGGTCATTAACAGGTTCTGCTGAAGTACATGAAAATGGGTAAATATCCATGAATCATGAACTCATAAATCAAAGGAAATTCTCAGCCTTGGTATGCTAAGAGAAAAGCTAAAATATGAAACAAGTCTTGAAAAAGACATGTTATTTATAACATACCTTATATGCTTGGTTTATTTTTTTTCTTTACCTCTACTTTGATGGAATTCTTTTACCAAGGGGGAGTAAAAATGTTATCAAAATTTGAAGAAAAATTAATTTTCTTGAAAGATTTTCCCTATATTGTCAAAATTGGTTGATCTTGTTTGCACTTCTCCCCGCTAATCTTATGAGATTCATCATTTTTACTTGAATCTATTTGATAGGGGGAGGGCTTTTGAAGAAACTTTACACTTTTTATCAAAAACTTCAAGCAATACTTTTTGCTCTTGACAAATAGGGGGAGAAATATGTGTACTTTAAAGTGATTTTTTTTTCTCAAACACATGGAAAATACGAAGTGAGAACTTTTCAAAAATGCTATGTTTTAGGGGGAGCTTGCATGCATCCTTCACTCCTACCTAAATCTCACTTTGAATTAAATTATTTGTCAACATCAAAAAGGGGGAGATTGTAAGCCTTGGTATGCTTAATCTCATGTTTTGATGTTAACAAATAATTTTATTGAGCTAACGTTTGTTCAATTGTGTAGAAACGTCAAAATCCACTAAAACGCGTTGATTGCATCAATACTGATATACCCCGGGCGACTACCAACGACTCTAAAGTCATCATGCAAGTTAATGGAATAATGGCTAAATGTTATGATCCCTTTTGGACCGAGCTTATCAATCCTAAAACCCGCCACATAGCCATAATTTCCTTCAGCCCAACTCCCACTTAAAACCCAGCAAAACCAATCCCCAAAATATCCAAAAAAATTTTAAACCCCAAAATTATATTTCTTTTCCTTACCATTCCTCCCTCCATCCCTGACATAAAACCTTAGCCCTTAACCATGCCATTACCACTTCCTTACACCTCAACTTGGCTAAACAAACAGCCACAAAAATCCAAGACACTTTGGCCCACACCCACACCCTTCGATCCCATTTGATTCCCCCATATCCTGACCAGGAAATGCATCTAAATAGCCTGCCATCCAACCTTTCCTCCTGCCCAAAAACAGCCCCACCCAAAGCCAATCAATTGTGAATTATATTCAAATATTCCCTCCTACCACTAATGGCCAAGAATCCTACCCTACAAGTACAATCACCCCTGTGTTTTTCCCACACCAAAAGAACATCAACATGTGGCCATTAATTCCTTTAGTTTGTGTGAATAAGAGACTTGGTAGTCTCCTTTTTCTATGCTTATATAAGCTCATCCCTGAGCATTGTAAACACATATATTGTATTCCCATTTTCAACTTAGTAATACACTTGTTTGTGTGTGCTATTTTAAATTCCTAAATCTATATCTTAAGAGTGGTTCTCTTGAGTGTGAGTTTTAGGTTCTAGTTATTTATATAAGTGTGTAATATCTTATTTGAATGCTAGACCCAACCCCAAGTTAAGATAAGAGTGTGTAATATCTCTTAATACCAACTTGGTTTGCTCCCCTTTCCCCAAGAATACTTCTTTTCCTTTCCAGATCTGCCCAATAGTCGATTAACACTTTTGACAATCGAGTATCCATCCTTCACAAAACCCCCGCAGCCTTCAATAGTCGACTGTCAATCTTAGACAATCGACTATCAACTTCCTCAGAAAATCTGCAGTCCACAATAGTCGACTAACACCATCCCCCTACCTCTCCTGAAACTTTTGAAAATTCTCTCGAGAAACTGAAGCACCTGTTAGTCGATTATCATACCTGGATAATCGACTATCCTCCTTTCCTGCAGTTTAAGAAGCTTTGTTCTTAAATTTAAAGCCTAATCCCGGAGATAAACACACTCTTATTATATTTGGGGCTGATATCTATTTCACACAATAATAATCACTACTAATGTATAAAATAGACTCCTAACACACACTCAAAAGTAGCCAACTTTAGAGATATTTCATTAGGAAATTTGGCTAAAATAGCATCACACTATTTTAAAGGAATTACTCAAAGAGTAACACAATTTTTTATTCAATAATCTGAGCTGCCTCATTACAAAGGCCATATGGCCGTATATATACATAGCAAAGAGGGGATAAATGCAATAATAACAACAAAGGCAGCTTCCAATCTCTTTCTCACAAACCACCATGTGCTTATCAACCTTTAGTGGACTTTCCTTGGCTGGATTAGGGAGCCATTATCTCGGCCTTTAGTAAGGAAATGAAAGGAAATACTGTGCGTGGATTATGAAGATATTATTGAGTTTGTTTTGGGTTGTATTTCGGCCATGTATCAAAGAAGAGATTATGTGGCTGTGATGGAGTATTCTTTGACCTTTTTGGGTGTGTGGTTTGGCTGGTAGTGAGTAAATTCAAGGAAGGAGATAGCTTTGGATTTTAAGGGGAATATGACAAGGTTAAACTATTCCCTTTATGACTTGTAAAGGTGGAAAATTCTGCCCTATATGGAAAGGAGGAAAGGTGGAGTCATTTTTTGTCTCAAAAGACAAAACAAGTACTGTTCACTCAAAGACTTTATTGCTTTGTTTGTCCATTTGTGTGGTTGTGGGATTTGGGTTGGATTTTAGGAACAAGAAGGGGCTGGAATTTTGTCCCTAATGTAGGAAGAAGAGGGGAAGACATTATTTGGCTAACAAAGACTTTAAAAGATGAAAACAAGAAACTAAGGTCTTATTTTCCCTTCCTTTGATCTCGTTTTTGACCAGGGGTTAAAAATGGATGGAAAAGACTTTATTTTGAATAAAAGAAAAGAAAGATGACTTTTGGATATGTTTGGGAGAGTTTGGGGTTTTGGTGGAGTCATCCAGGGGTACATCATTAACCATGCCATTACCACTTCCTTACACCTCAACGTGGCTAAACAAAAAGCCACAAAAATCCAAGACACTTTGGCCCACACCCACACCCTTCAACCCCATTTGATTCCCCCATATCCTACCCAGGAAATGCATCCAAATAGCCTGCCATCCAACCTTTCCTCCAGCCCAAAAACAGCCCCACCCAAATGTTGTACCCCACCATGCATCACAAAAGGGTAAGAAAAATCAGGGGTTAATGCTTGAGTGTTATAATCCTAATTGGGTTGAATTTATTCCTTTTTCCCATCAAAAAGCCCAACTCTTAGCCCTTGTTGCCCAAAATCCCCCCTAACCAAATCACAACCCACAAACCCTCTCCCACAACATCCAAACTCATTTCCTCTGCCCAAAATAAAGTCTTTGTTATTCATTACTAAGCCTAGGCCGAAGGTGAACAACAAAAGACAAAATAAAACCTTTGTTTGTTTTTCTTAGACATGATAATCGATTATCCAACATAGATAATCGACTATTGCTTCCTTCTGAATTCTCCCAACGTATTCCTGCAATGCTCCATAATCGATTTTCTCCCAATAGAAAATCGATAATCACTCATCTCTGAAGATATCCAGTTTGGAAGCCAGTCCTTGTTAATCGATTAATCTTGTAGTGTCAATCGACTATTGGATACCTCTGAAAATTCTTGGTTTAGCAGACACACCTTGTTAATCGATTATCAGTAAGAGATAATCGATTATCACCTGTCTCTGAACTTAGAAACCAAAGTGATCTTTGATTTAACAGTAAAGGTTTTGTCATTTAGGAACACACTTGGCTACATATCATTCCCACTATATATGGACGAAATTCCCATGTTATTATTCAACAAAACCAAAGACTTTTACAATACAAAACAAAGCTTAATCCCTCATTTGGTATCAAAGCTTGTTGTTAAGCATTCCGTGAGGCCATACAACATACTTCCCCTTTTCTTTCCTTTCAATCTCCTTTACTCTCTCTCCCTTACTATCATCATGTCAAACACTTCCAAAAACCTGTCCAACGAAGAACTCCTAGCCTCCAATGCTGCTCTCAAGGCCCAAGTTGAGTACTTGGCCAAGCAAGTTGCCCAACTCACTAAGCTCAAGATGAGCATGGTGAATACCCCGGAGGAAAGTGAAGAAGACGAAGAAGTTCACCCCGAAGCTAACTCTAGTAATACCACTAGAGAGGAGAATCATGAACGAGGAGCTACCGATTTCAAGGTGGACATACCAACCTTTGAAGGGAAGAACGATCCAGATGACTTTCTAGAGTGGCTGGAAACTGTTGAGCGCGTCTTTGATTTCAAAGATGTGCCCGAAGAAAAAAAGGTCAAGATCGTGGAATTGAAGTTTCGGAAGTATGCCTCCACTTGGTGGTCCAACCTATCTACCAAAAGAAGACGAGAGAATAAGGCCCCTGTGAAGACCTGGCTCAAGATGAGGAGCTTGTTGAAGAAGAAGTTCCTACCCGAACAATATGTACGGGACAACTTTTCCAAACTTCAACACCTAAGGCAAGGTCCCCGCTCAGTTGAGGACTATACTCGGGAGTTTGAAGAACTTTTGATGAGATGTGATCTTCACGAAAACGATTCACAAACATTGGTACGTTACCTATTTGGATTAAACACTCAAATAGCTAATGTAGTAGAGCTGTAACCTTATGATACCTTTGAAGAGCTTTCTAAGTAGGCTCTCAAAGTTGAGTCCCAACTTAAGAGAAACAAAACCTCATTTGTCCGTACTTCACCCTTTTCCAAAACCCCTCCAACTACCTCAAAGATAACTCCAAACACCTCTGCTCAAAATACCCACTCAAAACCCAACTCTATCTCGTCTACGTCCACCAATCCACCCCCATTCAAAACAGCCCAAACAAACACCCGGACTCCCAAATGTTTTCGTTGTCAAGGCATAGGGCATTTTGCCAATGAATGTCCCAACAAGAAGATAATGGCCATTGTTGAATGCGAAGAAGAAGAGATCAGTCCTTCGTGGGCTGAATAAGAGCTTGAAGAAGAAGAGTGTGTTGGAGCGGACGAAGGAGAACTCTTGGTCATCCGAAGGGCCTTGAGTAACATAGCTAGTCCCGATGACCAACTACAGCGGGAAAACATTTTCCATACCCGTTGTACTATTCAAAAGAAGGTATGTACTTTGATCGTGGATAGCGGAAGTTGCACCAATGTCGCTTCAAAAACGTTGGTAGATAAGCTGAAGTTGAAGACCTCACCACACCCGAGGCCATACACGATTCAGTGGTTGAACCATGGCAAGGGATTACGTGTGGATTCCCAGAGTTTGGTATCATTAAGCATTGGACGAAGTTATTCCGACGAGATATGGTGTGATATCATCCCAATGGATGCCTGCCATGTTCTATTGGGACGACCTTGGTTATTTGATCGGAAGGTGTTCCATGATGGATATGCCAACACATATTCATTCCTCATCAACAAGAAGAAGGTTACCCTCACATCCTTGCCCCCCTCTAACCCCACAGCTACCCCCCATCCGAAGAAGAAACCCCCGTTCTCATTTCCACTATATTGCAAGCCGAACACCATGAATATGAACCCCAAAAAGAACTGATTCTCTTTGAAAACGAAGCCTCCGATTCTGCCACAACCTCAGCACCACCCCACCCGTTAGCCAAGCATATCGTTGAGCAATTCTCCCATGTCTTTCCCGAAGATGTGCCTCACGGCCTACCACCAAAACGAGACATTCAACACAAGATTGATCTCATTCCTAGAGCTGCCCTACCAAACAAGCCTGCGTACCGAATGAACCCTGAGGAAACCAAGGAGGTCTAACGGCAAGTTGATGAGTTACTAGCCAAAGGATTCGTGAGAGAAAGCCTAAGCCCCTGTGCTGTTCTGGCTCTCTTGGTGCCAAAGAAAAATGGTACTTCGCGTATGTGTTGTGATAGTCGAGCCCTTAACAAGATTACCATCAAGTATAGGTACCCCATACCTAGGCTTGAGGACATGTTGGATGAACTTCATGGATCCAATATCTTCTCAAAGATTGATCTCCGAAGTGGTTATCATCAAATTCGAATCTTTGAGGGAGATGAATGGAAAACAGCATTCAAGACAAAGTTCGGGTTATACGAGTGGCTAGTTATGCCATTTGGATTAACCAATGCACCAAGCACATTCATGAGACTAATGAATCAAGTGTTGAAGCCATTTATAGGTCACTTTGTCGTAGTGTACTTTGACGACATTTTGGTCTACAGCCGGAACGAGAAAGATCATGCTAATCACCTCACTTTGGTGATTAAGAAATTGGAAGAAGAGAAGTTATATGGAAACCTTGAGAAGAGTCAATTCTTTTCTCAAGAAACCGAGTTTTTGGGATACTTTATCTCAAGTGAAGGGATCAAAGTCGATGAGAAGAAAACACACGCCATACGAGATTGGCCCGTTCCCACAACAATGCAGCAAGTTAGGAGCTTCCATGGCCTTGCATCCTTCTATCGGCGATTTGTGAAGGACTTTAGTACTATCACTGCCCCCCTCACGGACTTGACAAAGAATCCGAAGTTTGAGTGGAACTCGAGAGCCCAACAAGCCTTCGAAGCAATCAAGGATCGCTTAACGCATGCCCCCGTATTGGCCCTGCCCAGTTTCGAGAAGTTGTTCGAGGTGGAGTGTGATGCATCGGGAGTTGGCATTGGGGCTGTCCTAACTCAAGAGGGACACCCGGTCTCCTACTTCAGTGAGAAGCTCAATGACACGCGAAGACGCTATTCTACCTACGACAAAGAATTCTATGCGTTGGTACGGTCTCTTGAGCATTGGCGACACTATGTCGTGAGTAAGGAATTCATCCTTCACTTCGACCATGAGGCGTTGAAGTACATTCAAGGGCAGCACAAGCTTCGACCCCGTCATGCCAAATGGGTTGAATACATTCAAACCTTTACATTCACCATCAGGCACAAGAACGGGTCCATGAACAAAGGCGCGGATGCGCTGTCTCGGAGACACTTATTACTAACGGTACTTAGTACCAAACTTCTTGGTTTTGAATTTTTGCAGGAACTCTACAAGGATGATGAAGATTTCAAGGAAATGTATGCCGAATGCTTATCTCGGCCTCATGAAGATTACCTAATCAAAGATGGTTACCTCTTTCGTGGTAATCAACTGTGCATCCCGAGGAGCAGCGTTCGTGAAACCCTGATAGACGAGGTCCACGGTGGTGGACTAGCCGGTCACTTCGGGATCAACAAGACTTATTTGATGATGAAAGAGCATTACTTATGGCCCAAAATGGAGAGAGACGTCGAGCACTTCATCAAGAGATGTCACACTTGTCAACTTGCAAAGTCCCAAGCCCTACCCCAAGGAATGCACTTACCCTTACCCGTCCCGTACGCCCCGTGGGAAGATGTTAGCCTAGATTTCATTACTGGGCTGCCCCGAACTCAACGAAGCAAGGATTCCATAATGGTGGTTGTGGATAGATTCTCAAAGATGGCCCATTTCATTCCCTGCGTTACTACATACGATGCTTCCCAAGTAGCCGATCTCTACTTCCGAGAGGTCGTTAAACTCCATGGCATACCTCGCAGCATGGTTTCTGATAGGGATCCCAAATTCCTTAGCCATTTTTGGATGACATTGTGGAGAAAGCTAGGCACAAAGCTCAAATTCAGCACTACTAGCCATCCGCAAACTGACGGACAAACCGAGGTCACCTACAGAACGCTTGGAACTCTCCTTCGAGTTCTAATCAAACGAAACATCAAGCAATGGGAAGAGCTACTACCGCACGCCGAGTTTGCCTATAACCGAACCCCAAACAAGACCACGGGGCTATCGCCGTTCATGGTGGTCTATGGTTCGAACCCCCTCACCCCACTTGAGCTTGATCCCATCGTAGGAAAAGAGCAATACAGTTGGGCAGCTGATCAACGGTCCAAGGAAATTCAAGAACTCCATGAAAAGGTTCGAGAGAAGATTGAAGCGGTAAATGAGAAAGTTAGTAACAGGATCAACAAAGGAAGAAAATTCATAAGTTTTCAGCCCGGTGACTTGGTTTGGATTCACCTAAGGAAAGAGCGTTTTCCCGCCAAACGTAAGTCCAAGTTACTACCAAGAGCCGACAGCCCATTCGAGATTTTAGAGAAGATCAACGACAACGCCTACAAAGTCAATTTGCCTGGAGATTACGGAGTTTCTGCTACATTCAATGTTAAGGATCTCAGTCCATATTTTGATCCTGAAGAACTTCCAAGTTTGAGGACAAACTTTTCTGAAGACGGGGAGGATGATATATCCCAGAGCACCACAAATCACCCTCAAGTCCTTAAGGAAATCAGTGGAATAATGTCCAAGTGTTATGACCCCCTCTGGAATGAAATCATCATCAAACCATGCACCCTAACCATACTTACCCTCAACCCATCACCACATTAATAACCAATCCCAGCACTTCACAATCCATTCCCCAGGAATCCAAAGAAAACCAAGCCACAATTTCCCTTTCTTCCTATTTTACAATGCCGAAAATAAGTGTCCAAAAACACACCCAGCATGGTCCCCATTATGTTCCCCAATACACTCAAATTATAAACCAAAATGCCCAGGAATATTTTCCTTCACAATAATACATCCAATCCCCACAACAAACCTACAACAAAAGTCTAAATGACACACCCCACACACACCCCTTTGTCTCCCCACCCTGACCAAATTCAAATTCCCCCCAAAACCTCCACAAATACCCAGCCAAATGTACCACTTCATCTTACCCCCACCCCTTGGCCCTCAACCTCAGCCCTCCCCACATTCATCCCTCCTTCCCCCCAACATTTCCTGCAACTCAGAAACAGCCCAAAACCCCACCAAACAACCCATATCCCTGATTTCATTCCACTTAAGAAACATAAGCACATGGGCATTATTTTGAGTGAGTTGTATTTTCCCTCTTTCCCTCCAATGTAATCCTATATATTCAGCAATAGGCCTGGGTGTAGAAACACATTGTATTCCCCTTTTAATCAAAGTGATTCACTTGTGTGTTTCATTCCAAATTCCTAATCCTATATCTTAAGAGTGGTTCTCTTGAGTGTGAGTTTTAGGTTCTAGTTATTTAAATAAGTGTGTTATATCTTATTTTAATGCTAGATTCAACCTCAAGTTAAGATAAGGGTGAGTAACATCTCTTAACACCAACTTGGCTTGTTCCCCTTCCCAAAGAAATACCTTTTTTCCTGTCTCGAGCTGTCGAGTAATCGATTATCAGTAGTAGAAGTCGATTATCTATCCTTCGTAAAACACCCACAGTCTTCAATAGTCGATTATCACTTTCAGATAATCGATTATCAGCTTTTCCCAGAAACCTGCAATTCTCAATAATCGATTGTCACTCCCCCATCAATCGATTATCGCCCTTCTCAGAGAATTCCCATAAAACTACCCAGAACCAGAAGCCTTCAATAATCGATTATCCACTTAGGACAATCGATTATCTTCCTTTCCCTGCAAATAAAGAGTCTGAAACTATAAAACCCTGAGCTTAGATATAACACTCGTTCCCCATTATGTCCATCAACTTGGATACACAAACAGCCACTAAAATCGAAGACATAATGACCCACCATTACACCAATCAAACCTCACCTTGTTCCCCATAAAACTACCCACAAGAAACCTCCAAAACAACCAGCCCCCTCCTGCACAATCCCTCCCCCCTTGGAAAAAATAATCCACCCATTCATCAATAAAATTGGCCTTCATTCACATGCCAAACAACCCCACAACCCCATGCACACATCTCCGATTTCTTTCCATTAAGGAGACAAGAATAAATGGGTATTATCCCATGTGTTTGAAATAGTTGCTTCTAGGAAGTTTCCTTATGTCTACATTCAATGTATTATGTATCTCCCCCTTCCCCTCTCCCTATATAATCAGGCCATATGGCCATTGTAAAGAATCACCTTTGAATATTACACTTTGTTACTCTTTGAGTATCTTAAAATAGTGTGATGCTATTTTAGCCAAATTCCTAATTGTATATCTTAAGAGTGGTTATCTTAAGCGTGAGTTTTAGGTTCTAGATATTTGATTAAGTGTGTCATATCTTAATTAAATTATAGATTCAAACCCCAAGTTAGGATAAGAGTGTGTGATGTACCCAAGCTTAGGAAAAGCTATGGATAAATAAGGGCAGATTATAGAGGGGAATATATGGTGAAGAATAGGTTGGATTTGTGTATGAAATGGTGAAGAAAGTATGGTTGTTTGGAAGAGGTGATAGGGCAGGAGAAAAGCAATATTATGGAGTGGTTTTTGATGAAGAAATGAAGTGTTTAAATGGGAGAAAGGGGATGGACGAAATTAGGAGAGAAAGAGGGAGTTCTTTTGTGGTTTTTGTTGCATAAGGATAAACCAAATAATGAATAAGAGATAAACACACTCTTATTTAATTTGGGGCTGTTTCTTTTCACACAATAATATTCATTATTATTCTATGAAATAGACTCCTAACACACACTCAAAAGTAGCCAACTTTAGAGATATTTCATTAGAAAATTGAGAGAATTAGCTTCTGTTATATCCAGGTTCCGGGTTTGACGGTATTAAGTTCAAACTCAAGAAACAAAGCCTTTTGTTTTAAGGATAAGAGGATAATCGATTGTCTATCTTAGATAATCGATTGTCAGATGGTGCAGCTTCTTGGATTTTTCAGGAGGGATTGACAGTCGATTATCGGTATGGTGATAATCGATTATAGACGGCTGCAGATTTCTGGGGAAGAGTGATAGTCAATTATCTGAAAAGGATAATCGATTATTGATCCCGGCGGATGTTTCAAATGAGTACGGACAATCAATTGTCAAAAGGGGACAATCGTTTGTTGAAGGCTGCAGGTGTTTCAATGGTGACTGATAATCGATTGTCATTAAGGTTAATCGATAATTGGGCAGAATTCTGGGCAGGAAGGGGGATGTTTTGTGTGGGATGTTAGAATAAGTGACAAACGCTAGAGAGGGGGTGAATAGCGTTTGATCGTAGAAATCGCAAGAATTAAAAAATTAAAAGAGAAGTAAAGAGAAGAGTAAGAGGCACATCGAATTTTACCCTGGTTCACCACAACTTGTGGCTAATCCAGCCTCCCGAGAGACTCTCTCGAGCTACACTACTATCTCGTTAAGCTTGCGGGTGCTTAACAAACCGTTACAACTTGAGAGTTCGAGTTACACGAACCTCAACGAATCCTTCAAAGGAAACAGCCCTTCCTTTGAATCTACCGAGAGAAATACATTCTCTCAAAGTGTCTAGGAACACAAATACACTCAAGAATGAGGCTCTCTTATAGAGTAGATTATGACTAAACTAAGTACGCTCAAGAACACAACACAAGCTTCACAAAAATGGCTCTCAAAAAGCTATGAATAAAGAATGAGTGATTTGCAATGAAAGAGTAGGAGTTTTGAAGTCAATTGATATGTAAAACAGACCCATACACCCCATTTTATAGTGGAAGAATAGGCTCCAACGGACCAAAACATTTAAGGGGTGATTAGCACAATTTGTGGGATTTGATTAAATTTGGATCTGCTGAAATTCACCCAGACAGCGTTGTCCTAGGCTTGGACATCGCTGTTCTAGGCTTGCGTTTTGAAAATTGGGAAGCAACGGTCATGCCAACAGCGATGTCCAATACCCCTACATCGCTGTTTTGGCTGTTGACTTCCAAACAAGGAAAGTTTTGGCCTTAAATTCCTTCCAACGGTCAGGTCCCTACATCGAAGTTCAATACTAGAACATCGCTGTTTAGGTCTGACTTTGAAGATGGATGTTTGGCCTGACAGCGCTGTTTCTGGGTCAACATCGCTGTCCTGAAACTTTCTGCCAATGCACTATATTTTTGGCTTAGGTTCGGCAGCGCTGTAGGGAAGCCTACATCGCTGTTCCAGAAGTTTCTGGAAATCCAACCTTGGCTCAACAACGATGTCTAGTGTGCAACATCGCTGTTGGAAGACTTAACGCCAAACTATGGTTTTCAGCTACTCAAGCCAGATAGCGCTGTTGGGTGCACCAACATCATTGTTGGGCTGGTTTAGCCAGACCCATGGTTGGTTTAGTCATGCCGTTTGATGTACCTAAGCTTAAGAAAAGCTATGGATGAATAAGGGGAGATTAAAGATGGGAATATGATATACCCCGGGCGACTACCAACGACTCTAAAGTCGTTAAACAAATTAACGGAATAATGGCTAAGTGTTATGATTCCTTTTGGACCGAACTTATGAATCCTAAAACCCGCCACATAGCCATAATTTCCCTGAGCCCAACTCTAACTTAAAAGGCCCAGCCATTCTCATCCAATCCAAACCCCAAAATATCCAAAATAATAAACCCAAAACTACATTTATTTTTCCTTCATCCCTGGCCAAAAACCTCATGCCACAACCCTACCAATACCACTCCTTTACACCTTAACTTGGCTAAACAAACAGCCATAAAATCCAAGACACCTTGACCCACACCCACACCCTTCAATTCCCCATGTTTTTACCCCATATCCAGCCCAGGAAATACCTCCAAATAACCTGCTACCCCACCCTTTTCTCCTGCCCAAAACAACCCCACCTAAGCCAATCAATTGTGAATTATATTCACATATTCCCTCCCACCACTAATAGCCAAAATCCTGCCCTACAAGTACAATAATCCCTGTGTTTTTCCCACTAAAGGAACATCAACAAGTGGCCATTAATTTCTTTAATTTGTGTGAATAAGAGACTTGGTAGTCTCCCTTTTCTATGCCTATATAAGCTCATCCCTGAGCATTGTAAACACACATTGTATTCCCAATTTCCAACTTAGTAATACACTTGTTTGTGTGTGCTATCTTAAATTCCTAAATCTATATCTTAAGAGTGGTTCTCTTGAGTGTGAGTTTTAGGTTCTAGTTATTCAGATAAGTGTGTCATATCTTATTTAAATACTAGACTCAACCCCAAGTTAAGATAAGAGTGTGTAATATCTCTTAACCCCAACTTGGTAATATCTATCCCTGATTTCCTTCCACCCCATATCCCTCCATTTCTCATTCTGAAATCCCCTTCTTTTCTTCCCTTAACATATAAAACACCCTATCATTCCTTCCCATAACTTTCCTACATAGCCCAGCCACTTTCCTTCCATATTGAAACCTCGGGTAACCCTGATAATCGATTATCTTTCACTGACAATCGACTATCCAACACCCCTGAACTTCCTTGGCAGAATCTGAAGCCCCAAATAATCGATTATCAATTATTGATAATCGACTATCCCACCCTTCTGATCCTTCTTGTCTCAAACTACACAATCCCACAATCGATTGTTGCTAAAGTGACAATCGACTATTTCCCTTCCCTGAACTACCAAATTTCCTTCCCAAGAAACTGAACCTCTTGTTAGTCGATTATCATAAATTGATAATCGATTATTCCTTGCTCCTGCCGTTTAAGAAGCTTTGTCCCAAACTTAAAGCTTATTCCCGGAGTTCGGGTATAACATTTGGTATCAAAGCTAAGTGTTGAACATCCCCAAGGGCCACTCACCATCACTCCTTTTCCTCTTCCCTAGAAACCCCCAAAGCCAAGCTAAACTACCTTCCTTACCTTTTCCCACTCCAACCATGTCGAATAAATTTTGAACTATGTCCCATGAAGAGCTCATTGCCTCAAATACAGCCTTGAAAGCACAAGTGGAGTACTTGGCTAAAGAGGTAGCCAAGCTCACGAAGATGAAACTCAACGAGCTCCAAGGAAGTGACCGTGAAGAAGACGTTAGTTCTAGTGGAACTATGAAGCCTAAAGCCACTGAAGGTTCTGACTTCAAAGTTGACATTCCAACTTTTGAAGGGAAGAACGAATCGGACGAGTTCCTCGAGTGGCTAGAAACAGTGGAATCTTTGACTTCAAAGATGTTTCCGATGAAAAGAAGGTCAAGATAGTAGCCTTAAATTTCCGGAAGTATGCATCAACTTGGTGGACTAATACGTGCACCAAGAGGAGAAGAAATGACAAAGAACCGGTGTCCACGTGGGCAAAAATGAGGTCCCTTCTAAAAAGAAGTTTTTACCTTCCGAATATGTTCGTGAGAATTTTGCTAAGCTTCAAACGCTTAGGCAAGGTTCTAAGTCCGTTGAAGAATACAACCGGGAGTTTGAAGAGCTCTTGCTGAGATGTGACTTGCAAGAAGATGACGAACAAACCTTTGTTCGTTACCTATTTGGCTTAAACCTGCAAATAGCCAACACGGTGGAGTTGCAAAGTTACGACTCTCTTGAAGAACTCACGAAGTTGGCCCTCAAAGTTGAAGCTCAACATAAGAAATCCAAAGCCCTTTACTCCAAAAATACTACCCCTTTCCCACGACCCTTCTCCTCGACATCCAAACCACCTTACCCCTCACCAAAATTACCTTACACAACCCCCAAAAACCCCACTACTTCCCACGGAACAAACCCCTCCTCCTCCTCCCCATCTACCTCAAGAAACTCCTCCTCCTCTTTCACACCCCGGACTGATCCCACCAAGAAAGCACCTGTTTGCTTTCGGTGCCAAGGACGAGGTCATTATGCCAATGAATGTCCTAACAAGAAGGTGATGGCCATTGTCGAGTGTGATGAAGAAGACTTTGACCCAACTTGGGTTGAAGAAGAAGTTGAAGAGGTCGAAGAACTAGACGAGTTTGTTGGCCCCGATGAAGGAGAACTCTTGGTCATCCGAAGGACCTTGAGTGCTATAACCTGCCCCGAAGAACAAGTGCAGCGTGAAAACATCTTTCACACACGTTGTACGGTCCAAAAGAAGGTGTGTTCGCTTATCATTGATAGTGGAAGTTGCACCAATGTGGCGTCCAAAACCATGATAGACAAGCTGCGTTTGAAGACCTCTCCACATCCTAAGCCTTACACGATTCAATGGTTGAATCATGGCAAGGGCTTACGTGTTGATACCCAAAGTCTCATCTCTTTGAGTATCGGCAAATCATACAAGGACGACGTATGGTGCGATATCATCCCTATGGATGCATGCCACATACTTTTGGGACGCCCGTGGCTCCTTGATCACCGTGTGCAACATGATGGCTACACCAACACTTATTCGTTCTTGATGAATAAAAGGAAGATCACCTTGACACCTCTCCCTCCCCCCACTTCACCTACGGCCAAACAGCCACAAGAACCCCCTCCCGTCCTTATCTCCACCATCCTACAAGCTGAGCAACATGAATTCCATGAAGTTAAAGACCTCATTCTCCTTGAAGATGGAGAAGCCGAGCCCACTGTCCGCCCAAAACAGCCCCACCCTCTAGCCCAACCGATCCTTGAAGAATATGCTCAAGTGTTCCCCGAAGATGTCCCCACGGTCTCCCCCCTAAACGAGACATCCAACACAAAATTGACCTCATTCCGGGGGCTGCCCTACCCAACAAACCAGCATACCGAATGAACCCCGAAGAAACGAAGGAAATTCAACGTCAAGTTGATGAGTTATTGGCTAAGGGCTTCGTGAGAGAAAGCCTTAGCCCGTGTGCTGTCCCGGCACTTTTGGTGCCCAAGAAGAATGGAACGTGGCGTATGTGCTGCGATAGTCGGTCTCTCAACAAGATCACTATCAAGTACCGGTACCCGATTCCCCGTTTGGAAGACATGTTGGACGAGTTGCATGGCTCTAAGATCTTTTCAAAAATTGATCTTAGGAGTGGATATCATCAAATTCGAATCTTTGAAGGAGACGAGTGGAAGACAGCGTTCAAGACGAAGTTTGGGTTATACGAATGGTTGGTTATGCCATTTGGATTAACCAATGCCCCGAGCACGTTCATGCGGCTTATGAATCAGGTCTTGAAGCCGTTTATAAGTCATTTTGTCGTTGTCTACTTTGACGACATTCTGATTTATAGCAAAAATGAAGAAGATCATGCTAATCACCTCACTTTGGTGATTAAGAAGTTGGACAAGGAGAAACTCTACGGCAACCTCAAAAAGAGCCAATTCTTTTCGCAAGAAACGGAGTTCTTGGGATACTTTATCTCAAGTGAAGGCATACGGGTGGACGAAAAGAAGACACAAGCCATTAGAGAATGGCCAACCCCCACCACTATGCAACAAGTTCGGAGTTTTCATGGTCTTGCCTCTTTCTACCGGAGATTTGTGAAGGATTTTAGCACCATCACGGCACCTATCACGGATTTGACGAAAAATCAGAAATTTGAGTGGAACTCCAAGGCCCAACAGGCCTTTGAAACAATCAAGGAGCGATTAACACATGCCCCCGTGTTAGCCCTTCCTAGTTTTGACAAACTATTCGAGGTCGAGTGTGATGCCTCAGGAGTTGGAATCGGAGCTGTCCTATCCCAAGAAGGGCACCCGGTGTCGTACTTTAGCGAGAAGCTAAACGACACAAGAAGGAGGTATTCCACATACGACAAGGAGTTCTACGCATTGGTGCGGTCACTTGAGCATTGGCGCCATTATCTCGTGAGCAAGGAATTCATCTTACATTCCGACCATGAGGCTCTAAAGTACATCCAAGGGCAACATAAACTCCGACCCCGACATGCTAAATGGGTCGAGTATATCCAAACCTTCACCTTCACCATCAAACACAAAAACGGAACCATGAACAAGGGCGCCGATGCCTTGTCCCGGAGGCATTTATTACTAACAGTACTTAGTACCAAACTTGTTGGTTTTGAGTTTTTGCAGGAGCTGTACAAGGGAGATGAAGACTTCAAGGACACTTATTCTAAGTGTCTCATTCGGCCATATGGAGATTTTCTTATCAAAGACGGTTATCTCTTCCGTGGTAACCAACTGTGCGTCCCGAAAAGCAGTATGCGCGAAACCCTCATTGAAGAAGTCCACGGAGGAGGCCTAGCTGGTCATTATGGAGTCGACAAGACTCACATGATGATGAAGGAGCATTACCACTGGCCAAAGATGGAACGAGACGTCGAGCATTTTATCAAGCGTTGCAACACATGCCACCTAGCAAAGAGTCACTCACTGCCCCAGGGAAAGCACATGCCGCTACCCGTTCCTTGTGCACCATGGGAAGATATTAGCTTGGATTTCATCACCGGGCTACCGAGGACGCAGCGGGGCAAAGATTCAATCATGGTTGTCGTGGACCGTTTCTCAAAGATGGCCCATTTCGTGCCATGTGTTACCACTTATGATGCTTCACAAGTTGCGGATATCTACTTTCGAGAGATAGTCAAACTCCATGGCGTTCCTCGAAGCATGGTATCAGACAGAGACACCAAATTCCTTAGTCATTTTTGGATGACTCTTTGGAGAAAATTGGGTACTAAACTGAAGTTTAGTACGTCAAGCCACCCACAAATCGATGGCCAAACCGAGGTCACCAACCGCACCCTGGGAACACTCTTACGAGCCCTCATCAAGAAGAACATCAAGCAATGGGAGGAGCTCCTTCCACACGCCAAGTTTTCCTACAACCAAACCCCGAACAAGACTACCGGACTATCCCCATTCACAGTGGTCTACGGGTCGAACCCCTTGACCCCACTTGAACTTGATCCGATCATCACGGAAACCAAATACAGTTGGGAAGCGGACAAGCGGTCAAAGGAAATCCAAGACCTTCACGCCAGGGTTCGAGAGAAGATTGAAGCTATAAACGAGAAGGTAAGTGTGCGCATCAACAGAAGAAGGAAGAACATCCACTTCCAACCAGGAGACCTAGTTTGGATTCACCTTCGGAAAGAGCGTTTCCCCACGAAACGCAAGTCAAAGTTGCTGCCAAGAGCCGATGGCCCGTTTGAAATCATAGAGAAAATCAATGACAATGCCTACAAGATTAACCTTCCGGGAGATTATGGAGTATCGGCTACTTTCAATATCAAGGACATCAGCCCGTACTTTGAGCCTGAAGAAATTCCGAGTTTGAGGACAAACTCTTTTGAAGAAGGGGAGGATGATATACCCCGGGCGACTACCAACGACTCTAAAGTCGTTAAACAAATTAACGGAATAATGGCTAAGTGTTATGATTCCTTTTGGACCGAACTTATGAATCCTAAAACCCGCCACATAGCCATAATTTCCCTGAGCCCAACTCTAACTTAAAAGGCCCAGCCATTCTCATCCAATCCAAACCCCAAAATATCCAAAATAATAAACCCAAAACTACATTTATTTTTCCTTCATCCCTGGCCAAAAACCTCATGCCACAACCCTACCAATACCACTCCTTTACACCTTAACTTGGCTAAACAAACAGCCATAAAATCCAAGACACCTTGACCCACACCCACACCCTTCAATTCCCCATGTTTTTACCCCATATCCAGCCCAGGAAATACCTCCAAATAACCTGCTACCCCACCCTTTTCTCCTGCCCAAAACAACCCCACCTAAGCCAATCAATTGTGAATTATATTCACATATTCCCTCCCACCACTAATAGCCAAAATCCTGCCCTACAAGTACAATAATCCCTGTGTTTTTCCCACTAAAGGAACATCAACAAGTGGCCATTAATTTCTTTAATTTGTGTGAATAAGAGACTTGGTAGTCTCCCTTTTCTATGCCTATATAAGCTCATCCCTGAGCATTGTAAACACACATTGTATTCCCAATTTCCAACTTAGTAATACACTTGTTTGTGTGTGCTATCTTAAATTCCTAAATCTATATCTTAAGAGTGGTTCTCTTGAGTGTGAGTTTTAGGTTCTAGTTATTTAGATAAGTGTGTCATATCTTATTTAAATACTAGACTCAACCCCAAGTTAAGATAAGAGTGTGTAATATCTCTTAACCCCAACTTGGTAATATCTATCCCTGATTTCCTTCCACCCCATATCCCTCCATTTCTCATTCTGAAATCCCTTCTTTTCTTCCCTTAACATATAAAACACCCTATCATTCCTTCCATAACTTTCCTACATAGCCCAGCCACTTTCCTTCCATATTGAAACCTCGGGTAACCCTGATAATCGATTATCTTTCACTGACAATCGACTATCCAACACCCCTGAACTTCCTTGGCAGAATCCGAAGCCCCAAATAATCGATTATCAACTATTGATAATCGACTATCCCACCCTTCTGATCCTTCTTGTCTCAAACTACACAATCCCACAATCGATTGTTGCTAAAGTGACAATCGACTATTTCCCTTCCCTGAACTACTAAATTTCCTTCCCAAGAAACTGAACCTCTTGTTAGTCGATTATCATAAATTGATAATCGATTATTCCTTGCTCCTGCCGTTTAAGAAGCTTTGTCCCAAACTTAAAGCTTATTCCCGGAGTTCGGGTATAACAGAATATATGGTGAAGAATAGGTTGAATTTGTGTATGAAATGGTGAAGAAAGTATGGTTGTTTGGAAGAGGTGATAGGGTGGAATGGAGGGCAGGAGAAAGGCAATATTTGGAGTGGTTTTTTGATGAAGAAATGAAGTGTTTAAATCGGAGAAAGGGGATGCATGAAATTGGGAGAGAAAGAGGGAGTTCTTTTGTGGTTTTTGTTGGATAAGGATAAACCAAATAATAAATAGGAGATAAACACACTCTTATTTTATTTGGGGATGTTTCTTTTCACACAATAATATTCACTATTATTATATGAAATAGACTCCTAACACACTCAAAAGTAGCCAACTTTAGAGATATTTCATTAGGAAATGGGGAGAACTAGCTTCACACTAATTCAAATATTTTACTCAAGGAGTAAAGAGAATAAGAATACAATATGGTGCTGCATTACAAGGCCCTTGGCCGAAATAAATAAGGGGAAGAAAAACTAAGGGGAAGCTTCCTACCACTTTCCTAGAATCAATTGTATAATATCCATTTGTTTGATGCCTTTGGTTTGTCTTCATTGATCAGTGTTAAAGGGTGAATATGGGGTGTCTTTGATGAGGGGATTTCGGCCATGTGAAGGGTGAGGGAAGGGGGTGGTTTGGTTATGTGAAGGGTGAGGTGAGGGGCTAGATTTTTGGTCCACACATGAGGAGTAATACATTAAGGATTGTTCTTTATTCCTTTGGTTTTATTGTGGATTTGAAGGGTGATAAATGGGATATTTGGGGGGCTGAATTCGGCCATGGGCATAAGGGGGTGTGGGTTTGATGTATTATCACAACAGGACAAATGACATGTTTTATTCCTTGTCCCCTGGTTTGTTCCTCTTGTAGTGGGGGATGTTTGTGATGGATGGGGACTGATTTTAAGGACAAATGGGGGCATATTTTCGTGACTTTGAAGTAGGAAGGGATGGGAAGGTTCTTATTTGATGAAAGGAATATTTAGGGAAGAAAACAACACTCACATTATTTTGGGTTGTACTTTTCCTTTCAATTTTGGCCAGGGCTTCAAGGGAGAGGAAAAGGGCTTTATTTGAGTAGTAAAAATACTTTGGATATGTGGGAGTGGGTTGGGCTTGTAGGCATTTCGGCCTAGGTTGGGTTTTGGGAGAGATAGGTCATGGTTTGGGTTTTGGTGTGGGATGGATCAATGAGTTCAACCCAAAATGGATCATAACACCTAGACATTAAACACTTGATTTCTTTTAATACTAGTGGCACGTGTGAAGGTTCATCCCGGGGTATATCATCCTCGCCTTCTTCAAAAGAGTTTGACCTCAAACTCGGAATATCTTCTGGCTCGAAGTAGGGACTGAGGTCGGCAATGTTGAACGTGGCGGAGACTCCATATTCTCCGGGCAGGTTGATCTTGTAAGCGTTGTCATTGATCCTTTCTAGTACTTCAAAGGGACCATCCGCTCGGGGCAGTAGCTTGGATTTGCGTTTCGTGGGGAAACGCTCTTTTCTGAGGTGAATCCAAACTAAGTCTCCGGGTTTGAATTCTGCAGACTTCCTTCTCTTGTTGATGCGCGCACTCACTCTTTCATTGGTGGCTTCAATCTTCTCTCGTACCTTGGCGTGAAGGTCTTGAATCTCTTTAGCTCGTTCCTCGGCTTCCGCACTGTATTTCTGCTTTATCATAATAGGATCAAGTTCAAGTGGGGTAAGGGGGTTTGAGCCGTAAACAACCATGAATGGAGAAAATCCGGTTGTTTTGCTAGGTGTCCGGTTATATGCAAACTCTGCATGGGGCAGTAGTTCTTCCCATTGCTTTATATTCCTCTTGATGAGCACCCGTAGCAGCGTACCGAGAGTTCGGTTGGTCACTTCTGTTTGACCGTCGGTTTGAGGGTGGTGAGAGGTGCTAAACTTGAGCTTGGTTCCCATCTTTCTCCAAAGTGTCATCCAAAAATGGCTAAGGAATTTGCTATCTCGATCTGATACCATGCTTCGGGGAATTCCATGTAACTTGACAATCTCGCGGAAATAAAGATCAGCGATTTGTGAAGCATCATGTGTGGTTAGACATGGCACGAAATGGGCCATCTTTGAAAACCGATCTACCACGACCATGATTGAGTCCTTCCCTCGTTGTGTTCTAGGCAGCCCCGTGATGAAGTCGAGGCTAATATCTTCCCATGGTGCTGTGGGGATGGGGAGGGGAAGATATTTTCCTTCGGCTAATGAGTGGCTCTTGGCAGTTTGGCAAACAGCGCACCGTTTGATGTAGTGCTCCACGTCTCGTTCCATCTTTGGCTAATGGTAGTGTTCTCGCATAAGCATGTAGGTCTTCTCTATGCCAAAGTGACCAGCAAGTCCACCTCCATGCACTTCTTCAATGAGGGTCTCTCGAAGGCTGCATTTCGGAATGCACAATTGATTTCCACGAAACAAATAACCATCTTTGATGAGGAACTCTCCATGGGGCCGCACAAGACACTTGGAGAACGTGTCTTTGAAGTCTTCGTCTTCCTTATACAGCTCCTGCAAAAATTCAAAACCAACAATTTTGGCACTAAGGGCCGTTAGTAATAGGTGTCTCCGGGAGAGGGCATCGGCTCCTTTGTTCAAGGTTCCGTTCTTGTGCTTTATGGTGAAGGTGAAGGTTTGTATGTATTCAACCCATTTGGCATGACGGGGTCGAAGCTTGTGTTGTCCTTGAATATACTTCAAAGCCTCATGATCGGAGTGAAGTATAAACTCCTTGCTGACCAAGTAATGACGCCAATGTTCTAAGGACCGAACAAGAGCATAGAACTCCTTATCATAAGTTGAATATCGCCTTCTCGTATCATTCAACTTCTCGCTGAAATAGGACACCGGGTGGCCTTCTTGGGAGAGGACAGCTCCTATCCCAACTCCGGATGCATCGCACTCAACCTCAAACAATTTCTCAAAGCTTGGCAAGGCTAACACGGGGGCGTGTGTCAACCGTTCTTTGATGGTTTCGAAAGCTTGTTGAGCTCTCGAATTCCATTCAAACTTCTGATTTTTGGTGAGGTCCGTGAGTAGTGCGGTGATGGTGCTAAAGTCTCGCACGAACCTTCGGTAGAATGACGCAAGGCCATGGAAACTCCGTACTTGCTGCATTGACGTGGGAATGGGCCAATCCCTTATGGCCTGCGTTTTCCTCTCGTCCACCTTGATGCCTTCACTTGAGATAAAATATCCCAAGAATTCAGTTTCTTGTGAGAAGAATTGGCTCTTCTCAAGGTTCCCATAAAGCTTCTCTTCATCCAATCTCTTAACCACTAAGGTGAGGTGGTTAATGTGCTCTTCTTCACTCTTGCTACAGATCAATATGTCGTCAAAGTAGACCATGACAAAGTGACCTATATATGGCTTCAATACTTGATTCATCAATCGCATGAATGTGCTAGGGGCATTGGTCAGCCCGAATGGCATAACCAACCATTCGTAGAGGCCAAACTTTGTTTTGAAGGCGGTCTTCCATTCGTCACCTTCGAAGATACAGATTTGGTGGTAACCGCTTCTAAGATCAATCTTTGAGAAAACCTTCGAACCGTGAAGTTCGTCCAGCATATCCTCGAGCCTAGGTATGGGGTACCTATATTTGATGGTGATCTTGTTAATGGCTCGGCTATCACAACACATTCTCCACGTACCATTTTTCTTTGGTACCAACATGGCCGGAACAGCACAAGGACTTAGGCTTTCACGAACAAAGCCCTTTGTTAGTAATTCATCCACTTGACGTTGGATCTCCTTTGTTTCTTCGGGATTCATTCTATAGGCTGGTTTGTTCGGTAAGGCAGCCCCGGGAATGAGGTCGATCTTGTGTTGGATATCTCTTTTTGGGGGCAGGCCGTGTGGTACATCTTCGGGGAAGACGTGGGCATATTGTTCAAGGATGGGGATGGCTAGAGGATGGGGCTGTTTGGGAGGGGCAGTGGGTTCGGCCATCTCAAGATCAAGGAGAATGAGGTCCTTGAATCCTTCATGTTCGTGGTGTTCGGTTTGGAGTATAGTGGAGATGAGGGATGGAGGGGTGTTGTTGCTGGTTTGGGCCGTGGGTGAGGAAGGTGGGGGTAAGGGAGTGAGGGTAATTTTCTTCTTATTCATAAGGAATGAATAAGTGTTCAAGTAGCCATCATGCTGCACTTTATTGTCGAACAACCAAGGATGTCCCAAAAGGACGTGGCATGCATCCATGGGAATGATATCGCACCAAATGTCATCCTTGTAAGTCTTACCGATGCTCAGTGAGATCAAGCACCTCGTGTCAACACGTAAGCCTTTGCCTTGGTTTAGCCATTGAATAGTATAAGGCTTGGGATGAGGGGATACCTTCAAATGTAGCTTTTCCACCACTGTTTTGGAGGCTACGTTAGAGCAGCTCCCACTATCAATGATTAACGAACACACCTTCTTCTGAATTGTACAACGGGTATGAAAGATGTTCTCCCGTTGTAGTTGCTCCTCGGGGCATGGTATGGCACTTAAGGTCCTTCGGATGACCAAAAATTCACCATCGTGGGGGCCAACACATTCTTCTT
Source organism: Cuscuta australis (assembly GCA_003260385.1). NCBI lineage: Eukaryota > Viridiplantae > Streptophyta > Magnoliopsida > Solanales > Convolvulaceae > Cuscuta > Cuscuta australis. The sequence continues at coordinate 5,492,696 of NQVE01000076.1, read as the reverse complement.
CCTCCTCCTCGGCTACTTCTTCATCCCATACGGGATTGTACTCTTCATCATCATACTCAACCAAGGCCATTATTTTCTTGTTTGGGCACTCATTGGCGTAGTGACCAGTTCCTTGGCATCAGTAACAAACGGGGGCTCTTTTGTTGGTTGTAGGGACTGTTTTATGTGGGGGAGGAGTAGGATTTGGCTTAGATGGTGTTTGGGGTTTGGAGGTTTGGCCGTGGGCAGTAGGGGTGAGTTTTGATGGGGTATATGTGGGACGTGAGTAAGGGGGAGGGTTTCTTGAGAGAATGGTTTTGGATTTCTTCATTTGAGCCTCAACTTTGAGAGCCAACTTAGTGAGCTCTTCAAATGTAGTGTAGCCTTGCAGCTCCACCATATTGGCTATTTGGAGATTTAGGCCAAAAAGGTACCTTACAAAGGTTTGCTCTTCGTTTTCTTGCAAGTCACACCTTAGTAGGAGTTCCTCGAACTCCCGGGTGTAGTCTTCCACTGACTTCGTACCTTGCCTAAGCGTTTGAAGTTTAGCAAAGTTCTCTCGGGAATATTCAGTGGGTAGGAACTTCTTCTTCAAGAGACTCCTCATCTTTTGCCATGAGTCAACGGGAGGCTTCTCACTTCGATTCCGTTTGGTGCAGGTGTTCGTCCACCAAGTGGAGGCGTACTTGCGGAATTTTAAGGCCACAATCTTGACCTTCTTGTCGTCGGAGACTTCTTTGAAATCAAAGACTCGTTCCACTGTCTCTAACCACTCAAGAAATTCATCCGGGTTATTCTTCCCTTCAAAGATTGGAATATCAACTTTGAAGTCAGAATGGGACTTTTCATGAGCCCTAGCTCTCATGGTGTTACTAGAGCTAGCTTCCTCTTCATCTTCACTATCTTGCAACATGGTCATCTTTTGCTTTGTGAGCTTAGCCACTTCTTTGGCCAGGTATTCCACCTGAGCTTGCAAGGCAGCGTTTGCGGCTACGAGTTCTTCATGAGACATGCTTCGGGATCGGTTTGACATGGTTGATAGGAAAAGGAATGAAGTGGGAGTAGGGATTGAATGTGGTCAGGCCGAATTTAGGGAGGGAGTTGGGGAAGAGTGTATGGTCCTTGAGAGATAAGTAACAACCAGCTTTGATACCAAATGATGTACCTAAACTTAAGAAAAGCTATGGATGAATAAGGGCAGATTAAAGATGGGAATATATGGTGAAGAATAGGTTGAATTTGTGTATGAAATGGTGAAGAAAGTATGGTTGTTTGGAAGAGGTGATAGGGTGGAATGGAGGGCAGGAGAAAGGCAATATTTGGAGTGGTTTTTTGATGAAGAAATGAAGTGTTTAAATGGGAGAAAGGGGATGCACGAAATTGGGAGAGAAAGAGGGAGTTCTTTTGTGGTTTTTGTTGGATAAGGATAAACCAAATAATAAATAGGAGATAAACACACTCTTATTTTATTTGGGACTGTTTCTTTTCACACAATAATATTCACTATTATTATATGAAATAGACTCCTAACACACACTCAAAAGTAGCCAACTTTAGAGCTATTTCATTAGGAAATGGGGAGAACTAGCTTCACACTAATTCAAATATTTTACTCAAGGAGTAAAGAGAATAAGAATACAATATGGTGCTGCATTACAAGGCCCTTGGCTGAAATAAATAAGGGGAAGAAAAACTAAGGGGGAGCTTCCTACCACTTTCCTAGAATCAAGTGTATAATATCCATTTGTTTGATGCCTTTGGTTTGTCTTCATTGATCAGTGTTAAAGGGTGAATATGGGGTGTCTTTGATGAGGGGATTTTGGCCATGTGAAGGGTGAGGGAAGGGGGTGGTTTGGTTATGTGAAGGGTGAGGTGAGGGGCTAGATTTTTGGTCCACACATGAGGAATAATACATTAAGGATTGTTCTTTATTCCTTTGGTTTTATTGTGGATTTGAAGGGTGATAAATGGGATATTTGGGGGGCTGAATTCGGCCATGGGCATAAGGGGGGTGTGGGTTTGATGTATTATCACAACAGGACAAATGACATGTTTTATTCCTTGTCCCCTGGTTTGTTCCTCTTGTAGTGGGGGATGTTTGTGATGGATGGGGACTGATTTTAAGGACAAATGGGGGCATATTTTCGTGACTTTGAAGTAGGAAGGGATGGGGAAGGTTCTTATTTGATGAAAGGAATATTTAGGGAAGAAAACAACACTCACATTATTTTGGGTTGTACTTTTCCTTTCAATTTTGGCCAGGGCTTCAAGGGAGAGGAAAAGGGCTTTATTTGAGTAGTAAAAATACTTTGGATATGTGGGAGTGGGTTGGGCTTGTAGGCATTTCGGCCTAGGTTGGGTTTTGGGAGAGATAGGTCATGGTTTGGGTTTTGGTGTGGGATGGATCAATGAGTTCAACCCAAAATGGATCATAACACCTAGACATTAAACACTTGATTTCTTTTAATACTAGTGGCACGTGTGAAGGTTCATCCCGGGGTATATCACCGTTAGCCGATGTCAAAAACGCAAGTTCTCCAAAATAAAAACTAAGTATTGAAAACATTTGTTTATTTCATTTTGCTAAGAAATCAAGTAAAACAAATTAAAAACCACATCATTTAGTTGAAAACTACGGCTAACCAAGTTTGTGTCGTTTTGCATGGTTTTCACTAAACGACCATAAACGGAAGGTGGTTTTTGAAGCGTTTTTGTTGGAGAACTGCTTAAATATGCCAAGAAGTAAAAACCAATCATAAAAAGTTAAATACCACTTGGTTGGTTCGGATGCCCAAAAACCAATGCCGAAAGCCGAAAGTTGAACGCCGGTTTCTGAAAGCCGAACGCCGGATGACTTGGTTTTTGGTTTGGGCGAACTCCAAGTGTTCTTAGCCAGGTTTAAAAACTTATGAAAAACATTTTTGAATTTGCAAAAAGGGTTGTGATGAATTGAGCCTAGAGAGCGAAGATTTGGAAGTTTTTGCCGGTCTTGATCACATTAAGACCGACTTGATGCAATTCTAATTCTTTGTTCTTGATTCTTGGTTCACATGTCATCATGCCGTGTTTCTTTGCCTTGGTTTTGCTTACTTTAGCCTTGTTGTGTCACGGCGGTCTGGCATTATCAAAACCTGTCATAAAAACGAACACAGTTTAGTACGACGTAGGCGTAAACCCGTGTTCCAACAATTTCCCCCTTTTTGATAATGGCAAACAAGACGGGAATATGCATACTAAGGGATATTTGACTTTGAAAAGAGTGAAAAAGTTTCCCCTTAATTTGTGCTTAAAAAATTGTCATATTAAAATCAAACGATCCCGTTTTTAGGGACGTTCCCCCTTAGTGTATGCATAACCCTTTTCTTCCCCCTTTTGACATTAACAAAAAGATAAAGGATAACTTTTATTTTTTGAAAAAGGGAAATAGCGGAGTACAACGGAAGCATTAAAGAAACAGGATAATTAAAATAAAAGAGATAGAAATTCTAGGGGCGTCCTAGTCTTCGTCTTCGGTTTCCTCGTCGTCGTCGTCGACGTCCATCTCATCACCATCAACGGCATCGTCGAACTCGTCCTCCTCCGGGGAGCTTGACGGGTCGTAGGAGGCATCGTCTTCGTCCTCGTCACCGTACACTTTCCTAAAGAACGTGCCATGGTACGGTGGGGGGACGTAGTTAACGCGTTGGAAGTACGCGTTCATGGCGTACCCTTGGTGTTGGACCGCCTCGTCAAGCCTCTCAAGGTAGCCATCCATCCCATCAACTTTGAAGTGCAGCTGGTTGAGGGAGTCAGCAATGGAGGCAAGGTTGGCCCGGGCCTGGGGTTCGGCTGGGCCAGCAGCAGAATGGGGCCGTGGCACGGCAGTGGCAGGTCCGGCATTGTCCGACCGCTTCTTGAAGGTTTGGGTGCTGATCGCCCAAATCTTCGTGGCCTTTGTGAGTGGGCAAACGGTGGTGGTCACCTTGAACCGTTCAAGGATGTTCATCACCACGAACGGGTACGGGAGGAGGTGGTCGTGGTCGGTGGACGCGGCAATCGTCCTGTTGATCATGACAAACTTTGCCCAATTGATTGGGGCCGAGTGCATGATCGCATGGATCAGTTTGAGGTCCTCACCGAACATGATTGTGTGGCCATGCTTCTGGGGCTTGATGATTCGGGACACGATGTAGAGAAGAAGACGGCCTTCGGGGTTAGCGGAGTGAATGGTGGGGCGGCCCGAGGCATGGCGGATGAGCTCGGTGACGCCAAGCTTGTTGAGGATAAGGCCCTCGTTGTTGAGCACCCAGTCCTCTCCGCCATAGTGGGAGACGTCGTCGCCTTGGTAGGGGAGGCTGGCGATGCGCCCAAGCTGCTCAACGGAAAGTTCTATCGGCGTGCTCTTGACAAGAGAGTAGAGCACGTCGCCCTCACGCCGGAGGTTGGAGTAGAAGACCCGAATCAGCGCCGGGTTGATCTCCTTCCGAGCCCAGGAGACGAATGGCCAAAGGCCGGCTTGATGAAGCTGCGCGTCGAGGTCGTCGTAGCCCTGCAACTCCGGGTAGCGCTCCGGGATGATCCGTGGAGGAGCCACAACCCGTTTAGAGAAGAAAGTGAAAAAGCGGGTGCGCTCCTCCTCGGAATCGAACCAGAGGTACGATCCGTAGCCATAGTAGAGGCGTTCCTCCGTGGATGTCGTAGGCGCCCAGGATTTGGACTTTGATTTCCCGGAGGTGGCAGCCCTGCTCTTGTCCTTGCCCATGAAAAAAAACTCAAAAGAGAAGAGTAGAGATGATGAAATAAGCAAAGATGTTGAAGAGAATTGTGTTTGTGTGTTTAAAAGTGAAGAAAGGGGGTCCCAATTTATAGAGAAGGAGGTCTCCAACGTCCAGATTTTCAAAAATATGGCTGTTGGATCAATTAATGCTGGTGCCAACGGATTTTTTTTTTTGAAAAATTTATCCAGAACAGCGATGTTCCAAAGGCTACATCGTTGTTGGGACAGCGCTGTTGAGCCTCTGGACAGCGCTGTTGTGCGTCAAGTTTTAAAAACAAGTGTTGAATGGACAGCGATGTTGGGTTCCCATAGCGATGTTCCAAATCATTCTGGAATTGTGTAAGTGGTTGAACCCATTAGAACAGCACTGTTGGGTTTCCCTACATCGCTGTTTTACGATAGAGAAAAAATTTGTAAAAATGGACATTGATGTTGAAAGTGGGACATCGCTGTTTGAAAAGTTTCTGGTTTTGGTTGAAAACAAGGTGTTTTGGGTAGACAGCGATGTTTTAAGAAGGAACATCGATGTTCAAAGAGTTTCTGGAAAGTGAAGAGTAAGGGACAGCGCTGTTGGCGCATTGTACAGCACTGTTGACACAAACTTGTTGACGGTGTTTCTCTCAACAGGGCTGTTGGGTCTCTTGGACAGCGCTGTTTGCATGGTTCCCCCTGATTTTATGAACGGCGTACCTGCAAAAAAGAAAAAAAAGTTCTCCGGCGCTCAAGTTAGTAAACGTTTAACAAGTTTAGATGCACAACTTAGATCATCGTGGAGTCAAGGATTCCGAGTTCACTTCGAATGCGGAAGAATGACTCTTTCTCTAGAGGTTTTGTGAAAATGTCGGCTAATTGATTGTGTGTTTCAACAAACTCAATTTCGACATCACCTTTGAGAACATGATCTCTAATGAAATGATGCCTAATGTCATTGTGTTTCGTCCTTGAATGAAGAACGGGGTTCTTCGTCAAGCTTATGGCTCTAGTATTATCACAACGAAGAGGAACGTGATTGATACTAAGGCCATAGTCCACGAGTTGTTGCTTCATCCAAAGGATTTGAGCACAACAACTACCGGCGGCTACATATTTCGCTTCGGTTGTGGATAACGCAACACTGACTTGTTTCTTAATAAACCATGAGACTAGAGAGCTACCAAGTAAGTGGCAAGTCCCACTTGTGCTTTTACGGTCCAATTTGCAACCGACAAAGTCCGAGTCGGAATAACCATCGAGATGACACGAAGAGCCTTTTGGATACCACAGTCCAACGTTAACCGTGCCTACCAGGTATTTCATGATCCGTTTCACCGCTGTTAAGTGCGATTCCTTCGGACATGATTGATACCTTGCGCAAAGGCATACGCTAAACATAATATCCGGCCTACTAGCGGTAAGATAGAGAAGGGATCCGATCATACCTCGATACTTTTTGACTTCTACTTCTTTACCTTTCTCGTCTTTGTCTAGATGGTCGGACGTGCTCATCGGGGTTGCCATGGCTTTGGTGTTGTCCATTTCAAACCGTTTTAGGAGCTCCTTGCAATATTTAGTTTGACAAATGAACGTGCCATCATTCTTTTGCTTGACTTGGAGTCCCAAAAAGAATGTGAGCTCACCCATCATCGACATTTCGAACTCGCTTGTCATTAACGTTGAGAATTCCTTGCACAAAGACTCGTTAGTAGCAGCGAATATAATATCGTCTACATAAACTTGAACCAAAAGGATGTTATTGTTTTTACTCTTGATAAAAAGTGTAGTGTCAACCTTTCCCCTTTGGAAACCACTATCCAAAAGAAATTTACTCAACCGTTCGTACCAAGCACGGGGTGCTTGTTTAAGACCATAGAGCGCTTTCTTGAGTTTGAAGACATGGTTTGTGACAGTTGTAGTTTTTCGGGTAGTAAACCTTCCCAACAAAGGGTCAGTTTTCTCTCCGAGTGTCGTATCTCTCGAGGAGTGGACGAAGGGAATTAGTTTAATTACTCTAATTAGGCGAAGATTAGGATTTGTTTATGAAAGTCTTCTCGGAACGACTATAAAAAAGGCAGAGTAAAAATAATAAATAAATTAAGTTTACATAGTATAAGTATAGATCTGGACCTAGGGTCTGGACGTCATTTGAATTTATTTTATCATATTAAATTAACAATTGGAATAATAATATTTCTATTACTACTCATCCATTTCTAGATTTGTACTTAATCTGTTGACAGTTGAATATCATAGCCTTTTGGCATACAATATTTTCTCAATAAATGGCCAATTAAATCTTTCGAGAGTAATTAACCAGATAAGGCAAGAACAACATATTAACCATTCCAACATTAATTTAACATCAAAAATAAACAACCAAATTAGTCCGGACCCAGAGATCCGGACCCTAACTCATACTATGCAAACATGAATTAAAACATCATTTTATTAAATAGAGTAAACTTACAACTTCCGTAAAGGCGGAACAGAATAGACCGGGAGTAGAATTCCTCCAGAAATTATTCTAAAACTACTAAAATGCTAAACTAATATTTAGAAATGGAATATTAAGCTCAAATCCCGAGAGAAGGGATGAAAGTGATGTGTGTATGGGGAGAATCGCGCTATATTTATATGAACGAAGCCAAGGCGTCCAAGTCAAAGCGTCCAGATCGGGACGCTTGAGCTGCTCCGGCCAACCAGATTTTGCCACGTGTCTTTCTTGGATTGCAAACTAGCCCAGGCGACCAACTTCAAGCGTCCAACTTGGCCAAGCGTCCAAGTTGGACGCCTGGTGGCCTTGTGTTATACCCGAACCGGGGGTCTAAACGAGTTGCTATTTTGAGGAGGAGTCAAGGAATGATTTAGCTTTGAGTTCAGGGTTCTGGAGCAGGAGATAATCGAAAAGTGATTATCTGGACAAAGTGACAAAGTGACAAAGTGACAATCGATTATTGAAGGATGCAGAATTTCTGGGGAAGCTGATAGTCGATTATCTGGAAAGGATAATCGATTATTGATCCCTGCAGGTGTTTCCAATGGGACTGATAATCGATTATTTGGCAGAATTCTGGGCAGGAAGAAGGGTGTTTTTGTGGGGGAATGGACTGGAAATATATGGAGATGATGAGGGAGTTCGTTTGGGTATTTTAATGGAAGAAAAGAGTAAGATTAAGAGGAGAAATGGGGGGATATGAAATGGAAGAAATCAGGGATGGATAAACCAAGTTGGTGTTTAAGAGATATTACACACTCTTAGCCTAACTTGGGGTTTGAATCTAGAATCCAAATAAGATATTACACACTTATTTAAATATCTAGAACCTAAAACTCACACTTAAGATAACCACTCTTAAGATATAGAATTAGGGATTTGGCTAAAATAACATCACACTATTTTAATAATACTCAAAGAGTAAAATGTTTTCAATAATCAGAGATGTGTTACATTTGGCCATAGGGCCTGATTTGTATAGGGAGAGGGGAAGGGGGAAATACATACAAAACATGAGGAAACTTCCTGGAAGCAACTATTTCACACACATGTGATAATACCCATTTATTCTTGTCTCCTTAATGGAAAGAAATCAGAGGTGGGGCTAGTTTGTGGGGCTGTTGTTGGGTTATTATTGTGGGCAAGTTATGGTGGAGTGGGCTGCCATTTTGGAGGGTATTGGGTGGGTTGATTCGGCAAGGCAAGGGGTACAAGGGGTGAGTGGGTTGGCTATTTTGGAGGGATGTAATAGGTAGTTTATGGGGAGCAAAGGTGAGTTGGGTGGCTGCCAAGGTGGGGCCAATATGTTTTGTTTGTTTGCAGCTTGTTTCCTTACACATAATGGAGAGTATAATGGGGAACAATTGTGGGGGCTGTGACATGGATTGTGGGCAGGGATTCTTGGCCAAGGGTGAAGGTGAAGGGGAAGGGAATAATGTGATTTTGGATTTATGGGTTTGGGATATTGTAAGGGGAATATGGGCAGGATATATGGCTGGTTGTGGGTCATGGTTTTTGGCTCTTTGTTGATGTTGTGTTGGGATTGTGAGGGATATTTGGCCAGGGATTTAGAGGGAGGGAGAGAAGGTTTTATTTGTTTATTAAAAGGTTTAAAAGAAGGAAAATAACAACAAACAAAAGGTTGTATTTTACACACTCTTATTTTTGGCCCTAGGCTAAAATAAGAGTAGGAAAAACTTTATTTTGGATATCAAAAGGAAATAAAATACTTTTGGATATTTGGGAGGGGTTGGGATTTTGGTGGAGCCATCCAGGGGCATAACACCTTGGTCCGTTGGGCTTTGCGGCTGTTTCGTGATTTTGGCCCAATTTCGCTCCGTTTTGGCCCCGAACACTGTTTTTGACCTCCTGGAAGCTCGTTCAAGTCCGAATCTTGATCCCTTGTTGATTTATTCCCTTTTTCTCAAATACGTGAACAAAAATGAATGATTTATGATGATTTCATGTGGAATCCCATTTTATGACTCTTAGAACAAAAATGAGAGTTTTATCCATTAATATCACATTTTATGAGATGATTAAATACTATTTACGTGCAATACGTTTAGAATATGATGTAAATGATAAGAACGAAACGGACTTATCAAATTCCTCACACTTAAACGTTGCTTGCCCTCAAGCAACAAATTGAATAAGTATAAGTATAAAGACAAATTAATAATTGCAGAGGGAAGGGTTAAGCTACATATTATGAAGGACAGAAGGAATGAGATAGTCATCAACCTTTTTGTTAGGAATAAATGAACCTTTAGATTCTCACCCATGTTGTTAGAAATGTAAAAGAATTTTGTCAAACCAATATCTTTACACCAACCAAAATTTTCCAAACATTCCTTGGGATAACTACATTTGTAAGAGTACTTTAAAGATCAAATATATTTTTTTTAATGGCTAAATTGGAAAACATGTTCTTGCAAAAATATTTGTCAAAGCGTAAGGGTTTAATTTTCTTTGGCATAACTTTATCATGTTGACACGAGAAAAATTTATAACCTCATCCTGTGACATAGAACCAAGAGCTTTTTGGATATTCACTCTGGAAAGTCTCATCACACGACATAGAACTGCATGCTTTTTGACTCAAACACTCAAAAGGCCTCATCACGCAATATAGAACCACGTGCTTTTTGGCATACTCACCACGCCTCATCAATTGACAAAGAACCAATTGCTTTTTGGCTAAAACAAGAATCTCAGTCTCACCAAAGTATGCTTTGAAACGTCACCCCTTATACCTTGATAATAACACTTTTTAGAAACAACAAATACTCAAAAGAGCATCAGCAAAAAGATTTTCAATAAAGCACTTAAAAATTAATTGATCAAAAAAACTCTTAATAAATTGTGAATTTATCCCAAATTATTTTAGAAAACATTCCCAAAAAGGTTAGAGTAGAAATAGAAGTTTGACAAAAATTTAAAAATTTCCAATTTTTACGGGTGATAACTAAAGATTAATTAATCAAACAATTAAAATTGATGACTATACTATAAAAAAAAAAATTTCCTACAAATATATAGACAAAACAATTCCTAAAGAGATCATTTCAACCAGGAACTCCTACCTCCTCACACTTAAAGGGAACCACGCCCACGTGGCTAAAATTATTTTGGCATTGGAGTTAATGGTTGAAATGAAATGCTCACATGCAATTACTAAGTTATCTCAATACTTATAAAATTCAAAGATGAAGACTGAAATAATAAATAACCATAACATGTAAATATGAAATAATGCATAAAACTTCTCAAAATGGGTTTAAGAATCATAATGTGAAATTCCAAAATAAGATCATATAAATATCCAAAAATGATGTTCTGAATGTGGTATTAAGAAATTAGGGATCTCACTATCCCTGACATTTTCCTTGTTTCGGACCTGCCCCATGCTCAGCCTTCTTTGTTCCTTGTTCCCAGGTGTATTCAAGTATTTCCTCCACCTGCCATTGTTGCGTGAGGAGGAGTGTCTCCATGCTCCTTAAGCGAGAGTCTACAAAATCCTGGAATGCAAACATAGCCTGTGAAAGCTCGCGTAGGGTCATGGGAATTCTATGCTGCTTTCTGGGGCGTGCCTCCTTGTCCTCCTTTTTATAAGCGATCTGGATTAAATACCTTGTCGATGGTCGGAATATGCTTGCAGCCTCTGGGAGAACATTAGGGACTGTCATACATAATCCTCGGGCCAGAAGCGTAACCATTTGCCCACACAAGACAAACTGGTGGTTGCTAGTCGACTGAGCAAATAGGAATCGAGCCACAAAAGTTGCTAAATTGACTGGTACGCGCGCTTCCAAACTCCAGAAAAATAGCATATCAGAATCAAACACTACATCGGATTCACGAGAACGGCCCAAATAGCTGTGAGTCAATGCATGGTGTAAAATCCTCCAAGACGGACGCACCCAATTCCTGGCTATGCTTGCTCCACTGTGATATCGTCCATACCCGTGAGCTTGCCAGAACTTCCTCACATCGAACTCCGGATCCAACTGGTCGGGCAGATTAGCAAAGGCCAAGCTCCGCGTCTCGTCAAGTGTGTAAAGACCAATCAGCCACCCTAAGTCTGCCACAGTAAGGCTCAGCAGTCGACCCATTAGAGTGAATGTGACCTTGGTGGTGGAGGTGACTTCAACTGTTGACTTTACTTCCTCTCCGTCATTGTGGAAGCGAAGAGAGCAAAGAAACTCAATGGTGACTTCCAGGCTTGCTGGCGCATTCAACAGGATCCTCCATTTTGGGTTGTACAGAAACTCATCGATGTCCTGCCAGTGCCCTAGTTCATCCAGATAGGCAGGGTCTAACACCATGGGAGGCTGGAGCATCTTCGTGTTTCCCCAAGTGAGAAACTTCTTCCTTGCTTCCTCTGAGTGCAAGGTGAGCTCTTCCAGGTTCTGCAATGTGCGGCGGTTTCCATGCGGAATCATCCAAGCAACATCCATCTGTAAAAAAGTATAACGAGTAAAATCTTGCCCCCTACTGGTGCGGCAAGTAAAATATAAACAAGCATTTTAAATAATTTAATTATCTTAATGACGGGTTGCCTCCCGTTTAAGCGCTTCTTTAGCGTCCGTAGCTTGACGCTGACCCACTTTTTCCACGACTTTCCGATTCGAGAGTCATAAAGTTTGGCCCTTTTGACTCTCTTCTGATGCCACCCTGTTGGAACTTTTGCTCGGTCAAGGTCCAGGATCCTTGACTCATCCCTGCGGCTTGGTGGCAACAGGGTATAAGGAGGAGACTCTGTATAGGTGGGTGGGGGCGGAAGTCTCCTCAATAGATCCACATCGTTAGCCTTGATTGCGAAATTGATTTCTTCCTTATGTTCAATTGGCTGACTATCCATTTGTGGTTTGATGATTATGATCGTACCCTCCCCCAAGGAAGAGTCCTCGTCGTCACTCATTAGAAGTTCATCCCAACTCTTTAAGTTCCAACCATCCTTCAAGCAGACATAGTCATACTCGTCCAGTAGGGAATCAAAGAAAGTATGGTCTGAGGCTTCAGATGAATTATTAGTTGTGCATGTTTCTATAAACGAATTTAGTTCATCAGAGCAACATACTTCCTTGTCTGTAGATTCCTGCTCGGACTTAATTGAATCTTGGGGGCAGGTAATGGGTTCTACTTTCTCCAGAACAGGTTCCACTGGAGGTGTGTCTTGAACACAATTAAGGAGATGGTCGTTTATTGCTGTAGGCAACACTTCCTCCTCCTTTTCTTGAATGAGCGTAGGTGGTTTTGAGTTAGGTCTCTCAGTTGGTTCCACCTCATGTACGACTATGCTGGTTGTGACTTGGCTAGGAAGGGATTTAGGTAACATCACCACAGTAGCCCTAGCGAGAGTTGTTATGCTCTCGGGTTTCTGTGATGGTGTAAAACCGGGTAAATCCTCTAGAACTGGCACCTGATGGTTGGATGGTTCAGGGTTGGTCTTGGGTTCTAGAGCCTCGTTTTGAGCATTAACTTCCTCCAATTGTGGATCTTGAGATTGGAAGGAGCGTTTAAGTTCAACAGCCTTACAGAGATCATTGACTAATTTATCAGCTTTAGCCTCGGCTTCTAGTCTCTCTCTTTGGAAGTCATCCAGCATTTTCTGCATCATATCTGATCCTTTGCATAATCTCCTTTCGAACTCCTTTTCCTTCCGGACTGATTCAAGAAGTTTCGCCCTTTCTCGAATTGCCACCTTGTTTGCTTCAATTTGTCCTTCGGCAAACAGGGTATAGTCACGGAAGTAGGGTGGTTCATACCAGGAGCCTTTAGCGAATAAAACTTCGTCGAAATAGAAGATTTTCTGTTCTAATCTTGTTATTTCTTCGACGAGCGGATCAGCTTGATCGTCGTATATAGGCCCATTGCGGTCATAGTCATCGTGATCACCATGAGGATCATAATGATCTTCCCCATCAGAGTCTTGGTACGGAGAATATCCAAAGTTTTCAAATGGGGTATCATATGGTGGTTCCTCATGGTAGGGATAGTAGTGAGACCCATTGTTGACTTGGTAGTCATCATCGTATGGGTTCTAATGCGGGTGGTAAGGTGGATGGGTTTGAAACGGAGGGCGGTTAGGTGATTGGTAGAAAGAAGGCGGACCGTAATAACCACTAGGGTTATCCATAATAATTATTACGGGTGGTTGGTGAAAGGAAGTGAGAAGATCTTTCTAACCAATCTTCACCCAAGCTAATCAAAAGAAATTAAACTAATGCCGTGCCACTCCCCGGCAACGGCGCCATTTGACAGTTGTAGTTTTTCGGGTAGTAAACCTTCCCAACAAAGGGTCAGTTTTCTCTCCGAGTGTCGTATCTCTCGAGGAGTGGACGAAGGGAATTAGTTTAATTACTCTAATTAGGCGAAGATTAGGATTGGTTTATGAAAGTCTTCTCGGAACGACTATAAAAAAGGCAGAGTAAAAATAATAAATAAATTAAGTTTACATAGTATAAGTATAGATCTGGACCTAGGGTCTGGACGTCATTTGAATTTATTTTATCATATTAAATTAACAATTGGAATAATAATATTTCTATTACTACTCATCCATTTCTAGATTTGTACTTAATGTGTTGACAGTTGAATATCATAGCCTTTTGGCATACAATATTTTCTCAATAAATGGCCAATTAAATCTTTCGAGAGTAATTAACCAGATAAGGTAAGAACAACAGATTAACCATTCCAACATTAATTTAACATGAAAAATAAACAACCAAATTAGTCTGGACCCAGAGATCCGGACCCTAACTCATACTATGCAAACATGAATTAAAACAGCATTTTATTAAATAGAGTAAACTTACAACTTCCGTAAAGGCGGAACAGAATAGACCGGGAGTAGAATTCCTCCAGAAATTATTCTAAAACTACTAAAATGCTAAACTAATATTTAGAAATGGAATATTAAGCTCAAATCCCGGAAGAGGGGATGAAAGTGATGTGTGTATGGGGAGAATCGCGCTGTAATTATAGGAACAAAGCCAAGGCGTCCAAGTCAAAGCGTCCAAGTCCAAGTGTCCAGATCGGGACGCTTGAGGTGCTCCGGCCAACCAGATTTTGCCACGTGTCTTTCTTGGATTGCAAACTAGCCCACGCGTCCAACTTCAAGCATCCAACTTGGCCAAGCGTCCATGTTGGACGCCTGGAGGCCTTGGTCCGTTGGGCTTCGCGGCTGTTTCGTGATTTTGGCCCAATTTCGCTCCGTTTTGGCCCCGAACACTATTTTTGACCTCCCGGAAGCTCGTTCAAGTCCGAATCTTGATCCCTTGATGATTTATTCCCTTTTTCTCAAATACTTGAACAAAAATGAATGATTTATGATGATTTCATGTGGAATCCCATTTTATGACTCTTAGAACGAAAATGAGAGTTTTATCCATTATAATCACATTTTATGAGATGATTAAATACTATTTACGTGCAATACGTTTAGAATATGATGTAAATGATAAGAACGAAACGGACTTATCAGTTTGGAAACTAAAAGTCTTCAAACCCCGGGGGCTGGTCAACATACACTTCCTCTTGAATAAAACCATTGAGGAAGGAACTCTTAACATCCATTTGATAAAGTTTAAAATCCATAGACGATGCAAAAACAAGAAGTAAACGAATAGCTTCTAAACGTGCTACAGGAGCATAAGTTTCTTCGAAATCAATGCCTTCTTCTTGATTGTAGCCTTTAGCTACGAGCCTAGCTTTGTTTCTAGTGATTATTCCATTTTCATCAAGTTTGTTACGGAACACCCATTTCGTACCAATAACCGTACGATCATCGGGTCTTGGCACCAATACCCAAGCGTCATTCTGTTTGAATTGGTTTAGCTCCTCTTGCATAGCCAAGGTCCAATGTTCATCATTTATTGCTTCGGAAATGGTTGTAGGTTCAATTTGAGAAACAAAAGCCATGTGTCCTACGGTGTCTCTAAGTGAGTTACGAGTACTTACCCCGCGGTTGATGCTGCCGATTACCTGGTCAAGTGGATAATTCTTGTGCGTTCTCCAAGCAATGGGAAGCTCGGTTTCCTCTTGTTCCCGGGCTTCCTCTTGTTCTTCTTCGTCCGCTTGGTCCTCATTTTCGACCATCACTTGAGGTGTTTCCTCAGGTTATGGTTGCGGGTTGGTGTATAATGGCGTGTCTTCCTCATCGTCTTCAATGTTTATCCTTTCAAGTGAGTCTGCAAGATCATCACAAATAGCCTTTCTCGCCAAGCGAGTATTATCTTCGGAAAACACAACATGAGGGGACTCCTCAATAGTCAAAGTACGTTTATTAAACACTCTATAGGCCTTGCTACGAAGTGAGTAACCGAGAAAAATCCCTTCGTCCGACTTGGCATCAAATTTTCCCAAGTTATCTTTGCCGTTATTATGAATAAAACATCTGCAACCAAAGACTCGAAGATGGGAAAGGTTTGGCTTTCTCCCTTTGTATAATTCATAGGGCGTCTTCATGAGTATCGGTCGAATGACGGCTTGGTTTAACACGTAGCTCGCGGTACTCACGGCATCCGCCCAAAAATACTTAGGGATTTTTGCCTCATTGATCATAGTTCTAGCCATCTCTTCGAGACATCTATTTGTACGTTCCACCACTCCATTTTGTTGTGGTGTACATGGTGCTGAGAAGTTATGATCAATGCCAAGTTCGTCACACAAATCTGAAAACAGATTTCGTTCGAACTCTCCCCCATGGTCGCTTCTTATGGCTACTATGGTTGTTTCTTTTTCATTTTGAACTTTCTTTAGAAAATTTTTGAAAACATGAAATGCTTCACTTTTATGAGTAAGAAACAAGGTCCATGTAAACCTAGAGTAGTCATCGACAATCACAAACGCAAAGTAGTTGCCCCCAAAACAATTTGTTCTAGAAGGACCAAAGAGATCCATGTGCAAAAGTTGAAGCGGTCTAGACGTTGAAACAACGTTCTTAGACTTAAACGAGGCCCGAACTTGCTTCCCCTTTTGACACGCATCACATATGGTGTCTTTTTCAAACTTAAGTTTTGGAATGCCAATTACTAAGTCTTGTGAAACCAATTTGTTCAAAAGGTTCATGTTCATATGAGCTACCCTTCGGTGCCATAGCCAAGTGTCTTCCTCTTTACTCATGAGGCACTTAGCAAAGCCGGAGGGAGATTTGTCTAAGTTAACCATGTAAATGTTATCGATTCTATCACCACGTAGAATGACCTTATTGTCACTAAGGCGTTCTACCGTGCATGATTTTGAATCGAAGGTCACACGGTTTCCCTTGTCACATAATTGACTTATGCTCAAGAGATTGTGTTTAAGACCTTTAACAAGCAAGACATTATCTATAGAGGAGTTTTCAGTTTTACCTACTGAACCAATGCCGATGATCTTTCCCTTGCTATTATCTCCAAAAACTACGTTTCCTCCTTTAGCGGGTTTGATTTGGAGAAACTTGGATGCATCCCCAGTCATGTGCTTGGAGCATCCGCTATCAAGGTACCAAAGTACATTTGATGCCTTCAAGCACACCTATGAAATACATCAATGAGTTTTAGGTACCCAATTTACGTTGGGTCCTCGGGTGTTAGGTGTGTGATGGTAGTGTGCTTGATTTTGTGATAGGTGTCTATGCCTAGTGTAGCAAACGGGAGAAATATGGCCTATCTTATTACAATAATGGCAAACTACATTGGGGTTGTACATATGCCTACGTTCATAATAGTTCGAAGGCTTAACCATTTTGTTCCTATTTTGCGAAAACGATGGTTTTTGGAAATTTTGAAACTCGCCTTTTCTAGGTGTCCTTGCATTATTTTGTCTATTTGAAAAATTATTTTTATGCACAAAATCATTATGATAATTTTTTCTAGGTTGTCTAGCATGCACATTTTCATTCCTAGGTTTTTTCATTTATTACGGTCCAATTTGCAACCGGCAAAGTCCGAGTCGGAATAACCAGCGAGATGACACGAAGAGCCTTTTGGATACCACAGTCCAACGTTAACCGTGCCTACCAGGTATTTCATGATCTGTTTCACCGCTGTTAAGTGCGATTCCTTCGGACATGATTGATACCTTGCGCAAAGGCATACGCTAAACATAATATCCGGCCTACTAGCGGTAAGATAGAGAAGGGATCCGATCATACCTCGATACTTTTTGACTTCTACTTCCTTACCTTTCTCGTCTTTGTCTAGATGGTCGGACGTGCTCATCGGGGTTGCCATGGCTTTGGTGTTGTCCATTTCAAACCGTTTTAGGAGCTCCTTGCAATATTTAGTTTGGCAAATGAACGTGCCATCATTCTTTTGCTTGACTTGGAGTCCCAAAAAGAATGTGAGCTCACCCATCATCGACATTTCGAACTCGCTTGTCATTAACGTTGAGAATTCCTTGCACAAAGACTCGTTAGTAGCAGCGAATATAATATCGTCTATATAAACTTGAACCAAAAGGATGTTATTGTTTTTACTCTTGATAAAAAGTGTAGTGTCAACCTTTCCCCTTTGGAAACCACTATCCAAAAGAAATTTACTCAACCGTTCGTACCAAGCACGGGGTGCTTGTTTAAGACCATAGAGCGCTTTCTTGAGTTTGAAGACATGGTTTGTGACAGTTGTAGTTTTTCGGGTAGTAAACCTTCCCAACAAAGGGTCAGTTTTCTCTCCGAGTGTCGTATCTCTCGAGGAGTGGACGAAGGGAATTAGTTTAATTACTCTAATTAGGCGAAGATTAGGATTGGTTTATGAAAGTCTTCTCGGAACGACTATAAAAAAGGCAGAGTAAAAATAATAAATAAATTAAGTTTACATAGTATAAGTATAGATCTGGACCTAGGGTCTGGACGTCATTTGAATTTATTTTATCATATTAAATTAACAATTGGAATAATAATATTTCTATTACTACTCATCCATTTCTAGATTTGTACTTAATCAATTGACAGTTGAATATCGTAGCCTTTTGGCATACAATATTTTCTCAATAAATGGCCAATTAAATCTTTCGAGAGTAATTAACCAGATAAGGCAAGAACAACAGATTAACCATTCCAACATTAATTTAACATCAAAAATAAACAACCAAATTAGTCCGGACCCAGAGATCCGGACCCTAACTCATACTATGCAAACATGAATTAAAACAGCATTTTATTAAATAGAGTAAACTTACAACTTCCGTAAAGGCGGAACAGAATAGACCGGGAGTAGAATTCCTCCAGAAATTATTCTAAAACTACTAAAATGCTAAACTAATATTTAGAAATGGAATATTAAGCTCAAATCCCGGAAGAGGGGATGAAAGTGATGTGTGTATGGGGAGAATCGCGCTGTAATTATAGGAACAAAGCCAAGGCGTCCAAGTCAAAGCGTCCAAGTCCAAGTGTCCAGATCGGGACGCTTGAGGTGCTCCGGCCAACCAGATTTTGCCACGTGTCTTTCTTGGATTGCAAACTAGCCCACGCGTCCAACTTGGCCAAGCGTCCAAGTTGGACGCCTGGAAGCCTTGTGTTATACCCGAACCGGGGGTCTAAATGAGTTGCTATTTTGAGGAGGAATCAAGGAATGATTCAGCTTTGAGTTCAGGGTTCTGGAGCAGGAGATAATCGATTTACACAAAGTGACAATCGATTATTGAAGGCTGCAGAATTTCTGGGGAAGCTGATAGTCGATTATCTGGAGGTGACAGGAAGAAGGGTGTTTTTGTGGGGGAATGGACTGGAAATATATGGAGATGATGAGGGAGTTCTTTTGGGTATTTTAATGGAAGAAAAGAGTAAGATTAAGAGGAGAAATGGGGGGATATGAAATGGAAGAAATCAGGGATGGATAAACCAAGTTGGTGTTTAAGAGATATTACACACTCTTAGCCTAACTTGGGGTTTGAATCTAGAATCCAAATAAGATATTACACACTTATATAAATATCTAGAACCTAAAACTCACACTTAATATAACCACTCTTAAGATATAGAATTAGGGATTTGGCTAAAATAGCATCACACTATTTTAATAATACTCAAAGAGTAAAATGTTTTCAATAATCAGAGATGTGTTACATTTGGCCATAGGGCCTGATTTATATAGGGAGAGGGGAAGGGAGAAATACATAGTACTCCCTCTGTCCACCATAGATCTTCCCAGACACTATTCACAGGGTCAAACTTTAATCACTTTGTTTGTTCATTTTTACTAGTCATTTCATAAAATAATAAAGTCTTGTCACCTCTAGTTTTGTAGAACTTTTCATGTAGTTTATTACTATATAAATTTTATTTTAAAATTTTACACCTATAATGAATTAAATTGAATTGAAAATAAAGTCGGTCAAACCTCGTAACGCGTAATGGGAAGATCTTACATGGACGGAGGGAGTACAAAACATGAGGAAACTTCCTGGAAGCAACTATTTCACACACATGTGATAATACCCATTTATTCTTGTCTCCTTAATGGAAAGAAATCAGAGATGGGGGCTGGTTTGTGGGGCTGCTGTTGGGTTATTATTGTGGGCAAGTTATGGTGGAGTGGGCTGCCATTTTGGAGGGTATTGGGTGTGTTGATTCGGCCAGGCAAGGGGTACAAGGGGTGAGTGGGTTGGCTATTTTGGAGGGATGTAATAGGTAGTTTATGGGGAGCAAAGGTGAGTTGGGTGGCTGCCAAGGTGGGGCCAATATGTTTTGTTTGTTTGCAGCTTGTTTCCTTACACATAATGGAGAGTATAATGGGGAACAATTGTGGGGGCCGTGACATGGATTGTGGGCAGGGATTCTTGGCCAAGGGTGAAGGGGAAGGGGAAGGGAATAATGTGATTTTGGATTTATGGGTTTGGGATATTGTAAGGGGAATATGGGCAAGATATATGGCTGGTTGTGGGTCATGGTTTTTGGCTCTTTGTTGATGTTGTGTTGGGATTGTGAGGGATATTTGGCCAGGGATTTAGAAGAAGGGAGAGAAGGTTTTATTTGTTTATTAAAAGGTTTAAAAGAAGGAAAATAACAACAAACAAAAGGTTGTATTTTACACACTCTTATTTTTGGCCCTAGGCTAAAATAAGAGTAGGAAAAACTTTATTTTGAATATCAAAAGGAAATAAAATACTTTTGGATATTTGGGAGGGGTTGGGATTTTGGTGGAGCCATCCAGGGGTATAATATACTCCCCTTCTTCAAAAAAAGTTTGTCCTCAAACTTTCGCACCACCGTGGGAGATTGATGGTTTCATAAAAGTATTCCCGGATCAAATGGGAAACTTAATGAACCACCAATATTGAAGTTCACTCCGGACTTAGTTGGCACCTCGTAGTGTAATTTCCGGAATATGATGGCCACCTTGGTTAGTACCTGCTTCACATGTCCTTCAAAGATGAAATAAGTTTCTTCTTCACCAATTGGACGATAATACTCTGTGGAATTTAATTCCTTAGAATATATAACATCCGGTGTAGTTTCCTCCACAACAACCTCGAAATATGGTTCTTCAACGAAGACGTCATTTTCATCTTTGACTTGAAAATCAGAGACGTCTTCAACAATGACAAGCTGGTTGTTGAAACTTTTCTTTTCCTCTTCACAAATTATTTCTTCAATCAAAACTTCTGCACATGAAGCTTCTTCATTAATCTTGGCCCACTCTTCATACGGTACGACATGTTCATTTGGGCATATCCAACAGATATAACCATAGCCACAACACTTGTAGCACCGTTGAGTTGGCCCTTGTAATATAGCCTCATTGGCGTAGATGATCTCCAGATTTTTGAGGTATCTTTGGACATCCATATCTCAACAACCAGATATTGGAAAGATGTAATTCCAACTCCCGGAGTTAGATATTGAAGTCTTTAAAGACATATCAAAATTTCAGAGCCATTGAAAAATGTTTTCTACCTCTTTGGAGACAAACTCAGCAAGGTAGACAGAATCCGACCAGGACTGTGTTATCAACTTCGGGAGGACGTATCTCTCAAACCGTAATTCGGAATTGAGTGAAATCAGCGGCCAGATGTAGATAAAAGGTTAAACTACTGAACTGGAAAGTGTCACCTTCAAATACGTCGTGTAGCATCCTCCGTGATCAACGCCATGGAACTGAAAGTTTCTGGGGAAGAAATTTCAGCAACGTTCTTTTGGGCAGCGTTTGCGAAGCCGGTCCTCAAGGTTATCGTCGAGACTTAAGAAAGCCTCGAAGCTAAGCTCTGATACCAAATGTTATACCTGAACCGGGGGTCCAAACGAGTTGCTATTTTGAGAAGGAATCAAGGAATGATTCAGCTTTGAGTTCAGGGTTTTGGAGCAGGAGATAATCGATTTACACAAAGTGACAATCGATTATTGAAGGCTGCAGAATTTCTAGGGAAGCTGATAGTCGATTATCTGGAAAGGATAATCGATTATTGATCCCTGCAGGTGTTTCCAATGGGACTGATAATCGATTGTGGGGAATGATAATCGATTATTTGGCAGAATTCTGGGCAGGAAGAAGGGTGTTTTTGTGGGGGAATGGACTGGAAATATATGGAGATGATGAGGGAGTTCTTTTGGGTATTTTAATGGAAAAAAAGAGTAAGATTAAGAGGAGAAATGGGGGGATATGAAATGGAAGAAATCAGGGATGGATAAACCAAGTTGGTGTTTAAGAGATATTACACACTCTTAGCCTAACTTGGGATTTGAATATAGAATCCAAATAAGATATTACACACTTATTTAAATATCTAGAACCTAAAACTCACACTTAAGATAACCACTCTTAAGATATACAATTAGGGATTTGGCTAAAATAGCATCACACTATTTTAATAATACTCAAAGAGTAAAATGTTTTCAATAATCAGAGATGTGTTACATTTGGCCATAGGGCCTGATTTATATAGGGAGAGGGGAAGGGGGAAATACATAGTACAAAACATGAGGAAACTTCCTGGAAGCAACTATTTCACACACATGTGATAATACCCATTTATTCTTGTCTCCTTAATGGAAAGAAATCAGAGGTGGGGGCTGGTTTGTGGGGCTGTTGTTGGGTTATTATTGTGGGCAAGTTATGGTGGAGTGGGCTGTTGGGAAACGAGGCTTGGATAACGCAGCGGAAAACAAAAATGAGACGCAACTATCTCATCTCGTACGTACTAGTCTTGATACGTTATGACGTCCGTATTATCATAAAGTGCGACTAGGGATATTCTAGACATAGCCTTCGTCAAGAAGTAACAGTCTCATAATCAGAACATCGTAGTCCTCATTTATGTTACTGAAGCGCTATCGTCTATGGACTGAAGCTATGTTATGTTACACGAGATATAAAACATACTTCAAGGCCTTTCATTCATGATAAAGTGTACAGTTACATAGGTATTTGATTGCCGCTAGGGCACCTAAATACAACAATCTCCCACTTGCCCTAAGGCCAATCAAGCATTTCTCGAATGCCCATGGACCACGTATGACTCTCGTGTTTAGGCTTTCCCAAAGCCTTCGTCAACAGATCCGCGATATTGTCATCTGTACCTATCTTGCAAATCTCAACGTCCCCACGTGCAACGATCTCTCGTATGATGTGATAACGTCTAACGATGTGTTTGGTCTTCTGGTGAGACCGAGGTTCTTTCGCTTGTGCAATTGCCCCATTGTTGTCGCAAAACAACGATATAGGGTTCTTGATGCTAGGAACCACTCCAAGCTCAGTAATAAAATTCTTGAGCCACACACCTTCCTTGGCTGCCTCGGCTGCAGCCATGTACTCTGCTTCTGTAGTGGAATCAGTGGTAGTATCTTGCTTGTAACTCTTCCAGGTAACAGCTCCGCCATTCAAACAAAACACATACCCTGCCTGTGACTTGAAGTCATCTCTATCAGTTTGGAAGCTGGCATCAGTATATCCAACAATACTGAGCTCTTCTTTTCCGCCATATACCAGGAAGGCATCCTTAGTCCTACGGAAGTATTTAAGGATGTTCTTCACAGCCGTCCAATGGCTTTCGCCAGGGTTGGACTGGTATCTACTCGTGACACTCAGAGCAAAGGCGACATCAGGTCTCGTACATACCATCGCATACATGATGGATCCAATGGCCGACGCATAAGGAACATTTCTCATGCGTTCTACTTCCTCCGGAGTGGAAGCACCCTGAGTCTTGGAAAGACTCGTGCCTTGGGCCATAGGCAAACTTCCTCGTTTCGACTCAGACATGCTGAATCTAGCAAGGACCTTGTCTATGTATGTACTTTGACTGAGACCTAAGAGCTTCCGTGATCTATCCCTATAGATCCTTATGCCAAGTGCATAACTGGCATCTCCCAAGTCCTTCATAGAGAAACTCTTACTCAACCACGTTTTGATGGTGGTTAAAGTACGAATATCGTTTCCTATGAGCAGTATGTCATCAACATACAGAGCAAGGAAGACTACAGCACTCCCACTAACCTTCTTGTATACACAAGATTCATCCGAATTTCTTTCAAAACCAAAGCCGATGATAGTTTCGTGAAAGCGGATGTTCCAACTCCGTGAGGCTTGCTTCAATCCGTAGATTGATCGCTGCAACTTGCATACCTTGGTAGATTCTTCAGGAGCGCAAAACCCTTCAGGTTGTGTCATAAAGACATCCTCAAGGAGGTTTCCATTAAGGAAAGCCGTTTTGACGACCATCTGCCAGATTTCGTAATCATGGTATGCTGCGATAGCAAGTAAGATCCAAATGGATTTAATCATGACAACTGGAGAAAAAGTTTCGTCATAGTCGATACCATGTATTTGACGATATCCTTTTGCTACCAATCGTGCTTTGAAGGTTTGCACCTTACCATCCATGTCAGTCTTCTTTTTGAAGACCCATTTGCACCCAATGGGTTTGATCCCTTCGGGTGCATCAACCAAAGTCCATACTTGGTTGGTGTACATGGAATCCATTTCGGATTGCATGGCTTGACGCCATTCCTCAGCCTCGGGACAACTGATTGCCTCAAGGTAGGTCTCCGGCTCATCCTGGTCGATAAGCATTACGTCACCCTCAAAGGTTAGGAGGAATCCATACCTTTCAGGTTGTGTGCGTAACCGGTTAGACCTACGGGGGTTCTTGTGTATCTTGAGCATTTTGAGGTACAACAGTTTGTTCCTCTAGCTCATGTTCCAGAACCGGCGCGGTAGTTTCTTCGTCGTCTCGAATTTCTTCAAGCTCTATCTTTCTCCCGCTAGTTGCGATGGAGAGAAATTCCTTCTCGAGGAAGACACCATTGCGAGCAACGAATACCTTCTTATCGATAGGGTGATAGAATGAATACCCTCAAGTTTCCTTTGGGTATCCCCACGAAGAAACACTTATCAGACTTGGCGTCAAGCTTGCCATTCGTCAAAAGACGTTTGACATAAGCCTCACAGCCCCAAATCTTTAAGTGTGACAGAACCGGGCATTTGCCCGTCCATAGCTGGTATGGTGTTCCTTCAACCGCCTTGGTTGGAACTCGGTTAAGAGTATATATTGCAGTGCTCAGCGCATACCCCCAGAATGATTCTGGTAGAGTCGAATGACCCATCATAGAACGAACCATGTCAAGCAGGGTTCGATTCCTCCTTTCAGAGACACCATTCTATTGTGGAGTCCCAGGAGGTGTGAGTTGGGATAAAATCCCATGCTCTCTAAGATAGTCATCGAACTCACCACTTAAGTATTCTCCACCTCGATCGGATCGTAGTGTTTTAATACTTTTGCCAAGTTGTTTTTCAACTTCATTCCTGTATTCTTTGAACATTTCAAAGGATTCTGACTTGTGTTTCATGAGATACACATAGCCATATCTACTGAGGTCATCAGTAAAAGTGATGAAGTATGAATAACCACCTCGTGCAGTTGTATTGAAAGGCCCGCACACATCACTATGAATGAGTGCCAGAAGATCACCAGCTCTTTCACCGTGTCCGGTGAAAGGAGATTTGGTCATCTTACCCAATAAACAAGATTCGCATGTGTCATATGATTCAAGATCAAATGACTCCAGCATTCCCGACCGATGTAGCTTGGATATGCATTTCTCGTTTATATGGCCTAACCTACAATGCCATAGGTATGTTTGGTTCAAACCGTTCGGTTTGTTCCTCTTGGCTAATATGTTATAGACAGGCATGTCCAAGTCAAGGACATATAACCCATTGGTCATGTTGGCATTAGCATAGAAAACATTCTTTCTGTAAACGGAAAGGGACTTGTCTTTAATAGAAATGATGAAACCACTCTTATCAAGACATGAAACAGAAATAATGTTTCTGCTAATTGCAGGAACGTACAAGCAATCGTTTAATTCCAACATTAGACCACTAGGCAAGACTAAACTATAATTTCCGATTGCCAAAGCTGCAACAGGTGCACCATTGCCGACTCGGAGTTCAATCTCGCCTCGAGCTAACCGTCTACTCTACTTCAGTCCCTGCATGGTAGTACAGATATGAGACCCACATCCAGTATCTAGTACCCATGATGAAGATATAGACATGTTAACTTCTATAACATACACCTCAGAAGAAATGGTCGTACCTTCCTTCTTCTTGGTTGCGAGGTATGTCTTGCAGTTTCTTCTCCAGTGGCCTGCCTTACCACAGTGATGACATTTGCCCTTTGCAACTCCTCCTATGGGTTTCTGGGTTGCAGATGAAGTGGACTTCGATTTAGGCTTTCCGACCGTCCTAGCCTTAATCTTAATCCCCTTTTTTGGCTTCCCCTTTCCGCCTTGGACCATAAGGACGGAAGCACCCTTGCCCTTAGTAAGGTTCTCCTCTGCAGTCTGGAGCATTTTAAGAAGCTCCGGAAGGGATTTGTCAAGATCATGCATCATGTAGTTCATGACAAAACCCTTATACAGCTCAGGGAGCGACTGCAGGATCAGGTCCGTTGCCAACTCCTTCTGCAAGGAGAACCCGAGTTTCCCCAGATTGGTTATGTAACCAATCATTTTGAGAACGTGCGGACCGACCAGGTTCCCTGAAGAGAGCTTGCAACTAAAGAGAGCCTTACTCACGAGAAAACGCTCATGCCTGGATTGCCCCTGGTATAGCTGCCGCAAGGCCACGATCATCTCGTGGGCCTTCATGTCCTCGTGCTGTTTTTGCAGCTCGGGTATCATGGTAGTCAGCATGACACAGCTGACCTGGTTGTCATCCTTAACGTGTTTCTCGTAGGCATCTTTGACCGCTTTCGGGGCGTTAGCGGGAGGGGCAGGAGGAATGGGCTTTTCGAGCACATACTCTTTCTCATCCATGCGGAGGACAATGCAGAGATTGCGTTGCCAGTCAACAAAGTTTGTTCCGTTCAATTTATCTTTATCCAGAATGGAACGCAGGTCGAGGTTGTTTGTGTTGTTGTTTGCCATCTACAGAATTTTGCGAAGATAGTTATTATCATGAAATACTCTCCCACTATTTCTAACAAGTCAACTACCCTCAGGTACGGAACCTATTGACTTGGGGTTTCTATTTGAAGAATACCCTAGCGGGCCAAGATCCATATTTTATTTAACTATAGTTGTGCTTTGCATCTTGCCCTACAGTTAAATTATTTAGGTAGGAATTCATTCCAATTGCAATCGTTATTACAACTCTTGGTTCGGTGGATTCTTTTAAATAAAATTCTTAATTGGGCCAGATCCATATTTCATTTAACTATAGTTGTGCTTTGCATCTTGCCCTACAGTTAAATTATTTCTGGTAGGAATAAATTCTAATTGTAACAATTTACAACTCTGGTTGGATGATCTGATTTTATTTATTGATCCTACCGCAGTGCCCTAAGTCTCTCATCCTTATGACCAAGACTTAGTTAAGACTAACCCGGGGCGAGTCAGTACCCTAGTTACGGGTTTCGCGCCTAACCAACGTAAACCGGGCGTCTCACTTGGGTGAGTCCGTTACCGATCTAAATTGGGTTTGACGAGTGATGGGGCGTCGGGGTGGCACAGACTTAAAATTATGAGGGATTTATAACGCAGTCTTGCCTATGGCATACACCGCGCGTATGCACTAGCGAAAATCACATACATGCATACATTCAATCATACATCACATGCATAATAAGTAAACGTGAAATGATTGTGGCTCCTAAAGAAAAACAAACGATAGCGCCTTGATCAAGAGATCTCTATCTCTAGCCCATCACGTCTTCCTTAGGATTCTCTATAACGAACGGATTTCGTCTTCTTGTCTTCTTATAATTTTCGACAGAAAAGAATATTTGAGGTAAAGAAGAGAATTACATCCAGAGTATAAAGATGAGGCACGACACGCAGGCCGTATTTAAAATTACAACAAATATAACTAAGCCACAATCATTCACCATGCAATAATACATACAAGCATCACATGCATCACATCATACATATTAAAGCATACACCGCGCGAACCGTGCTCGCCCCAGACCTAGTTTATTCTATTCTACGGAATAAACTATCAACAATAAATTAATTAAACTAGCAAGTAATTTAATTAAAATCATAAAATACTTTAAATTTCCAGAATGTTAGAAATTAGATTTTCTAAATTCCAGAAAATAAAATATTTTATATTTACCGTATTTATATATATTTAAATTCGAAAAAGGGCTTTTATTTCGAATTAAATATATATATGTTTTCTAAATTAGAAAATAATTATTGGAGACTCTCAGTAAACTTTATTAATCTGGAAATCCTAAAATTCTAGAATGAATAAAATTTAAAATTTTGAAAACCATTTTTCAAAGATAGAAAACCGAAATTATATTGTGAAAATATATTTCGAAATTCCAAAAATATCAAAATTTATTTTCCAAGTCAAAAATAAGTTCCAGAACCAGAATATGATTTTTCTAGAATTTAAAATATTTATTTTGCAATTTAAAATAATTAAAAATCGGACTAGTGAACAGTACCGATCCAATTAATTCAAAAATACAAAATAAATACTTTTACATGTTTAAAAATTATGAAAATTTTTATACAAGATTAAAATCTCTGGTCGCAACTTATTATGAACTAAAATTAATTTGTGATCGTCAAAAATAAGTTTTCCTATTTTCTATTCAATAAACGAATTTAAAAATAGAAAAATAGGAAATTAATTCCAAAAATCGATTTTAAAATTTCTGAGTTATATTGACATGTCAAATACTTCCCAGAAAATATAAAATCTAATTTTCATAAATATTAAGTATTTATGGCACAAATAACAAGTATTCTACACATAAACTACTTAATAAGAATAATATAAAAATACTCCAAACAGTAATTCCGAAAATTACTAAACAAAATTATATTAGGTCCAGTATCTAAATATGGCCACCTAATTAAATTTTAATGGGATAAATTTTTGTCTCCAAAATTTATTGACTAATCTACAAAAACAATAACGGTAAAAACTACTAAAGTAGTAACTTCGTAAGCCGGTTCCGATACCACTGTTGGGAAACGAGGCTTGGATAACGCAGCGGAAAAAAAAAATTTATTGTCCAAAACTCGATTCCACCCAAGAACAACTTACGTAAATTACTAGCTATAGTAAGAAATTTACCTTAACGGTGAAAACGGAGAATGGAGGAACGGTCGGGGATGGTTTTGAGGAGATGAACGTAGCGCCAAACGTATGAAGCCTCCAACGTATCCACACGAACTTGCTCCGGAGTCCAAGATTAAACTTGTGCTAGCAAGTTTAATATAGGATAGTAAAAACTATAATAATACTATTTTGGGAGTAATAAATATATAGTAAAAATATTTATCTTATAAATATTTCTTTATAATATTTTGTGTATATTTCTAACACATTAGAAAAATAACTTTGAACACAAAATAAAATTTTCTTCTCTCTTATTTGTGATGGCCGAATGTATTAAGCTCAAAGGGGAGGGATTGTATTTTCATTTTATAATAAACAACTTAAATGAATTTCTAGGAAATAGCCTAGGGACAAAACAAATTAGGATTAATGTAATGTCCCCAACCAACACAACAAGACAAATATTCTTTACTAATCAAATATTTGATTATATAAATCAAATATATCATTAGGTAAAAAATCAAAATATGTTTTGTATCTTTCTCTTGAAATTTTCGGCCATTTCAATATATCATATTTTATTTTGACATCAATAATTATCATATAATTAAAATGATGAAAATAAAAGTAATATATATATATATATATATATATATATATATATATATATATATCAGCGCTACATATATATATATAATAAAATTTGTTTTGTCAAAATATAATTATCATATAATTAAAATGACACAAACAAAAATATAATTTTAAAATACATATGTATTTTTCGAAATACATATATATATAAAATTATCACAACTATATATTTAATATTACTCCCACTAGTGTAGTATACTACTCCGTTACAAGTCCTAAGTGTGTGACCCTTTAGATATCCATAACACTGGCAATGATATTAATATAAATTAATACCATAGATAATAAGCGGTATCTAGCAACACATTATTATCCCCAGATTATGAAAAAGACGTTCATCTCATCAATACCTTCTACGACACAAGACGTTCTATAACTATTATCCTTCTGCCCTATATGTCATGATTTAACACAAGGCATGGGATGTGTATCCTTGTATAGTTAAATCAGCTGTTACTGAATCTCAAGTAGACTGGCAGGGATCAGATATTTATCAGTCTCTAGATAGCGACATATCTGGGCATGGCCATGCACTTTCCCAAGTCCTACTATTCAGTGGGCCCATTGACATTATACTTCTATACAGTAGAAGGGACAGATCATGTATGTGTTATTCACATCTCTAAATATGCTTAGCGGCATACCCAACGCATAACTGTACGTCTACCAGTATTTCAGATAGCATTAGTTATGAATCAAAGCATACGGCCCCACATATCAGAGAATGTAATAACTTCAAGTCTGAGGATAGTTATAGCAAGGTCGATTTGAGAATACTGATAAACACATTACTGTAGATCCATGCAGTATTCTCAAGATGGGTCAATCCAGTCACATATTATCAATATAATATGCACCTACGTACAGATTAAGATATCACAATACCTATAGTCTATGAGACGCAACTATCTCATCTCGTACGTACTAGTCTTGATACGTTATGACGTCCGTATTATCATAAAGTGCGACTAGGGATATTCTAGACATAGCCTTCGTCAAGAAGTAACAGTCTCATAATCAGAACAGTCTCATAATCAGAACATCGTCAAGAAGTAACAGTCTCATAATCTTATGTTACTGAAGCGCTATCGTCTTTGGACTGAAGCTATGTTATGTTACACGAGATATAAAACATACTTCAAGGCCTTTCATTCATGATAAAGTGTACAGTTACATAGGTATTTGATTGCCGCTAGGGCACCTAAATACAACATGGGTTGCCATTTTGGAGGGTATTGGGTGGGTTGATTCGGCCAGGCAAGGGGTACAAGGGGTGAGTGGGTTGGCTAATTTGGAGGGATGTAATAGGTAGTTTATGGGGAGCAAAGGTGAGTTGGGTGGCTGCCAAGGTGGGGCCAATACGTTTTGTTTGTTTGCAGCTTGTTTCCTTACACATAATGGAGAGTATAATGGGGAACAATTGCGGGGGCTGTGACATGGATTGTGGGCAGGGATTCTTGGCAAAGGGTGAAGGGGAAGGGGAAGGGAATAATGTGATTTTGGATTTATGGGTTTGGGATATTGTAAGGGGAATATGGGCAGGATATATGGCTGGTTGTGGGTCATGGTTTTTGGCTCTTTGTTGATGTTGTGTTGGGATTGTGAGGGATATTTGGCCAGGGATTTAGAGGAAGGGAGAGAAGGTTTTATTTGTTTATTAAAAGGTTTAAAAGAAGGAAAATAACAACAAACAAAAGGTTGTATTTTACACACTCTTATTTTTGGCACTAGGCTAAAATAAGAGTAGGAAAAACTTTATTTTGGATATCAAAAGGAAATAAAATACTTTTGGAATGTTGGGAGGGGTTGGGATTTTGGTGGAGCCATCCAGGGGTATAACACCTTGGTCCATTGGGCTTCGCGGCTGTTTCGTGATTTTGGCCCAATTTCGCTACGTTTTGGCCCCGAACATTGTTTTTGACCTCCCGGAAGCTCGTTCAAGTCCGAATCTTGATCCCTTGATGATTTATTCCCTTTTTCTCAAATACTTGAACAAAAATGAATGATTTATGATGATTTCATGTGGAATCCCATTTTATGACTCTTAGAACGAAAATGAGAGTTTTATCCATTAAAATCACATTTTATGAGATGATTAAATACTATTTACGTGCAATACGTTTAGAATATGATGTAAATGATAAGAACGAAACGGACTTATCAAATTTCTCACACTTAAACGTTGCTTGCCCTCAAGCAACAAATTGAATAAGTATAAGTATAAAGACTAATTAATAATTGCAGAGGGAAGGGTTAAGCTACATATTATGAAGGACAGAAGGAATGAGATAGTCATCAACCTTTATGTTAGGAATAAATGAACCTTTAGATTCTCACCCATGTTGTTAGAAATGTAAAAGAATTTTGTCAAACCAAAATTTTCCAAACTTTCCTTGGGATAACTACATTTGTAAGAGTACTTTAAAGATCAAATAATTTTTTTTAATGGCTAAATTGGAAAACATGTTCTTGCAAAAATATTTGTCAAAGCGTAAGGGTTTAATTTTCTTTGGCATAACTTTATCATGTTGACACGAGAAAAATTTATAACCTCATCCCGTGACATAGAACCACGAGCTTTTTGGATATTCACTCTGGAAAGTCTCATCACACGACATAGAACCGCATGCTTTTTGACTCAAACACTCAAAAGGCCTCATCACGCAATATAGAACCACGTGCTTTTTGGCATACTCACCACGCCTCATCAATTGACAAATAACCAATTGCTTTTTGGCTAAAACAAGAATCTCGGTCTCACCAAAGTATGCTTTGAAACGTCACCCCTTATACCTTGAAAATAACTCTTTTTAGAAACAACAAATACTCAAAAGAGCATCAGCAAAAAGATTTTCAATAAAGCACTTAAAAATTAATTGATCAAAAAAACTCTTAATAAATTGTGAATTTATCCCAAATTATTTTAGAAAACATTCCCAAAAAGGTTAGAGTAGAAATAGAAGTTTGACAAAAATTTAAAAATTTCCAATTTTTACGGGTGATAACTAAAGATTAATTAATCAAACAATTAAAATTGATGACTATACTATAAAAAAAAAATTTTCCTACAAATATATAGACAAAACAATTCCTAAAGAGATCATTTCAACCAGGAACTCCTACCTCCTCACACTCAAAGGGAACCACGCCCACGTGGCTAAAATTATTTTGGCATTGGAGTTAATGGTTGAAATGAAATGCTCACATGCAATTACTAAGTTATCTCAATACTTATAAAATTCAAAGATGAAGACTGAAATAATAAATGACCATAACATGTAAATATGAAATAATGCATAAAACTTCTCAAAATAGGTTTAAGAGTCATAATGTGAAATTCCAAAATAAGATCATATAAATATCCAAAAATGATGTTCTGAATGCAGTATTAAGAAATTAGGGATCTCACTATCCCTGACGTTTTCCTTGTTTCGGACCTGCCCCATGCTCAGCCTTCTTTGTTCCTTGTTCCCGGGTGTATTCAAGTATTTCCTCCACCTGCCATTGTTGCGTGAGGAGGAGTGTCTCCATGCTCCTTAAGCGAGAGTCTACAGAATCCTGGAATGCAAACATAGCCTGTGAAAGCTCGCGGAGGGTCATGGGAATTCTATGCTGCTTTTTGGGGCGTGCCTCCTTGTCCTCCTTATTATAAGCGATCTGGATTAAATACCTCGTCGATGGTCGGAATATGCTTGCAGCCTCTGGGAGAACATTAGGGACTGTCATACATAATCCTCGGGCCAGAAGCGTAACCATTGGCCCACACAAGACAAACTGGTGGTTGCTAGTCGACTGAGCAAATAGGAATCGGGCACAAAAGTTGCTAAATTCACTGGTACGCGCCAGACTCCAAAAAAATAGCATATCAGAATCAAACACTACATCGGAGTCATGAGAATGGCCCAAATAGCTGTGAGTCAATGCATGGTGTAAAATCCTCCAAGACGGACGCACCCAATTCCTGGCTATGCTTGCTCCACTGTGATATCGTCCATACCCGTGAGCTTGCCAGAACTTCCTCACATCGAACTCCGGATCCAACTGGTCAGGCAGATTAGCAAAGGCCAAGCTCCGCGTCTCGTCAAGTGTGTGAAGACCAATCAGCCACCCTAAGTCTGCCACAGTAAGGCTCAGCAGTCGACCCATTAGAGTGAATGTGACCTTGGTGGTGGAGGTGACTTCAGCTGTTGACTTTACTTCCTCTCCGTCATTGT
This sequence comes from Cuscuta australis, assembly GCA_003260385.1. NCBI lineage: Eukaryota > Viridiplantae > Streptophyta > Magnoliopsida > Solanales > Convolvulaceae > Cuscuta > Cuscuta australis. Next base: position 5,459,114 of record NQVE01000076.1, on the reverse strand, counting down.
GGAAGCGGAGAGAGCAAAGAAACTCAATGGTGACTTCTAGGCTTGCTAGCGCTTGCAAGAACAGCAGGATCCTCCATTTTGGGTTGTACAGAAACTCATCGATGTCCTGCCAGTGCCCTAGTTCATCCAGATAGGCAGGGTCTAACACCATGGGAGGCTGGAGCATCTTCGTGTTTCCCCAAGTGAGAAACTTCTTCCTTGCTTCCTCTGAGCGCAAGGTGAGCTCTTCCAGGTTCTGCAATGTGCGGCGGTTTCCATGCGGAATCATCCAAGCAACATCCATCTGTAAAAAAGTATAACGAGTAAAATCTTGCCCCCTACTGGTGCGGCAAGTAAAATATAAATAAGCATTTTAAATAATTTAATTACCTGAATGACGGGTTGACTCCCGTTTAAGCGCTTCTTTAGCGTCCGTAGCTTGACGCTGACCCACTTTTTCCGCGACTTTCCGATTCGAGAGTAATAAAGTTTGGCCCTTTTGACTCTCTTCTGATGCCACCCTGTTGGAACTTTTGCTCGGTCAAGGCCCAGGATCCTTGACTCATCCCTGCGGCTTGGTGGCAACAGGGTATAAGGAGGAGACTCTGTATAGGTGGGTGGGGGCGGAAGTCTCCTCAATAGATCCACATCGTTAGCCTTGATTGCGAAATTGATTTCTTCCTTATCCTCAATTGGCTGACTATCCATTTGTGGTTTGATGATTATGATCGTACCCTCCCCCAAGGAAGAGTCCTCGTCGTCACTCATTAGAAGTTCATCCCAACTCTTTAAGTTCCAACCATCCTTCAAGCAGACATAGTCATACTCGTCCAGTAGGGAATCAAAGAAAGTATGGTCTGAGGCTTCAGATGAATTATTAGTTGTGCATGTTTCTATAAACGAATTTAGTTCATCAGAGCAACGTACTTCCTTGTCTGTAGATTCCTGCTTGGACTTAATTGAATCTTGGGGGCAGGTAATGGGTTCTACTTTCTCCAGAACAGGTTCCTTAGGAGGTGTGTCTTGAACACAATTAAGGAGATGGTCGTTTATTGCTGTAGGCAACACTTCCTCCTCCTTTTCTTGAATGAGCGTAGGTGGTTTTGAGTTAGGTCTCTCAGTTGGTTCCACCTCATGTACGACTATGCTGGTTGTGACTTGGCTAGGAAGGGATTTAGGTAACATCACCACAGTAGCCCTAGCGAGAGTTGTTATGCTCTCGGGTTTCTGTGATGGTGTAAAACCGGGTAAATCCTCTAGAACTAGCACCTGATGGTTGGATGGTTCAGGGTTGGTCTTGGGTTCTAGAGCCTCGTTTTGAGCATTAACTTCCTCCAATTGTGGATCTTGAGATTGGAAGGAGCGTTTAAGTTCAACAGCCTTACAGAGATCATTGACTAATTTATCAGCTTTAGCCTCGGCTTCTAGTCTCTCTCTTTGGAAATCATCCAGCATTTTCTGCATCATATCTGATCCTTTGCATAATCTCCTTCCGAACTCCTTTTCCTTCCGGACTGATTCAAGAAGTTTCGCCATTTCTCGAATTGCCACCTTGTTTGCTTCAATTTGTTCTTCGGCAAACATGGTATAGTCACGGGAGTAGGGTGGTTCATACCAGGAGCCTTCGGCGAATAAAACTTCGTCGAAATAGAAGATTTTCTGTTCTAATCTTGTTATTTCTTCGACGAGCGGATCAGCTTGATCGTTGTATATAGGCCCATTGCGGTCATAGTCATCGTGATCACCATGAGGTTCATAATGATCTTCCCCATCAGAGTCTTGGTATGAAGAATATCCAAAGTTTTCAGATGGGGTATCATATGGTGGTTCCTCATGGTAGGGATAGTAGTCAGACCCATTGTTGACTTGGTAGTCATCATCGTATGGGTTCTGATGCGGGTGGTAAGGTGGATGGGTTTGAAACGGAGGGCGGTTAGGTGATTGGTAGAAAGAAGCCGGACCGTAATAACCACTAGGGTTATCCATAATAATTATTACGGGTGGTTGGTGAAAGGAAGTGAGAAGATCGTTCTAACCAATCTTCACCCAAGCTAATCAGAAGAAATTAAACTAATGCCGTGCCACTCCCCGGCAACGGCGCCATTTGACAGTTGTAGTTTTTCGGGTAGTAAACCTTCCCAACAAAGGGTCAGTTTTCTCTCCGAGTGTCGTATCTCTCGAGGAGTGGACGAAGGGAATTAGTTTAATTACTCTAATTAGGCGAAGATTAGGATTGGTTTATGAAAGTCTTCTCGGAACGACTATAAAAAAGGCAGAGTAAAAATAATAAATAAATTAAGTTTACATAGTATAAGTATAGATCTGGACCTAGGGTCTGGACTTCATTTGAATTTATTTTTTCATATTAAATTAACAATTGGAATAATAATATTTCTATTACTACTCATCCATTTCTAGATTTGTACTTAATCTGTTGACAGTTGAATATCATAGCCTTTTGGCATACAATATTTTCTCAATAAATGGCCAATTAAATCTTTCGAGAGTAATTAACCAGATAAGGCAAGAACAACAGATTAACCATTCCAACATTAATTTAACATAAAAAATAAACAACCAAATTAGTCCGGACCCAGAGATCCGGACCCTAACTCATACTATGCAAACATGAATTAAAACAGCATTTTATTAAATAGAGTAAACTTAAAACTTCCGTAAAGGCGGAACAGAATAGACCGGGTTCCTCCAGAAATTATTCTAAAACTACTAAAATCCTAAACTAATATTTAGAAATGGAATATTAAGCTCAAATCCCGAGAGAGGGGATGAAAGTGATGTGTGTATGGGGAGAATCGCGCTGTATTTATAGGAACGAAGCCAAGGCGTCCAAGTCAAAGCGTCCAAGTCCAAGCGTCCAGATCGGGACGCTTGAGGTGCTCTGGCCAACCAGATTTTTCCACGTGTCTTTCTTGGATTGCAAACTAGCCCACGCGTCCAACTTGGCCAAGCGTCCAAGTTGGACGCCTGGAGGCCTTGGTCCGTTGGGCTTCGCGGCTGTTTCGTGATTTTGGCCCAATTTCGCTCCGTTTTGGCCCCGAACACTGTTTTTGACCTCCCGGAAGCTCGTTCAAGGCCAAATCTTGATCCCTTGATGATTTATTCCCTTTTTCTCAAATACTTGAACAAAAATGAATGATTTATGATGATTTCATGTGGAATCCCATTTTATGACTCTTAGAACGAAAATGAGAGTTTTATCCATTAAAATCACATTTTATAAGATGATTAAATACTATTTACGTGCAATACGTTTAGAATATGATGTAAATGATAAGAACGAAACGGACTTATCAGTTTGGAAACTAAAAGTCTTCAAACCCCAGGGGCTGGTCAACATACACTTCCTCTTGAATAAAACCATTGAGGAAGGCACTCTTAACATCCATTTGATAAAGTTTAAAATCCATAGACGAAGCAAAAGCAAGAAGTAAACGAATAGCTTCTAAACGTGCTACAGGAGCATAAGTTTCTTCGAAATCAATGCCTTCTTCTTGATTGTAGCCTTTAGCTACGAGCCTAGCTTTGTTTCTAGTGATTATTCCATTTTCATCAAGTTTGTTACGGAACACCCATTTCGTACCAATAACCGTACGATCATCGGGTCTTGGCACCAATTCCCAAGCGTCATTCCGTTTGAATTGGTTTAGCTCCTCTTGCATAGCCAAGGTCCAATGTTCATCGTTTATTGCTTCGGAAATGGTTGTAGGTTCAATTTGAGAAACAAAAGCCATGTGTCCTACGGTGTCTCTAAGTGAGTTACGAGTACTTACCCCGCGGTTGATGCTGCCGATTACCTGGTCAAGTGGATGATTCTTGTGCGTTCTCCAAGCGATGGGAAGCTCGGTTTCCTCTTGTTCCTGGGCTTCCTCTTGTTCTTCTTCGTCCGCTTGGTCCTCATTTTCGACCATCACTTGAGGTGTTTCCTCAGGTTATGGTTGCGGGTTGGTGTATAATGGTGTGTCTTCCTCATCGTCTTCAATGTTTATCCTTTCAAGTGAGTCTGCAAGATCATCACAAATAGCCTTTCTCGCCAAGCGAGTATTATCTTCGGAAAACACAACATGAGGGGACTCCTCAATAGTCAAAGTATGTTTATTAAACACTCTATAGGCCTTGCTACGAAGTGAGTAACCGAGAAAAATCCCTTCGTCCGACTTGGCATCAAATTTTCCCAAGTTATCTTTGCCGTTATTATGAATAAAACATCTGCAACCAAAGACTCGAAGATGGGAAAGGTTTGGCTTTCTCCCTTTGTATAATTCATAGGGCGTTTTCATGAGTATCGGTCGAATGACGGCTCGGTTTAACACGTAGCTCGCGGTACTCACGGCATCTGCCCAAAAATACTTAGGGATTTTTGCCTCATTGATCATAGTTCTAGCCATCTCTTCGAGACATCTATTTGTACGTTCCACCACTCCATTTTGTTGTGGTGTACATGGTGCTGAGAAGTTATGATCAATGCCAAGTTCGTCACACAAATCTGAAAACAGATTTCGTTCGAACTCTCCCCCATGGTCGCTTCTTATGGCTACTATGGTTGTTTCTTTTTCATTTTGAACTTTCTTTAGAAAATTTTTGAAAACATGAAATGCTTCACTTTTATGAGTAAGAAACAAGGTCCATGTAAACCTAGAGTAGTCATCGACAATCACAAACGCAAAGTAGTTGCCCCCAAAACAATTTGTTCTAGAAGGACCAAAGAGATCCATGTGCAAAAGTTGAAGCGGTCTAGACGTTGAAACAACGTTCTTAGACTTAAACGAGGCCCGAACTTGCTTCCCCTTTTGACACGCATCACATATGGTGTCTTTTTCAAACTTAAGTTTTGGAATGCCAATTACTAAGTCTTGTGAAACCAATTTGTTCAAAAGATTCATGTTCATATGAGCTACCCTTCGGTGCCATAGCCAAGTGTCTTCCTCTTTACTCATGAGGCACTTAGCAAAGCCGGAGGGAGATTTGTCTAAGTTAACCATGTAAATGTTATCGATTCTATCACCACGTAGAATGACCTTATTGTCACTAAGGCGTTCTACCGTGCATGATTTTGAATCGAAGGTCACACGGTTTCCCTTGTCACATAATTGACTTATGCTCAAGAGATTGTGTTTAAGACCTTTAACAAGCAAGACATTATCTATAGAGGAGTTTTCAGCTTTACCTACTGAACCAATGCCGATGATCTTTCCCTTGCTATTATCTCCAAAAACTACGTTTCCTCCTTTAGCGGGTTTGATTTGGAGAAACTTGGATGCATCCCCGGTCATGTGCTTGGAGCATCCGCTATCAAGGTACCAAAGTACACTTGATGCCTTCAAGCACACCTATGAAATACATCAATGAGTTTTAGGTACCCAATTTACGTTGGGTCCTCGGGTGTTAGGTGTGTGATGGTAGTGTGCTTGATTTTGTGATAGGTGCCTATGCCTAGTGTAGCAAACGGGAGAAATATGGCCTATCTTATTACAATAATGGCAAACTACATTGGGGTTGTACATATGCCTACGTTCATAATAGTTCGAAGGCTTAACCATTTTGTTCCTATTTTGTGAAAACGATGGTTTTTGGAAATTTTGAAACTCGCCTTTTCTAGGTGTCCTAGCATTATTTTGTCTATTTGAAAAATTATTTTTATGCACAAAATCATTTTGATAATTTTTTCTAGGTTGTCTAGCATGCACATTTTCATTCCTAGGTTTTTTCATTTATTACGGTCCAATTTGCAACCGGCAAAGTCCGAGTCGGAATAACCAGCGAGATGACACGAAGAGCCTTTTGGATACCACAGTCCAACGTTAACCGTGCCTACCAGGTATTTCATGATCCGTTTCACCGCTGTTAAGTGCGATTCCTTCGGACATGATTGATACCTTGCGCAAAGGCATACGCTAAACATAATATCTAGCCTACTAGCGGTAAGATAGAGAAGGGATCCGATCATACCTCGATACTTTTTGAATTCTACTTCTTTACCTTTCTCGTCTTTGTCTAGATGGTCGGACGTGCTCATCGGGGTTGCCATGGCTTTGGTGTTGTCCATTTCAAACCGTTTTAGGAGCTCCTTGCAATATTTAGTTTGACAAATGAACGTGCCATCATTCTTTTGCTTGACTTGGAGTCCCAAAAAGAATGTGAGCTCACCCATCATCGACATTTCGAACTCGCTTGTCATTAACGTTGAGAATTCCTTGCACAAAGACTCGTTAGTAGCAGCGAATATAATATCGTCTACATAAACTTGAACCAAAAGGATGTTATTGTTTTTACTCTTGATAAAAAGTGTAGTGTCAACCTTTCCCCTTTGGAAACCACTATCCAAAAGAAATTTACTCAACCGTTCGTACCAAGCACGGGGTGCTTGTTTAAGACCATAGAGCGCTTTCTTGAGTTTGAAGACATGGTTTGTGACAGTTGTAGTTTTTCGGGTAGTAAACCTTCCCAACAAAGGGTCAGTTTTCTCTCCGAGTGTCGTATCTCTCGAGGAGTGGACGAAGGGAATTAGTTTAATTACTCTAATTAGGCGAAGATTAGGATTGGTTTATGAAAGTCTTCTCGGAACGACTATAAAAAAGGCAGAGTAAAAATAATAAATAAATTAAGTTTACATAGTATAAGTATAGATCTGGACCTAGGGTCTGGACGTCATTTGAATTTATTTTATCATATTAAATTAACAATTGGAATAATAATATTTCTATTACTACTCATCCATTTCTAGATTTGTACTTAATCCGTTGACAGTTGAATATCATAGCCTTTTGGCATACAATATTTTCTCAATAAATGGCCAATTAAATCTTTCGAGATTAATTAACCAGATAAGGCAAGAACTACAGATTAACCATTCGAACATTAATTTAACATCAAAAATAAACAACCAAATTAGTCCGGACCCAGAGATCCGGATCCTAACTCATACTATGAAAACATGAATTAAAACAGCATTTTATTAAATAGAGTAAACTTACAACTTCCGTAAAGGCGGAACAGAATAGAATTCCTCCAGAAATTATTCTAAAACTACTAAAATCCCGAGAGAGGGGATGAAAGTGATGTGTGTATTTAGAAATGGAATATTAAGCTCAAATCCCGAGAGAGGGGATGAAAGTGATGTGTGTATGGGGAGAATCGTGCTGTATTTATATGAACAAAGCCAAGGCGTCCAAGTCAAAGCGTCCAAGTCCAGGCGTCCAGATCGGGACGCTTGAGCTGCTCCAGCCAACCAGATTTTGCCACGTGTCTTTCTTGGATTGCAAACTAGCCCAGGCGTCCAACTTCAAGCGTCCAACATGGCCAAGCGTCCAAGTTGGACGCCTGGAGGCCTTGTGTTATACCCGAACCGGGGGTCTAAACGAGTTGCTATTTTGAGGAGGAATCAAGGAATGATTCAGCTTTGAGTTCAGGGTTCTGGAGCAGGAGATAATCGATTTACACAAAGTGACAATCGATTATTGAAGGCTGCAGAATTTCTGGGGAAGCTGATAGTCGATTATCTGGAAAGGATAATCGATTATTGATCCCTGCAGGTGTTTCCAATGGGACTGATAATCGATTGTGGGGAATGATAATCGATTATTTGGCAGAATTCTGGGCAGGAAGAAGGGTGTTTTTGTGGGGGAATGGACTGGAAATATATGGAGATGATGAGGGAGTTCTTTTGGGTATTTTAATGGAAGAAAAGAGTAAGATTAAGAGGAGAAATGGGGGGATATGAAATGGAAGAAATCAGGGATGGATAAACCAAGTTGGTGTTTAAGAGATATTACACACTCTTAGCCTAACTTGGGGTTTGAATCTAGAATCCAAATAAGATATTACACACTTATATAAATATCTAGAACCTAAAACTCACACTTAAGATAACCACTCTTAAGATATAGAATTAGGGATTTGGCTAAAATAGCATCACACTATTTTAATAATACTCAAAGAGTAAAATGTTTTCAATAATCAGAGATGTGTTACATTTGGCCATAGGGCCTGATTTATATAGGGAGAGGGGGAAGGGGGAAATACATAGTACAAAACATGAGGAAACTTCCTGGAAGCAACTATTTCACACACATGTGATAATACCCATTTATTCTTGTCTCCTTAATGGAAAGAAATCAGAGGTGGGGGCTGGTTTGTGGGGCTGTTGTTGGGTTATTATTGTGGGCAAGTTATGGTGGAGTGGGCTGCCATTTTGGAGGGTATTGGGTGGATTGATTCGGCCAGGCAAGGGGTACAAGGGGTGAGTGGGTTGGCTATTTTGGAGGGATGTAATAGGTAGTTTATGGGGAGCAAAGGTGAGTTGGGTGGCTGCCAAGGTGGGGCCAATATGTTTTGTTTGTTTGCAGCTTGTTTCTTTACACATAATGGAGAGTATAATGGGAAACAATTGTGGGGGCTGTGACATGGATTGTGGGCAGGGATTCTTTGCCAAGGGTGAAGGGGAAGGGGAAGGGAATAATGTGATTTTGGATTTATGGGTTTGGGATATTGTAAGGGGAATATGGGCTGGATATATGGCTGGTTGTGGGTCATGGTTTTTGGCTCTTTGTTGATGTTGTGTTGGGATTGTGAGGGATATTTGGCCAGGGATTTAGAGGAAGGGAGAGAAGGTTTTATTTGTTTATTAAAAGGTTTAAAAGAAGGAAAATAATTGTTGAAACACGGGTTTATCACGTTTTCATACTAAAGCCGTGTTCGTTGTTATGACAGGTTTTGATAATGCCAAACCGCCGTGAACGAGACAAGTCATTGAATATACAAGGCGAGAACCAAAGATGAGAAGAAAGAGAACAAGGGACAAAAGAAGACCAAGAACGAAGACCGTAGTCTTAGTGTCGTTGAGTCGGTCACAATTGTGATCAAGACCGACCCAATCTTTACACCTTGGCTCTTTAGGCTAAAATTCTTTTCATTGCATTTCACATCATAAAAATGTTTTTCAAACATGTTTAAAACATTAAAAACACTTGGTCTTCGCCCAAACCAAAAACCAAGCCATCCGGCGTTCGGGTTTTAGAAACCGGCGTTCGGCATTCGGTTTTCGGCGTTGGTTTTTGGCGTCCGAACTAATCAAGTGGTTTTCAACTTTTTATGATTGGTTTTTATTTCTGGGCACATTTAAATAGTTTTCCATCAAAAACACTTCAAAAACCACCTTTCGTTTTTTGTCGTTTGATAAAAACCATGCGAAACGGCATAAACTTGGCTAGCCGTGGTTTTTACTTAAATGAAGTTGTTTTCAAGTCTTTTTGTGTAGGAATTATTATTTTTTATGCATTTAAATGGTTCTCCAATCAAAACATCATGAAAACCACCTTTTGGTTTTGTCTTTTGGTAAAAACCACCCGTGTACGGCATTGACTTGGTCATTCGTGGTTTTTACCTTAACGACGTGGTTTTCAACATACAAAGCTTATTTTGACATCAAAATACATTAAATAAGTGTTTTAAACAATTAGTTTTTACTTTGGAGAACTTTGCATTTTTCGGTCGGGTTTCAGTGCCGGTCGGCTAAGCCATGGTTCTGGACTTGCCATATACCTAGCGATGGTAGATTTCACCCATGCATGGGAAAGTGATCCCGGGATTCCAGAATCATTTCACCCAGCGATGGGAGATATTACCCATCGATGGGTAAGCAGCCTTCAGCCCAATTGAATTCCAGAACCATGCCAAACAGCGATGGGAAGCTCTACCCATCGCTGTTCAAGCCTTGGTCCAACATTATCACAAGGCAGAATGCCCTTACCCAGTGATGGAAAGCTTTACCCATCGATGGGAACCCAGCGATCGGAAGGCTTAACCATCGATGGGAAGGCATGACCGTTGTGAGTCATTTAAGGCTGATTCTTTCCTTGTTTGAAAGTCAACCTCCCACCCAGCGATGGGAAGCATTTACCCATCGATGGGTAGGTGACCATTGGCTTCAAAACTGAAGGAAATTTGGCTTACCAGTGATGGGTGAGTCTAAACATCGATGGGAAGCCAATATCCTGCAGATCCCAAATTTATTCAATCCCATAAATCAAGCCAATCACCCCTTTAATGTATTGGTCCGTTGGAGCCTTTTTTGGCACTATAAAAAGGGGTGTTTGGGTCTGCTTTACACATCAATTCACTTCACTTTATTCATATTATCATTGCATCCAAACAACATTATTCTTCATAGCTTTCTAGAGCCAATTTGTGAAGTTTGAGTTGTTCTTGAGCGTATATAGTTTACTCAACATCTACTCTTAAAGAGAGTCTTGTTCTTGAGTGTTCTTAGTGTTGTAAACACGTTTAGGGAAGCTTGTTTCCTTTGGTTGTACGAAGGAAAGGTATTTTCCTTCGGGTTGAAGTCTTGGAGTGCGGTATCTCCGAGCAAGTGTATTGAGGCTCATGGGACTCGAGTTCTCAGGTTGTAACGGTTTGTTAAGCACCCGTAAGCTTAACGGAAGTAGTGTAGCTCGAGAGAGTCTCTCGGGAGGCTGGATTAGCCACAAGTTGTGGTGAACTAGGGTAAAATTCGGTGTGCTCCCTTTACTCCTTTTTATTCCGCTCTTTACTTTATCCCTGCGATTTTTATTCCGCGAAAATTTATAAACATTCTCGTGCCTCACTATTCACCCCCCCTCTAGTGAAGGGCACTTATTCTAACAATTGGTATCAGAGCCTAACTCGCGTCCAAACTTAACCGTTTGAGAGTAAAAGCGATCATGGGTTCTTCTTCTAGAAATTTGTATGCAGGAATAGGTGAAGGGCAATCAACCACACGGCCACCTCTTTTTGAGGGAACCAATTATACATATTGGAAAGAACAAATGAGAATCTATATTCGTTCCACAAACTTCCAATTATGGTTGGTTATCAAAAACAGGGAAGAGGTGCTGATGAAGAAAGTTGGTGACAAGTTGATCCCCAAGACCGAAGACGAGTTTGATGCCGAGGACATCAAAAAGGTCGATAATTATGCAAAGGCAATAAACATGCTTTATTGTGCCGTAAATCCTGATGACTACCGCAAGATCTCCTGCTGCACAACCGCCAAGGAGATGTGGGATAAGCTCGAGGTGACGTACGAAGGAACGGACCAAGTACGTGAAGCCAAGATCGACTTCCTCACGCAAGAGTATGAGATGTTCAGGATGAAGGAGCACGAGAAGATTGACGACATGTTCGACCGATTTTCCAAAATAGTCAACGATCTTCATGCATTAAAGAAGACTTACACCGACAAGGATCTTGTGCGAAAGATCCTACGGAGCTTGACATCCGAATGGCGATCCAAGGCCGATTCCATCTATGAATCAATCGGCACATCAAATGTCACCATCGACGGTCTAAGAGGTAATCTAAAAACCTATGAATCTACTATTCTTAACCCGTCTTTGAATGACCAAAGGAAAGTGATAGCATTAAAAGCCGTCAAAGAATCAACGATGGATGATTCAAGCGACGATGATGAAGTCAAGCTTGTCATGAAGAAGTTTTGTAAACTTCTACGGAAGAAAGAAAAGGTTGAGGATGGCCCTGTGTGCTATGGATGTGGTGAAGCCGGGCACATCAAGAACAAATACCCGAAAAGCGAAAGGAATGCTCGGCACTTCAAAAGGCAAAGGGCATATATCTTTTGGGGTGGCGACTCCAGCGACGAGTCAACCGATCAAGACAAGGATGAAACTTCCAACCTCTGTCTCATCACGCACGAAGACCAAACCGACGATGTACAAGAGGTATGTACCATTTCTTCCGACTCTTTGAAGAAATGCAAGAAGCACTTCATGAACTTTATGATGAATTTGTTAGCGCTTCTAAAATCAACAAAATGTTAAAGAAACGCCTCTCCACTCTTGAAAATGATTTTGAAAATCTGGAAAAAGATAATGAGAAGTTAAAACAAGAGAATAAATTTTATGGCAAAAGAAGCGCCGACAAACCAGAAAGTTCCTCAAACGAATGTGAATCTTGCAAAGCTTTAGAGGAACAAGTCACAAAACTTGAGAGTACGGTCAAGAAATTTAATACTCCACACAAAGATCTTAATTTACTCCTTGACACCATGCATTTTTCTAATGAAGGAATAGGTTTTAATAAAAACGAAGCTAAGGATAAAGAAAACGTTGAGCAAACACCTAGACAACCTCCTAAGGCTCAACATAAGAAAGCTAAAAATCAAGTAAATAGAAAACCTAGTCAATCTAAGAACACTAGACAACCTAGACAAAAACCTAGGAATGAAAACGTTCATGGTAGACAACCTAAGAAAAATTATCAAAATGTTTTTGTGCATAAAAATATTTTTTCTCAAAATAGAAGAGACAATATGAGAACACCTAGAAATGATCCTTTTGAAAACATGCATAAACCATCCTTTTCTCAAAATAGGACAAACATGGTTAGGCCCCCTAGCTATTATCAACCTAGGCATATGTTCAACCCAAACGTAGTATGCCATTATTGCAACATGGTAGGACATATAGCTCCTGCGTGTTTTACCAGACATAGGCACTTCACCTATAATGAAACACACAACATATTTGATGCTGCTAACGAAAAGAAATCCTTTGGAAAAGGATATTCATATAATAAACAATCTCCACAGGAGAATGCACAAAAGAAACCTTACTATTTCTTCTACTTTGATGAAAACAAGAAAGTCCACATTCCGTTACCGGAACCAACACAAATCACACCGAGATATCGGCACTCCGTTCAGGTAGACTGGAACCCGCCAACCACAAGACGACAGGTTGGCCAAGGTAATTCCTAAACGATCATCTAATCGTGTGTGTGTGCGCGCGTTAGGAAACGAATTTTGGGTGTGTGTGTGGGCAATAAAGGTTAACTAACCCCCAAGGACCCATAGACTACTTTGGGTACCAAAGTGTTGTTTTTTTTGCAGGTACGTATCAAAGTGAGGAACTCAGGGGGAACCAGCGATGGGTGGTTTATCCCATCGCTGGGAAGGAAGTATTTTCTAACCAGCAGCCCTCTTCCCATCGATGGGAACTTCTTCCCATCGCTGGGTGTTTGACACTTTTTTTTTTTTTAAAAAATATTTTTTAACGGATTTCCAGTAGCTGTCTTCCCATGGATGGGAGAACCTTACCATCGCTGGGAAGGCTGCCTTCACTTTTTTCCTCCCTTTCCAGTACCTGTCTTCCCATCGATGGGAGAACCTTACCATCGCTGGGAAGCCTGTTGTAGTTCAAAAATCATAGCCGTGGGGCACCTCATTCAATGCCTAACAGCCATATTTTTAACACCAAGGGCCCAAATTCTCTTTTCCTATAAATATTAACCATCCTTGATCATTTTTAACACACAACTCACATTCCTCTTGCATACTTTAAGCCTCTACTCACTTTCTAAACGCTTCAACAATGGCTAGAGGAAAGTCAAGGACCAAAACCGAGGCTTCAAAGAAGAAGGCCAACACCGGCGCCACGACATCTTCTTTATTTTCTCCTTATTAAATATGATTGTGTTTTTATCCGTTGTATTCTGCATTTCCCTTTTAAATGAATAAAAGTTTACTTTTAATTCTTTTTGTTAATGTCAAAAGGGGGAAGATATAAAGGTTATGCATAGATTGAGGGGGAACTATTTCTAAATTGCATTTATTAAGGGGGAACATTTTTTAAGTCTCAAATAAATCCTCCTATGCATAACCCCGTCTTGTTTGCCATTATCAAAAAGGGGGAAATTGTTGAAACACGGGTTTATCACGTTTTCATACTAAAGCCGTGTTCGTTGTTATGACAGGTTTTGATAATGCCAAACCGCCGTGAACGAGACAAGTCATTGAATATACAAGGCGAGAACCAAAGATGAGAAGAAAGAGAACAAGGGACAAAAGAAGACCAAGAACGAAGACCGTAGTCTTAGTGTCGTTGAGTCAGTCACAATTGTGATCAAGACCGACCCAATCTTTACACCTTGGCTCTTTAGGCTAAAATTCTTTTCATTGCATTTCACATCATAAAAATGTTTTTCAAACATGTTTAAAACATTAAAAACACTTGGTGTTCGCCCAAACCAAAAACCAAGCCATCCGGCGTTCGGGTTTTAGAAACCGGCGTTCGGCATTCGGTTTTCGGCGTTGGTTTTTGGCGTCCGAACTAATCAAGTGGTTTTCAACTTTTTATGATTGGTTTTTATTTCTGGGCACATTTAAATAGTTTTCCATCAAAAACACTTCAAAAACCACCTTTCGTTTTTTGTCGTTTGATAAAAACCATGCGAAACGGCATAAACTTGGCTAGCCGTGGTTTTTACTTAAATGAAGTTTTTTTCAAGTCTTTTTGTGTAGGAATTATTTTTTTTATGCATTTAAATGGTTCTCCAATCAAAACATCATGAAAACCACCTTTTGGTTTTGTCTTTTGGTAAAAACCACCCGTGTACGGCATTGACTTGGTCATTCGTGGTTTTTACCTTAACGACGTGGTTTTCAACATACAAAGCTTATTTTGACATCAAAATACATTAAATAAGTGTTTTAAACAATTAGTTTTTACTTTGGAGAACTTTGCATTTTTCGGTCGGGTTTCAGTGCCGGTCGGCTAAGCCATGGTTCTGGACTTGCCATATACCCAGCGATGGTAGATTTCACCCATGCATGGGAAAGTGATCCCGGGATTCCAGAATCATTTCACCCAGCGATGGGAGATATTACCCATCGATGGGTAAGCAGCCTTCAGCCCAATTGAATTCCAGAACCATGCCAAACAGCGATGGGAAGCTCTACCCATCGCTGTTCAAGCCTTGGTCCAACATTATCACAAGGCAGAATGCCCTTACCCAGTGATGGAAAGCTTTACCCATCGATGGGAACCCAGCGATGGGAAGGCTTAACCATCGATGGGAAGGCATGACCGTTGTGAGTCATTTAAGGCTGATTCTTTCCTTGTTTGAAAGTCAACCTCCCACCCAGCGATGGGAAGCATTTACCCATCGATGGGTAGGTGACCGTTGGCTTCAAAACTGAAGGAAATTTGGCTTACCAGCGATGGGTGAGTCTAAACATCGATGGGAAGCCAATATCCTGCAGATCCCAAATTTATTCAATCCCATAAATCAAGCCAATCACCCCTTTAATGTATTGGTCCGTTGGAGCCTTTTTTGGCACTATAAAAAGCGGTGTTTGGGTCTGCTTTACACATCAATTCACTTCACTTTATTCATATTATCATTGCATCCAAACAACATTATTCTTCATAGCTTTCTAGAGCTAATTTGTGAAGTTTGAGTTGTTCTTGAGCGTATATAGTTTACTCAACATCTACTCTTAAAGAGAGTCTTGTTCTTGAGTGTTCTTAGTGTTGTAAACACGTTTAGGGAAGCTTGTTTCCCTTGGTTGTACGAAGGAAAGGTATTTTCCTTCGGGTTGAAGTCTTGGAGTGCGGTATCTCCGAGCAAGTGTATTGAGGCTCGTGGGACTCGAGTTCTCAGGTTGTAACGGTTTGTTAGGCACCCGTAAGCTTAACGGAAGTAGTGTAGCTCGAGAGAGTCTCTCGGGAGGCTGGATTAGCCACAAGTTGTGGTGAACTAGGGTAAAATTCGGTGTGCTCCCTTTACTCCTTTTTATTCCGCTCTTTACTTTATCCCTGCGATTTTTATTCCGCGAAAATTTATAAACATTCTCGTGCCTCACTATTCACCCCCCCTCTAGTGAAGGGCACTTATTCTAACAATAACAACAAATAAAAGGTTGTATTTTACACACTCTTATTTTTGGCCCTAGGCTAAAATAAGAGTAGGAAAAACTTTATTTTGGATATCAAAAGGAAATAAAATACTTTTGGATATTTGGGAGGGGTTGGGATTTTGGTGGAGCCATCCAGGGGTAAAACATACTCCCCTTCTTCAAAAAAAGTTTGTCCTCAAACTTTCGCACCACCGTGGGAGATTGATGGTTTCATAAAAGTATTCCCGGATCAAATGGGAAACTTAATGAACCACCAATATTGAAGTTCACTCCAGACTTAGTTGGCACCTCGAAGTGTAATTTCCGGAATATGATGGCCACCTTGGTTAGTACCTGCTTCACATGTCCTTCTAAGATGAAATAAGTTTCTTCTTCACCAATTGGACGATAATACTCTGTGGAATTTAATTCCTTAGAATATATAACATCCGGTGTAGTTTCCTCCACAACAACCTCGAAATCTGGTTCTTCAACGAAGACGTCATTTTCATCTTTGACTTGAAAATCAGAGACGTCTTCAACAATGACAAGCTGGTTGTTGAAACTTTTCTTTTCCTCTTCACAAATTATTTCTTCAATCAAAACTTCTGCACGTGAAGCTTCTTCATTAATCTTGGCCCACTCTTCATACGGTACGGCATGTTCATTTGGGCATATCCAGTAGATATGACCATAGCCACAACACTTGTAGCACCGTTGAGTTGGCCCTTGTAATATAGCCTCATTGGCGTAGATGATCTCCAGATTTTTGAGTTATCTTTGGACATCCATATCTCAACATATTGGAAAGATGTAATTCCAACTCCCGGAGTTAGATATTGAAGTCTTTAAAGACATATCAAAATTTCAGAGCCATTGAAAAATGTTTTCTACCTCTTTGGAGACAAACTCAGCAAGGTAGACAGAATCCGGCCAAGACTGTGTTATCAACTTCGGGAGGGCGTATCTCTCAAACCGTAATTCGGAATTGAGTGAAATCAGCGGCCAGATGTAGATAAAAGGTTAAACTACTGAACTGGAAAGTTTCACCTTCAAATACGTCGTGTAGCATCCTCCGTGCTCAACGCCATGGAACTGAAAGTTTCTGGGGAAGAAATTTCAGCAACGTTCTTTTGGGCAGCGTTTGCGAAGCCGGTCCTCAAGGTTATCGTCGAGACTTAAGAAAGCCTCGAAGCTGAGCTCTGATGCCAAATGTTATACCCGAACCGGGGGTCTAAACGAGTTGCTATTTTGAGGAGGAATCAAGGAATGATTCAGCTTTGAGTTCAGGGTTCTGGAGCAAGAGATAATCGATTTACACAAAGTGACAATCGATTATTGAAGGCTGCAGAATTTCTGGGGAAGCTGATAGTCGATTATCTGGAAAGGATAATCGATTATTGATCCCTGCAGGTGTTTCCAATGGGACTGATAATCGATTGTGGGGAATGATAATCGATTATTTGGCAGAATTCTGGGCAGGAAGAAGGGTGTTTTTGTGGGGGAATGGACTGGAAATATATGGAGATGATGAGGGAGTTCTTTTGGGTATTTTAATGGAAGAAAAGAGTAAGATTAAGAGGAGAAATGGGGGGATATGAAATGGAAGAAATCAGGGATGGATAAACCAAGTTGGTGTTTAAGAGATATTACACACTCTTAGCCTAACTTGGGGTTTGAATCTAGAATCCAAATAAGATATTACACACTTATATAAATATCTAGAACCTAAAACTCACACTTAAGATAACCACTCTTAAGATATAGAATTAGGGATTTGGCTAAAATAGCATCACACTATTTTAATAATACTCAAAGAGTAAAATGTTTTCAATAATCAGAGATGTGTTACATTTGGCCATAGGGCCTGATTTATATAGGGAGAGGGGAAGGGGGAAATACATAGTACAAAACATGAGGAAACTTCCTGGAAGCAACTATTTCACACACATGTGATAATACCCATTTATTCTTGTCTCCTTAATGGAAAGAAATCAGAGGTGGGGGCTGGTTTGTGGGGCTGTTGTTGGGTTATTATTGTGGGCAAGTTATGGTGGAGTGGGCTGCCATTTTGGAGGGTATTGGGTGGATTGATTCGGCCAGGCAAGGGGTACAAGGGGTGAGTGGGTTGGCTATTTTGGAGGGATGTAATAGGTAGTTTATGGGGAGCAAAGGTGAGTTGGGTGGCTGCCAAGGTGGGGCCAATATGTTTTGTTTGTTTGCAGCTTGTTTCCTTACACATAATGGAGAGTATAATGGGGAACAATTGTGGGGGCTGTGACATGGATTGTGGGCAGGGATTCTTGGCCAAGGGTGAAGGGGAAGGGGAAGGGAATAATGTGATTTTGGATTTATGGGTTTGGGATATTGTAAGGGGAATATGGGCAGGATATATGGCTGGTTGTGGGTCATGGTTTTTGGCTCTTTGTTGATGTTGTGTTGGGATTGTGAGGGATATTTGGCCAGGGATTTAGAGGAAGGGAGAGAAGGTTTTATTTGTTTATTAAAAGCTTTAAAAGAAGGAAAATAACAACAAACAAAAGGTTATATTTTACACACTCTTATTTTTGGCCCTAGGCTAAAATAAGAGTAGGAAAAACTTTATTTTGGATATCAAAAGGAAATAAAATACTTTTGGATATTTGGGAGGGGTTGGGATTTTGGTGGAGCCATCCAGGGGTATAACACCTTGGTCCGTTGGGCTTTGCGGCTGTTTCGTGATTTTGGCCCAATTTCGCTCCGTTTTGGCCCCGAACACTGTTTTTGACCTCCCGGAAGCTCGTTCAAGTCCGAATCTTGATCCCTTGATGATTTATTCCCTTTTTCTCAAATACTTGAACAAAAATGAATGATTTATGATGATTTCATGTGGAATCCCATTTTATGACTCTTAGAACGAAAATGAGAGTTTTATCCATTAAAATCACATTTTATGAGATGATTAAATACTATTTACGTGCAATACGTTTAGAATATGATGTAAATGATAAGAACGAAACGGACTTATCAAATTCCTCACACTTAAACGTTGCTTGCCCTCAAGCAACAAATTGAATAAGTATAAGTATAAAGACAAATTAATAATTGCAGAGGGAAGGGTTAAGCTACATATTATGAAGGACAGAAGGAATGAGATAGTCATCAACCTTTTTGTTAGGAATAAATGAACCTTTAGATTCTCACCCATGTTGTTAGAAATGTAAAAGAATTTTGTCAAACCAATATTTTTACACCAACCAAAATTTTCCAAACTTTCCTTGGGATAACTACATTTGTAAGAGTACTTTAAAGATCAAATAATTTTTTTTTAATGGCTAAATTGGAAAACATGTTCTTGCAAAAATATTTGTCAAAGCGTAAGGGTTTAATTTTCTTTGGCATAACTTTATCATGTTGACACGAGAAAAATTTATAACCTCATCCCGTGACATAGAACCACGAGCTTTTTGGATATTCACTCTGGAAAGTCTCATCACACGACATAGAACCGCATGCTTTTTGACTCAAACACTCAAAAGGCCTCATCACGCAATATAGAACCATGTGCTTTTTGGCATACTCACCACGCCTCATCAATTGACAAAGAACCAATTGCTTTTTGGCTAAAACAAGAATCTCGGTCTCACCAAAGTATGCTTTGAAACGTCACCCCTTATACCTTGAAAATAACTCTTTTTAGAAACAACAAATACTCAAAAGAGCATCAGCAAAAAGATTTTCAATAAAGCACTTAAAAATTAATTGATCAAAAAAACTCTTAATAAATTGTGAATTTATCCCAAATTATTTTAGAAAACATTCCGAAAAAGGTTAGAGTAGAAATAGAAGTTTGACAAAAATTTAAAAATTTCCAATTTTTACGGGTGATAACTAAAGATTAATTAATCAAACAATTAAAATTGATGACTATACTATAAAAAAAAAATTCCTACAAATATATAGACAAAACAATTCCTAAAGAGATCATTTCAACCAGGAACTCCTACCTCCTCACACTTAAACGGAACCACGCCCACGTGGCTAAAAGTATTTTGGCATTGGAGTTAATGGTTGAAATGAAATGCTCACATGCAATTACTAAGTTATCTCAATACTTATAAAATTCAAAGATGAAGACTGAAATAATAAATGACCATAACATGTAAATATGAAATAATGCATAAAACTTCTCAAAATGGGTTTAAGAGTCATAATGTGAAATTCCAAAATAAGATCATATAAATATCCAAAAATGATGTTCTGAATGTAGTATTAAGAAATTAGGGATCTCACTATCCCTGACGTTTTCCTTGTTTCGGACCTGCCCCATGCTCAGCCTTCTTTGTTCCTTGTTCCTGGGTGTATTCAAGTATTTCCTCCACCTGCCATTGTTGCGTGAGGAGGAGTGTCTCCATGCTCCTTAAGCGAGAGTCTACAGAATCCTGGAATGCAAACATAGCCTGTGAAAGCTCGCGAAGGGTCATGGGAATTCTATGCTGCTTTCTGGGGCGTGCCTCCTTGTCCTCCTTATTATAAGCGATCTGGATTAAATACCTTGTCGATGGTCGGAATATGCTTACAGCCTCTGGGAGAACATTAGGGACTGTCATACATAATCCTCGGGCCAGAAGCGTAACCATTGGCCCACACAAGACAAACTGGTGGTTGCTAGTCGACTGAGCAAATAGGAATCGGGCCACAAAAGTTGCTAAATTCACTGGTACGCGCGCTTCCAGACTCCAGAAAAATAGCATATCAGAATCAAACACTACATCGGAGTCACGAGAACGGCCCAAATAGCTGTGAGTCAATGCATGGTGTAAAATCCTCCAAGACGGACGCACCCAATTCCTGGCTATGCTTGCTCCACTGTGATATCGTCCATACCCGTGAGCTTGCCAGAACTTCCTCACATCGAACTCCGGATCCAACTGGTCGGGAAGATTAGCAAAGGCCAAGCTCCGTGTCTCGTCAAGTGTGTAAAGACCAATCAGCCACCCTAAGTCTGCCACAGTAAGGCTTAGCAGTCGACCCATTAGAGTGAATGTGACCTTGGTGGTGGAGGTGACTTCAGCTGTTGACTTTACTTCCTCTCCGTCATTGTGGAAGCGGAGAGAGCAAAGAAACTCAATGGTGACTTCCAGGCTTGCTGGCGCTTGCAGGAACAGTAGGATCCTCCATTTTGGGTTGTACAGAAACTCATCGATGTCCTGCCAGTGCCCTAGTTCATCCAGATAGGCAGGGTCTAACACCATGGGAGGCTGGAGCATCTTCATGTTTCCCCAAGTGAGAAACTTCTTCCTTGCTTCCTCTGAGTGCAAGGTGAGCTCTTCCAGGTTCTGCAATGTGCGGCGGTTTCCATGCGGAATCATCCAAGCAACATTCATCTGTAAAAAAGTATAACGAGTAAAATCTTGCCCCCTACTGGTGCGGCAAGTAAAATATAAATAAGCATTTTAAATAATTTAATTATCTGAATGACGGGTTGCCTCCCGTTTAAGCGCTTCTTTAGCGTCCGTAGCTTGACGCTGACCCACTTTTTCCGCGACTTTCCGATTCGAGAGTCATAAAGTTTGGCCCTTTTGACTCTCTTCTGATGCCACCCTGTTGGAACTTTTGCTCGGTCAAGGTCCAGGATCCTTGACTCATCCCTGCGGCTTGGTGGCAACAAGGTATAAGGAGGAGACTCTGTATAGGTGGGTGGGGGCGGAAGTCTCCTCAATAGATCCACATCGTTAGCCTTGATTGCGAAATTGATTTCTTCCTTATCTTCAATTGGCTGACTATCCATTTGTGGTTTGATGATTATGATCGTACCCTCCCCCAAGGAAGAGTCCTCGTCGTCACTCATTAGAAGTTCATCCCAACTCTTTAAGTTCCAACCATCCTTCAAGAAGACATAGTCATACTCGTCCAGTAGGGAATCAAAGAAAGTATGGTCTGAGGCTTCAGATGAAATATTAGTTGTGCATGTTTCTATAAACGAATTTAGTTCATCAGAGCAACATACTTCCTTGTCTGTAGATTCCTGCTCAGACTTAATTGAATCTTGGGGGCAGGTAATGGGTTCTACTTTCTCCAGAACAGGTTCCTCTGGAGGTGTGTCTTGAACACAATTAAGGAGATGGTCGTTTATTGCTGTAGGCAACACTTCCTCCTCCTTTTCTTGAATGAGCGTAGGTGGTTTTGAGTTAGGTCTCTCAGTTGGTTCCACCTCATGTACGACTATGCTGGTTGTGACTTGGCTAGGAAGGGATTTAGGTAACATCACCACAGTAGCCCTAGCGAGAGTTGTTATGCTCTCGGGTTTCTGTGATGGTGTAAAACCGGGTAAATCCTCTAGAACTGGCACCTGGTGGTTGGATGGTTCAGGGTTGGTCTTGGGTTCTAGAGCCTCGTTTTGAGCATTAACTTCCTCCAATTGTGGATCTTGAGATTGGAAGGAGCGTTTAAGTTCAACAGCCTTACAGAGATCATTGACTAATTTATCAGCTTTAGCCTCGGCTTCTAGTCTCTCTCTTTGGAACTCATCCAGCATTTTCTGCATCATATCTGATCCTTTGCATAATCTCCTTTCGAACTCCTTTTCCTTCCGGACTGATGCAAGAAGTTTCGCCCTTTCTCGAATTGCCACCTTGTTTGCTTCAATTTGTTCTTCGGCAAACAGGGTATAGTCACGGGAGTAGGGTGGTTCATACCAGGACCCTTCAGCGAATAAAACTTCGTCGAAATAGAAGATTTTCTGTTCTAATCTTGTTATTTCTTCAATGAGCGGATCAGCTTGATCGTCGTATATAGGCCCATTGCGGTCATAGTCATCGTGATCACTTACGGCTAGGGTGGGGGCCGGGGTGTTACAAATGGTATCAGAGCAACCCTGCGACCGTGACGGGCCAAAAGAGCTTAGTTCACCTAGCGGGGAAGATCTATGGGTTCAAAAAAAGGATGCAACGAGGACGTTGCATTCCTAAGTGGGGTGAATGTAATACCTCGTATCAAGATGGGAAGAGCTCAAAAGGATTGATAGTACTACTCATACCAACAAGGTGCATCTTCTTTTCGAGAGCTCATTACCTAAAAAACTCCAAAGTTAAGCGTGCTTGACCTTGAGCAATTTTAGGATGGGTGACCCCTGGGAAGTTTTCCTTGGGCGCGCACGAGTGAGGACAAAGTGTGCGGGAAAGACTTGTGTTGGTTTGTGGGGACAGTCTACAATCCTATGAGCACACACTTACGGCTAGGGTGGGGGCCGGGGTGTTACAAAATCAATTATCCGCCTCTGCAGCTTTGAACTCCAAAGTTCTGAAGCAGGCAATAGTCGATTATCACAATTTGCAATAATCGATTATCAGTCTGTGCAGCCAAAACCCAGAATCTTCTGAGAGGACCAATAGTCGATTATCACTTGTTGACAATCGATTATCTGGGTTACCGTTGTCCTCCAGTCTGTGCAGCCAAAACCCAGAATCTTCTGAGAGGACCAATAGTCGATTATCACTTGTTGACAATCGATTATCTGGGTTACCGTTGTCCTCCAACGGATAGAATTTTAAATTTTTGGACAGGGAATCTTTGGATAATCGATTATCAAGCTTTGACAATCGACTATCACCCTGTGTCTCTGAAAAATTTGTCTTCATCCTGTTGGAAACTCTAGCAACGGGTTTATCCCATTTTGAGCTATAAAATGGCACCCAAATCCTCTCATTTTACACACAATTCTTCAACATTTCAATACTCTTTCATTGCATAAGCATCCCTATCTTTTCTTAGCCACAAAATCAATTATCCGCCTCTGCAGCTTTGAACTCCAAAGTTCTGAAGCAGGCAATAGTCGATTATCACAATTTGCAATAATCGATTATCAGTCTGTGCAGCCAAAACCCAGAATCTTCTGAGAGGACCAATAGTCGATTATCACTTGTTGACAATCGATTATCTGGGTTACCGTTGTCCTCCAACGGATAGAATTTTAAATTTTTGGACAGGGAATCTTTGGATAATCGATTATCAAGCTTTGACAATCGACTATCACCCTGTGTCTCTGAAAAATTTGTCTTCATCCTGTTGGAAACTCTAGCAACGGGTTTATCCCATTTTGAGCTATAAAATGGCACCCAAATCCTCTCATTTTACACACAATTCTTCAACATTTCAATACTCTTTCATTGCATAAGCATCCCTATCTTTTCTTAGCCACAAAATCAATTATCCGCCTCTGCAGCTTTGAACTCCAAAGTTCTGAAGCAGGCAATAGTCGATTATCACAATTTGCAATAATCGATTATCAGTCTGTGCAGCCAAAACCCAGAATCTTCTGAGAGGACCAATAGTCGATTATCACTTGTTGACAATCGATTATCTGGGTTACCGTTGTCCTCCAACGGATAGAATTTTAAATTTTTGGACAGGGAATCTTTGGATAATCGATTATCAAGCTTTGACAATCGACTATCACCCTGTGTCTCTGAAAAATTTGTCTTCATCCTGTTGGAAACTCTAGCAACGGGTTTATCCCATTTTGAGCTATAAAATGGCACCCAAATCCTCTCATTTTACACACAATTCTTCAACATTTCAATACTCTTTCATTGCATAAGCATTCCTATCTTTTCTTAGCCACAAAATCAATTATCCGCCTCTGCAGCTTTGAACTCCAAAGTTCTGAAGCAGGCAATAGTCGATTATCACAATTTGCAATAATCGATTATCAGTCTGTGCAGCCAAAACCCAGAATCTTCTAAGAGGACCAATAGTCGATTATCACTTGTTGACAATCGATTATCTGGGTTACCGTTGTCCTCCAACGGATAGAATTTTAAATTTTTGGACAGGGAATCTTTGGATAATCGATTATCAAGCTTTGACAATCGACTATCACCCTGTGTCTCTGAAAAATTTGTCTTCATCCTGTTGGAAACTCTAGCAACGGGTTTATCCCATTTTGAGCTATAAAATGGCACCCAAATCCTCTCATTTTACACACAATTCTTCAACATTTCAATACTCTTTCATTGCATAAGCATTCCTATCTTTTCTTAGCTATTTGAGAGCCAATTCTTGAAGAAATTGTCGTGTTCTTGAGCGTTTACTAGTTCACTCATATCTACTCTTTGTGAGAGTTTTATTCCTGAGTGTTTAAGTGTTTTCATACACTTTAAGGGAGGTTGTTCCCTTGTTGTAAACTCAAAGGAAGTTCCTTGTTCCTTCGTGAGAAGTCTTGGAGTGCGGTATCTCCGAGCAAAGGAGTTTGAGGCTCGTGGGACTCGGGTTCTCAAGTTGTATCAGTTTGTTAAGCACCCTTAAGCTTAACGGAGTTAGTGTAGCTCGAGAGGGTCTCTCGGGACACTGGATTAGCCACACGTTGTGGTGAACCAGGATAAAATTTGGTGTGCTCCTTCCTTACGCTCTTTACTTTAATGCTCTCGTTTTAATTTCCTGCGATCCCCTTGGGCCTTTATTCTAACAATTGGTATCAGAGCCATACTCTTTGAAAGACTTAACTGTTTGAGAGAAATGATCAATGGCTTCTACTCAAAGTTCATACGCAGGTTTAGGTGAAGGGAAATCCACCACGGGCCTCCGTTGTTTGACGGAACAAACTACACCTATTGGAAGGAGCGGATGAGGATTTACATCCAATCCACCAACTTTCTCCTTTGGAGAATTATCAAAAATGGTGAAGACGTGCCAATGAAGAAGGTCGGGGAAACCAACGTCCCTAAGACCGAGAATGAATATGATGCACAAGACATCAAGAAAGTGGAAAACCGGATGACTATTGTGTCGTTAACCCGGATGACTACAGGAAGATTTCTTGTTGCACCACCGCGAAGGAAATGTGGGACAAACTAGAAATCACCTACAAAGGTACGGATCAAGTCCGAGAAGCTAAAATTGATTTTCTAACCCATGAATATGAATTGTTTCGTATGAAGGAAAACGAGAAAATCAATGAGATGTTTGAACGATTCTCCAAAATCGTAAATGATCTTCATGCTCTCAAGAAGACGTACACGGACAAGGAGCTTGTGAGAAAAATCCTGCGAAGTCTCACACCAAAATGGCGCTCCAAAGCCGATGCCATCCAAGAGTCCATCGGCATCACCAACGTCACCATTGACGGGCTTAGAGGTAACCTCAAAACCTATGAGTCCACCATTCTATACCCTTCTTTAGGTGAACAAAAGAAAAAGGGGATTCCACTCAAGGCTACCTCAAGTCAAGAACCCGCCATGGAGGAATCAAGCGATGAGGACAACGAGTTCGGGCTCGTCATCAAAAAGTTCCACAAGTTCATGCGAAAAGAGTATGAACGAAAGGGCAAAAAGCATGTAGAACCACCCAAGTGCTATGGGTGTGGAGAAGTTGGGCACATCAAGCCAAAATGCCCAAATGCCAAAAACGAGAAAGAGAAGAAACCGTTCAAGAAGCACCGAGCTTACATTTCATGGGGAGGTGATTCCGGCGATGAGTCATCGGAAGGCGAAGAGAATGAAAGCGCCAACCTTTGCCTCATGGCACACGAGGAACCACCGGAAGAGGTATGTACCACTTTTAAAGATTCCTATACTTTGGATGATGTACAAGAAGCTTTTAATGAACTCTATGATGAATATGTCAACGCATCTAAAATCAACAAGGATTTAAAGAAACAACTTACTTCCATGGAGAAGGAAGTTGATAAATTATCAAAAGATAATGAAAAACTCAAGGAAGAAAATAAGTTTTTCAGAAAAAAGAAGCGCCGACAAACCGGAGAGTTCAAAATGTAGTTCATGTACACCACTTAAAGAACAAGTTTCAAAACTTGAAGGAACCTTAAAGAAGTTTGGTGTTTCTCAAAAAAATCTCAATGATGTTCTTGATAATTTGCAACTTACTAAACATGGCTTAGGATTTGAAAATGAAACCAATAATAAGGAAAAAGTTGAACAACCACCTAAACAACCTTAGGCTCAACCTAGGAAAACTAAAATGAACAATAATAGACAACCTACATCAACCAGGAACACTAGACCATCTAGAAAGAAGACTAGGATAAACAATGGTCAAGATAGAGAACCTAGAAACCATTTTCCAAATGTGCATAAACAAAACTTTTCTCAAACTAGGGTCAATCAATATAGAAAACCTAGTAACTATTATCAACCTAGGAGAATGCATAATCCAAATGTTATTTGTCATTATTGCAATAGGGTAGGACATATAGCCCCGGTTTGTTTCACTAGGCATAGGTATTGCACTCAAAACCAATCACACTACCAACGTGCACCTAACGCCCAAGGACCTAAAAGGAATTGGGTACCTAAATCTTTTTAAATTGATTTGTAGGTGTGCTTGAAGGCATCAAGTGTACTTTGGTACCTTGATAGCTGATGCTCCAAGCACATGACCGGAGATGCATCCAAGTTTTTGCAAATAAAACCAACTAAAAGAGGAAACGTTGTCTTTGGCGATAATAGCAAAGGCAAGATAATCGGCATTGGTTCGGTTGGTAAAAACAAAAACTCCTCTATTTATAATGTTTTGTTGGTTAAGGGTCTTAAACACAATCTCTTGAGCATAAGTCAATTGTGTGACAAGGGAAATCGTGTGACCTTCGATTCTAAATCATGTACGGTAGAACGTCTTAGTGACAATAAGACGATTCTTCGTGGTGATAGAATTGATAATATTTACATGGTTAACTTAGATGAATCTCCCTCCAACATTGCGAAATGTCTCATGAGTAAGGAGGACGATATGTGGCTATGGCATCGTAGAGTAGCTCATGTCAACATGAATCTTTTGAATAAATTGGTTTCACAAGACCTAGTAGTTGGACTTCCAAAACTCAAGTTTGAGAAGGACACCATTTGTGATTCAAGTCAAAAGGGCAAGCAAGTAAGGGCCTCATTTAAATCGAAAAATGTTGTGTCTACAACAAGGCCCCTACAACTTTTGCACATGGATCTCTTTGGACCATCAAGAACAAAAAGTTTTGGGGGAAACTATTTCGCCTTTGCAATTGTTGATGACTACTCTCGATTCACATGGACATTATTTCTAACTCATAAAAGTGAGGCCTTTCATGTTTTCAAAACTTTTTTAAAAAAGGTTCAAAATGAAAAAGGCTTAACCACCGTAGCCATACGAAGCGATCATGGTGGAGAGTTCGAACGAGATCTCTTTACCGAGTTTTGTGACAAACTAGGCATCGAGCATAACTTCTCTGCTCCACGTACACCACAACAAAATGGAGTGGTGGAACATAAAAATCGTTGCCTTAAGGAGATGGCTAGAACTATGCTTGATGAGGCAAAAATTCCTAAGTATTTTTGGGCGGATGCCGCGAGCACCGCGGGCTACGTGTTAAACCGAGCCGTCATTAGACCGATACTCATGAAAACCCATACGAATTATACAAAGGAAGAAAGCCAAACCTCTCCCATCTTCGAGTCTTTGGTTGCAAATGTTTTGTTCACAATAACGGAAAAGATAATTTGGGTAAATTCGATGCAAAGTCGGAAGAAGGAATTTTTCTTGGTTATTCATTGCGTAGTAAGGCTTATAGAGTCTTCAACAAACGTACCTTAACCGTTGAGGAATCTCCTCATGTTGTCTTTTCCGAAAATGATGCTCGCTTGGCGAGAAAGGTTTCTTGTGATGATCTTGTAGATTCGTTGGAGAACATCTATCTCAACGACGATGACGAAGTAGACAACTCAAAGGAAAGCCAAGATGAAGAAGTAGAGCCACTCGTAAACGAGGAACAACCACAAGAGGAGGAAACGCCAATTCCAAGGGCATGGAGGACTTCAAAGAACCATCCTCTTGACAAGGTGATCGGTGACATCAACCGAAAGGTAAGTACTCGTAGCTCTCTTAGGGACACTGTAGGTCACATGGCTTTTGTCTCTCAAATTGAACCTACAACCATTTCGGAAGCAATTGATGATGAACATTGGACCTTGGCAATGCAAGAGGAGCTTAACCAATTCAAACGAAAAGACGTTTGGGAATTGGTGCCAAGACCCGATGATCACACCATAATTGGTACGAAATGGGTGTTCCGTAACAAACTCGATGAAAATGGAATAATCACTAGAAACAAAGCTAGGCTCGTAGCTAAAGGCTACAATCAAGAAGAAGGCATTGATTTTGAAGAAACTTATGCACCAGTAGCACGTTTAGAAGCTATTCGTTTATTACTCGCTTTTGCTTCATCTATGGATTTTAAACTATACCAAATGGATGTTAAGAGCGCCTTCCTCAATGGTTTTATTCAAGAGGAGGTGTATGTTGATCAACCCCGAGCTTTGAAGATTTTGAGCACCCGGAGTATGTCTATAAACTAAAGAAAGCACTCTACGGTTGTAATACCCCGTATTAAGAAGGGAATGTGAAGAGCTCAAAAGGATTGATAGTACTACTCATACCAACAAGGTGCATCTTCTTTTCGAGAGCTCATCACCTAAAAACTCCAAAGTTAAGCGTGTTTGACCTGGAACAATTTTAGGATGGGTGACCCCCTGGGAAGTTTTACTTGGGCGCATGAGTGAGGACAAAGTGTGCGGGAAACACTTGTGTTGGTTTGTGGGGGCCAGTATACAATCCTATGAGCAGACACTTACGGCTAGGGTGGGGGCCGGGGTGTTACAAATGGTATCAGAGCAATCCCGCGACCGTGACGGGCCAAAAAGAGCTTAGTTCACCTAACGGGGAAGATCTAAGGGTTTAAAAAAAAGAAGGGTGCAACGAGGACGTTGCATTCCTAAGTGGGGGTGAATGCAACACCCCGTATTAAGAAGGGAATGAGAAGAGGTCAAAAGGATTGATAGTACTACTACTCATACCAACAAGGTGAATCTTCTTTTCGAGAGCTCATCACTTAAAAACTTCAAAGTTAAGCGTGCTTGACCTGGAGCAATTTTAGGATGGGTGACCCCCTGGGAAGTTTTACTCGGGCGCGCATGAGTGAGGGAAATGTGTGCGGGAAAGACTTGTGTTGGTTTGTAGGGGCCAGTCTACAATCCTATGAGCAGAGACTTATGGCTAGGGTGTGGGCTGGGGTGTTACAAATGGTATCAGAGCAATCCCGCGACCGTGACGGGCCAAAAAGAGCTTAGTTCGCCGGGGTGTTACAAATGGTATCAGAGCAATCCCGCGACTGTGACGGGCCAAAAAGAGCTTAGTTCACCTAGCGGGGAAGATCTAAGGGTTTAAAAAAAGAAGGGTGCAACGAGGACGTTGCATTCCTAAGTGAGGGTGAATGCAATACCCCGTATTAAGAAGGGAATGAGAAGAGCTCAAAAGGATTGATAGTACTACTACTCATACCAACAAGGTGAATCTTCTTTTCGAGAGCTCATCACTTAAAAACTCCAAAGTTAAGCGTGCTTGACCTGGAGCAATTTTAGTATGGGTGACCCCCTGGGAAGTTTTACTTGGGCGCGCATGAGTGAGGACAATGTGTGCGGGAAAGACTTGTGTTGGGGGAACTCAATTTCTTCTTGGAGTTACAAGTCAAACAAATGATGAAAGGGACCTTCATTTGTCAATCAAAGTATTGCAAGGAGCTCCTAAAGAGATTGAAATGGGTGACCCCCTGGGAAGTTTTACTTGGGCGCGCATGAGTGAGGACAATGTGTGCGGGAAAGACTTGTGTTGGGGGAACTCAATTTCTTCTTGGAGTTACAAGTCAAGCAAATGATGAAAGGGACCTTCATTTGTCAATCAAAGTATTGCAAGGAGCTCATAAAGAGATTGAAATGGATGGCTCCAAAGCAATGGCTACCCCAATGAGCACCTCCGAGCACCTGGACAAAGATGAAAAGGGTAAGGAAGTAGGCGTAAAGAAGTATCGAGGTATGATCGGATCCCTTCTTTATCTTACCGCTAGTAGACCCGATATCATGTTTAGCGTTTGTTTATGTGCAAGGTATCAATCTTGTCCGAAAGAATCGCATTTAACGGTGGTGAAACAGATAATAAAATATCTTGTTGGTACAATGAACGTTGGACTATGGTACCCCAAAGGGTCTCCTTGTCATCTTTTTGGCTATTCCGACTCGGACTTTGCCGGTTGTAGGTTAGACCGTAAAAGTACGAGTGGGACGTGTCACTTGCTTGGTAGTTCTTTAGTCTCATGGTTTAGCAAGAAGCAAGTCAGTGTTGCGTTATCCACAACTGAAGCGGAATATGTTGCCGTCGGTAGTTGTTGTGCTCAAATCCTTTGGATGAAGCAACAACTTGCGGATTATGGCCTTAGTATCGATCACGTCCCTCTTCGATGTGATAATACTAGCGCCATAAGCTTGACGAAGAATCCAGTTCTTCACTCAAGGACGAAACATATTGACATTAGGCATCATTTCATTAGAGATCATGTTCTCAAAGGTGATGTCGAAATTGAGTTTGTTGAAACACACAACCAATTAGCCGACATTTTCACAAAAACCTTTAGAGAAAGAGTTGTTCTTCCGCATTCGTAGTGAACTCGGAATCCTTGACTCCACAATGATCTAAGTTGTGCATTAAATATCATTTTTGATCCTTACTAACTTGAACGTCGGAGACGTTTTTAACTCTTTTTAACAGGGCTCTTCTTTTAATTTTATTTTCAGGTGTCAAAGTCAGGGGGAACAAAGTAAATTGATTTTTTGTCTCCGGACTTGGTATAAATCGATTTACAGGTTGTGATAATCGACTATCACAGCCCGCGGAAGATTGGAGCAAAGAAACTGAAGGAGCCAACAATCGATTATCAACATTAGGATAATCGACTATCACTGTCCGCAGAAGTTTGAAGCAAATCAGGCGCAAACCATCGATAGTCGATTATACGTATTGTGTAAATCGACTATTGCAGCCTGCAGTTCTTTCGGCGGAGATTCAAAAAACTCCGATAATCGATTTACAGGTTATGTTAATCAATTTACAACGGTAGATTTTCAAAAATCTGACCGTTTTCTAGCCGTTTGGAGAGCAATTAATGCATGTTTTGAACTCCCCAACGGATCTCCAGCCCGCTCCTTTATAAATTGGTGATATCTATTCCATTTTTACTCATCCCAATCAACTCTTCTCAATATTTTCTTCATATTTCATCAATCCCTACAATTTTTCCTTCATTTTCTTTGCAAATTTTCCTTGCTCTCGACCCTATTTTGTTGAAATGGTAGGAGGTCAAAGAAAGCGCTCCCGCACCGGCAAGAACGCCGCCTCATCCTCAGCTCCTCCACCACCGGCGCACAAGTATCTCGACGGGTCGTTCCTTTGGTTCAATGACCGCGAAGAGGCTGCGAGGTTCTCGGAGAAGTTTGAGCACCGGGAAATTCTCCCTCCCTGGTTCTCCACCGCACGCTTCATTCACGATTCCATTCCATGGGAGGCACGGGTCATCCTCCAAGAAGGAAACTTCCTCAACCTACTCTACATCAAGAAGAACAACTATCAACCTTTTCTTGTTCGAGCCTTCTACTCAAACTTGAAAAAGGATGAGGACGGATCGTTGATTTCAAACGTCAACGAGGTGGAGATTTATTTGAATGAGGAGAACATTCAAATTCTCACCAGGCTTCGTCGGGACGGACAGGATCTCGGGCTCTACGTCGGAGAAGAAGGAGCACGGTTCAACTAGACCGCCCTCTTGGAGGAAGTGGGTATCCGAAACTTCATCCCCACTCCCCAGCAGCGGCGCCCTACGATTGCTTCCATGAGTCCCGTGTTTCGATTCATTTTTTATGTTTTGACACGGATTCTAAAGCCTAGGAAGTTCAATCACACCACTCTCTCCCAGGAGGACACGAAGACAATTTATGTGATGATTCACAATGCCAATATCAATTGGTGTAAATTTGTGATGACTCACATGTTCAACGCCAAGACGGACGTCGGGCCAAAATGCTCTCCTTGTCATGGCGATCCTTGATGAGTTCCACATCAAGACGGACGTCGGGCCAAAATGCAAAGGAACGAAGCATTGGGAGATTGACGAGTCTTCCTTCCATCTGGGTACCGATGAAGCTACGTTCCCGCAACCTCGTCCTCGCCGCCAACCGAGAGCCACTGCCTCGACCGCCGCCACTTCGACCAACCCTTCTCTTGTCGAGCAAATGGCAGCCTTGACCGCCACTCTCTCTCGGATT
This sequence comes from Cuscuta australis, assembly GCA_003260385.1. Taxonomy (NCBI): domain Eukaryota; kingdom Viridiplantae; phylum Streptophyta; class Magnoliopsida; order Solanales; family Convolvulaceae; genus Cuscuta; species Cuscuta australis. Next base: position 5,426,336 of record NQVE01000076.1, on the reverse strand, counting down.
GACACCAACGTCTCCCAAACGGCCCAAAATGTAAATATTTTGAGCCGAGAGCTTCACGGGTACTTTGACTTTGTCAATTACCCTTACGCTCAAATGGTCCCCTACGCTCCTCCACCGAATGTCGGGGTTGCACCAAGCGGGACTAATAACGTTGGGGGAGATGAAGAGGTGGACGATGAGGAAGAGGAAGAAGAAGAGGAAGCGGAATCCGATGATGATGATGATGATGGGAGTGGTGATGAAGAGGAAAACGAAGACATTGACGAAGAACATCTTCTCAATATCTTTCACCGGACTTCTAGAGCTTTAGCTCTATTCCCTTCTCTTCTTTATTCTTTTTATGTTTTTTAAATTTGCTCCCATTATGTACTCCGCTATTTCCCTTAATTAATTAATAAAAATCTTTATGGTTTTTGTTATTAAAAATCTTTTTGTTAATGTCAAAAGGGGGAAGATAAGGGCAATGCATATATTAAGGGGGAATTTTTATTAAGGGGGAATTTTTTCAAAAAAAATCAAAACCCCATGCATATCCCCGTCTTGTTTGCCATTATAAAAAAGGGGGAAATTGTTGGAACACACTTTGTACGATAAACTAAAGTCGTGTTCATTTCTGACAGGTTTTGATAATTGTCAAACCGCCGTGGATATGAAGAGTTCCGTTGAATAACTCAAGGCGTGAAGAATGGCTTGGAACAAGACCAAAAAGACTCAAGGACAAGATCAAGAATTGAAGACTTAGTCGAGTCTCTCTTTTGTGATCAAAACCGACAATAAATTCAAGTCTCGGTTCTCAAAGAGTCAAAACAATTTTTACAAATCATAAAGTATTTTTGTGCATGAAAATAAATATTTTTTATTATTTTTTATATTAAAATCCCCAGTCCTTGCTCGGAACCTAAACCACCTAGGTCGGCGTTCAGCTTTCGGCGTTCGGTTTTTGGCACCCGAACCAACTCCATGGTTTTCAATTTTTTAAACCCTGTTTTTACCTCTGAGCATTTTTAAAATGTTCCCAAATAATTATTTTATAAAAACCACTTTTGTATCTTGGTCAATCGGTCTAACACGTGAAAAACGGTCAAAACCGTATGCACGTGATGTACGACCTTGGAGACTTGGTTTTTACCGAACAAGTCTTGTTTTCACTTTTTTATACAATATACAATGTTTTTCAAACCTGGTTTTTACTTTTGGGAACACTTTGTTTTTGGAAATCGGTTTTTCAAAACGGGTTTCAGTTGGCTAGACTTTAGCTAGGTGATAATCGATTATCACTTTGGTGAAAATCGATTATCTGCCTCTGCAGATTTGAACTCCAAAGTTCTGAAGCAGGCAATAGTCGATTATCACAATTTGCAATAATCGATTATCAGTCTGTGCAGCCAAAACCCAGAATCTTCTAAGAGGACCAATAGTCGATTATCACTTGTTGACAATAAATTATCTGGGTTACCGTTGTCCTCCAACGGATAGAATTTTAAATTTTTGGACATGGAATCTTTGGATAATCGATTATCAAGCTTTGAAAATCGACTATCACCCTGTGTCTTTAAAAAATTTGTCTTCATCCTGTTGGAAACTCTAGCAACGGGTTTATCCCATTTTGAGCTATAAAATGGCACCCAAATCCTCTCATTTTACACACAATTCTTCAACATTTCAATACTCTTTCATTGCATAAGCATTCCTATCTTTTCATAGCTATTTGAGAGCCAATTCTTGAAGAAATTGTCGTGTTCTTGAGCGTTTACTAGTTCACTCATATCTACTCTTTGTGAGAGTTTTATTCCTGAGTGTTTAAGTTTTTTCATACACTTTAAGGGAGGTTGTTCCCTTGTTGTAAACTCGAAGGAAGTTCCTTGTTCCTTCGTGAGAAGTCTTGGAGTGTGGTATCTCCGAGCAAAGGAGTTTGAGGCTCGTGTGACTCGGGTTCTCAAGTTGTATCAGTTTGTTAAGCACCCTTAAGCTTAACGGAGTTAGTGTATCTCGAGAGAGTCTCTCGGGAGGCTGGATTAGCCACACATTGTGGTGAACTAGGATAAAATTCGGTGTGCTCCTTCCTTACGCTCTTTACTTTAACGCTCTCATTTTAATTTCCTGCGTTTTTGTTTTAAACGCTATTCACCCCCCCCTCTAGCGTTGGGCCTTTATTCTAACAATTGGTATCAGAGCCATACTCTCTGAAAGACTTAACCGTTTGAGAGAAACGATCAATGGCTTCTACTCAAAGTTCATACGCAGGTTTAGGTGAAGGGCAATCCACTACGAGGCCTCCGTTGTTTGACGGAACAAACTACACCTATTGGAAGGAGGGGATGAGGATTTACATCCAATTCACCAACTTTCTCCTTTGGAGAATTATCAAAAATGGTGAAGACGTGCCAATGAAGAAGGTCGGGGAAACCAACGTCCCTAAGACCGAGAATGAATATGATTTACAAGACATCAAGAAAGTGGAAAACAATGCCAAGGCCATCAACATCATCTATTGTGTCGTTAACCCGGATGACTACCGGAAGATTTCTTGTTGCACCACCGCGAAGGAAATGTGGGACAAACTAGAAATCACCTACGAAGGTACGGATCAAGTCCAAGAAGCTAAAATTGATTTTCTAACCCATGAATATGAATTGTTTCGTATGAAGGAAAATGAGAAAATCGATGAGATGTTTGAACGATTCTCCAAAATCGTAAATGATCTTCATGCTCTCAAGAAGACGTACACGGACAAGGAGCTTGTGAGAAAAATCCTGCGAAGTCTCACACCAAAATGGCGCTCCAAAGCCGATGCCATCCAAGAGTCCATCGGCATCACCAACGTCACCATTGACGGGCTTAGAGGTAACCTAAAAACCTATGAGTCCACCATTCTATACCCTTCTTTAGGTGAACAAAAGAAAAAGGGGATTGCACTCAAGGCTACCTCAAGTCAAGAACCCGCCATGGAGGAATCAAGCGATGAGGACAACGAGTTCGGGCTCGTCATCAAAAAGTTCCACAAGTTCATGCGAAAAGAGTATGAACGAAAGGGCAAAAAGCATGTAGGACCACCCAAGTGCTATGGGTGTGGAGAAGTTGGGCACATCAAGCCAAAATGCCCAAATGCCAAAAACGAGAAAGAGAAGAAACCGTTCAAGAAGCACCGAGCTTACATTTCATGGGGAGGTGATTCCGGTGACGAGTCATCGGAAGGCGAAGAGAATGAAAGCGCCAACCTTTGCCTCATGGCACACGAGGAACCACCGGAAGAGGTATGTACCACTTCTAAAGATCCCTATACTTTGGATGATGTACAAGAAGCTTTTAATGAACTCTATGATGAATATGTCAATGCTTCTAAAATCAACAAGGATTTAAAGAAACAACTTACTTCCATGGAGAAGGAAGTTGATAAATTATCAAAAGATAATGAAAAACTCAAGGAAGAAAATAAGTTTTTCAGAAAAAGAAGCGCCGACAAACCGGAGAGTTCAAAATGTAGTTCATGTACATCACTTAAAGAACAAGTTTCAAAACTTGTAGGAACCTTAAAGAAGTTTGGTGTTTCTCAAAAAAATCTCAATGATGTTCTTGATAATTTGCAACTTACTAAACATGGCTTAGCATTTGAAAATGAAACCAATAATAAGGAAAAAGTTGAGCAACCACCTAAACAACCTAAGGCTCAACCTAGGAAAACTAAAATGAACAATAATAGACAACCTACATCAACCAGGAACACTAGACCATCTAGAAAGAACTCTAGGATAAACAATGGTCAAGATAGAGAACCTAGAAACCATTTTCCAAATGTGCATAAACAAAACTTTTCTCAAACTAGGGTCAATCAATATAGAAAACCTAGTAACTATTATCAACCTAGGAGAATGCATAATCCAAATGTTATTTGTCATTATTGCAATAGGGTAAGACATATAGCCCAGGTTTGTTTCACTAGGCATAGGTATTGCACTCAAAACCAATCACACTACCAACGTGCACCTAACGCCCAAGGACCCAAAAGGAATTGGGTACTTAAATCTTTTTAAATTGATTTGTAGGTGTGCTTGAAGGCATCAAGTGTACTTTGGTACCTTGATAGCTGATGCTCCAAGCACATGACCGGAGATGCATCCAAGTTTTTGCAAATAAAACCAACTAAAAGAGGAAACATTGTCTTTGGCGATAATAGCAAAGGCAAGATAATCGGCATTGGTTCGGTTGGTAAAAAAAAACTCCTCTATTGATAATGTTTTGTTGGTTAAGGGTCTTAAACACAATCTCTTGAGCATAAGTCAATTGTGTGACAAGGGAAATCGTGTGACCTTCGATTCTAAATCATGTACGGTAGAACGTCTTAGTGACAATAAGACGATTCTTCGTGGTGATAGAATTGATAACATTTACATGGTTAACTTAGATGAATCTTCCTCCGACATTGCGAAATGTCTCATGAGTAAGGAGGACGATATGTGGCTATGGCATCGTAGAGTAGCTCATGTCAACATGAATCTTTTGAATAAATTGGTTTCACAAGACCTAGTAGTTGGACTTCCAAAACTCAAGTTTGAGAAGGACACCATTTGTGATTCATCTCAAAAGGGCAAGCAAGTAAGGGCCTCATTTAAATCGAAAAATGTTGTGTCTACAACAAGGCCCCTACAACTTTTTCACATGGATCTCTTTGGACCATCAAGAACAAAAAGTTTTGGGGGAAACTATTTCGCCTTTGTAATTGTTGATGACTACTCTCGATTCACATGGACATTATTTCTAACTCATAAAAGTGAGGCATTTCATGTTTTCAAAACTTTTTTAAAAAAGGTTCAAAATGAAAAAGGCTTAACCACCGTAGCCATACGAAGCGATCATGGTGGAGAGTTCGAACAAGATCTCTTTACCGAGTTTTGTGACGAACTAGGCATCGAGCATAACTTCTCCGCTCCACGTACACCACAACAAAATGGCGTGGTGGAACATAAAAATCGTTGCCTTAAGGAGATGGCTAGAACTATGCTTGGTAAGGCAAAAATTCCTAAGTATTTTTGGGCGGATGCCGTGAGTACCGCGGGCTACGTGCTAAACCGAGCCGCCATTAGACCGATACTCATGAAAACCCCATACGAATTATACAAAGGAAAAAAGCCAAACCTCTCCCATCTTCGAGTCTTTGGTTGCAAATGTTTTGTTCACAATAACGGAAAAGATAATTTGGGTAAATTCGATGCAAAGTCGGATCAAGAAATTTTTCTTGGTTATTCATTGCGTAGTAAGGCTTATAGAGTCTTCAACAAACGCACTTTAACCGTTGAGGAATCTTGTAACGCCCCGAAATCTAGCCCAAAAGAATTAATTAAATTGTTAGAGCAATTGATTACGAATTGGGCCTAAAAAGGGGTTAAAATTATAATTTGGATTCTAAGCCCAACTTTTATGTCATCTCGTAGGAATAATTTTTGTGATCGCGTCGGTTTAGACGGCTCGCGAATCGGAGTTTTGGAGCTTATGTTATGACCATCTAATCAGGTATTTTGGGTCCGAAGCCCAATCCTTTTAGGAATGGGATCATTAAATAAACCTAAACCTACCCGTCTTCCATTCGGATCTGAGAGCCGCGCACTTCAGCATCACCTTCTCCTTTGTTGCTCTCGATCGCCGCCGTGAGCCAGCCGCCGGTCATCCTCCCTGCCGTTCGACCACGCCGGCGTCGCCCGAGCCAGACGCCGCTCATCGCCGGTCGCCCTTCCCCAGACAATCGTCGCCGCTGCTTCGTTCGCCAGAGGTCCGCCGTCAGCATCAGCGCCGCCGACGACGGTTCACCTCGTCGTTCTGCCGGTCGTCGCCTCCACTGCCAGCGTCGGTCGTCCTCGCCATCGAGCTGCAGCGCCGCTGTTTTGCCTTCGCAGGAAGTTCGCCGCTCATCACCGTCGAGCGCCGCCAGTCGCCTCCAGCCGTCGTCGCCCTTAGCTCAGGTCAGTCTCTTCTTCATCTTCCTCGCAATTTCCTCTGCAATTGGACCCTCTGGAGCAGCGCCACGCCGGGTCGCCACCTTCGCCGGCGGTCGCTGCGACTCACCAGGCTGATTCATCGCCGGTTCACCGTTGTTGCAGCTAGGGATTTCGCCGGACAGAGGCTATCACCGGAGCTGCTCCTCTGTTCTTGATTTCTGGGAGCTGCTGCCGCCTCGCCACTGTCGCCGGCGTCCGTCACCGTCGCCGCATCCAGCCGCAGCCCCGGATTGATATCGCCGGCAGATTAACCTCCACGCCGGATTGATTGGTCGATTTCATATTTTGACTCAATTTCACCCGTTCGTTTGATTTCGTTGATTTGTCTTCCGTTCGAGCTATCCATTCGATTTCGGCGTAATCCAGGTCCGTACTATGAAGTTAATAGCATTTAGAATAGATTTAATGGTTCGGATCATTATATATGTTTATGCTATAATTTGGCTAAATTGGTTAATTGAATTAAATTGATTACTTGAATTGAATTGTTGAGAATTATGGATTGACCGAGCAGGTTTGACTTTGACTCGGGTTAGGTCACGTTTGACTTAGGCTTTGACTGGATATTCTGTCGACGTAGGTTTGACCGAATGGTTAAAGCCAAGACTTTAATGAATTAGTTAAGTTAATTAATTAATTCTAATCAGTAGTTAGGATCAATTGGTTTATAATGTCGAATATAGAAACTGGCCATTGCTCGGGCAGCTGCAGGGCCTGGTCAGTGAGGTTAAGACGTGCGCACGAGGGTCTGTGATCTCGGGTTTGAGGCTATCGCCCGAGGGATCCTACCTCCACCGAATTGAGGCTATCTTCGGTATTACGGATTGAGGCTATCTCCGTCATAGGCATTAAATGTTAAGTGGTTTGACTTTCGTGAAAGTCTAAATTGGTTTGACCGGTGGTCAAAGAGTTAATGAGGAATCCTTAACACCTAAATCGTTTTGAAAAGAAAGAAAATAAGTTGACTGTTGGTCAACCGTCTAAAGAACCGAATGTAAAGTTGAATTGATTTTTATTAAAAGGATAAACTTATGCAGGATCTAATCATTGAATTATTATGTTTATTCTTGTGCTACAATGGAGTGCCACTCGGCGTCAATGCTGAACGGATAGCGTTGTTTTCCTTTTTGCTGTCCGTAGGTGATGAGACAGATGAACCTAGAGCCGATCCCAGAGGGCATTGAGGAGGAGATGTACGATGGCGTGGCTGTCTCTTTAATCTGTAGTTATGCTTTATTTAATTAACTTTAATGCTTATTACGTTTTCGGGCAAGATCCCAAGTTGTTTGACTTTAAAAAGGCTTCCGCATTATTTTAAATTACTCCGATGGATTTTTATATGTATTGATAGAACGTTTGTTTAAAATTGTTTTGAAAATGTTGTATATTCGGATACCAATCCAGTGGCACACCGGTCCGCTGTCTCACGGGTTTGGGTTATGCGGGTTGGGGTGTTACATTTTGGTATCGGAGCATTTGGTTTTAAAATCGGTCTTTGGACCCTTTCAAAATAAAATACAATGAATAATTCAGCCGCCTCTGCATCTCACGTAACTCCTCTGCCCCAGGAAGGTAATAAGTATTTATAGCTTTATCTATTATATGTTAAGATCTGACTTGGGAATTTCCTTATTATTTTAGAATGAGTCAAGAATCGACCCATGGTCAGTACGTTCCGGAGCCGGAGCACGTGAGCGTGCACACGGTGAACACCGAGGGTTCGAGTTTCACGCCTCCGGGTGACGGAGGGCAGCAACAGAATCAACTTGAGCCAGCGGGGCAACCACCAGCTGTACCACCGCCAGTCGTACCACCTCCAGTGATGCCACCATTGGTGATGCCGCAGGTGGCCTACGAGTAGATGTTCCCGGCCATGATGGCCCATTATATGCAGCACATGGCGCAGCTTATGCCCATGTTCCAGCCAACGCCACCACCACAGCCGCAGCCGCGCATCGTTACCTTCAAGACGTTGAAGGATAATGGAGCGGAAGAGTTTCGAGGAGACAAGATGGGGGAGCCCCAGATTGCATTGGATTAGCTTGAGCAGATGGACCGGGTACTCAAGAATTTGAGAGTCCCTGATGCAGATCACTCGGAGTTGGCGTCACAGATGTTTCGGAAGGGAGCATATGATTGGTGGAAGCGCATTGACCAGGATCCACACACGCCCAAGCCATGGACCTGGGATTGCTTTGATCGAGCTTTCACGAATGAGTACGTCCCCATCCAGTACCGCGAGGAGAGGCGCGATGAGTTCGTTGCGCTTAAGCAGGAGGGGATGTCACTGCCTGAACTGAGACAGAAGTTCGACTACCTGTCCCAGTATGCAACGAGTCTGGTCTCCACTCCGGAGGATCGTTTGAATGAGTTCGTCAAGAAGCTACGGCAGGACTTTAGGCCGTACGCCGCGCTGATCACGACGACAGATTTTAATGCGGCGTATGATTTGATTGTGAAGACGGAAAAGAGCTTGGACGATTTGCAGGCAACCCGCGGCCAGCACCGGGCCGAGCGGGAAGAGTTTTGGATTCGGGGGAAGGAGGTACGAGAAGGGTTCTTCGAGTGCGCCGCCGCCTAAGAGGAGTAAGTCAAAGCCGTCTCCGTCGGCCGCCGCTAGCAACTCGATCAGAACGAGGAGCCACCCGCAGTGTGTACAGTGTGGTAGGCATCACCCAGGCGAGTGTTGGCTCGCCCAAGGCTTTTGTTTGGGTTGTGGTCAGCCAGGGCATTTCAGGAGGCATTGCCCGACAAACCCTAGCAGCGAGCCTGTTTTTCCTAGAGCTCCAGATCAACCTGCCGCATCGCATCCAGCACGGAGTCAGCAGTCTACGGCCGCAAATAATCAGCAGAGAGCATGTCCGCAGCAGTCAGGCCGTGCACCAACGCGTACCTACGCCATGCAAGGGCGCACAGATCCTAGTCCCGATGTTATCTTGGGTACGTTCATACTATTTGATTCGGTTATGCATGCCTTGATCGATCCGGGTTCTACGCTCTCCTATATCTGTGTTGGCATGCCTGCAAATTCTGCGATCGTGAGGAGTGACCTTGAGATACCTACCGTTGTATCGAATCCGCTAGAACATAGCATGCGTCTTCATCACATTTATCATAGGTGTCCGTTGTCCGTGCATGGGAAGCAATTCCCTGCAGATTTGATAGAGCTACCACACAAGGAGTTTGACATTATCCTTGGTATGGATTGGCTCACCGAGCATAGAGCAGTGGTCGACTGTAGTTGTCGAACCGTACGGCTGAGGGCCGAGGAAGGTAGCGACGTATCACTCTCCGGGGAGGTGTTCCCCAAGGCTCCCGAGTTCATATCGTCCTTGAGCGCGAGGCGCTTGATTCGCAAGAAGTGCAAGATGTTCCTGTGTCACGTTCAGGATATGCGAAAAGAATCACCACGTCAGCAGGACATCCGTACGGTTTGCGACTTCCCCGATGTCTTTCCCGAAGACCTACCTGGTTTGCCTCCGCCGAGAGAGGTAGAGTTCTCGATCAATCTCATTCCGGGTACAGAACCCATATCTGCTACACCGTATCGTATAGCACCTGCCGAGATGAAGGAGTTGAAGGCTCAGTTGCAAGAGCTACTGGAAAAGGGATTCATCCGACCTAGCGTTTCCCCATGCGGAGCACCGGTGTTATATGTTCGAAAGAAGGATGGATCCATGAGACTTTGCATCGACTACAGGCAGTTGAACAAAGCCACAGTGAAGAATCGTTACCCGTTGCCTCGCATCGACGACCTGTTCGACCAGCTCAGAGGGGCTACAGTATTCTCGAAGATTGATCTGCGTTCTGGATACCATCAGATTCCCGTTAAGAGAGAAGACATTCCGAAGACTGCTTTTAGGACACGCTATGGGCATTATGAGTTCTCAGTCATGCCTTTCGGATTGACTAATGCCCCGGAAGTGTTCATGGAGCTTATGAACAGTGTGTTCCGACCATACTTGGACCAGTTCGTAGTAGTGTACATCGATGACATCTTGGTTTATTCACGGACTCAGGAGGAGCATGCTAGACATTTGCACTTGGTTTTGAATGTGTTGAGAGAGCACAAGCTGTATGCAAAATTGTCCAAGTGTGAATTCTGGTTGAGTGAGGTGACATTCTTAGGACATGTTATCTCTGCCACCGGTATCCAGGTAGACCCCAGCAAGATTTCAGCCATAGTGGACTGGAAGACTCTGCGGAATGTTCGTGAGGTGAGGAGCTTCCTTGGGTTAGCCGGTTACTATCGTCGATTTGTTAAGGGCTTCGCCTCGGTCGCTACTCCCTTGAACAAGCTACTGCGAAAGGACATCAAATTTGAGTGGACAGAAGCGTGCCAGCGCAGTTTTGATCAACTGAAGGAGTGCCTGACCCAGGCACCAGTCTTGATTCAACCTACTCCTGGCATCGAGTATACTGTCTATAGTGACGCATCTCATAGCGGCTTAGGTTGTGTACTGATGCAGTTGAGTAAGGTAGTGGCCTACGCATCGACACAGTTGAAGACTCACGAGGAGAACTACCCGACACATGATTTAGAGTTGGCAGCCGTGGTGTTCGCCTTGAAGATTTGGCGCCACTACATCTTTGGAGAGAGGATTCACATCTTCACCGACCACAAGAGTTTGAGGTACCTACTCACACAGAAGGAGCTGAATCTTAGACAACGTCGATGGTTGGAGCTAATCAAGGATTACGATTTAGTCATTGAGTATCACCCGGGCAAGGCTAACATCGTGGCCGATGCTTTGAGTAAAAAATCGTTAGCCGAGCTACAGCTTCAGTCTCCGTTAGAGCAGGAGATCCGTACAGCACAAAGAGATGATGAGTTTTGTCAGAAGACTCGAGAGTTAGTTCCTACAGGAAAGAGGCCCGAGTTTGCAATTCGCGATGACGGAGTCTTGTACTATCGTGAACGCCTAGTGGTGCCCCGCGGTGGAGTGAGGGATCGCTTGTTGCGCGAGGCTCACGGAACCGTATACACTATGCACCCGGGTAGTAACAAGATGTATCAGGATTTGAAGAAATCCTATTGGTGGCCAGCTATGAAAAAGAAAATCTCCGAGTTCACTACGCGCTGTTTGACTTGTCAGCAAGTCAAGGCTGAGCACCAGGTTCCGACAGGGTTGCTGCACCCTCCTACCATTCCGGAATGGAAGTGGGAAAGGATCACTATGGACTTTGTGATCGGATTGCCACGATCTTCACGAAAGAATGACTCCATCTGGGTCATTGTTGACAGATTGACAAAGTTCGCTCATTTTCTACCCGTCAGACGTGACTCCTCCATGGACAAATTGGCAGACTTATACGTTAGAGAGATAGTTCGGTTGCACGGTGCACCGCTGTCAATCATATCTGATAGATATCCACGGTTAACTTCGATGTTCTGGAGAGGACTTCAGAACGCTTTTGGCACAGCTTTGAACCTTAGTACGACATTTCACCCTCAGACCGATGGCCAGTCTGAGAGGGTGATACAGATTGTCGAGGATATGATGCGAGCTTGTGTGATCGACTTTGGAGAAGATTGGGAGCGTTACTTGCCGTTGATGGAGTTTGCATATAATAACAGTTACCAGGCGAGTATTCAGATGGCTCCTTATGAGGCACTCTACGGCAGAAAGTGCTGAACCCCGATTTGTTGGACAGAGCTTAGCGAGCGTAAGTTCGAGGGACCAGATATTGTGCCGGAAACCGAGGAGAAGGTTCGTGTGATCAGAGACCGACTCCGTACTGCTTCGGACAGACAGAAATCTTATGCAGACTTAAAGAGACGAGACATAGAGTACAATGTTGGTGACATGGTATTCTTGAAGGTTTCACCTTGGAAGAAGGTCCTACGGTTCGGGAAAAAGGGAAGCTTAGCCCTAGATTCATTGGACCCTACCGCATTCTGGAGCGAATAGGACCTGTTGCTTACAGGTTAGAGTTGCCACCAGAGTTGAACAGGATTCACGACGTCTTTCATGTCTCCATGCTACGTAGATACCGTTCAGATCCGACTCATGTGTTGCCGACCAATGCTGTAACCCTCGACGAGAGTTTGTCTTACGAAGAAGAGCCAGTTAAGATCTTGGCGCGCGAAACTAAAGTACTAAGAAATAAGACGGTACCTTTGGTAAAGGTACTATGGGGTAATCATGCGGTGGAAGAAGCAACCTGGGAGACCGAAGAATCTATGCGAACTCAATACCCTCATCTCTTCGACGACCAATGACTCAGGTAATTTCGAGGGCGAAATTCTTTTTAAGGGGGGAGAAATGTAACGCCCCAAAATCTGGCCCAAAAGAATTAATTAAATTGTTAGAGCAATTGATTACGAATTGGGCTTAAAAAGGGGTTAAAATTATAATTTGGATTCTAAGCCCAACTTTTATGTCATCTCGTAGGAAATATTTTTGTGATCGCGTCGGTTCAGACGGCTCGCGAATCGGAGTTTTGGAGCTCATGTTATAACCATCTAATCAGGTATTTTGGGTCCGAAGCCCAATCCTTTTAGGAATGGGATCATTAAATAAACCTAAACCTACCCGTCTTCCATTCGGATCTGAGAGCCGCGCACTTCAGCGTCACCTTCTCCTTCGTTGCTCTCAATCGCCGCCGTGAGCCAGCCGCCGGTCATCCTCCCTGCCATTCGACCACGCCGGCGTCGCCCGAGCCAGACACCGCTCATCGCCGGTCGCCCTTCCCTAGACAATCGCCGCCGCTGCTTCCTTCGCCAGAGGTCCGCCGTCAGCATCAGCGCCGCCGAGGAAACGTTGTCTTTGCCGATAATAACAAAGGCAAGATAATCGGCATTGGTTCGGTTGGTAAAAACAAAAACTCCTCTATTGATAATGTTTTGTTGGTTAAGGGTCTTAAACACAATCTCTTGAGCATAAGTCAATTGTGTGACAAGGGAAATCGTGTGACCTTCAATTCTAAATCATGTACGGTAGAACGTCTTAGTGACAATAAGACGATTCTTCGTGGTGATAGAATTGATAATATTTACATGGTTAACTTAGATGAATCTCCCTCCAACATTGCGAAATGTCTCATGAGTAAGGAGGACGATATGTGGCTATGGCATCGTAGAGTAGCTCATGTCAACATAAATCTTTTGAATAAATTGGTTTCACAAGACCTAGTAGTTGGCCTTCCAAAACTCAAGTTTGAGAAGGACACCATTTGTGATTCAAGTCAAAAGGGCAAACAAGTAAGGGCCTCATTTAAATCGAAAAATGTTGTGTCTACAACAAGGCCCCTACAACTTTTGCACATGGATCTCTTTGGACCATCAAGAACAAAAAGTTTTGGGGGAAACTATTTCGCCTTTGTAATTGTTGATGACTACTCTCGATTCACATGGACATTATTTCTAACTCATAAAAGTGAGGCCTTTCATGTTTTCAAAACTTTTTTAAAAAAGGTTCAAAATGAAAAAGGCTTAACCACCATAGCCATACGAAGCGATCATGGTGGAGAGTTCGAACGAGATCTCTTTACCGAGTTTTGTGACGAACTAGGCATCGAGCATAACTTCTCCGCTCCACGTACACCACAACAAAATGGCGTGGTGGAACGTAAAAATCGTTGCCTTAAGGAGATGGCTAGAACTATGCTTGGTAAGGCAAAAATTCCTAAGTATTTTTGGGCGGATGCCGTGAGTACCGCGGGCTACGTGTTAAACCGAGCCGTCATTAGACCGATACTCATGAAAACTCCATACGAATTATACAAAGGAAGAAAGCCAAACCTCTCCCATCTTCGAGTCTTTGGTTGCAAATGTTTTGTTCACAATAACGGAAAAGATAATTTGGGTAAATTCGATGCAAAGTCGGATGAAGGAATTTTTCTTGGTTATTCATTGCGTAGTAAGGCTTATAGAGTCTTCAACAAACGCACCTTAACCGTTGAGGAATCTCCTCATGTTGTCTTTGTCGAAAATGATGCTCGCTTGGCGAGAAAGGTTTCTTGTGATGATCTTGTAGATTCGTTGGAGAACATCTATCTCAACGACGATGACGAAGTAGACAACTCAAAGGAAAGCCAAGATGAAGAAGTAGAGCCACTCGTAAACGAGGAACAACCACAAGAGGAGGAAACGCCAATTCCAAGGGCATGGAGGACTTCAAAGAACCATCCTCTTGACAAGGTGATCGGTGACATCAACCGAAAGGTAAGTACTCGTAGCTCTCTTAGGGACACTGTAGGTCATATGGCTTTTGTCTCTCAAATTGAACCTACAACCATTTCAGAAGCAATTGATGATGAACATTGGACTTTGGCAATGCAAGAGGAGCTTAACCAATTCAAACGAAAAGACGTTTGGGAATTGGTGCCAAGACCCGATGATCACACCATAATTGGTACGAAATGGGTGTTCCGTAACAAACTCGATGAAAATGGAATAATCACTAGAAACAAAGCTAGGCTCGTAGCCAAAGGCTACAATCAAGAAGAAGGCATTGATTTTGAAGAAACTTATGCACCAGTAGCACGTTTAGAAGCTATTCGTTTATTACTCACTTTTGCTTCATCTATGGATTTTAAACTATACCAAATGGATGTTAAGAGCGTCTTCTTCAATGGTTTTATTCAAGAGGAGGTGTATGTTGATCAACCCCCGGGCTTTGAGGATTTTGAGCACCCGGAGTATGTCTATAAACTAAAGAAAGCACTCTACGGTTCTAATACCCCGTATTAAGAAGGAAATGAGAAGTGCTCAAAAGGATTGATAGTACTACTCATACCAACAAGTTGCATCTTCTTTTCGGGAGCTCATCACCTAAAAACTCCAGAGTTAAGCGTGCTTGACTTGGAACAATTTTAGGATGGGTGACCCCCCTGGGAAGTTTTACTTGGGCGCATGAGTGAGGACAAAGTATGTGGGAAAGACTTGTGTTGGTTTGTGGGGGTCAGTCTACAATTCTATGAGCAGACACTTACGGCTAGGGTGGGGGCCGGGGTGTTACAAATGAGAAGAGCTCAAAAGGATTGATAGCACTACTACTCATACCAACAAGGTGCATCTTTAATTCGAGAGCTCATCACCTATAAACTCTAAAGTTAAGCGTGCTTGACCGGGAACAATTTTAGGATGGGTGACCCTCTGGGAAGTTTTACTTGGGCCCTATGAGCAGACACTTACGGCTAGGGTGGGGGCCGGGGTGTTACAAATGAGAAGAGCTCAAAAGGATTGATAGCACTACTACTCATACCAACAAGGTGCATCTTTAGGATGGGTGGCCCTCTAGGAAGTTTTACTTGGGCCCTATGAGCAGACACTTACGGCTAGGGTGGGGGCCGGGGTGTTACAAATGAGAAGAGCTCAAAAGGATTGATAGCACTACTACTCATACCAACAAGGTGCATCTTTAATTCGAGAGCTCATCACCTATAAACTCTAAAGTTAAGCGTGCTTGACCGGGAACAATTTTAGGATGGGTGACCCCCTGGGAAGTTTTACTTGGGCCCTATGAGCAGACACTTACGGCTAGGGTGGGGGCCGGGGTGTTACAAATGAGAAGAGCTCAAAAGGATTGATAGCACTACTACTCATACCAACAAGGTGCATCTTTAATTCGAGAGCTCATCACCTATAAACTCCAAAGTTAAACGTGCTTGACCTGGAGCAATTTTAGGATGGGTGACCCCCTGGGAAGTTTTACTTGGGCGCGCATGAGCAGATACTTACGGCTTGGGTGGGGGCCGGGGTGTTACAACGGTCTTAAACAAGCACCTCGTGCTTGGTATGAATGTTTGAGCAAGTTTCTTTTGGACAACGGGTTCAAAAGGGGAAAGGTTGACACTACACTTTTTATCAAGAATAAAAACGATAACATCCTCTTGGTGCAAGTTTACGTAGATGACATTATATTCGGTGCTACTAACGAATCTTTGTGCAAGGAATTTTCAAACTTGACAAATGAATTTAAGATGTCCATGATGGGGGAACTCAATTTCTTCTTGGGGTTACAAGTCAAATAAATGAGGGAAGGGACCTTCATTTGTCAATCAAAGTATTGCAAGGAGCTCCTAAAGAGATTTGAAATGGATGGCTCCAAAGCAATGGCTACCCCAATGAGCACCTCCGAGCACCTGGACAAAGATGAAAAGGGTAAGGAAGTAGACGTAAAGAAGTATCGAGGTATGATCGGATCCCTTCTTTATCTTACCGCTAGTAGACCCGATATCATGTTTAGCGTTTGTTTATGTGCAAGGTATCAATCTTGTCCGAAAGAATCGCATTTAACGGTGGTGAAACAGATAATAAAATATCTTGTTGGTACAATGAACGTTGGACTATGGTACCCTAAAGGGTCTCCTTGTCATCCTTTTGGCTATTCCGACTCGGACTTTGCCGGTTGTAGGTTAGACCGTAAAAGTACGAGTGGGACGTGTCACTTGCTTGGTAGTTCTTTAGTCTCATGGTTTAGCAAGAAGCAAGTCAGTGTTGCGTTATCCACAACTGAAGCGGAATATGTTGCCGTCGGTAGTTGTTGTGCTCAAATCCTTTGGATGAAGCAACAACTTGCGGATTATGGCCTTAGTATCGATCACGTCCCTCTTCGATGTGATAATACTAGCGCCATAAGCTTGACGAAGAATCCAGTTCTTCACTCAAGGACGAAACATATTGACATTAGGCATCATTTCATTAGAGATCATGTTCTCAAAGGTGATGTCGAAATTGAGTTTGTTGAAACACACAACCAATTAGCCGACATTTTCACAAAAACCTTTAGAGAAAGAGTTGTTCTTCCGCATTCGTAGTGAACTCGGAATCCTTGACTCCACAATGATCTAAGTTGTGCATTAAATATCATTTTTAATCCTTACTAACTTGAACGTCGGAGACGTTTTTAACTCTTTTTAACAGGGCTCTTCTTTTAATTGACGAAGAACAGCTTCTCAATATCTTTCACCAGACTTCTAAAGCTCTAGCTCTATTCCCTTCTCTTCTTTATTCTTTTTATGTTTTTTAAATTTGCTCTCATTATGTACTCCGCTATTTCCCTTAATTAATTAATAAAAATCTTTATGGTTTTTGTTATTAAAAATCTTTTTGTTAATGTCAAAAGGGGGAAGATAAGGGCTATGCATATATTAAGGGGGAATTTTTATTAAGGGGGAATTTTTTCAAAAAAAATCAAAACCCCATGCATATCCCTGTCTTGTTTGCCATTATCAAAAAGGGGGAAATTGTTGGAACACACTTTGTACGATAAATAAAAGTCGTGTTCATTTCTGACAGGTTTTGATAATTGTCAAACCGCCGGGGATATGAAGAGTTTCGTTGAATAACTCAAGGCGTGAAGAATGGCTTGGAACAAGACCAAAAGGACTCAAGGACAAGATCAAGAATTGAAGACTTAGTCGAGTCACTCTTTTGTGATCAAAACCGACAATAAATTCAAGTCTCGGTTCTCTAAGAGTCAAAACAATTTTTACAAATCATAAAATATTTTTGTGCATCAAAATAAATATTTTTGATGATTTTTTATATTAAAATCCCTGGTCCTTGCTCGGAACCTAAACCACCTAGGTCGGCGTTCGGCTTTCGGCGTTCGGTTTTTGGCGCCCGAACCAACTCCGTGGTTTTCAATTTTTTAAACCCGGTTTTTACCTCTGAGCATTTTTAAAATGTTCCCAAATAATTATTTTATAAAAACCACTTTTGTATCTTGGTCAATCGGTCTAACACGTGAAAAACGGTCAAAACCGTACGCACGTGATGTACGACCTTGGAGACTTGGTTTTTACCGAACAAGTCTTGTTTTCACTTTTTTATACAATATACAATGTTTTTCAAACCTGGTTTTTACTTTTGGGAACACTTTGTTTTTGGACATCGGTTTTTCAAAACGGGTTTCAGTTGGCTAGACTTTAGCTAGGTGATAATCGATTATCACTTTGGTGAAAATCGATTATCTGCCTCTGCATATTTGAACTCCAAAGTTCTGAAGCAGGCAATAGTCGATTATCATAATTTGCAATAATCGATTATCAGTCTGTGCAGCCAAAACCCAGAATCTTCTAAGAGGACCAATAGTCGATTATCACTTGTTGACAATCAATTATCTGGGTTACCGTTGTCCTCCAACGGATAGAATTTTAAATTTTTGGACATGGAATCTTTGGATAATCGATTATCAAGCTTTGAAAATCGACTATCACCCTGTGCCTCTGAAAAATTTGTCTTCATCCTGTTGGAAACTCTAGCAGCGGGTTTATCCCATTTTGAGCTATAAAATGGCACCCAAATCCTCTCATTTTACACACAATTCTTCAACATTTCAATACTCTTTCTTTGCATAAGCATTCCTATCTTTTCTTAGCTATTTGAGAGCCAATTCTTGAAGAAATTGTCGTGTTCTTGAGCGTTTACTAGTTCACTCATATCTACTCTTTGTGAGAGTTTTATTCCTGAGTGTTTAAGTGTTTTCATACACTTTAAGGGAGGTTGTTCCCTTGTTGTAAACTCGAAGGAAGTTCCTTGTTCCTTCGTGAGAAGTCTTGGAGTGCGGTATCTCCGAGCAAAGGAGTTTGAGGCTCGTGTGACTCGGGTTCTCAAGTTGTATCGGTTTGTTAAGCACCCTTAAGCTTAACGGAGTTAGTGTAGCTCAAGAGAGTCTCTCGGGAAGCTGGATTAGCCACACGTTGTGGTGAACCAGGATGAAATTCGGTGTGCTCCTTCCTTACGCTCTTTACTTTAATGCTCTCGTTTTAATTTCCTGCGATTTTGTTTTAAACGCTATTCACCCCCCTCTAGCGTTGGGCCTTTATTCTAACATTGTTAATAACTCCCTTTTGGATGAGTATAGACTCAAAATTGGTTTTTCAAACTGTCTTTCTTCCACCAACAACAAGAGATGGCTATTCTGGCACAACGAAAGTCTCAACCTTATCTCCTATACGGAAGAAGACAAAATAACTTCATGTATCTTCACTTACTCCTTTGACAACCAGCCTATTTGCATCTCCTCAGTGTATGCTGCCCATACAATCAAGGATAGGACAAAGCTCTGGCTTAATATTCAAGAAATCTGCCCTCAAGATATGAGATGGATAATTGGGGGAGACTTCAACGCAGTTACCTCTTTTGATGAATGTAAGGGAAGCTGCTCCCCACGGGTGCAAAGAATGAATGACTTCAACACTTTCCTTTCTCAGTGCAAACTCATATGTCCAGATGCAGAAGGTGGAATATTTACATGGTCAGGGGTTAGAAGTCAAGGAAGAACCTGGAGAAGATTGGACAGAATCCTCTTAAATGTTGATGTAATGAACTCTTTTGAGGATATAACCCTCAAACATCTTTCAAGAGCCAACTCTGACCACAAGGCTTTATTGTTTCATTGCATCAACCAACAAACTGGAGGTATTAAACCCTTTCGATTTCTTAACTCCTGGATATGGCATGAGACATTCCAACAGACTATAAGAGGGGTTTGGTACAAATCTCCAACAGCAGGAGGAATGAGAGGTCTAATCTCCAAATTGCAAGCAACAAAAACAGTCCTAAAGGCCTGGAATCAAACCACCTTTGGTAACATTTTCCACAAACTCAAAGCCATGGAGCAGGAAGCCTCTAATGCCCAACAGCTCTATGAGACATACCCTACAGATTCTAACAGAATCACTGCCCAACTATCCAATGCCTAAACTCATCAAAGTTGTAAATATGGAGGTGGAATACTGGAAACAAAAGGCCAACATCAAGTGGCTCGATAAGGGTGATGCAAACTCCAAACTCTTCCAAGCTTATGCCAAGGGAAAGAGAAAGAAACTTTCTATCAAGCACATTATTACCTCTGGAGGTAGAGGTACCTCTTCACCCCATGAAATTAAAGAGGAGGCCATCCAACACTTTCAGAACCTCTACACCTCCAACCACACCCCTTCCCACAGCACCATCACTAACCTGATCCCCAATGTTATCTCAATGGAGGACAACATAATGTTGAGTGCCATCCCAAATATGAACGAAGTGAAGAATGTTGTCTGGGAACTTAACGGTGACAGCGCCAGTGGACCGGATGGATTCAATGGGAATTTCTTCAAAACCTCCTGGGAGACAATAAAAAATGATGTGCTCATTGCTTCCCAAGAATTCTTCCTTGGCAGACCCATTCCTTGTGCTTATGGAAGCACCTATTTAACTCTTATTCCCAAAAGCTTGAACCCTAAACGCTTTGATGACTACCATCCTATTTCCCTCTCCACCTTCATGAGCAAGATCAATACCAAAATTATGTCCAACAGACTTAACATCCTCCTTCACAAACTCATATCTCCCGAGCAAGCCGCTTTTCAGAAAGGGAGATCCATTGATGATCACATCCTGGTGGCCCAAGAAGCTATACACATTAATGACAAAAAGGTGTGTGGAGGCAACACCATTTTCAAGATTGACATGGCAAAAGCATTTGATAAAATGAAATGGAGCTTCATTGAGGGGATTCTTAATGCCTTTGGTTTTTCTGACCAGTCCATCAATCTTTTGATGGCTAATCTCAAAGGAACCAACATTAGCATCCTTATCAATGGAGAACCTTGTGGATTCCTTAAAATGTCCAGGAAAGTTAAACAAGGAGACCCCCTATCCCCCCTCCTTTATATCATTACAGGTGAAGGACTCAGTAGGCTGCTTAATCACTATGCTGACACTAACCACCTTCAAAGATTTAATGCAGGTAGTGTCAGATTCCCTAGCCACCTCATTTATGCTGATGACCTTATGATATTCACCAAAGGAGACACGAGGAACCTCCTTAAACTTAAAAACATTCTTGGAGAATACATGCAAGCATCAGGGCAAGAGATCAACTTCTCCAAAAGCAGATTCTACACCTCCAGAAAGACTCACTCATCTCAAATCCAGAATATGGAGAAAGCACTAGGTATGAAACATGGAGAACTTCCTTTTCTCTATCTGGGAGCAACACTCAACAAGGGCAAACCAAAAAAGGAAGACTGCTCAAGACTGGTGTAACACTTTCACAAGCATTTGCTCTCTTGGTATAGCAAAACACTCAATCAAATGGGTAGACTGGTTGTCATCAAGCACGTCCTATATTCCATTCCCCTTCATATTCTGACCGTGCGAACCATTCCCAAATCCATATCCAATTCCCTTCATTCCTTAATGGCTAACTTCCTGATAGCTTGGGTGCTATTGGGGTGTGGAAACAAACCATACCCTATCTACCCCTTCTGGATAGGTAGGGAATGGCTTGGATCCAGGGCTGGAGGGTGTTCTCACCCTCTTTTCTTTCTTTTTCCCCCTCTCCCCTTCTTCCTTCTTCTTGCTTCTCCCTTCTTTCTTGGTCTTCCTCCTATTTTCTCCCTTCTTCTGTTTCTGGAAACACGCTAAGTTTCACTCATCCAAACCCTCTTTGTTTTGATGTTTGAAGGTTGGTGTGTCTTCCCTCTGGTGCTGGGTGGGTTGGGGCCCCATTGGTTCTGTGGACTGGTGGGGTTGTGAGGAAACAAACCAACCTCTATTTACCCCTTCTGGGTAGTTAGAGGTTGAGTTGGGTCCTGGTTTGTTGGTGTTCCACACCTCTCCTGTTCCTTGTCCACCCCTCTTCCCCTTCTCCTTTCTTTTGCTTCTTCCTCCTCCTTTGCCTCTCTCTCTTTCCTTACCCTCCTTCTTCTGTCTCTGGGAACACATCTGGATGCACTCACCTATACCCTCCTTTGGTTGAGTGACTGTAAACTGGTGTGCCTCCCCCTACCTTTATGGTTTCATTTTGGTTATTTATGTGGGTGACTTGGTTAACATATCTCTGGCTTTGCTTTGTGATCCCTCTCATCAGAGATGAGCACCATCACCTTATGCCTGAATAACTCCACCCTACCTCATTTGTGTGATACAGGTTTTGACTTGGTCCTATTCGGTGCAAATGGTCCTTTGGTGCTTCTCAACCTCTGATGGACTTGGTTCTGCTGTTTTTGTGTCTTGAGACTCTAACCAGAGTTGGAGGGCCTACGTGGAGTTCAGCCTGCTTCACCTGTTCAATGGTCTTTCATCTCTGTCTACTACCTAGATATCTGTACATGGATTTGTGGTGATGTGATGTTGTGTGCGTGATGCTGTGTGCTTTAAGTATATATGTGATGTTGTACATTATTATATTGTGATTAGGGCCTAATGCTTCTTGTCTACTCTTGCTGGAAGCTGTTGGAAAATGAACTCGGCATGGTTGTGCATGTGGAATGGAATGGTCCTTGCCTAGTTAGTGCACCTTGTTTTGCCGGTGTACACCTGTTTCAAATTGTGTTTGATGTAATGGAGATGTTAATCAATGGAGGCTGGGGTTTCTCTCTCTAGAACCCGAAGTGAACAGTACCGCGAGTTGAAGATCCTCTCTTCCTCCATCGATTGAAGCTCCGCTCTTGTGATTTTTGGAGCCTTGGTTGCGGCTTCAGCTGGTGAATCTATCTATGAGGTTATTTTGCTGATTTTGGTCATGAATTTCTGGAAAAACGAAGGTCAACGGGGTGCCTGGTACTGTTCAAATCGCGATTTTTGTCTCATGGGTTCACTTCGATCCAGAGCATTTTGGTGACTACTCTTCTGGTTTTTTTGAGCGGTTTGTAATCCTCTTCCATCTTATGAAGTTGGATTTCAACACCATTTGATTTTCACTTTGAATTTTGGCATTTGGGAATCGTAGTCACTGTTCACAGAGCTACTGGGGTCTTCGAATTGTATCAAATTTTTGATCGATTTTTAATAACTACTTGTGAATTATTATTTATTTCTCTGTGGGGTATGATTTTGGAACCAACCACCTGCTGTTTGTGGTTTCCCATTTTGTTTTTGGTGTTGCTATATGAGTACGTACCAGCAGCCCAATGCTTGGAGCTGCTTTTGTTTGATGCTGCTGCATTTTTGGACGTGAATTAGGACTGGAATTGGGAAGCATTTCCAGTTTTTGGTACCACTGTGTTTGAATATCTGGAGATGTGACGCACGAGGAAATGGAGCTCAAAAGCATTTGCACTGCTGTTTTGGGTTTCTAGGGGGTTTTCGCTTTGTCAATTTCTGTTGTTGATGTTTTTTGCTGTTGAGAAGTTGTGGGACTGCTTTGGACTATGCTCAATTGCCACATGAATGGCTGGGTGATGCATTGGGTTTCATGATTGAAATGACCATTTTGCAGGGCTGTTTTGGTTTATGGAACAATATGGTCTATTGGGCAGGTTTTGGGCTGGCATTTGCGCAGGTCTGGCCACTTCCAGGGGCTGGATTACAGGCTTCCTGCCCATTAATAACTTGGCCAGTAAACTGCTGTTTTTGGGCTGATTTTGTTGATCCTTTGCTGCTAATTCGTGAGTTCATGATGTTGGAACATCTACCCTGGTATAATGGTCTTCGTGAAAGTTCCACCTCTCCCTCAACCTCCTGAAGACTCAACTTTGTCATACCTTACCTCATTTGCATGAGGTAGGGACTGATTTGAACCCTTGACAGTTGTGTTGTGTGAAAGTTGATGTTGGGGAGGGAGCTAGTAACCTTGTGCCTTGTTTGTGCCTTGGGTATGACTGCGCCTGCTGGTAGGACTGCATGGTCAACCTTGCTATGGACTTTGCTTCATTATTGGTGATTATGGGTGCTAACTGGACAGTGGCTTTCCTGCTGCCATTGACCTGGGCAGTAATGCAATATCGTAACTGCATTCCCCTGGAATTTGGTTCTATTTTGTGTATGGGCTGAACATGGTGGAGCTGCTGATTTTGGTTGGTATCAATTGAGGTGGAGCTGCTGAATTTGGGTTGTTGTAGACTGACTTTGGGCTGTGGAGGACTAAAATTGGTTATTGCTTTTGGGAGAAGTTGTGATGGACGGTTGGTCCTTAGCCACTTGTTCTTGGAGCCTTGGGGTCCCCCCTTACTGTGGCTTTCCCTACTGCTTAGGGGATTCTAAGGGCAACTTCCTGGTCCTTGCTTATGGATCATGCCTGTTTTTGATGTCCACGGCATTCGCTTGAGTGGCGCTGTTGATGATGGGGTAGTTTTGGTACGCATGATGGAGGATCTCGCTGGTTCTTGTTCTCTTGTTGTGGACATCCTAGCGATACTCTTACCCGGTCAGTTGGAGGATGATTGCCAATCATTTTATGCCGTCTTGAATGGTCAGAGCTTTCTCTGGTGATCTTGGCACTTTGTTGTCTTCCTTGGCGAGGGTGGACAACATCGTGAACTCAGAACATAGCCTTCGTCGTCCCAGTTTCACTAGGACAACAGATAGGGGGGTGATCGTAGTGTGGATACAATGGAGCATGCCCGGCCATGGAGCTCTTTGGACTTGCTTTGGACTCGACTGTACAACACTTGGGTAGCACGTCTGGACTCACTTGGTTTGGGTGTAGAGCTTTTTTGGCCGGTATCTTGGAGCGGGCAATCAAGCTCTGCCTTTCACTTTGGTCAGTGCACGTTGAAATTGCGAGGAAGATGAGGACGAAAATCAAAATGTGGATTACTTTCTTTTTGTTGAGGCCTGCGTGCCATTGGGCAGTTTGTTGCCTTTTTTTATTTTCATTTGTGTTTCGTGTTTGACGGTGTGTGGATGTATTTTTTTTAGATTTTGTGATTAGTGCTTGTAACCGTGTTGTGGTTGGCACTAGAATTGATGTACCTTTTTGATTTGGGTAATAATAATTTACATGTTACCCGTTGATGTAATGGAGATGTTTGTCTCGTGTTAAGACAACCTCCTAATCTTGGTCTTGGCTGGATTACACTTGTATTTGTTAGTGTTTTGTATTTGTATTTGTTACACTTGAGTTGTAATTTCTTTTATATACGTGTAACTTAAGCAAGTAACCACCTTGTGGTTAAGCTGTTGACATTTTGTATTCGTTTGATTTGGGTAATAATAATTTACATGTTACCCGTTAATGGCTAACTTCCTCTGGGGGCAAAAGAATGGGAGACCAAAGTACCACTGGAGAAACTGGAATCACATCTGTCAACCTCAACAAGCTGGGGGTCTTGGCATTTGCAACCTTGAGAAAATACAACAAGCTTATTCTCTGAAGCTATGGTGGAAAGCCCAAAACGATCAGAGTATCTGGGGTCCCTTTGTTAGAGCAAAATATATGAAGTCTGAATCAATTAAAGAGAAAATAACATATTCTCCTTCATGGAAAAGGATATGCAGGGTTCATGCCATAGGGTCAGCTCACACTCACACCTCGATAAGAGGCACAACTTGGGATGGGGGTTCTTTCAGTCTTGGCAGAGCCTACAAAGCTGGAGAGGAAAGCTTACCCACCACCATTACCAGCAAGTTCATTTGGCACAAGACAAAAATTCCCAAAATCAAGATTTTCCTTTGAAAGTGCCTAAACAAATCTCTCCCTTTCCTGAATAATCTAAGACGCTTCCATCTAGCCCTCACTAGCAGATGCAGCTTATGCCAGGCAGGAGAAGACTCCATGGACCATGTCTTACTTCACTGTCCATGCCGCGCCAAACTTTGGGATTACTTTGGACACATTCTCTCAGGACCACCAAGGCGCATTGGCAACCAGCTACGTCAACACTTGATCTCCTGGTGGCTTAGTGGCAACAACCGAAGTTTCAAAGGAAACCTAAGGCTCATCCTCCCAAGAATCATTGCTTGGGTCCTTTGGAAGGCTCGTAACACATCTATCCACGAAGGGACATTAGCCACTACAGCTTCACTAATTCAACAATGCTACAAACTTGTGCAAGGATGGTGTTGGGTTAATAGAAACAAAAAGTGGCTAGTCAAAGACGAGGACTTCAATGGCTGGGGGATTGATATGTTCTGGAGAAATGGAAGGAAAATTTTTGATGTTTTTTAGACTTTCAGCATGTTAGTTTTGAGCATTCCCAGACACGACACTTTGTATTTCCTTTTCCCATTCAATAAAGTTTCCTTTAAAAAAAATTATATATATATATATATACACACACACACATGGTTAATTTTTTTTAACGGCATTTTACGCTTCAGGCGCGCTCTTTCAGGTCAGGCTTAGGCCATGGGGATTTGTAGTACTGGGTGCATTTATGGTTTTGAATACTTTCTTAGGCGCTGGAAGTATGGTAGGAACCGATTAGTGGGCTGGTGATAGGTTGGATTGTTCGGTTTGACCGTTAGCTTTCTTTGGGTGTAACTCGTGTTCACTGTTTTGGTCCGTTATTCCGGGTTTTTTTCCTTTTTTCTCTTGTACTTTCGTTTTAGGATGCTTAGAGCATCATCTTCGTTTTCTCTCTTCCCTGTTTTGTAATTCCTTTTGGGCTTGTCCCTTAATAATAATTTCCTTTATATATATATATATATATATATATATATATATATATATATATATATATATATATATATATATATATATATATATATATATATATATATATATATATATATATATTATATATATATATATATATATATATATATATATATATATATATATATATATATATATATATATATATATATATATATATATATATATATATATATATATATATATATATATATATATATATATATATAAGGTAAATGCATTTATTAGTAAAAAAAAAAGAGACAAAGGTACAAGAAGGTCAGGTAGGTGATACAAAGCAAACTTATTCGAAAGTTCTAGCTAATAATCTTCGACCATTGCGCCAGAAGGAATCAATCCCCAAACCTATGAAGTCTGCATCATGCACCATCCATTTTTTGCTCCTATTGAGGTATGCCCATGCTTGGAGTGTCTTGAGGCAGGATTGAAATATTCCCTCTGCTGTTGGAATGGTTGCATTGTGAAGACTAGAGTTACGTGCCTTCCATAGGGACCATGTGCAAAGGCCTGGGAAAATGATACGAAGGGTTCCCTTGAAGTTTTTAGTGCTGCTTCCAAACCACCATGCAAGGAGGTGTTGACGTAGAGTAGTGTTCTCTTTGACTCTTGGGCCATTGGAGAGGGCGGCCAGCTTGTTCCACACCGTGATTGCTGTTGGACAGTGGAGTAGGCAGTGGTCTATGTCATCATTGTTGTTTTTGCAGAGAGGGCACATGCTTGGTAGGGAGGAGGCAAATCTGCCAAGATTTTGAGGAAAGGGTAGTGCCCCGTTGAGGAGTTTCCACAAGAACATCCTGATTTTTGGAATGTTGGAACTGTGCCAAATGTATTTGCAAGACAGCAATTTTGGTCCATTCTCTTGAATTACCTTATAGGCTCCCTGGAGGCTGAAAGTACTTCCTTCCCAGAACGCTTCAGAACCTATTGTGGTGGTATGAGAGGATGCAAGTTCGTCTGATCTACAAATCCTTTCCAGGTAGGGGAATCTGTAATCTTCTCCTTCATGGCTCCTTTCTTCATGTATTTTGCTCTCACGAAGGCTCCCCAGATCCCCATGTCATTTCTTGCCTTCCACCAAAGCTTGAGTGTGTAGACTTGATGTTGATCCTCTAAGCTTTTGATACCTAGGCCCCCCTCTTCCTCAGGTTTTGTTAGTTGTCTCCATCTAATCCAGTGGTATTTCTGTGCCCCATCTTTTTGTCCCCAAAGGAAGTTTGCCATGTATTTAGTGAGGGTTTGTGTGATGGATTTAGGAAGAGTGTGCACTGCTAGGATGTGTAAGGGTATTGATGAAAGGACATGCTTTATAAGGATAAGCCTCCCCATTTGGTTTAAGGTCTTGCTGTACCAGGATTGGATACGTTTTTCAAAGTGTCCTAGGACTTCCTTGCAGTGTTCTTTCCTCAGAATCCCACGACAAATAGGTGCTCCTAGGTAGGTAAAAGGCAGCTTTCCTCTTTTGATTCCTAAAGCTTTCTCCATGTTCTGAGTTTGGGAGGTGGTTGTGTTCTTTGATGTGTAGAATTTACTCTTATTAAGATTGATCTCTTGGCCTGATGCTTTAAGGTAAGTTTCTAGAGTGACCTTGAGCTTGAGCAGGTTTCTGGTTTCACCCCTGGAAAAGATCATAATGTCATCAGCATAAATAAGATGGGAGGGGAAAGGGACTTGACCAGAATTGAATCTGAGGAGGTGTTGTGTGTTCATCTGGTGGTTGATGAGTCTGCTGAAACCATTTGCTGCAAGTATGAATAAGAGGGGTGAGAGTGGGTCTCCCTGTTTTACACCCCTCTCCATTTTGAAATATCCTGCTGGCTCTCCATTGAGAAGAATGCTGAAAAAACTTCCTTTAAGATTAGCCATAAGAAGAGAAGTGGAAAGTTGATTGAAGCCAAAAGACTGTAGTAAGGCTTCGAGATACTCCCAGTCCAGTTTGTCAAACGCTTTTGCCATATCCATCTTGAGAATTAGATTACCCCCAAAAGTCTTTTTGTCAATGAGATGGACTGCTTCCTGTGCCATGAGGATATGGTCATCAATGGACTTACCTTTCTGGAAGGCTGCTTGTTCCTTAGAGATAAGCTTAGGAAGGATGGAATTGAGCCTGCCTGCTAGGATTTTGGTATTGATTTTGCTCATGAAAGTGGAGAGGGATATAGGTCTATAATCATCAAAAGTTCTTGGATTATCTGATTTTGGAATAAGTGACAAGTAAGTGATGCCATAAGCTCTTGGAATTGGTAAACCCATGAAGAATTCCTGAGAGGCAGTGAGAATGATTATGTCCCATGTGGCTTTGAAAAAATTTCCATTGAAACCGTCTGGCCCACTTGCACTATTTCCATCTAGGTCCCAAACTGCCTGATGTACTTCTTCCAAAGTGGGTATGGCACAAATTTTGGAGTTGTCTTCACTGGTTAGAGTCTGTGGGATTAGGGGTAGGATTTGGTCAAAGGAGGGGTGGTGGGACTTTTTGAAACTGTTAGCAAAAAAGGAGATGGCTTCTGATTTGAAATCTGAAAGAT